>OX246755.1:76840890-78040890 GCA_945910035.1 Brachypalpus laphriformis | reverse complement strand
TGAAGATACATGTGAATGCTTCCACGTCGAAAGAGTCTGATTTCCAGCCTTTTTTCTGGGGTAGCCTGGCTAGCGGTGTTTGTCTTCTTGCTTCCGGCAGTACTTCACATATTATCGCCTGGTGGTCGCTATGAGTATAGAGGTCACTGACTTCCCACTTTGTTCTTCCTATCAAGGAGCTACTTACGTATGTGATGTCTATAATGCCGTTGCGGTGTCCCTGCAGTGCAGCTGCGGTGTGCCTGCAGTGCAGATGCCGTGTTCCTGCGGTGCGGCTGCCGTGCCCCTGCGGTGCGGCTGCGGTGTGGCTGCGGTGCGGCTGCGGTGTCCCTGCGGTGCGGCTGCGGTGTCCCTGCGGTGCGACTGTAGTGTCCCTGCGGTGCAGCTGCGGTGTTCCTGCGGTGCAGCTGCGGTGTTCCTGCGGTGTGGCTGCAGTGTCCCTGCGGTGCAGCTGCGGTGCATATGCGGTGTGGCTGCGGTGTCCCTGCGGTGCGGCTGCGGTGTGGCTGCGGTGTGGCTGCAGTGCGACTGCGGTGTGGCTGCGGTGTCCCTGCGGTGCAGCTGCGGTGTGGCTGCGGTGTGGCTGCGGTGCGGCTGCGGTGTCCCTGCGGTGCGGCTGCGGTGCGGTGCGGTGCGGTTGCGGTGCGGTTGCGGTGTCCCTGCGGTTCAGCTGCGGTGCCTCTGCGGTGCGGCTGCGGTGCGGTTGCGGTGCGGCTGAGGTGCGGTTGCGGTGTCCCTGCAGTGCGGCTGCGGTGTCCCTGCATTGCGGCTGCGGTGTCCCTGCGCTGCGGCTGCGGTGTCCCTGCGGTGCGGCTGCGGTGCGGTTGCGGTGCGGTTGCGGTGTCCCTGCGGTGTCCCTGCTTTGCGGCTGCGGTGTCCCTGCGGTGCGGCTGCGGTGCGGCTGCGGTGCCGTTGCGGTGTCCCTGCGGTGCGGTTGCGGTGTCCCTGCGGTGCGTCTGAGGTGTTCCTGCGGTGCGGCTGCGGTGCGGCTGCCGTGCGGCTGCGGTGCGGCTGCGGTGCGGCTGCGGTGCAGCTGCGGTGTGGCTGCGGTGCCGTTGCGGTGTCCCTGCGGTGTTCCTGCGGTGCAGCTGCGGTGTCCTTGCGGTGCGGTTGCGGTGCGGCTGCGGTGTGGCTGCGGTGCCGTTGCGGTGTCCCTGCGGTGCGGCTGCGGTGTCCCTACGGTACATCTGAGGTGTTCCTGCGGTGTGGCTGCGGTGTGGCTGCGGTGTCCCTGCGGTGCATCTGCGGTGTGGCTGCGGTGTCCCTGCGGTGCGGCTGCGGTGTGGCTGCGGTGTGGCTGCGGTGCTACTGCGGTGTGGCTGCGGTGCAGCTGCGGTGTCCTGCGGTCTCCCTGCGGTGCGGCTGCCGTGCCCCTGCGGTGTGGCTGCGGTGTGGCTGCGGTGCGGCTGCGGTGTGGCTGCCCTGTCCCTGCGGTGCGGCTGCGGTGTGTCTGCGGTGCATCTGAGGTGTTCCTGCGGCGCGGCTGCGGTGTGGCTGCGGTGTCCCTGCGGTGCGGCTGCGGTGCCCCTGCGGTGCGGCTGCGGTGCAGCTGCATTGTACCTGCGGTGCGACTGCTGTGCCCCTGCGGTGCGGCTGCGGTGTCCCTGCGGTGCGGCTGCGGTGTGCCTGCGGTGTCCCTGCGGTCCGGCTGCGGTGCAGCTGCATTGTCCCTGCGGTGCGACTGCTGTGCCCCTGCGGTGCGGCTGCGGTGTCCCTGCGGTGCGGCTGCGGTGTCCCTGCGGTGCGGCTGCGGTGCCCCTGCGGTGCGGGTGCGGTGTCCCTGCGGTGCGGCTGCGTTGCAGCTGCGGTGTGCCTGCGGTGTCCCTGCGGTTCCCCTGCGGTCCGGGTGCGGTGTCTCTGCGGTGCGGCTGCGGTGTGCTGCGGTGCCGTTGTGGTGTGGCTGCGGTGCGGCTGGGGTGTGGCTGCAGTGCAGCTGCGGTGCCGTTCCGATGTCCCTGCGGTGCGGCTGCGGTGCAGCTGCAGTGTCCCTGCGGTGCAGCTGCGGTGTTCCTGTGGTGCGGCTCCGGTGCGGCTGCGATGCGGTTGCGGTGTCCCTGCGGTGCGGCTGCGGTGTCCCTGCGCTGCTCGTGCGGTGCGGGTGCGGTGTCCCTGCGGTTCGGCTGCGGTGTGGCTGCGGTGCCATTGCGGTGTCCTTGCGGTGCGGCTGCGGTGCGGCTGCGGTGCATCTGCGATGTCCCTGCGGTGCAGCTGAGGTGTTCCTGCGGTGCGGCTGCGGTGCGGCTGAGGTGTGGCTGCGGTGTGGCTGCGGTGCAGCTGCGGTGTGGCTGCGGTGCAGCTGCGGTGTGGCTGCGGTGTCCCTGCGGTGCGGCTGCGGTGCCCCTGCGGTGCGGCTGCGGTGTTCCTGCGGTGCAGCTGCGGTGTCTCTGCGGTGCGGCTGAGGTGTCCCTGCGGTGCAGGTGCGGTGTCCTTGTGGTGTGGCTGCGGTGCAGCTGCGGTGTGGCTGCGGTGTCCCTGCGGTGCGGCTGCGGTGTCCCTGCGGTGCGGCTGCGGTGTTCCTGCGGTGCAGCTGCGGTGTCCCTGCGCTGCGGCTGCGGTGTCCCTGCGGTGCGGCTACGGTGCGGCTGCGGTGCGGTTGCGGTGTCCCTGCGGTGTCCCTGCGGTGTCCCTGCGGTGTCCCTGCGGTGTCCCTGCGGTGTCCCTGCGGTGCGGCTGCGGTGTCCCTGCGGTGCAGCTGCGGTGTCCCTGCGGAGCGGCTGCGGTGTCCCTGCGGTGCGGCTGCGGTGCAGGGCCTCTTTTTGTTAAATACATTACGACTTTTTTTTACAACTCGGCCATCCTATTCCTTAACCTCGCCCCCGAGGTCACTGTCGCCGTCGTCTTCGTAGTCGCACTCGCTCCCAGAAACTCCCTCATCCGGAAGTTCGCACCAGCGCTTTATGCGATCAGCTGCTATCAAGGTGTTTAGTTTAAGCTACGTCCGCTGCATGTCAGGTATGTCTTCCACCACATAGCGATCGCTCGTGAAGTCCTTGGAAATGATATATGGCCCTTTGTACTCTGGCTCCAATTTGCGAGAATCGCCAGTGGAACCAGAGTCGTTCTCGAGCGATACGAGATCACCCACGGCATACTGAGTAGGTTGCCGATGCCTGGCATCGAACCTAGTCTTCTGTCGATGTTGGGCTTGGCTGATGTTTTGCAGTGCCGCGCGGCGTCGTTGCCCCATCTCTTTGGAATCTATTAACGCTCGCTCCTCCCAATCCAACAGCAGCTTTTCCCCCAGGATTCTTCTCGGAGTATAGGCGAAGAGAAGATCATGTGGGCTCGCTCGTGTTGTACAATGGCGGGCACTATTCAGTCCCCACTGAATATCGCATAAATGGCTTCCCCAGTCTTCTCCTCTTCCTGGCCCATGCATGCATTTGAGTGACGCCAAGATGGTGCGGTTGTATATATGGTTGTATATATGGTATATTTGTTGAAGTTAATTTTGCAGTTACTTTTTAGGGATGAAAATTTGATCAATGAAATATCAGCTTGAGTATCTATCAGAAATGTGCACGGTCTTTTTGCGTCAGTACACCTTAACTCAATGAAGTCGGAGTAATTTGGATTTAAGGTGTAAACATAATTGTTTATTTTATTGTTTAATTGTTTGCATCCCCCAGTTGACGCTCCTGAGGTGCATTCTCGTTTTCCGTATAATGCACATTGCGTTGATTTGCGCTGTTAGTGTTTCTATAATTTTGTCTACCGCTATTATTGTGCTCCGGGGTCCTGCGTCTGGAAATATTGTTTCTATAATTGGCTCGATAACTGTTGCTGCGATAATTATTATTTCCCTGTTGACTACACCAACTTCTAGGCCGCGTTCTCTCAATTCTTTCCGCGCGCCGTCCAGTCTGCTATGTCATCAATTTACTCCCGGCGCGTGTATCCGATGCGCCAATGCACCGGCACAGTGGCGCAAGAACTCTTTAACTGGCAGGGCCTAGCTTCTCGCAACCACCCGCATAGTCACTGTCCTTGTTGTGTGTACCAATCGCCGTAGTAGATGTCATCATACTCCCTTTGCCCGGCCCATTCCATCGCACTTCTTGGATGGCAGTGATATCTGCTTTGTAGCAGATTAGAGCCTCCGCAAGTTGTTCGGCTGCACGTAGTTTGTAGACGGACCTAACGTTCCACGTGCAGACTCGAATGGCGTTTTCCTTATTCCGTTTGCCAGGGTCGTCAGCAGTAAAATCATCCGTGTCCGAGGCTGTTGGTTGCTTCGTAACTAGAGTCCTTTTAGGGAAGTTAGCCCGATAGCACAACCGGCCGGGTATACCGGTGTCAGTAGTCCACTACGGGAGTATGAGCGCTGCCGTTGTCCCATTAAGGCCTCCTTCGCCATCTGACTAAACTTGGAGATTCCTTACCGACCTGTGATCCGAATATGTCGAAGCAGTTTCATGAGCTGCTGTAGACGGCCACCATCAACTCGTCCGCTGTCGTCTGGAACAAGTCGTCGTCTGTTGCGCCCAAGAGCTTCCAAAGCGATTGGTTACCCAATCTCTGACCCAGCGGTCACGAACGTAAAGCTGAAGAGTAGGAGTGGCTAGGCCTAAGCTAGATGAGAATTATCATCCCCTGTTGACCACCATCTGTATCTTTTTTTTTCATTTTAGACAGACGATCGTATGGAGTTAATGTAAGCCTCAGCGTCTGTACAAAGATTGAAAACGATGACGAAAGTCGAGGAAGCACAGTACGTTGTACGTTCCAGTCGCCACATGAACAATCTGGATACAGCTATCAATAGGGTAAGTACCACTGCATGCAAATGCGTTTCGTAGATATGTAGTCCAACTATCTGGTTCGGTAAAATAGCTACCCGCTTAGGTTGCTTTACTTCAAAGTCCGTGTCTAGGGTGCTATGCTTTGGTTTAGTTGTTGCTTGTTTTACTTGTTATACCGCTGGGAGGTGGTAATCTTCAAAAGACGGGGATTTGTACATCCACTAACCATTTCTCCCTTCTCCCAGTGGTACCGCCTTGTTGGCATTTCATCGCAGAGGGTGCTCTGACTTTGGATTTGTGTTAGTCTTGCTGGACTCTGTTCTCTCACGTTCCAGTACTTTCAGCCTATTTCTTACTTAGGGTGCGCTACAGTCTGGGGTGGACCTGAGCCTCAACCAACAAACCTCTCCAGTCAGTCCGGTTGCGAGCCAACTGCCTACAGTTGCGCATGCCAAGTTGGTTGGGGTACCCATCCACTTGTTTGCATCACCTAGTGCGACGTCGTGCTCTGCTGCGCCGTCCATCTGGAGTGGATTCAAAGACCTGTCTGCACTGTTCCATTAGTTTTGGCAAAAGCCTGGTTGTCAATGAGGAAGGCGATGGTACTCTAGGGTGCAGGGTTGCATTTCAGTAGACAACAAGCCATTCAGTCATCTGAATGAGGTATTGCCCGAGGAACTTGTTTCTTAGATGGCTAAGGAGGCCTGTGCAGTGGCAAAGAAAGTTGGTTGTGTCTTCCTGAACCTCCTTGTCACCACAGCCCCTGCAAAGGTCTTCGTCTGTCCCCGTATTGTCTCCTATAGGAGTGGAGAGGGATTTTTTGTACCCCTCCGCATGAGCCTTACTTTGTCGAGTACAGGCCATAGCTTCCTTGTGGTGATACAAGTATCTAGAGAGGTCCATCTGTTGTTCGCCTCCCGGCTTCGAGTTTAAGTTGTGCAAGACGGGATGTACACTAAGGGTCGGAATCATCTGAGTTTAGTGTCGAGCCTCCCCTTGCCAGTTTGTCCGCTTTGTTGTTTCCTGGTATCATGTCCAGGGACCCAGTAGAGTCTAACCTTGTGCTGTGTTCCAAGCACCTTGAGCTCTTCTCTTTCCGTAGCAGATGCTTGATGTATGATGATGATGTATATTGTTGAGAGGTGTGAGTGCACTACGACCTATATAAGGTAAATCCGTTTCTGATAGGAGGTAGGCACCAAGGTGATTCCTTAGCAGATGCTTGCTTTTATTGCTTCCTGGCTGTGCATGAAAAGGGTGATATCCTCCTCTGGTATTGCCTCCATCGCAGTCTGATATTGTCGCTGCTAGGACCTCTGCTGTAGTTTGGAAGCCAAACTGACATGGAAATTCCTAGTGGTTTAGAGAAATGCCTGCGCCAACGGTGGATCGCTTCCATTCTTCCCTGCTCGGGTAGGTGCTTAGAAATGGTCGCGTGAAGTTGCCTGGATATCTCTGCAGCTATCTGTCTGGCTTGATCTTCGGCCACTAACAGCTACCGATGCTTAAACAAAGATGTCTAGCGGACGCAGGTTGAGAATGGCCTTGAGTCCTGCTTTTGGTGTTGTTCTCATTGCTCTGATGGTACCAATGCACGCTAGTCTTTGCAATTTTGTGATGGTTGGTGGCTTACCGCCATGCAATGCTACCGTCAGTCAGTATAGGCCTTGCTATAGCCGTGTACATCCATGGGATGGTTTTGGGATTCGATCCCATTCTTCTCACAGAACTGCTCAAGCATCTGCGATGTGAAGGCGGTTCCTCGGTCAGTGACGATTCTTCGGGTCAATCCAAAATAGCTGGCCACTTCGTTCGGCACACTAAGAACCCCTTTACTGTTGGTGTTCGCCGAGGGGGTTCGCCTGTGGGGTTCGCCGAGGTGATCCAAGTTCACCGTGTCGAAGGGGAGAGGAACGCGTTATATGCTGTGGCGTTTGCACTCAGACTTGCCCCCTCTCCTCTTTCCGTAAGCGCACTCAAGGCACGACTTGATGTGGCTCCTTCATCTTTGGGAACCCAAACGTCTGCCTTATCCTCTCCAGTGTCTTCTCGTCACCAAGGTGCCCCACGTTGTCGTGGCATATTTTCAAAATTCGCCTTGAGGACCATTTTCGGCAGTGCCCACATTTCGGAATAGCCGATGCCCTATAACAAGATAGTCCTTCTGTAGCTGCGTTCTTTTCCAAAGTCATCTCAGTTGCCTTCAACGTGGAAATTACGTCATATAGCATCCAGTTACGCCACTGCATGGTACCCACCCAATCCTCTGCGGAGATATAGACATTCAGGATCAGCGCAGATGCCTCCTCCACTGCTCGTCTTCCATAGGTTGTCGGCTTAAAGCGTCAACATGGCTGATGAACTGTTTCGTAGTCGAACTCTTGGAGTTTGAGTCACCATCGTCTCATCCAGGAAATCAATTGCTGGTCGCAACTATGGCCTCACAGTCCGTGTATCGTATCATACCCTATTCTAAACTCACCACATGTATTCTAATTTACCATATTATCTATTCGCCTTGGTTATATACTTCTTTACATGTACATAAGCATCTAACCTATTGTTCTTAGAGAGCTTCAAGCTCACCAATATAATGAAATAAAGTGAGTTGAATTATAACAAGCGACGAGTAAGGTCGTCTTGCGTGATCATTGTCACAGTTGGGTCTTTTCTTTCCCTTCGCGACTACATGTTTTAATCCACATTTTCTGGTCCTTCGAGCCGTATAGAGCAATGTACTGACCTTTCATTCGGGAAATTCTAAAACAATTTAATTGGATTTATTAAATAACGTGGATTTTTCACAAACTTTGGTGTAAAGTCCATTTCGTGCAATATACATTAATGCATGTACACCGGTACATATATTATTAGATTTCTATGAGCGAAATCACGCAATACTTATATACTGAACTTAAGCTTGTGTTAGTGGACAGTGCTTTCACTAGAGTCGTCTTATATTAGCGGTTTACTTTGCGGTGCTGTCATACCCTCCCATCGTCTGCAGTCTAATTACGGGTTACAAAAATCAGCTAATTTTGCCATGGAAGAGTTATGGAAAAAACAAAACAGCGCAATGAGTTTAATTAATAATTTTCGGGTTAACTTCAATAAAGTCGGCAAAGCAACTCGTACAACAGGGTATATCAAAACGCGAATTGATCCCCTTAAAGGATACTGGCTTAAATTCCAACAAATACACGTTGACTTGCTAATAAAAGGTGACCAGAATGGAGATTATTTCGTAAAAGATAAGTATACAGAAATAGAAAATGTCTTTTGTGAAACTTTGGGATACTTAACAGATCAGCTTGATGAGAAGGTGGTAGCATAGACTTCACCGAGCAACGACTCCACAAAACCTCAGCAAGTCATGTCCTTTCAGCTACCAAAAATCAACCTTCCTGTGTTTTCGGGGGATTATTTGTCGTGGATGTCATTTCGTGACTTGTTCACGAGCATTGTTCATACGGCACCAATTTCAAAGGTGGACAAGTTGTCCCATCTAAAGGGGCATCTCACGGATGAGGCGGCACTTCTATTAAAGAACATTGCCCTTGAAGAAGCCAACTATGACGTCGCGTGGATATTGTTGAAGAGTCGCTACGAGAACGAGCGAATCATCGTCATGACTTATTTAAGAAAGTTCACCACGCTCCCAGTATCGAAAGGAGAAACCATCGGCGAAGTCCGACGTTTATTAGATACAACACAAGACATGCTCGACGCTTTAAAGAATCTAAGGAGGCCAGTTGATCAGTGCGACGATGGGAACATTTTCTATCTTGCTTCCAAACTCGATCCTACAAACCGCAAGGATTGCTTTACTTACTTACTTAGATCCTTTAACCCCTCGGGGGGCATAGGGCGTCAACCACGCCTGCGCGCCATCTTGTTCGAAGCTCTGCAACGCGTTTGAGCTGCCTCCAACTCATTCCTAAAGAGCTCGATTCCTCCACAACTGTTCTGCGCCACGTTTGCATAGGGCGTCCCTGCTATTCTGCCTGCCTGGCTGAGCGGATTCCACTGCATGGCGTATTTCGCAATGGAGTTGTCTTCGCGCCGTAGGGTGTGTCCAATCCATTGCCACTTTCTTCTTCGTATAGTAATGCTTATAGGTTCTTGGCCTGCTCTCGTATAAAGTTGTTCGTTGGAAATGCGGTTTGGCCAAAAAATCCTCAACACGATTCTTAAGCATTTGTTTACGAAGAATTGTAGCTTGCGTGTGTTAATCGTGTCCACCTTCCAAATACTGCACCCATAAAGCAGCACTGATTCTACGTTGGAGCGGAACAGTCGCAGCTTGGTTCTTAAGCTGATAACATTGCTTCTCCAGATTTTGGACAGCATTCCGAATGCAGCTTTAGCCTTCCCGATTCTGCTGCACACATCCAGTTCGGTGCCACCGCGATTAGCCGAGACCACACTTCCTAAATATAGAAAGTTATCAACTTTCTAGACTTCCTGTCCGGCAATGTAAAGTTGAGCGCGGTTGTTAGAAGAAGTGCTCAGGGCTTTTGTTTTGGCTGTGTTTATTCTTAGCCCCACTTTGTTTGCCTCAGCTTCTAGATTTTGGGCCATCAAATGAAGATCCATTATCCGATGTGAAAGTACACAAACATCATCAGCGTAATCTAGGTTTTTAAGGTAAGATGTCATCGTCCAACGAATTCCATAATTAGCTTCCGGCAATGCTGCACGGAGTACATCGCTGATAACCACCAAGAACAATAGTGGTGACAGTATGCACCCTTGACGTACTCCACTTTGGACTTCAAAATCCTCCGACACCTTACCATTGTGCACGGCGTGACACTTACCGCCCTAGTATGAAGCCTTGATAATAGCTATAAGTTTTTTTGGGATGCCTCTCCTGCGCAAGGCCAACCAGATAGCATCTCGATTCAAGCTGTCGAAAGCTTTCTCGAAGTCGATAAACAGTAAATGTAGCGGAGACCTATACTCAACGCATTGTTCGATTATGATCCGTAAGGTGTTTATGTGGTCGATGCAGGAGGATCCAGCGCGAAAACCTGCGTGTTCGACATCGAGAGTTGAATCTAAATGTTCTTTAATTCGTTTTAGAATTATTTTAGCTATTATTTTGGCCACGGCTGGAAGAACGCATATGCCTCTCCAGTTACCGCAATCCATCAAGTTTCCCTTCTTTGGAAGTTTAATGACCATCCCCCTTTTCTACTCCTGTGGAAATTGTTCACTATCCCAAGCTCTCCGTATTAGCGGATGCAGCAAATCTGCCGATGTATTTGGCGCCGCTTGAAATAGCTCGGCAGGGATGCCATCAATACCCACCGCCTTGTTCTTCTTGAGGGACTTGATTGCTGTTATTATCTCGGTTTTACTGGGAGGTACGGTGCGAATTCGGGAATTTGTTGCTTCGAACTGCTCATTCGAATTCGAGATCATACCGCTTTCGTCTAAGTGATTTAGCACTGTATCAAAATGTTCTCTCCATCTAGTGAGCTGATCCGCATCCGAAATCAGAAGGTTACCATCTAGACTCTTCACTGGATGTTGTTTGGAGTTTCGACCACCAATGAACTCCTTAGTGATGCTATAAACAGTCCTACTGTCGCACCTACTCGCTGCTTCTTCAGCCCTTGAGGCCAGTGAGTTGACATATTGACGTTTGTCACGTCTCACACTACGCTGCACTTCTTTCTTCTTCGCACGGTATTGGCTTTCAAGCTCGGTTCTCTCTACTGCTGAGGCCTTGATTGCTGTATGCTCATCGATCCGTCTCCAGGTGTCTGTAGAAAGCCATGTGTGGTGGTGTTTCTGCTTTTTACCGACATACGTGCGTGCCCCAGTCGCAAAAGCATTTTTCACAGCACTCCAGTGGTCATCCACGTTATCTTCCAGTATGCTGCTGATTGCTTCTGCTTCTAAGGCAAGATGGTCCCTGAACTGTTGGCGCACTTTGGGAACTTTGAGCCTGTCGATATTAAACCTGGTGATGTTAAGTAGGTTTGAGCGGTTGCTGTTGACGGATGCAGAACGAAGACGTAAATGAGCTACCATAAGATGGTGATCTCGTTCTAGTCCGACGTCAGCTCCACGTCTGTTTCGGATTTCTTCGCCATCGAGAACTCCTTTCTAAAATTCCAAACATTCTACCGGAAAAGTGTTCTAAGCTGGAAACAGAAGAAATACGTAGCACTATCAACGTATTTTCAAAAGAATGGCCAAATGACATCAAAAGATGTACTGATGATATTCGAGGCGAAATGACGATGTAGCGCAGGTAAAAATTTCTTTCTTTCATTTTCTTGACATCTGTTTGTATGTTAAATTAACTATGGTTGCAGACATTGCTTAAATATTCCGATTGATGAACGACCAACAAATTTTATAGACGCTCTCAATTGTTGCGATTCAACGTTGCACCAAACAATACATCGCTTTATGCAGATCGGTGCAGCACTTCCCGTATCTGTGGCATCAAGTAAACGGTCTTTTTCTTGTCTTCGCAGATTGAAAACTTATCTGCGTAGCAAGACTAGAGAGGAGCGGTTAAATGGCTTGATTTTGCTTAACATATATAGAGATATTGACATGAAATACGAAGAGGTTATAGATATGATGGCTAAAGTACCAAGACGTATGGATATAATTTTGTAAAATATTCCAACTATAAATGATATTATATTATTATCAGGGGTAGGATTTTGCTAACTTTGCCTCTTTTGTTTGCTTAATCGGAAGATAGTATCGTCTTTACACAAACACGTTTCATGTCCTCCTGATTCCAAATATATGTATTTTATTTTGCCTTTTTTTGCATTTTTATATCATTATTGCCTTTTTTTGCCGTTGTTGCCTTTTTCTGCCTTTTTTGCCTATTTTGCGTTTTTCTCAAAGTTTGTTCGCTAAAAAAATTGTAGAAAATGCGCGTTTGCATGCATTTATATCTGTGCAAACATGCTTCTTACTCACACTACGTAATACGCATACCTAAATTCCTAGACGCGTTAAAATTTAAAACGTCTAGTCCGTGGGGAGAGTCAACATGGAAATATGTACAGGACCACAGACGGTTTACACTTGTATGTGACCGCAGACGTTACTGTGTATAACTCTATTACATATTTCTTGTTTTTATGCAATACATAATATGCGGATTATTTTGCTCGGATTAAAAAAATCGTCAGCGTTCTTGAAGACGATGCAAGCTGTGTTGTGTTTGCAAAGGAATTGATTGAAGATGAAGCAGTACAAGCGCAGCTGGCGTACATCAAATTCAATTTTAGGTTTTTAGTCGACCAAATAAAACGAATTTTCGAAAACTTACAAAAAACAGGTATTTTTGAGAGTCTGTACTTATAATTTTAACTAGCATTATTCTGATCAAGGAACATCAATTGGCGAAGTGTTGCCGGTTTTAAAGAGCATTCAGCAAAACTTGAAAAAAGCAAAAGGCCCGATTGCAAAGGAAGTCCTGAAGAAGTTTACTGCCGTTTTCAATGCAAATACGGGACTGAAAACTACTCAGCAGATAAATTCTGTAATGAACGGCGACTTGGATTCCAAACTTCCACAAAATATTGATATTAATAATGTTGAAATCTTTAAATGGACTCCACTCGTTTCAGCTGAAGTAGAAAGGTCATTTAGCTGTCTAAAGGCACTTCTAAGAAAGAACCGGAGAAGATTATTACCAGAAATTTCAAAAAGCTCTTGGTAGTTCAATGTACTATAATTAATTGTGCATTTACTTTTCTTTTCTTATTTTTTAATAAATGCCTTTTTTTTAATTTTTTAAGTATTTTGTTTTGCCTTTTTTTACTTTTTTATGTCAACAAAATCCTAACCCTGATTATTATATACATTATATATATTATATTAATTATATTATATTATCTAATAATAAAATAAGACATTATTTGTGACAAAATAATACTTGTTTTTGAAACCCCCCCGAAATCTTTTTCTGCGTTCGCGCCTGGTACCGTGACATAAGGCCAAGCGTCACAAAGCCAAATTTTAGCATTTTAACATTGATAAAGCGACATAAGGCCCATTTGGTTTTATGATACTTTCGATTTCATATTAGATTTTGCTTACCTGATACGTACATATATACGTTTCATTAACTATTCTGAGAGTCTTAAATTATAAAAATGTCTTAACAAAATAAGTTGATGTTACCAATAAATTTATTTAATTTAGTATGTTTGATGTTTTTCATTTATTAAAAAAAAAAATATGTATTCATTACATATGTTATGCTTGTATATCGTTAGTAACTTTAAGAAAATATTCTCGTGCTGTTTTTAGCAATTTGTCCGCAAATTGGGTACAGAATCGGATTACTATGTTTCATTCATTCCGCGCGGCATTTGATTCCATAGCCCGTGAAGCTCTGTTCTATATAAACTATATAGGTATGGAATATCAAGCAAAGTCATCAATATCCTTAGAGCGATGTATGATAATAACGTAGCTATTGTTTGGGACGGTGAATTTGTGTCTGAAGAATTCTCAACATCAATGGGCGTAAAACAGGGATGCATTCTAAGCGCGTTACTCTTCATTTTGTTTATTAATGATATATCAGATGTTGTTGGAGGTGAAATCGAGCTTAGTCGTACAAAAATTTCTGCGCTCATGTTTGCGGATGATATAGTCTTCCTCGCCGAAACAGTGGACGGTTTGCAGTTAATGATCAACAGGCTTGAGGAGTACTGCAGAACCTGGAATTTAACTGTTAACTTGGAAAAGTCAAAAATAATGGTCTTCAGAAATGGTGGTGGAAGGCATTGCCGAATCGAAAAATGGACCTACCAAGGTGAACACATTGAGATTGTACAAGAGTATAAATACCTGGGAATCTGGATCGCAGCTAATCTTAATATGAAAAAACACTTCACAGCAAAACTAGCAGAAGCCAAGCGGGCAATTTCTTCGGTTTTGGGGACGCTGCATCGAAAACAAATATATAGCCCATGCCTCGAAGCAAAAAATATTTCGTGCGACAGCAACATCTGTTCTTCTTTATGGAGCTCAAGTGTGGGGTTATTGCTCTTTTGTAGAAGTAGAGAAATTTTTACGGTATTTTTTTAAGCGCATCTTTCGGTTACCAAGTAGTACACCCAATTACAGGTTACACCTTGAGACAGGAGTGCCACCGCTTTTCTTGGATACTTTGAAGCTACATTTAGATTACATCATGAAAGTAATGGCAATGGAACGAACGAGGATACCTAAATTAGTACTTTCGCATATCATATTAACTAGAGGAAACCTTGTCAAGGAGTGGGAGCGCCTAGCGTCCGATTGCGGAATAACGATGAGTATTGCACCCGATGAACAACATACGTCCTTGAAAATAAAGTTTAACAACCTACTGGTGAATACAGGTCGTATCATTTATGACAAGTACTTACATGAAGCTCAGTCATCCCAGTATAGATTGTACTATAGTAAAGTTGAACACAATCTTCAAGAACGAACTTGCTTCCTAAATTGCAAGACTACGGATATGATAAGTGTAATCTTCAAAATGAGAGGAGAATTAGTTAACCTTAACTATATTCCACATCGTGATGAGCTTCCCATTTTGTGCGATTTGTGTAACCTAAAGGAGAGAGAAGATGTGCTTCATTTTGTCGCAATATGCCCGATTCTCAAAGAGCTTCGTCTACGATTTTTTGGCTCTTATTCATTGAGTACGGAAGAAACGATCAACATTTTGAACGGGGAAAAAGGCTGGAATGTGTTGTACAACTACACCGTGAACGCACTCCGCTACAGAAAACGCATCATAGAAGGAGATTTTTAAGTTACTTAGACTCTTTTAACTGTCCTAGTATTTAATAAATAAATAGCAAGTAAAGATATTGTTATCAATCTGGTAGACGGCCTTAGGCCAATCCAAATAAGACTTAAGTACAACTAAATTGTAATTAATTATTTATACCGAAATAAAAGTCATCTAAAAACTAAAAAACTAACTAACTAATAGCAGTTTAAACATAATTTAAAATGATTATACGGTTGTAGGAGAATAGTGCAACAAATAACGCAAAGGATTTGTGCTTCGTTGGCATTTGTTATTTTTTCATCCATATTAACTTGCCCCTCTCCACTTTCATCATCTTCATGACAATACGCAACGCTTGCAGCTGCAGCCTCTCCTGTAATAAGGTTGTTGTGCTCGTTTGGAGGTTCAAAAATGTTGAACATTCCGTCTAACGACATGATAAACTCCCTTGATTTTACTCGATCCTCATCCAACAAGCAATCACGAAATTTGTAAATATTGCCATGCTTTCTGAGCTTTCGACTAAGGCGGCCATTATAGCTTTCAAGAGCACTTCTTGTACTCATTTGGGCGTTAAATACGGAGACAACTAAAGGGGTTTCCTATAAATTTATTGTATTAATTTCTTTTTCTATAAAATTCCTTTAAAACCAATAGGTGAATTATTACCTTCTCCATCCATTGCCTTGTAAAGTACGTCAAAAACTCCTTGAATACACTTTCGCAATTTTTTTTTTAAATGTGCATCATTCGATTCTGTATTCAGAATTTGAAAGTCTAAGTACATATCATCAGGCTTCAAGAGCGGAAGTACCAAAATCTTCCGGAAAAGTCTATTCCATTCCTTGTTTTTGTTGAGGGAGCTGTCAAAAGTTTATATTTTTGAAGTTTTTCTTCTTAAAGCTTGGCAATAATGAAACTAACATGTGGTACGCTTTGCCATTGGATAAACTGTTTGCAAGCTGTTTTTAATGGGCTTCTCATAATCCGTGATAAAAGAATTTCCTTTCATTTGAAACAAATTTGCTTCAATGTATTGAAATGTATGGCGATACATTAGTTCGAATTTATGACTCATAAGTATATAAATGAACGGAAAAACTCGAAATTAATACGACTTAGGTTAGGTTAGGTTAGGTTAGGTTAGGTAGGGTTATGAGGTTGTCATAAGACACTAAGCACCAAAGTGGGCCCATCGCGATCCCTAGGAAACCTTCACGGCAAAAGACCTAAACCCAATCCTCCAAGCAATTAATCTCCCTACAAAATCTGAAGAGATCCTTGATATGGTTCAAGGACCTCACGTCCTCCAAGTTATCGAAGAAGTATCCCAGGTACCCAGGTACTCTAGCCTTATCCTGGCAATTCCTTGACATTCACAGAGTATATGAGTTATATCCTCTGAGACATGTAGGTCATCGCAGTACCTACAAACATCCGTATCGGATAACCCTAGTCTCATGGCATGCCTCCTTAGGAGACAGTGGCCAGAGAGTATTCCTATCACTGTTCTTATCCTCGATCTATCTAAGTTAATTATCTCCCCAAATTTTCTGCGATCTAACACAGGCCACAAGGCCTTAGACACCCTGTGACCAGCTAAGTTTGACCATCTTAGATTAGCCGTGTCAATGATTTTATCCCGGATAATTCCCTTTGCCACGCACCCTGATGGTTTAATACTACCAATTATATCGCTAAGTGGGAGCCCCGCTCCTCTTTTAGCCAGCGCGTCGGCTTGCTCGTTGCCTTCGATATCGCAGTGTCCAGGTACCCAACATAATCTGACTCGGTTCTGCGTACATAATGCCCTAAGCATTGTGCGGCAATTCCTGATTAACTCAGATTTGGTGACGTAAGACTCTAGCGCCTTTAGCGCAGCCTGACTGTCAATGTAGATGGCGATATTCTTATCGGATATTGATCCCATCTCAAGTAATTCCGCAGCTTTAAGTACAGCTAGAACCTCTGCTTGGAAAACACTGCATGTGTCCGGAAGTCTCAGGGCCACCTGTAGGTTCGTATCTCTCGAGTAAATACCTGACCCCGTGCCCTCACTGGTCTTAGAACCATCTGTGTATATTGCAGTCTCGTTGTCGACAGAGACTGTCTTCCTTTGCCAGTCCTCTCTAATAGGATACAGTACTTCGTATGGTGTGTCGAAGTCTAAGGTGCCAAGTATATCGTCCGATTCGTCAGGGATTCCAGGAAAAGATTCCTTGAGAATGGAGCTGTGTCCTAAGTTATTAGTCCTGAAGAGACCAACGTTAGTGAGCCGAAGCGCACTGTTGCCCGCTTGAAATTTGATTTGTAGGTCTAATGGTAAGAGATACAGGAAGATCTCGAGTGCAGCCGTAGGTGTTGTGATTAATACGACTTAGTACAACGGGTAATCATCCGTAAAACTTTTTAGAATTTTAGAAATGGTTTAAAGTTCCTTTTTAATTTATAAGAAAATATATCTACGCGATTGTTTGGGCATTTCGTTTTTACAATTTGAAACTCTCAAACAAAATGTAAAAATACCCATGAAGCGTTCAGGTTGTGTAGTAAAAAAAAATGGTTTCAGAATTCTAGCTAAGGTTTGGTTTTCAAAATCAACAACTGCACTGGCACTGCATGTTTTAATGTAACAAATGTATCGCTAAGACAATTAAGAATTACTTTCAAACCGATGTAGTCGTTTAATTTTGGGATTATAGAGTAAGTTACTTCCTCTCCTTAAACTCTCACAAAACTCTAAGGTGTAAATAGTATCACTTGAATTTTCCATCTTACCGCACTTTAAACGATGTATTGTAAATGTGTAACAGTGTGATTTGAGTGCCATTTGGCTTTATGTTACTTTTCCGATTTGGCCTTATGACGCTGTATCAAAATGTCATAATGCCAAATGTTAGAATTTCGCCTTATTCACTGTCACAAAGCGACATAGGGCCAAATTTAGAGAACTGGAAGAACACCAAAAAGTTTTGAAGAATGCTCTGAAAAATGAAAAAAAAAAAAAACAAACGGAAAGTTCAAAATCTTTTAAATACGGCGTGTCCTCAAGAAATTATAAATGCTAGCGAGACTGTATTTCAAAATGGGAAAACGAGACTTAGCATACTTATCAAGCTGCATCGAGTAAAGGTACAGAAGTGAAAATGCTTTGTAAAAGATATGAGCCTGTGTCTTCATTAGATCTATCTTCTGATAAAGCATTGGCTTTAATGATTGATGCTTATTTGTTCAAATATCACAATTACATTGTACGCCAAAAAGTCAACTCAACATTTAAAAATATTTGCCCTTCCGATGAGAAAGTCCAAAAAGCAAAAACGGAATGCTATCCAAAAGAAATTTAAGTCACCGAGGTATATGCCAGAAGTCAACATCAGTCTTTGGTTGATCATACTATACAGAGGCTTTGCTTGGCTCAGGAAAAGATTTTATTTGGCATGCATGAGGTTGTACACGAAATAAAGTAAAACAGATTTAACAAGGGTTTTTGAGTAACGTTAACACATATGGAGTTCCTGAGCACCCCAGTACTTTGGGTTGAAAATACCAGCAACTTATAACACAATCAATCTTATAAAATTTATTTATTTTATTAAAAGATAATGTTTTTACTAACTTAATTAACAAAAAAAACGGCATTTCCATTTTTGAAGTGGGGTGCGATAGCACCCCATATGCTTTCTAGCGTTAAAATAATTTATTTAATATCTTCTGCCTATTTTTCTTAAAAATATTACTACTTTAGATACATATCCAGCATTTTCATAATCGTTGATGTATTTGCACTCATAAATGCACTCAAAAACAAAATTATGAAAAAGTAGTTTAATTTCTTAAAAATTAATCTTTTGGTAGCAATAAAACACTAACTATTTGTTTGTTTTTCTTAAAAACATCGCTACTGTATTAAAAATCCAGCATTTATTATAACCGTTTAGCTAATTAGACTCATAAAGCAACAAATCATGCATTCAAAAGTCGATTCCACTTGTTTCTATACTTTTGTCCAGATAGATTGGCGAATCCGAACACTGTGCGTCGTTGAAGAGGACCTACGCTGTGAAAGAAAAAATCGAAAAAAAATGTTGTATCTGATCATGTTAGATTATAGATTGAAGGTAAAAGGGGGTCAAATGATCTCTTCTTTGAATACTACAATACAAACTGAGCCTGTAGTGCTCTATTTCTCGTGAGGTGGTTTGTTTGACGTGAAGACTGGCACGGATCTTCTAACTTCTTATTCGATCCAGCTTTGACACTGCACTACATACAACTTCCTCTGCCGCACTGAACATTATGTTTCATCTGATACCTCTCGATATATTTAGCAAACAAATGGCAGCGAATGCAGCTGTTCGCCTTGAAGCTACCCAGCAGCGGTCAAGAAAATAAATTGGCCACGCTTCCATTCTGAATCTTTCCCGAAAACAAGGACTACACCATCCCACGTCTAAATTTTGATGAGAACTTCCTCGTCACCATCTCTTCCAGATCACTCTCGAATGATGATTGAATGATGACTCATTTTTAGAAGATGAATCGGTCCACTTCTACACTGGCGCCTCAAAAACGAAGTGCGGAGTTGGGGGGTTTTTTCTTTGACAGGCTTAATCTTCAGCTCTCCTCCCGTCTACCAAATCATTGTAGCGTGTTCCAGCTGAAAAATAATGGCAATTAAAGAAGTCTTATCTTGGCTTAAGGAAAGCGTGATATCTGTTAGAGGTATCCGCATCTTTTCAGACAGCCAAACAGCAATCAAATTCTTGCAATCCACCTCTATAAACACCTTAGTAGCTCTAGACTGCCGATCGTTTCTCACAGATGTGGCTGAGCAGTTCAATATTCACCTGTGTTGGATACCCGGGCATAGGGACATTCCAGGGAATTGTAAGGCCAATGAACTCGCAAGAATAGGAACAACTATACCCATCCTGCCGGACAAAGGCTCCTTAGGTATACCAATCGCTACTTGCAAACTCAAATTTAAGCTGGATGCTATCGACAGTACACATCTTAGGTGGACAATTGGACCACAATATGTCTACCGACAAAACAGCTTTACTTACTTACTCATGTCCTGTATCCCCTTGTGGGTCCTAGGGTCTCTACTACGCCTACGCGCCATCGTGTACGGTTTCTGGCAATGTGTCTGAGTTCTCCCCAACTTTTCCCTAACTGCCGTGCCTCCTTCTCGACTGTTCTGCGCCATGTTCTCCTCGGACCGCCGGGTCTTCTGCCATCCTGAGTGAAAGGGTTCCATTGCACAGCATTGTTCGCTATGGAACTGTCACCCTAACGGAACGTGTGACCAATCCACTGCCACTTCCGCCGTTGAATGGTTGTGCCTATTGGTTCCTGACCCGTTCTCTCGTAAAGGTGTTCGTTAGAGATACGATTGGGCCAGAAAATCCTTAAGATATTGCGCAGGCACCTATTAACAAACGTTTGCAGCTTTCTGGTGATAGTAGTGGTCACTTTCCACGTGCTGCAACCATATAACAGCACGGATTCAACGTTGGAGCGGAACAGTCTTACTTTGGTGCTCAAACTGATTGCATTGCTTCGCCATATTTTGGACAACATCCCGAACGCGGACTTTGCTTTGGCGATCCTGTTGGCTATATCTAGTTCGGTTCCACCATCGGTCGAGACAATACTCCCAAGATACTGGAAATCCTCTACTCTCTCTACCGGTTGTCCAGCTATGCATATTTGAGCCGATGAGTTAGTTCCAAGGCTGATAATTTTAGTTTTTGCCGTATTAATTTTCAGCCCGACGACGCCTGCCTCCCTATCTACATGTGCTGTCATTTGGTGGAGGTCCATAATTCTGTGGGAGAGTAAGCATACATCGTCACCGTAGTCAAGATGTTTCAGTTGAGATGTAAGAGTCCATCGAATTCCTCCGTTTCCCGTCGACAAAGCTGCATGAAGCACATCGCTAATCACCAATAGGAATAATATTGGTGAAAGGATACAGCCTTGTCTTACCCCACTTTGGAACTCAAATTCCTCAGACAACCTCCCCCTGTGCAGAACGTGACATTTGGAGCCTTCATATGTAGCTCTGATAATAGCAATTAGTTTATCGGGAATACCTCTCCTGCGTAAGGCACGCCAAATAAACTCCCTGTTGACACTATCGAACGCCTTCTCAAAATCGATGAACAGCAGGTGCAGTGGCGATAGATATTCAACACACTGTTCGATGATAATCCGCAGGGTGTTGATGTGGTCGACACAGGAGGATCCAGAGCGGAAACCTGCTTGTTCGGCATCGAGTGTGTCTTCGAGATGTTGTTTGATTCGCTCCAGGATGATTTTAGCTATTATCTTAGCTACAGCAGGCAGCACGCAGATACCCCTCCAGTTTTCGCACGCCATTAAATTTCCTTTCTTGGGAAGCTTGACGATCATTCCCTTTTTCCAGTCGTTAGGAAAGCTCTCAGCTTCCCAAGCTCTCTCTATAGGTGGAAGCAGAAACTCAGCCGATGTTGTTGCTGCTGCTCGTAAGAGCTCTGCTAGAATACCGTCAAGTCCTACCGCCTTATTGGTTTTGAGTGCCTTGATCGCGGTAATGATCTCATCTTTACTGGGAGAGATCCAGAGGTCCAGCTTGGGCCAAGCTGGACCTAAAACGTTCTAAGGATTTTATTTCTCTCTACAGATTGCAACTCGGCGCTATTTTTGGTGTCATCACTGGGCACTGTATAAAAGCAAGCATGCTACAAGGTTGAGCATTTTTGCAAACGGCTTTTGTAGAAGGTGCGTGGATGAAGAAGAGGAAAAAACTATTCCTCACCTTCTTTGTTTCAGCCCAGTTCTCTCCTGTAGAAGGAAGCTTCACCTAGGAGCCTTTCTCCCATGATCACAATGGACCTATTATTGGTCTAAGAGTGTTCGCGATTCTCAGCTAGCAACCACTTCAACCTAGCTTAACCTAAACTATGACACTCCTGCTGTCATGCGAAGCATTTTCATTTTTAATTTAGCCTCATACGTTTTGTATATCTTCCAACATTGTGAATCGTATGTTCCTGCTGGATGCACAACTGCGGTGTAGAACCTGCCTTTCAACTTAGGGGGCGCTTTTCGGTCACAGAAGATAGCGGCTTATTCCCGCCACTCCATTCGCCCTACGCTTACGCGATTATTGACATCGTCATCATAGGATGCTTCGTTTTTTATCCCAAATATTTGAACTTTTCGCGCTTGGGAAGCATTGTTCGATTCAAATAAATGTATGGAATAGGCCTGAGTGGATCAACGAACGGGCAGCAGAAGTACTCGCTCTTTTTACACTAATGCTAATGGACTTAGGAACATATGAGCACAGTCATCTAACGATGAAAGTTTCAAAGTTGTTGAATTAGGCATCCACTTCGAAAATGATTCCATAGAATCCATTAAGTGCGAAAATCATCACCAAAGGTAACATCGTGGGTAAATCAGTTACATTGCCAGCCAGACAGCCGTTAATGCTCTGTAATTAGGTCCAAGTTCACTAGAATCTGCAAACGGCAAACAGTATGAGGTATCACAAGCCAACAAGGTATGTTGGGTACTCTGTATGAACTCGTTAGAATGCGGTCGGCGTTGCACATATCGCAGGCTCTCCTTTGCGTTAAGGTTTCTATAAGCTCTATAAATTCACTCGTCGGAGAAGTAGGCACTAACGAAGCCAATAGACAATGAATCCATCTGGATACGTACGTTACTGCCAGAACGCTATGGGCAGCTCATTATTTGAGGAGAATACATTCTCTTGTTAGGCTTTGTCGTAATAGTACGTAGGATACCTCTGGCATAATCGCGGGGTACTGTGCCATTGGGATTCATGTAGAGTACATACCTACGGTACAACGACGTCTGCAGGAAATGCAGGGATGATGATGGAATTGAATCCGTCCGGCAGCTGTTCACCGAAAGAAAAATGAGGACTCTAGACAGTTACTTCTTCACTCAATTGGGGGTCGTTACGCTGAAAAACCCCCTGAGATTTATACCCCCAATCTAAGCCTTTGTGAGCTGATAAACTCTCTAAGATTCTTATCTTTACCTTGATGGGTGTAAATTTAGCAGTTGTTTCCTTACAGGTTCCCAGGGTAAAAATAAAATAGTGATTTATTTTTCCCTGTAGTAGAGCCAGTAACATGGATTGCCACGCAAGTTTCTAGCACTTTTTGGTTGCTTTCAGCCTTAAGGTGATTCATCTTATTTGTCTTTATCTCCGTTGTATAAATAGCAATATCATTCGAAGTTTATTGAGAACAAAATAATATGGATAAGCTATATCTGCGCTTTAACATGCAAACACAACTTTTTTCAAGAATCTCTGACTCACTCGTCATTTCTCACGTCGCTCCGGGTGATTCTGCAGTATTTACTGTCGCTGGACTGCATTCAAGTTGTGTAAATATTGAGTTTATCCAACAACATTTGTATCAACATCCCCTCACCCAGATCAATTTCATGGAAAAAAAATTCCTGGATTTAAATTGTGTAAACAATTGCGTAAGCAAAAAAGTGTAAGCAGCAGTCATGGACACACAACCATTAGTCAGCACTTTGTATGTCATCCAAATCGGAATCTATATCTGTGTCCGCCAAAAAAAAAAAAAAAATTATTTGCTACCCATTTGAATTTGAAAGAACACTTCATTACCAAATTAATTAATAAATTGACGCCGCTTTTGGTTCCTCCAATTTGCCTACACTCACTGAATTGGATATGTACGCCGCATGGTACATGTTTAGGGTGCTCCATCGAACTACTACTGTCTTACATGGTGGAATGAAGTAGGATGTACCGATTTGAACCGGCAACGATGTAATGGATTGAAGATGGAATGTCTGACATCATCTTTTTTGTTAGGTTGTAGGTTTTCCGCAGCACAAAGTCGTCTTTCTCTGATCACTCCCCGGCTTCTTTGTAAGGAGCGCGACACTCGTTGCAAATTAAACGGATGGTATTCCTTTTGTTGTTACTTGTAGATCTCTTGTGACATTGAACGACGATCGGGAGGAATGATGGAATCTGAAAAACATATTTTCCTTCCCCATTTATGGTGGTTACTTGGAAATATGCGGCACTTGCGGCATGAGTGTTTGATTATATTGGCCTTAGCAACTTTTCAATTGAACTTGCTTTCGGAAATCCCCTAACATGACGAACTACCTAAAATTCGCTATTCATCAGATTTTAAAACCACAATCTATTCAAATAAATCATTCATCCTTTTACGATGCGGTGTATCTACAAGAACCGCCAATAACATCTATGACTCATTAAGTCACACTTCGTCAAGCGTAGCAGCGAAGAGTCTACGTATATGCCATCATCATCGAACCCACTCATGTAATTAAAGACTGCGTTTATGACCCATTGTTGGCACTGCAGTGAACAACACAATGCACTTGGATTTATTTCAACACTGGCGCAACACCAGTGCAACATTGGATGACAGTTGTCATTCGACGCCTTAGCTACGTTTATGGAAAAGATGGATTGTGAGCTGAATGCGTAATTTACTGGCCATGATGAATCAATTGAATTGACTCAGATATGTCTTTTGAAAGCTGTGTTCGAACACAAAGCGACAGAAGCGTCTGCTTTTTTTTATTATAATAATTGTTCCGTTAATCTATAATTGAGCCAACAGTTAACCGAAAAATGAAACAACATTCTCAGATTGGCTAAGGAATGTTGTGATCAAATGGAGTCGTTGAATGTGGTCGCATACTTCAGTTGCGAATTTAGAAAATAGAAAAAAAAAGTTAGCACGCGCTAATTAGATGATACTGTTAGGTTAATGATATACGTATTTGGTGCTACAAAAGGGGCCGCGGAGTATGTCGCAATGTGGGTGGTAATGGAGCAGTGGATAGTGTTTTTGCTCATTAATCGATTAGTGCAACTACAAGCCCTAGCGGGGAACAGCAATCCGAGTATGAAAAGAAAAACGATTAACATCAAATTTTTACCAACTACTGCACCAAAAAATGTTCCTGCCTGGTAGTACAATGGACCGGAGAGTCTGAGTGCTGTGCAATTTAGGTTTGCTAAAAAAAAAGAAAGTATACTGCATCCGTGAAAGTAGCTAAGGCCAATCGTAAAATGGTTGTCTTCGTGGGGGTTCTGAAAATTGCATGTATGTACATATACATGTAGGTATGTATGCTTTTTTTTTTTCAGTTTTATTTTCGCTTACGAGAAAACTGTATCATTATGGTAATACTTGCAAAATGGAAAGGCACTACCCCGCCAGGCACTACCACTGCTCTGCATGGTACTGATCCTGGACCGAGCAGAAATGTTCGGGTCAGAGCTATACGGGTTCCGGGGGCTAGCAAAATAATGAAACAGTTTGGATGCAATTTGAGGGTCGCGAGTTGGAACGTTGGAAGCATGACCGGTCGAAGTTACGGGCTGGAAGAGATGATGAATAGAAGGCGGGTGGACATCTTGTGTGTCCTAGAGACGAAATGGATAAACACCGGGAATCGGGCGCGTTTCTTGGACGTTAGGTCAAAAGATTACAAGATGTTCTACTACGGGACGGAAAAGGCTAAGAACGGAATCGGTATCATCCTTGCGGCAGAGCAACTTGGAAACGTCTTGAGCATTTCGAAGTCCAGCAACCGTTTGATGTCTCTCAAACTAGTAATACAAGTAGAGGTGTGGAATATTGTCAGTGCATATGCTCCCCACAACGGGTGCAATCAGAAAGATAAAGATGCATTTTGGCTAGATTTCCACAATCTCCTTAAGAACTTCTGTTTGTCAAACTAATATTTTTTAGATTGAATATTAATATTTAACAAGAAATTAAAACGCTGACTGCAATTCTAATTTTATAACAAATTAATTTGACTGCTTGATTGATCTGTCACCACCGAAAGCAAAAAGATAAAGAGAAAGATCTTACAAACTGATAGCGCACAGAAACGCGCTTTAATTTAGTCAATAAGAGCAAATTAAAAAACGGTTGAAGTTACAGAACCGATGTATCGGCTGATAACGAGGAGAAATTAATTATGTAAATAACTAAGCTACAGTAGTGATCAAAATAATAGTTCATTTAGTGCAAATAATAATAGATGAAATTGAGTTGAAATTGAATTAAAAATATAGAATATTGAACAACATCCCAAAGGAAGAATTTCTGTTTGTTGGAGGAGATTTGAATGGACATGTCGGGAAATCAAACGGAGACTATGAAGACTGCCATGGAGGACTAGGATATGGCACCAGGAACCTTCCTGGTGAAGACATCCTAAGCATGTGCAAATCACACGGTCTTATCGTGTTATATACCATGTTCATCAAACAAAGCCGACACCTGATCACTTACAACAGTGGCGGAGATGAAACTCAGATTGACTACCATTTGGTAGGCAGTTTCATGAAGCCTCGGGAAAAAGATTGCAAAGTGATCCTGGGAGAGGCAATCGCTCGGCAACACCGTCTCCTGCTAACAGAAATTTTTATGAAAACACCGAAGAAAAGCAAACAAACAAGGGTCTCTGAGAAAATCAAGTGGTACAATCTGGACAAAGAAAAAGGCGAGGCTTTTGTTTTCGTAATGAAAAATTACTTCTCTCACACCATCATCGGAGCTGAGGATGAAGAGTGCAGAGCACAAAATATGTGGGATTCCCTACAGCTTAAAGAAGGCCAAATCACTGATAGGAGCTTCAAAAGGCCACCATCAACACGCCAAAGAAACATGGTGGTGGAGTGATGAAGCTAAGAAAGTGATAAATGAGAAGAAAGCGGCTTTCAAAGCTTGGTCAAAGTACCCCTCTAATAATAGTGACGAAAACGCTCGCCTCGAAATAGAATACAGATGTTGCAAGAAAAAAGCGAAGAAGAAGTGCGCCCAGCTTCAAGCAGAGAGTACGGAGGGCCTGTATCGGGAGCTGGAGAAAATATTTTCCCCGGTTGCTGATGCAAACCAGGCTATCCAGGAGCTGCGAAGACACAATATGAACAAGAGCGCCACTATCTTCAAAATAGCCACCCAAAGAAGGAAGAATGCTCAGGAGATTCGTTCGCCAAAGTTCATTAACAATGCTCATGGCCAGCTTCTTGTGGATGACGACAAAATTCTGCAGAGTTGGCGGCAGTATTGTGAAGAGCTTTTAAATGAACAGTTTCCCCGGCTATACTTTCCAAGAGCCACCCCTAACTGTGAAGAAATACCCGACATTACAGTCGAAGAAGTTAGTGAGGCGGTCAAATACTCCAAAAAACGAAAAGCGATTGGGCCAGACGAGATACCCTCTGAGTTCTGGAAAAAGATGGGAGACATCGGGTTCAGATGGCTCAGAATTCTTATCTCCAAATTCGTGAGATGTGATCCAATGCCGAATCAATGGAGGGAAAGTTACCTTCTCCCTATATACAAAGGGAAGGGTGATACGCGAAACTGTGATAACTACCGTTCGATCAAGCTGATGTCACACACCATGAAGATCGTTGAGCGGGTATTAGGTGGCCGACTGCGAAAAATAATACGGCTATCTGATGATCAGTGTGGGTTTGTCTCGGGTAAGTCAACCACAGATGCAATCCAAAGTATAAGGATCATGATATCTGATATAAGTGGCGCTAAGACATCGAGGGGTTCCAGAAACCTATGTACAGATGATCATGGACATGTACGAAGGAGCAAAGACAAGAGTAAGATGCCCCGCTGGAGTGACCGAAGAGTTCCCAATCAAAGTCGGGGTACACCAGGGAAGCGTTTTAAGTCCTTTGCTCTTTATTACAGTCCTTGATTATCTGCTTGAAGGTAAAGTGATGGACCTCAAGGTACATCAGTTATTCTTTGCTGACGATGGAGCCATCATAAGTGTGGATCCTACATCCCTGCAACGAGCACTTGATGTGTGGGTGGACGTTTTGGAGGGAAATGGGTATCGCATTACTTCAAACAGGACAGAGTGCTGCCCGTTCTCTGATCCACTCAGGCTTATTCCAGACATTTATTTGAATGGAGCAGTGCTTCCCAAGTGCGAAAAGTTCAAATATCTGGGATCTATGATCAATAGCAAAGCAACTTGTGATGACGACATCAATCATCGCGTAAGCGTAGGGTGGATGAAGTGGCGAGAAAATTCCGCTATCTTCTGTGACAGAAAAATGTCCCCTAAGTTGAAAGGAAGGCTCTACACAGCAGTTGTACGTCCAGCGCTCACATACGGTTCACAATGTTGGACGATGTACAAAAAGTATGAGAGTAAATTAACGGCAGCTGAGATGAAGATGCTTCGCATGACAGCAGGAGTGACAAAGCTTGATCGAATAAGAAGTTCGAAGATCTGTGGAAGCTTTCACATCAAGGAAACCATCGTAAAAAAAATAGAGCGTGACTGGCTCAGTTGGTATTGCCACATTCAAAGAAGAGATCATTTGAACCCTGTTAAAAAGGCAATATCAATGCACGTTCCAAAGACATCGCGATGTAGGAAAGGCGGGCCTATAAACGCCTGGATCAGACAAATGCGACGACATCGGCATTTCATTGGCCTCAGTAACAGAGTGATCCAAAATCGGCGGGCCTGCCGACATTTTCTGAGGTCAAATAGGCGAACCCCATAGGCGGATCAGTAGAAATGCGGTGAAGTGGGAGGGTTATGATCCCTTTATTTTCGGATCATAACCTCGCTGATAAAAGGAAGAAGAAGAAGAAGATTTTCGCTTTCGAGACTCGTGTTTTTTTGGAAAAAGATTTTCGTATGTAGTTAAAAAGAAATGTAGCACTTTAGACAGGTTAAATTCCAATGAAAGTTCCTGCGTTTTTCATGACGGGCATATGCTATGACGCGAGATCAAAATGTTTTGTCCTTTGCAGACGACGAATTAAATTATTCGCGTCAATTAGTTGAGCAACGGTATGGCTGCAATGGCCGTGAACACGATCTTTGTGTTTGCGCGCAAATTTTGTTATCTCTACGACGACGCTGGGAATTCCAAGATCTGGATGAATATCTTCGTAACGTACATACAACGGTGCGTTAACGAGCGTTCTATTATAAGAACTTTATTTTCAGAAGTTTGTATGATATTTCTATTGGTTGTCTTGGTACAATCCCATAGTTGTATACCATACGTCCACACTGGCTTTAGCACTTGGTTATAGATAAGCAGTTTGTTATGTAGGCTCAACTTTGAATGTTTTCCGAGTAGCCAGTACATTTGTCGGTATTTGTTTTCGAGCTCATCGCGTTTCTTTTTTACGTGCGATTTCCATTTAAGCTTAACATCTAGAGTCATTCCTAGATATTTTGCTTCGTTCGCGTACGGTATTTGAACCGAGTTAAGATATAGAGGTAATCTATCCACTTTTTTATAGGTTAAGTTGACGTGAGTAGATTCGCTTTCGTTCAGCACAATACGCCAAGAATTCGTCCAAGCGTGGACTTTATGAATAGCATGTTGCAGCTTTCCCGTTGCTGCTTCAATAGTTTCGCCCGTGGTCAATATCGCCATATCGTCCACAAACGTGGCGACGACGCAGTTTCTTTCCTGCTGGATATCACGCGTGTACATTACATACAGAAGCGGGCCAAGGAAACTTCCTTGTGGAACTCCGGCCGCAATCTCCTTGAAGTCAGAGTAATCATTTTCGTGCTTAACACGAAAGAGTCTCTCGGTGAGATACGATAGTTAGATTAGAAAGAGTTGCCGTGGCAGTAGTCGTTGCAATTTATACTCCAAGCCTTCGTGCCAAACCTTATCGAAAGCTTGTGAGACGTCAAGAAATACACCACAACAAATCTTTTTTTCTTCCAGAGCTTTCTCAATCACGTCAGTTATTTTATGGACTTGGTCAATTGTAGAATGTGTGATTCTAAATCCAAACTGATGGTCAGGAATGCGACGTCTTTCGTCGATTACGGGCTGTAGACGTTTGGAAATAAGTTTTTCAAATATTTTTGAGATAACCGGCAATAGGGAAATAGGCCGATATGATTTCTTTTCATACAGAGGTTTGCTTGGTTTCGGGACCATTTTAATCTCGGCGACTTTCCATTGTCTCGGAACATAGAGCAATCTGCTTGAAGCGTTGATCAAGTAGAGCAGTTTGATAAGAGCTTTTTCCGGCAATTCCTTGACCACCTGCGCCGTTATCAAGTCGTAACCCGGACCTTTTTTTGTCTTTACATTTTTAATCACTTCCCTCAGTTCAATCAATGCAACGTTTTTTACTTTAAAGTTATCAGATGTCGTGACTGGGGGGCGTTAACAGAGGGCTGTCGAACGGCTTAAACGTTTCTTCTAAGTGCAAAGCAAAAGGTTCTGCCTTTTCATTGTCGCTCTTGGCCCAGTTTCCATCTTTTGTCCGAATTGGTGGCGCTTGCATTTGAGGTTTCCTGATGTCTTTTAGCGCTTTCCAAAGCTTATAATTTGATTTTTTTTCACCGGAAAGATTTTCAAGATAGGTGGCTATCTTTTTGCCTTTAAATTCGCGAATACTATCTCTAAGCCGATTGCATAGTCGGTTAAGGACCGTTTTATGCTGCGGTGCACGAGTGAATTGCCACATCTTTCGTGCTTTTCGTTTCTCCCTCACCAGTTCAATGATTTCTCTGGGATACTTTTCGTTGCGGTTGATCTTATAGCTTCTAGAAGGAGTGTTTCTCCATGCCGCTCTTTGAATTGCTTCCACGAAACGATCAATTTCGTCCTCTAGTTCACAAGGTGTTCTAAGTGATACATCTAAGGCGATATTTGTTTCGCAATCATTTCTAAAGCCCTCCCAGTTTGTTCTATTGCTAAAAAGTCATTTTTTCTTGGTCAGCGCTTCTCCAAGTAATAAAATTACCGGCGAGTGGTCAGAAGAGAGATCAAAACATTCTTTGACTGTAATAAACTTCTCGTAAATGCCTTTTGTAATAAAAAAATCGATAAGATCGGGAATTTTTTGTGAGTCAGTTGGCCAATAGGTCGGTTTTCCTGTCGAATAAAAACAACAACCGAATTAATATGCCACTTCGTAGAGAATTATTCCTTGAGAAGATGTATGTACATCTTGAACCCCAGAAGATGTGCTTCGCGTTGAAATCTCCACCAATAAGGAAATTTGAACCAAGGGCATTGAAGAAACGAAAGTAGTCATCTTTTTCTAGTAAACGTCGCTGCGGACAGTAATCAGATGCTATATTGTAGCTCAGGTGTTTATTTTTAACCCTTACCGCGCACAACTGAAGTTTTTCCAACTCTATGCTTATATCGACCGAGTGTTCGATGTTAGTTTTAATGAATAAGGACGAACCGCCCCGCGCTCTATCAGAAGGATGATAGGCGTGATAACCAGCGTAGCCTCTTATCTTTATTTGCGATCCCCTTGTTAGGTAAGTTTCGGAGATCAAACATATGTCGATATTTTCTCTTATTAGGAACATTCCTAATTCGTTAGATTATTGTAAGAGTCCGGTTGCATTCCATGTCACTATTTTAAGCAAAGAGTCCATATCTACCTAGATTTAGATATAAGGTTAGCCATACAAAAGCTTTCGACGTTACTGAGACGTTTGAGTGTATGTATATAGCTTTGGGTAAGTGTTCACGATTTCGGGTTAAATTTTGTAACTTTAATTTCAAGGTATTCTCAAAAAGTAAGAAGGGCTTATTCACTACACGCAAGACCCCAACTCAATACTCTGACAATTTGCCAATCTGGCACAGTAGATGAATATCGAGAAATCGCTCGAAGTAGGGCGGGACAAAAACTGACGGATAAAATGTCGCCAACATGACGATATTTTTCCAATGACTGACGATTTATTCAGTCTAAGACCGTCCGCATAGGGCAGAAGATTGAGGTTATCAGCCCAAAACAGACCACGTAAAGTGAAGCAAATGAACCTGCGCTGCACAGCCTTAATTCCGATGGTATGGGCAGCATAATGCGGTGACCATACTTGACTGGCATACTCGAAGAGGTGTCTAACAAAAGTGAGGTTTAGGGACTTTACTACGCATGGATCAGAGAACTTTTTTGACTAGCGTTTTCCTAAGCCAAGTGCTGAGTTGGCTCTACTTATGACATTGTCGATGTGTGTTCGAAAATTGAGTTCACAATCGCAGATGACGCTCAAACTCGCATGCTGATGCGACTGTCTGTACAGGCTCATCACGACTAAAGTAGACTCTAGGTGACGGTAGAAGAAGCTTACGGGAGTAAGTTTTGTTTTTTTTTTTTGCCTAGGGGGAAGTGCAAAAGCGCTGATGCACACAAGTTCCACTCTGTTTCAAGTACGAAGCGTGTGAGACTCCTACTCACTAAGAAACCACCTTTAATCCGTTTTTCTACTTGGCACCATCCACCCCGGGACCAATTAAGCATTACTTCAGAGTGGTGTCGTTTTCTTTCCCCTATGGGGACCGCCTTTTTAGTATTCGCCTCCTGATGTGGGTCCATTCACTCTTGTCGGTAGGGCTTTTTATCTGCTTTATGAATTTTCTGAGGGAATGTTTGCATCCTTCTCTCTCTTTTTGGATCTCAGTACCGTCTCGATGAAAAAAGATATTCTGTTCTATTATACATACCGGTACTTGAGACCATACTATTTATAACATTTTCTGATTAAAAGTTGCCTATTTCCAACTCCAATCTACTCCTCAGCTCTGTCCATCTGCTACGGACGAAAAATGTGTGGAATGCGTTGTCTTCCAATGAGTCTCCATATTGGCAGGCTGCGCTCCCTACTTTACCCATCTTATGGATGTATCGGTTGAAATGCCCATGTCCGGTTAAAAACTGGGTGACAAAGTACAATAGCTCACTTCGTTGTGTTCTCGCTCTGTCCACTCGTGACGTCGCTAATCAGCCTCTGGGTCCTCCTCCCTCTCATTTCAGCGCTCCACCTGCTACAACTCGACAAGCTCTCCGCCTTTATACTATGGCCATTTGTCTTCTAGATTTATCGTGCTTAGGTGCATCAGCCCAGATCTCACACCGGTACATGAGAATGGCGTGGGTGATGGACATGAAGAGTCGTCGCCTACTTATCGTTGGACCTCCGATGTTTGCCATGAGCTTACTGAGTGACGAGGTGACTTTTGCAGCTCGCTCAGATGTGGACTTAATCTGTTGCCAGAATGTAAGTTTAGAGTCCAGGGCGATTCCTAGATACTTTCTTGCACTTCTGGGCGTGCTCGGAACTCAACAATTGTCGGGACCTGTCTCCTAGTCCGAAGGACTATTTCTGTCTTTTCCGCAGCGAGACTAATGCCATGGTCTTCCATCTCATTACCTGGTTTAGTCTTAGCTGCGTCTCTTCGGTGTCCCTTGCGGTGATCACTGCGCCGATGTCATCTGCGTAGCCGACTAAGAAAGTGTCTTCGGGCATCCACGCGAAGGATTCCATCAAACGAGATGTTCCACAGGTCAGGTCCCAGGATTGAGCCCTGCGTTGCTCCAGCATTGATTTTCTTTCTGTAATGGCTCTCCATGGTGTCGTGCAGCAGTTCCCTTGGAGATCATCCTTCACAATCCTCACTAGATATTGCAGTAACCTGAAGGTATTCTCCTTATCTGGCCGAATTTAAGACATTTCTCACGTTCAGAGTTGCCATCACGGCGATTTGCCTTGAGCAGTGATTTTCCACCTTGGGCGGCGTGTGTGGTCTTGACTACTTCCTCAATTGCTCCTATCATGGAGTGGCCTTTTCTGAATTCGGGTTGTCGATCGGATAGGCCACCTTCTGGCTTCAGTATCTTCTCGAGAAGCTTTCCTGCCGTATCCAGCAAGCACAGAGGTCTGTATGCTGATGGGGAAACCAGGTCTCATTTTCCTTTGCTGATGAGCGCCAAACGTTATACCTTCCACTTCTTGTAGAAGATCCCTCCATTAAGGCAGCCATTATACGTACTCAGCAATATCTGCAGGCAAGTTTGGGCAACCGTTTTCAATACCTCCACTGCGCTGAGGGCTTTCTTGTTCTGGAGATATTTAGCTGCTAAAATCAGCTCCTCTTCGTTGAACATTGGGATATCTTGTTGTTGAGCAGGAAAGATGTCCATTGGCCTAACCGAGTGAGCCAGGAAGAGTGTGTTGAGCTCAGATTTTGCGGTTTTGTATTCTGCTAGTGCACCTTCTGTGGTTTCAGCGTGTTTTACCCTGGTGACCTTGCGTCTTTGGTGTATGCATCTCCTCCTGATCTCAGCAATCCCATCCGTCCAGCAGTAAAATTACTTTCGCCCTCCATTTGAATTACTAACTCAAGACATCAACGCATCGCATGCACATGTATAAGTTGCATCGTCGTATTGAGTTTTTAGTTCAGCTGCCCCTGTCATTTCTAGGATGGTGCCCTTCCGTTCCTTAAGTCAGCCGACTAAATAAAGAGGTTCTGACAGCCGTGTGAGAGTAGGTAATGAAATGAAATTTAATCATATTAAGTTATAAGAAGAAACTATTTAGATTATCCTGCAGAAGGCGAGAATCAGCGGCAGATGATATTCGTCTACAGATTTTCATATCATCAGCGTAGACCAGAAGATCAGAGTTCTTGGTGATACGTTCAGCATCATTTCTTCTTCTTCTTCTTCCTTTTATCAGCGAGGTTATGGTCCGAAAATAAGGGATCATAACCCTCCCACTTCACCGCATTTCTACTGGTCCACCTGTGGGGTTCGCCTACGTTCAGCATTATTTATTGTAAGAATAAAGATAAATGGTCCAAGATATCTGCCTTGAGGGACGCACTATATTGTTGTTATAGGGCCCGATACAATTGATCTAAAATGGACTTTGTTTTGACGGTCCACTAGGTATGATCTGATCCATAATATGAAGCGCGGTTGAAATCCAAGAGCTTTAAGCTTGAAAACAATAATTTGGTGAGGAATTTTGTCAAAAGTCTTACTAAAATACGTGGCCGTAACATCAACCTCTGGTTTGGCTGGTCAAACGGTAGTGCATGCGATCATATGAAAACACAAGCGTTTTCACTCAGCTGAGGCCTACCAACTCCTACTCTCAACCTCCACGCGGTGACAGCCGGGTGCCTAGTACCTTAATCCAAGAAATGGGTAACCAACCCCGTTTGGCGGATTCTTGGTGGCAGCAGATGAGAGAGGGGGGGAAGAGTGCTTTTCTCACTAGAGCACTTCTTCCTGTTCCAGGCGGCAGCGGACGAATTCCCTAGACGGGGTCAACGGTGGCGTCTATAGTTAGAGCTAGGTTGAACTTAGTGAATACCTTGCGCGAGCTGCTTCGACGTATTCGGATCACAGGTCGGTAAGGAATTTCCAATGTTGGTCAGGACCTTGGAATAGAGATGGTGGCGGAGGAGCCCTTAATGGGCCAACGGCAGCGCTCATACTCCCGTAGTGGACTACTGGCACCGGTGTACCCGGCCCCTCGTCCTAGGGGAATAATTAAGGAACTGGCCCTCCAGGTTGGGGGTTGTGCCGTCGGGGTAACTTCCCTACCATGTAAAAAGCGCATGGTTCCGAAACAACCAAAAGCCTCGGATAAGGATGACTCAACTTATGACGACCCCAGCAAACGAAATAAGGACAACGACCTTCGGATCTGTACGTGGAATGTTCTGTCCCTTTACAGACCACGTGCAGCCGCACAACTAGCAGAGGCCCTAGACTGCTATAAAGCAGATATTACCGCCATCCAGGAAGTGCGATGGGATGGGTCGGGCAAAAAGAGGATGAAAAACTGTGACATCTACTACGGTGATTGCTACAGAGGCAACAGGCAACGCTTATTCGGATGCGAATTTGTCATACGCGGCAGACTTAGGCAAGAAGTCTTAAGCTTCCGACACGTGAGCGAGCGTATTATGACTATTCGGATCAAGGCTAAATTCGCTAACATAAGCCTAATATGTGTTCATGCCCCCACAGAAGAAAAGGACCCTGCCACCAAAGATTGTTTCTACGAGCTCCTCGACAAAACATACGAGCAATGTCCTAAATACGGCATTAAAATCGTATTGGGCGATTTAACGCCAAAATAGGAAAGGACGTCTTTGGTAGGGCAGTCGGTAAGCATAGCCTACACGACACCACGTCTGATAACGGACTAAGGCTAATTGATTTCGCTGTGGAGCGAAATGTCACCATAGCAAGCACATGGTTTCCTCATCTCGATATTCATAAGCAGACATGGCGGTCCAATGATCATGTCACGATCAACCAAATTGATCATATTGCGATCGACGCAAGGCATTCCTCCAGTATTCTGGATGTCCGGAACTTCCGAGCGGCCAACATAGACTCGGATCATTACCTTGTTGTAGCCAAGGTACGAATGCGGATATCCCAATCTGAGCAACGAAGAAGAATTACTGTGAGAAAATTTAACGTCGAAAAGCTACAATCGCAAGAGACCGCCAGACTCTTCGCTGAACGCGTATCCCGAAATCTCTCAATCACCCCTTTGCCGCCAGCATCAAGTACCGAAGACCAGTGGCAACGCTGCCAACATGCCATCAGAAACGCCGCGTCTGATGTGCTGGGTCTCGCTCGCCCACCACCGCGAAACCCCTGGTTTGACGAAGAATGCCGGCGAATGCATGCAGCAAAACAAGAGGCATACAAAGCGGCGCTGCAAAGGAAGACGAGAGCTGCTCGTGAGCTCTACGAGCAAAAGACACGGGAAGAACATCGGCTTCTCCAAAAGAAGAAGAAAGAGCATGAGAAGCCCGCGTTTGAGAATATCGAGAGCCTATACTCCAGGAACAATTTACGGAAGTTTTACCAAAAGGTAAAAAGAACGTGTCAGAGAAGTAATACCCGTACAGAAACCTGTAGAGATGAAAATGGAAACCTCGTAGTAGAATCACAGTCGGTGCTGAGAATATGGAAAAACTACTTCTGCAGACTGTATAACGGCAACGAAGACCAACATCCCGCTGTCAGGCAGAATGAACCATTCAACATAGACGATGATAGTCAAAACTTCCGTCCACCTGACCAAAACGAAGTGAGGATAGCAATATCCAAGCTAAAATCGAACAAGGCTGCTGGACCTGACGGCTTACCGGCCGAACTTTTCAAGGCAGCTGGTGATGAATTGGTAGAGTGCATACACCAACTCATTTCTAATATTTGGTCAGACGAGTGTATGCCTGATGAATGGAATCTCAGCATCGTTTGCCCGATCCACAAGAAAGGAGACCCCCTCAACTGCGCCAATTATAGAGGCATCAGTATCCTCAACATCGCATACAAGATCTTTTCTGCGATATTGTGTGAACGCCTGAAACCTTTTATCAACAGCCTGATTGGACCCTATCAGTGCGGTTTCAGGCCAGGAAAGTCCACCATCGATCAAATCTTCACACTTCGGCAGATCCTGGAGAAAACCCAAGAATTCCAAATCGATACTCACCACCTCTTTATCGATTTCAAGGCCGCCTATGACAGCATCTATAGAGAAGAGCTTTATAGAGCCATGTCTAGTTTTGACATCCCTGCCAAACTTGTCCGTCTGTGCAGGCTGACGATGGATAACGCTCGCTGCTCCATCAAGGTCGGTAATGACCTCACCGAGACCTTTGATGTCAAAAAAGATTTTAGACAAGGTGACGCGCTGTCATGTGACTTCTTTAATATTGTACTTGAACGGATTGTGCGGAACTCACAAGCCAACACCGGAGGCACAATCTATTACAAGTCTGTACAACTGCTTGCATACGCCGACGATATAGACATTATCGGAAGATCTCAGCGGGCTGTCACCGGTGCTTTTGCAAGCATTGAGGCGGAAGCGGCCAAAATGGGTTAAGCGATAAACGAGGGCAAAACCAAGTATATGCTGTCAACTAGAAGGGAAAACCAACACCGACGAATTGGACAAAACGTCACCGTGGGCAGCTATAACTTCGAGGTATTAAGGGACTTTGTCTACCTTGGCTCTGCTATAAACTCGAAAAACAACATCAGTGCAGAAATCAATCGAAGAATAACTCTTGCCAATCGCTGTTTTTTTGGGCTTATAAGGCAATTCAACAGTAAAGCCCTATCTCGAACAACTAAGGAGAGGAGGAGTAAGTAAGTAAGTAACATCAACCTCATTTTCATTTTCTATAGTATAGATGTAAGACTCATGCGGCTGAGTAAGTTTCGTAGAGCAAGCAATATGATTCGATATATTCCTCTAGCTTGGAAGATGTCTAAGGCGGTCCTCAACAAAAGAAGGCTAGATGTGACTTGTCAAAAGGGTTCGGCATTATTAGTCCATCCCCCGATTTTGCAGAAAAGCCTCAAAGAACTGATCGATGGGCAGCTTAAGTATCATACTCTGCCTCCGCTGAGTATTCATGATACTTACTTGGGTGGCGCTACAGTTCGGTGTGAACCTGGGCCTCAACCAACAAGCCTCTCCATTTAGCTCGGTCTTTAGCTATATGCCTCCAGTTGCGCACTCCAAGTTGGTCGAGGTCCCCTTGAACTTGTGCGCGCCACCTACGGCGATGATCCCCTCTACTGCGTCGTCCCTCGGGATTAGATTCGAATACTCTATTCATGATAGCCAGCATGCCTATCAAAGAGTGTGCAGTGCAATTGACCTTAAAATCACTGCTCTTATAGTTTTCATGAATATTAAGGCAGCCCTTACCTACTTACTTAGGTCATGTATTGCCTTCCGGATCCTAGCTCATCTACTACGCCTACGCACCATCGTGCACGGTTTTTGGCAATTTGCCTCAGCTCTCCCGCACTTTTCCCCAACTGCCTTGCCTCCTTCTCGACTGTTCTGCGTCATGTTCTACTCGGATTGTCCGGTGTACTGCTATCCTGAGCTAAAGTTGCATAGCATGGTTCGCTATGGAACTGTCACCTTTTCAGAACGTGTGCCCAATCTATTGCCACTCCCATCGTTAGATGGTTGTGTCTATTGGTTCCTGACCCATTCTCTTGTTAAGGTGTTCGTTACAGATACGATTGGGCTAGAAAATCCTTACGATATTGCGAAGGCACCTATTAACGAATGTCTGCAACTTTCTGGTGATAAAAGTGGTCACTCTCCACGTGCTGTATCCATATAACAGCACGGATTCCATGTTGGAGCGGAACAGTCTTAGCTTGGTGTTCAAATTGATTCCATTGTTTCGCCATATTTTTGACAACATCCCGAACGCGGACTTTGCTTTGGCGATCCTGTTGGCTATATCCAGTTCGGTTCCACCATCGGTCGAGACAATACTCCCAAGATACTGGAAATCCTCTACTCTCTCTACCTCGGACACTTCAGTCTGATTTGAAAGCGTATCGCTAGCGAATACGTGGTTCAAAACCGTAGCGAAATGATCTTTCCATCTCCTGAGCTGGTCCTCATCCGAAATAAGCAAGAAACCGTCTAGGGTTTTGGCTGGAGCTGCGACCACATGTCAGCTCTTGGTGATTCTGTAAATGGTCCTGCTGTTACACCTCCGTGCAGGTTCTTTTGCTTCTCTAGCCAGCGCGTTGATGTAGTTGCACCTGGCACATCGCACGCTACGCTGAACTTCTCTCATCTTCATGCGATAATGGACTCTAGCTCACTGCTCTCTGCTTCTGGAATAGCTGCAATGTGAGCTTTCAACTATTTTCGTTCTTCAATCCTTCTCCAGGTATCCTCGGAAAGCCACGCCCTATGTCTTCCCTGCGATCGGCCGATAATTCTTTAAGCACCAGTTGTAAGAACATGTTGCCAATCTATCACAGACGCTAAGCCATTGCTTAAATTGTACTGAATTGCTTAACAGTACTGAGCATTACCCAGTGTTAGAAAAGAAGTATTTCATACGGTTAAACTCAGCCGCACAGTTGCACAAGTCGCTTCTGAGATCCCTAGTAGACACTGTGTCATTGCCAATCACGCGAAGTTACTCGGTAAGAACTGCAGGGATGACAACTGTCTTGATTGAGAATACTCTTGCCAGTCGTCTTTGATGAGCTAGAAGACGTACATACCATATGTAGCACTGAGCTAAGGTAAACCGGCTTCATACCTTTCACACCTAACTGGCCTATTGTTTCAGGTTCACAGGATTATCAATCATGGGGAGAATAAACCCGAAGTGTTGATTTGCGTAGCCTGTGACTGTAGCCACACTGCATCTATATGACTTAATTTAACCTAACTTGGTTCTTCCTAGATGAGCGATTAGCCAGCTAAATCCACAATTTGCTCGACTACGACATATTCTTGTTAGTGGTCTTTTTCAGAGTTTGGCTACCTTGCGAAAGGAAACTTAAGTGTACCCTAAAACGATTTAGAATTGAAAGTGCACCTAGAGTAGCCAGTGAGTAATATGAACGAGTTTAACCCGGGACTGCACCATCATGGGGGGAATAGCTAAATCTTCTTTGGTTTAAAAGCCGCGTACCCATATGGCTTTCGGTCCAGCAAATCAATGGACTAAATAGTTAAACTCAAACAAATCCTTGAAGGGACCAAGGAATTTCCGTCCTTTTGTCACTTTAATGCAGAACACAATAGTTCTCCAGTCTCTGTTCTTTCGTTTTAAGTCTCCAAGAATTCTTCCCATGTTTATCTGGCGCTGACCAATCACTTTGATGGCATTTTCTGCGGCGTCCTCAAAAAAGTTCTGCAATAAATTCACATCAAACAGTTACTCTTGGGGATGTAAAGGTATCTCGTGTATAATGAGCGGGTTCTCAGTTCCACAGAAGCAGGTGCTCTGCTTGTTGACAAATTCGTGAAGACTAAAATGGCCCTCACCGCTCATGATAGGCTTCTTATTAAAATCGGCAATCCGTTGAGATTTAGTATGGCCTGGGTATACTGCACCGCATGTCGTTAAATTAAATACTGCTTTACGTGTCTAATTCTTATCAGAGATTTTGCTTAAGTGCAAACGGCAAACGGCACCAAAAGTGGCGTTGTATCAAGATGCAGACGCACTCCAAAAGGTACTGGCTCGACCACTGAATTGGCTAGGATAGATTGAGCAAGCGGACAACCCCATTCCAGCTAAAATTGTCTCCAAATTCCGAAACTGCGTTTCAACCATCATGCGGCCGTGAATGACTGTAGCCTTGGCCTGACAAACTGAAACAAAACTACTTGAGATTAAAGAGAAAGGCATGGTGCTCTGGTTGGTTCATGACACTATACCGCCATATAAAAACTATCCCCAAGTTTTCTCCCGGAATATTAGATCAATTCACGGTTTCATACAAATATGCTGATAATCTTTAAACCTACACTTAGCCAAGTAGAATCAACTATGACACCATTTGTGGTATTCCCCTTACACTCAGTTAACTAGAATTGATTTATTTATGAATACCATATACCGAAACAAAGAAAAGAACAAATACGAGTATCTTAGGGATGCAACAAATTATTTCGGTTAGACTGCACGCCCTATACCCATTAGGTTTGTTCGCACTTTAATCAGGTCGCGTTGCGAATTTTAAAATGCATTCACAAGAAAAAAAAACATCCCAGTTAAGCACTCTCTCATATATTTTCTTTGTGAAACTGAAACCCCTGGAAGCATTAAAAAAAAATAAGACAACAATGGGATAAATGATCCTTTGTCTTCTTCGAATTTCTAAAATTATGGGAATGTGATATGTGCATTTGTACGGATTAAAATTTCACCACGAATCCGATGAATGTTTACTTTTCAAACGACCTAAGAGGTCTTGCTTGTTTTTTTTTTTTTTTTAATTTTATTTTTTTAAGAGTCATTCCCCTATGGAGCGCCTAAGATATCAATGGCATATCAATTAGATAATGAAATAGGTACCAAAGGTAAGGAATTATTATTAACAGCCGAAAATCTTTACGTGACATTTGTTTTTATAATATTGATTTATTGATTCTCAAATGTGGGAAATAGATGTTGTGCGTTATGGGGACATGGTAGGTATGAATTCCCAATACAGTAATCTGAACAGGCAAATTAAGGACGAATTCGTACGAATTATATGGTTTCCTGAATCGTCCACTTTTGCAAATCAAAGAAAAAAACAATTTGTTTGTGTTACATTTTGCATGTGTGGGATTATCGTATAACAAAAATTTGAATATACGAATTATACATGAAGCAAGCAGTAGCATATCTAGCAAGGAAAAAGGGAAGCGCTTATTGGGCTTCTTAGTGGAAGTGTTTTAGTATTTTGGGGATCGAGATTGTGTCACTAAATTACTCAGCTCTTAAAAAATGGATGAAGACAGTGGCACAACAATCGAGTTCATAATCGAGTGCTCGCTTTTCCCTCTTGCCGCAGCCCCTAAGCAACTATATAGACACGCAGGCTAAAATTGCAAGTGCAACATGAGTTGGCATTCTGTGCTACCGAAATTGGACTGCTTTCAAAAGCGACACTTTACGCTGCACGGATAAGGAATGATCACTATCATTTCTGGAATGTGAGGTCTGTCCTTGAGCCCATGGTAGGTAGGTAGGTGCAAGTGGTTGTGTCAGCCGACCATGCTGAAACAAAATTAGCACAGAAGTGGCGTTTAAGTACCACGACTTAAGTGACATATCGGATGAACAATAAAATTGGGTGTTAACTAATAGGGATAAGGGAAAAAGAGTTAAGATTATTTAAATGCACCCTGTTACGTTAATGAAACTAATAATTTCCCCAATGCTTTTCCCCGCTAACTCTATTAGGTTGTCAAAAAAGAGTTTACCTAGTGTGCCCTGCCTAGAGCCGGATACTTGCAAAGAAAATGAAGAATTTTTTCTTTCTCGTTAGTAATCTGGTACCTGCGACAATGTGCATTAGACGTTATGCCTATTCTGGCCGCATGAACCCCGTTGGGTCAGTGGCCAGTTCTAATTCCCAAAACTCTTGCAATATCTGCACGGTTTCTATTTAATAGTTCTTGTTTTCTATTCCAATAGTATTGAGGCTACATCTGCCTGAATATGAAACAGCTTCGCACCCCCTGCCATCTACTATCAGCATTTAATATATAATACGAAAAGATTCTACCGTTAAGGGCCCCCAACGGGACGTTCACCGCCTCTGTAAGGGAACCATCAAGGGCAGATCTCCACCTTGCTAGTTCATCAGCTCGGTCATTACCTCAATGTTGGTGTGACCCGGCACCCAAAGGAGACTGATTCTGAACCGATATTTTTTTTTTTTTTTTTGGTTGCGCCTGGAGGTGCAGGAATCTTCAAAAGATACCAATGGTCCGTACCATTGGTTATGCCCGATTCATATATCTGACAATGCCATCAGTGCTAGTCAGTATATGCCTACGGGCTAAACCTCACCCCCTCAGAGAGGCACTATGTGAACCGGCTGCGCGTACTCATAGTAGTAGGAAATTCGTTCCTCTCATATTTTCATTTTTTGTGATGACTACGACTAAGTTGCCTTAACGAGTAGTTTACGCTTCTGTAGTGTTAATCGCGTTAGGTAGGTAGCTTTCCAGTGAAGGCACCTACTAATACCGTCATTACATGCGGTTTTTCCTTACGGCGCTAGGTCGAAAGGTCTTGTTCTTTGTAGTCGGCGCTCAAGGTTTGTCACGTCCATAGTACGGATTATTTCTTTATTGCAATGAACATGAAGACGGGTACGAAGTTTGCGAGCAAAGTTTGTTACTTCGTCCCTCACGGTAGCAATTCCTAGATCTCTGTGAATATCACTATTCCTTATATACCAAGGAGCATTCACGATTGCTCTTAGCATTTTATTTTGAAATGCTTGCAGTAGAGCCATATTGCTTGGTTTGGTACAACCCCAAAGTTGTATACCATATGTCCAAGACGGTTTTAGCACTTGCTTATACAGAAGCAGTTTGTTGTATACGCTTAACTTCGAGTATCTTCCGAGTAGCCAATACATTTCTCTAAATCTGATTTCGAGCTCTTCGCGCTTCTTTTTAACGTGTGGTTTCCACTTAAGTTTTGCGTCTAGGGTCATTCCTAAATATTTTGCCTCGTTTGCGTAAGGTATTTGTACCGAGTTAATGGATATAGGTACGTTGTTTATCTTTCTTAACGTAAAATTGACATGCGTTGATTTTGTCTCATTGAGGACTATTCGCCAGGCTTTTGTCCATTCGCATACATTGTTCAAAGCTCGTTGGAGTTTTCCCGTTGATGATTCGACTGACTCATCTGTTACGAGGATAGCCGTGTCGTCTGCGAACGTTGCTACAACGGTCCCTTCATCTTGTGGTATATCTCTTGTGTAGAGCAAGAACAGGATTGGACCGAGAACACTTCCTTGTGGAACACCGGCGTAGATATCTATGAAATCCGAATATTCACTCCCGTGTCTAACACGGAAAAGTCTGTTTTCAAGATAAGATTCCAATATTCTGTACAACTTTTCCGGTAAGATTACCCTTAGTTTATATCTTAGGCCTTCGTGCCATACCTTGTCGAAGGCTTGCGATACGTCGAGAAAAGCGCTAGAGCATATTTTTTCCCCTTCTAGACCTTTTTCAATCTCGTTCGTTATTCGATACACCTGATCGATTGTGGAATGTTTGACCCGAAACCCGAATTGATGATCCGGGATCAAGTGTCTTTCTTCAATTACTGGTTGCAATCGTTTCAGCAGAAGTTTCTCGAAGACCTTAGATATTATTGGCAGAAGTGAAATGGGTCTATATGATTTCTTGTCATTTGCACATTTCCCCGGTTTCGGAACCATAATAACTTCGGCGACTTTCCATTGCCTTGGAACATATAATAGTCTTAAGGAAGCATTTATAATGTAGAGCAACTTAACCAGCACTTTTTTCGGTAGCTCTTTCAAAATTTCGCCAGTGATTAAATCATATCCCGGAGCCATGTTATTTTTCAATTTTTGTATTGTCATTCGAAGTTCGGACAGGGATACGGTTTTTACTCTAAAGTTGTCGGGTGCCATATTAACATTCGGATCTTCGATCAACGGTTGTCCATTGAACGGCTTGAATGTTTCCTCTAAGTGATCGGCAAATAATTCTGCTTTCTCTTTATCTTCTTTTGCCCATTTCCCGTTAGCTTTCCTAATTGGCGGCGAGTGCATTACAGGTTTCCTTATGGACTTCAAGGCTTTCCATAGAGAGTAGTTTGAATACTTATCAGCGGTCAAACCCTCGAGGTAAGTAGAAGTCTCGTGATTTTTTAGGTCCTGCAGCACTTTTTTAAGCTTGTTACAAAGATGGTTCAGATAAGTTTTATCCGGTGGCGCGCGGGATTGTTGCCATCTCTTGCGCGCTCTCCTCTTTTCTCGTATGAGGTCTTCGATTTCAGGCTGGTATTTGACTTTATTGTTCCGCGCTTCTGTCTTTCGCAAAGGAGTGTTTTTCCACGCTGAGCTCTGAATGGCTTCGACGAGTTTGTCGATTTCTTCTTCTATTTCGAACGGTGTCTTTAGCGGTACATTTAAAGCAACATTTTCCTTGCAGTCTCTTCTGAAAGCGTCCCAGTTAGTTTTGTTACTAGTTAACCTAGGCGGTCCTTCTTTTTTTACTAGACTTCCACCTATTTTCAGAGTGACTGCCGAGTGATCTGAGCATAGATCATAGCATTCTTCGATTTCCGTCAAACCGATATGACCAAGCGAGGCGAGTTCCTCTTTGCATTGGAGGTTGTAGTAGCAGATACAATAGCCTTGCTAGCGGCCTGGCTGTCAATGAAGACGGCGATGGTATTTAGATATGCAGCGGTTTGCTTGAGTAGGCGACAAGCCTCACGAACAGCAAGAACTTTTGCCTGGAAGACGCCGCCACTACCCCACATTCCTTTTTTGAACCGTCGGCGAAGTTTGTTGTTTCAAACTCGCTTGTCACTTCGCCTATTTCGCCTATTGGTAGAGCGTTGGTCGCTAAAACGAAAACTATCGCAGGTTCGTCTCCTGCCTCTGGAAAAATGCTTTCTTCTTCGATCAATTCTCCAAAAATAATGATTCTTTACATTGTGATAAATACATGATATGAAGATCGAGTGGCAAGAGGTGCAGTATTACGTTTAGGGCTTCGGTTGGACATGTTCATGACTCCCGTGGCGTCTAGCGCCGCAGTTCTTTGCACTTTGCTGATAAGTTTGATGTTGTATAGTTCCTTTAACGCAGACCCCGCAGACTAGCGATTCATAGGAAATTATAGGATGAACCACAGCGCCGTACATCCATATGGCCATCTTCGGGCGAAGTCCCCACTTCTTACAGAAGGTTTTGCTGCAAGCATGGTTTTCTTTACCCGCTGCTCAATGTTAAGCTTCCAGCTTAGTTTTGGATCAAGTACCACATCTAAGTACTTGGCACTGGAAGATAAGGGGAATAATTGGTTGTATAACCGTGGAGGCGGGAAGGTCAGTATTTTGGTTTTAGTGGTAAAGAGCATCAGTTCAATTTTGCTTGGATTGACGCCGAGTCCACATCCAGTGGCCCATTGGCTAATCTTGTCCAACCGGAGGTTTTGGCCCTGATACCAGTATTACCACATCATCCGAATACGCGACAACCTTGATTCCATCTCTGTCAAGTCTGTACACGATTTTGTTGATTACCATAAGCCAAAGAAGAGGAGATATAACCTCATCCTAAGGAGTTCCTCTAACGACAGATATAGTGGAACTGCTGTTACCGATGGTCGATGAATGAATGAATGAATCTTGTTTTGAGCATAGTCAGTATCCGTTTGCTAATAAACTCCAAGACGAAGACCAATTGAGACCTACTCGAGCAGGGAAGAATGGAAAAGCGGTAGAGCACTTAGAGCGCAATCCAAAGCTGTCTTCGTCAATGGATCCAAAATGGAAATAGGTGTAGGTGCAGGCATCTTCTCTGAATTGTTTGGTATATCTATGCCAGTTTGACTTTTGAACAACAGCAGCGTTTTCTAGGCCCATGAGACTGTGATCAGGGCAATACAACAGGAGGATGTCACCTTTTTTATCGACGGCTGGGCAGCAATAAAAGCAATATCTGCTTCAGAAATGAAATCAAAGTGCAGTCGAGAAAAGTCAAAATTATAGCAAATAAAAAAATATTCATTGGCGCAACAGCTCTTTAAGTGCCTGGGCTAGCTTCTCGCAACCACTCGTGTTGTGCGCGCTATATTTTTCACACGAATGGAAGGGACATACAGTTTAGTGCTGTATACGAAGAGTTATTTGTTTTGAGAAGCTTTCTCTTTGTCAGACGTTCACGAGAGGTGGTACCGTGAAAAAACTTTTTGGTGTTTTCTGGGATTCGAACTTGGAACCTCACGCGCAGTGTTCCGACACACTAACCACTTGTGCCACGGGGCTCACATTATTCGAACCTAGCACAAAGTAAAACTCTGCTGGGGCCTTGGACATCAGAGAACGAGAAAGCCGACGACTTGGAAAGAAGAGGTTCACCACTAAACCCGGATCAATCCAACCCCTCGGTGTGCATACCGCTTGCCACACTTAAGCTCGAAGCAGGGAATAGAGCTCTTACGGAGACGAACAATAGGTGGATCTCTTTAGATACATGTATCAACACCAGGACGCTATGGCCTATATTCAACAAATCAAAAGCCGATAGAATCCCTCTCCACTCATAACGGGGCATAACACTATAGGTACCACATGAAAAAGTTACATGTATCGAAGGAATACCTCTGTAGGAGCTGTGATGATGGCTGGTCAAACGGTAGTGCATGCGATCATATGAAAACACAAGCGTTTTCACTCAGCTGAGGCCTACCAACTCCTACACTCAACCTCCACGCGGTAACAGCCGGGTGCCTAGTACCTTAATCCAAGAAATGGGTAACCAACCCCGTTTGGCGGATTCTTGGACCTTGGAGAGGTGGGGAAGAGTGCTTTCTCGCTAGAGCACTTCTTCCTGTTCCAGGCGGCAGCTGACGAATTCCCTAGACGGAGTCAACGGTGGCGTCTATAGTTCCAGTTAGGTTGAACTTAATGAATACCTTGCGCGAGCTGCTTCGACGTATTCGGATCACAGGTCGGTAAGGAACTTTCAATGTTGCTCAAGACAATGGAATAGAGATGGTGGCGGAGGAGCCCTTAATGGGCCAACGGCAGCGCTCATACTCCCGTAGTGGACTACTGGCACCGGTGTACCCGGCCCCTCGCCCTAGGGGAATAATTAAGGAACTGGCCCTCCAGATTGGGGGTTGTGTCGTCGGGGTAACTTCCCTACCACGTAAAAAATCGATGGTTCTGAAACCAACCAAAAGCCTCGGATAAGGATGACTCAACTAATGACGACCCCAGCAAATGAAATAAGGACAACGACCTTCGGATCTGTACGTGGAACCACGTTTACAGACCACGTGCAGCCGCACAACTAGCAGAGGCCCTAGACTGCTATAAAGCAGATATTACCGCCATCCAGGGAGTACGATGGGATGGGCCCGGCAGAAAAAGGATGAAAAACTGTGACATCTACTACGGTGATTGCTACAGAGGCAACAGGCAACGCTTATTCGGATGCGAATTTGTCATACGCGGCAGACTTAGGCAAGAAATCTTAAGGTTCCGACACGTAAGCGAGCGTATTATGACTATTCGGATCAAGGCTAAATTCGCTAACATAAGCCTAATATGTGTTCATGTCCTCACCGAAGAAAAGGACCATGCCACCAAAGATTGTTTCTACGAGCTCCTCGACAAAACATATGAGCAATGTCTTAAATACGACGTTAAAATCGTATTGGGCGATTTTAACGCCAAAATAGGAAAGGAGGACGTCTTTGGTAGGGCAGTCGGTAAGCATAGCCTATACGACAACGGACTAAAGCTAATTGATTTCACTATGGAGCGAAATGTCACCATAGCAAGCACATGGTTTCCTCATCTCGATATTCATAAGCAGACATGGCGGTCCAATGATCATGTCACGATCAACCAAATTGATCATATTGCGATCGACGCAAGGCATTTCTCCAGTATTCTGGATGTCCGGACCATGGGAAATGGCTCTCTTTTCATCGAAAAACCGTCAACCAAATTGATCATATTGCGATCGAAGCAAGGCGATCTCTCAATATTCTGAGAAGTCCGGATTTTCGGTGGAGCTCGCATCACTACCTACTTGTAGCCAAAGTACGGATGCGAATATCTAGAATGCATCGAAATCAACCAAATACTGTGAGGAAGTTTGACATCGAACGGCTACAATTACAAGTGGTCATCATAGCATTTGCCGATCGAGTCTCTTTTAATCTCAATGTAAGTTCTTGCCCGATCCTGAAGAAAGGAGACCCTCTGAACTGCGCCAACTACAGAGGTATAAGTCTTCTCAACATCGCATATAAGATATTTTCTGCCGTATTATGTGAACGCCAAAAACTGATCGTCAACAACCTGATAGGTCCTTATCAGTGCGGTTTCAGGCCGGGAAAGTCCACCATTGACCAAATATACATACTACGGCAGATCTTGGAAAAAACCCATGAATATAAAATCGATACGCACCACCTTTTTATCGATTTCAAAGTTGCCTATGATAGCGTATATAGAGACGAGTTATACAGAGCCATGTCTAGTCTTGGCATCCCTGCCAAGCTCGTCCGTTTGTACAGAATGACGATGGAGAACTCTGGCTGCTCCATCAAAGCCTGTAAGAACATCACCGAACCGTTCGATGTCAGGAAAGGTCTTAGACAAGGTGACGTGCTATCGTGCGATCTCTTTAACATAGTACTTCAAAAATTGTACGAAACTCACAAGCCAACATCGGTGGTACAATCTTTTACAAGTCTGTACAACTACTTGCTTATGCCGATGGCATTGACATAATGGAAAGAATTCAGCGGGCCGTCAATGGGGCATTTACGAGTATTGAGATCGAGGCAGCAAAGATGGGTTTAGCGGTCAATGAAAGCAAAACAAAATATATGCTGTCTACAAAAAATGACACTCAACATCGGCGTGTTCGACAGAACGCCACAATAGATGGATATAATTTTGAGGTAGTAAAGGATTTTGTCTATCTAGGCTATATGGTGAGCTCTGCAGATTTCATCAGTAGGGGGATCACACGAAGAATTACTCTTGCCAATCGTTGTTTCTATGGGCTAAAACGGCAACTGAGTAGCAAAGCCCTATCTCGAACTACTAAGGTAACTCTTTATAAGACACTAATCATCCCAGTCGTGCTGTATGGCGCAGAGGCATGGGCTTTGACAAAACCGGATGAGGATGCCCTTGGTTATTTCGAGAGAAAAGTTAATCCAGTGATCTTTGTTCCAGTCTGCATAGGCGGTGAGTGGAGGAAAAGGTACAATGCCGAACTATACGGCCTGTACAAGGAAATTGACTTAGCCAGAAGAGTTCACATACAGCGACTAAGATGGCTGGGTCATTTAGAGCGAATGGAGCCCAACGTTCCCGCCAAGGTCATGTACTACAAACTTAACTTTATTAAGTAGTTATATATTTGACAGTTTTCAGAATCGTTTACAAGTTGATGTACTCTACACAGATTTTACTAAAGCTTTTGATAGGGTACATCACACTTTACTTTTGGCTAAGCTTAAATCGTCGGGTTTCCACTCTTCAAGAAGATAATTGGTAAAGATCGATAGTTTTACATCTCGTGCAAAAGGGATAACTTCTGGTCCACAAGGTAGTCATCTGGGCCCGCTGCTGTTCATTTTGTTTATAAATGATGTTCACGATATATTTAATTTTTGTTAGGTTTTAACGTTTACGATTTAAAATTATTTGCACGCATAAAAAGTACAACTGACTGCATTCGTTTTCAGTCAGATATGTGCAGGTTGTCAGAATGGTGTAAACATAATGCATTAGAGCTTAATATTTCCAAACGTAATATCTTTACAGCATACCTACTGTATTACAGCACCGCTTTTTATGACTATTTAATTAACGATCTTAAACTAAAGGGTCTCGGGGTGATATTTGACACAAAACTGAATTTCTCATTACATTATGACTACGTCATAGCTAAGTCTAACTCTTTGTTACGCTTTCTTTAACGAAATAGTAAAGACTTTTGACAAGTTCATAGTCTTAAAACTATCTACTGCTCGTTGGTTAGGCCTTTCTTAGAATACTCCTCCATCATTTGGGATTCCTCATATGGTGTTCAAGAGCTTGGATTCGAAAGTGTTCAAAAGAGTTTCACGAGATATGCTGTCCGTAAATTAAATATTTTTGATGAAAGATGCAGATTTATTGGCTTGCTAACATTAAGTTGCAGACGTAAGGCATCTTCAGTTATGTTTATCCGCGACGTAATTAGTTATCACTTAAATTCAACAGATTTGGTCCCCAAAGATCTCTTCGGGCGAGAAATTTACTTTTTGATAGAAGGCTCTGTGATGATTATAAAAAAAAAGCTTTTATTAAACTGTTTTTGTATCTAAATTCAAGTGAAGCGTACTCATTATTGCGTTCCAACCTCATGTGATTTATATGAATCTGATTCACACTCAAGTACATAAGAATAAAAATAATAAATAAACTTTAGTATGCAACGCACGTTTCCGTAAGTCAGTAGAAATGAATAATAATACAAAACAGGTGCATCCAACCGCTATAAATGTCATATCGGCGTAGAATCAAATAGCTTCGTCGAAACAACGTGCCGACGCCGACGGGTGAAAAAGTGAGAACGTAGCTTAATTCAACGGATACCGTGCATGTTTCCTTTCTGCTTGACGCCGGAAATTCACTTTCACCGCACTTAACAACGCATATACAAATTAAAATTAGACCAGATGACGATAAGACCCCTTCTTCCTTTCAGCATTTTTTGGGTGGAACCATGTAGTCGTGGTATACCTTGCATTTAACCCTAAAACCATTTCTAGCGAATAACTCATATGAAAAATATTTGTTTATAATATTATCATAAAATGTTAGTTACTCTACGTGAGTTGAATAAATTATTAGATTACAATGCGCATTAGAAGAGTAGAAAAGTAATTTAATTTAATTTGCATACATGCCAGCCTAGGGTGAGTGTATATGATCAATTACGCAAATCGATCATTTGTCGGGATGACCATATAGGGAGTTTACCAAAGGGAAGCTTAATTGAAACTACATTGGAGACTGACATTAAAGGCTAAATATGTGTGCAATTATGTAATGTAATATAATAATATAATAAATGAGAGCCATGAAGTTTCAAAGGAGCAGACGTACATACATCGTAAATACAAGGCCTACACCAGAATCTCTTAGCTCACTGGGAAAAAATGTGTATGCCGAACCAATTATAATACATATTGCCGAAGTTGTTGAATTAAGAAAGTAGAACTCTGTTTTGAAAGCTGAAATTGCGGAAGTGAGGAGTCAACAAATGGCAGAGAAAATACGCATTGACGATCTCGAGTCGGATGCAAAAAAATTCAATCTAGTCGTAGAGGTATGCCCAAAAATGAAGATTTTAGCGCCGCAGTGGAAAGTCTATGTAATAACATCCTGCTACTAAAGACCAACGTAGATATTAAGAGTGTGAAAAAATTAGGTGAAACAAATGACGCAATGGCAATGGTTCTACAATTAGGAAACTCATCCTCGGTGAATAATGTGCTCAATGCTGCTAAAAATCTTAAAAACAAAAAAATTTACATCGAAAGAGATCTCACAAATGAAGGAAAAAACCGTAGAAGGGCGTAAGCGCAACTGACGGCGGAAATTTTGAAAGTGGATAAATCCAAACTAATAGTCCTGCGTGGAGATCAGTTAATAATAGAAAAACATCACTTTTATTGGAAGTCCGAGCAACTTACATACAATAATTTAGATGGAAAAGCCGAACTACGTAAAATTTATAACAACTCTTTCGTAAACATCATTTATGATTATAATCAACTTATTGCAAATTGTAATTCATTTTATAGCAACAAATAGGAATTAATCGTCTGCGGTGAGAAGAGATTAGTAGACTGTAGTTTTAAGATTAATGAATATGAAGTCAATATTAAAGATCAATATTTAGATTATAGTTTTATTAAAAAATCAAAAATAAATAAAAATAAGCCGACTCCTCTAAATGATAAAAGAATTACTATAATGTCCTATAATGTGCATGGGCTGGCAGGTAAATAATTATTTTCGGAATTTTTCAAATACATAAAGAAGCAGGATATATTTTTACTGTATGAAACTCACGTAGAGGAGAAAGACTTTGGAAATCAGCTTGTCGTAATAGCTCGCCCGGACGAGCGATCGGAGGTGAACTTTACGGTTTTAAGGACAGCTTAAAGGAACTCAATATAAATGTAGAAGTGAGCACTAGTAACCAATGGAGCATAATCGAAGTGGCTACTGGAAATGATAAATTCAATATTATTCCAATGTATCTAAGGCAGGAGACATGGAGTGAACAATTCAACGAGTTAAAAGATATTTTTACTCAACACAATCTTAAGAGTGTAACACTAATGGGTGATATGAATATACGCACTGGGGAGGAAGCACAAGCTGTTGAAAATTATTTGCTGAACAACCACAAAATATTACCTCGAAGATCTTCGAAAGATAAAGTTACGAATCGATTGGGAAAAGAGATCATTGAGTTTTGCAACGATTATGGGTTTATAATGCTGAATGGCAGAACTGACGGGGATGAAGATGGCGAGATGACTTTTGTTTCTACAGTGGGAGAATCTGTGAATGATATCTGCGCAGTGTTCGGAGAAATAACTGAACAAGTGATGAGTTTTAAGGTGGATGCACAAGTTCATTCGGATCATCTACCTATTGTACTTGAACTCCAGGTATATCCACCGACATCGGAAATGAAAAAAATGAAAATACTGCCCAAATGTACGTGGAATAAAAATGATATTGCAAACTATAGGAGAAAGCTGCAAGACAAAGCAAGACGGTGTGAAGAAAACAATGAAACAATTAAGGTGCAAGACCTCACTAACTTGATAAAAGAAGTTATTAACAGCAATCCGGACAGAAGAAGAAGCATTAATTTCCTGTAGAAATGGTATGATTACTCGTGCTACAATGATAGCGTAAAGTCATTTAAATTACTAAAGTTATGGAGAAGAACAAATAACAATAATATAAAGCTAGAATATAATAACATGGTTCGAAGATACAAACTTAAATGCAGAACTAAACGGAAAGAATATTTTGAAGCCCTAGAAATGAAACTGAAGACTGTAAAAGATTCAAGAAGCTGGTGAAAGTTCGCACGAGAACTGAGGCAAGTGAGCTTCAAAGTAGGATCGAAACTGGATGCAGAAGTATAAACAGTATTTCGAAAATTTGTTAAATCCTCCACTTCATGCAGTACCAATGCAGTGGGCAGAACCCCTAACGCTTGATGACGACCTTGACTGTGGGATTACGCATTTTGAGATACTAGAAATGCTGAAGAATGTTAAAGAAAATAAAGCACCAGGAGTGGATAGGTTGCCGTATGAGGTTTTTATAAGCGCACCCGATAATTATCTAAAACTGCTAGCCAGAGCATTTACCAATATGATGGAAACAGGAATTGTCGAGGAAATCTTCCGTAAAACAATTATCTTCTTTATCTTTAAAAAACAAACCCAAACGAAGTAGGGAATTATAGAGGAATTTCATTTATGGACTGTGTGGCCAAAATATTAATTGGAAAAAATTAAAAAAAAACAAAACAGACTTTCTAAATGGGAAAAGAAGCACAAAATATAAAATGAATATCAGGCAGGGTTTAGAGAGCAGTACTCCACCGCATCAACATCAAAAATAACGAGAAAAAGAAGGTGTATGGTTTCTTTGTCGATTTTAAAGCCGCCTTCGATGGAAGAGCACTATTCTTTAAACTAACTAACATGGGAGTTTCTACTAAATATCTGACACTCTTAAAAAGCTTATATGCAAAAACAACTGCAGCAGTTTGGGATAGAGAGCATCTATCGGAACATTTCTCCACTTCTATGGGTGTAAAGCAGTGCTGTTTACTAAGTCCGCTGCTGTTTGCGCTGTTGCTTAATGACTTAAATGATGCTTTGGGAGGCGGTTTGTTGCTGGATAGTGTCCTTGTTCGACTTCTCATGTACGCAGATGACATCATAATATTAGCGGAAGATCCAAAAGTATTAAAAGAAATGTTACAAAGGCATGAAAACTACTGCAAAATATGGAATTTCACTATAAATCTTAGTAAATTAAAAATTATGATTTTTAGTAAAGGTGGCAGAAGAGCTAAAGATGAAAACTGGTTTTATAATGGCGTGGAAATAGAAGTAGTTAGCAAATATAAGTACTTAGGCGTAACTATGACGCCAAGACTCTCTCTAGTGGATTAACTCAAAGAAAGAGAAGCAAAAGCCAAAGGTAGCTTAAACAGTACCTGGAAAGTGTTTATGGAAAAAAAGGAAGTAAAGTTCTCTGCAAAATATAAAATGTTTAATGCAGTCGAGAAAGCAATTTACTGCTATGCAGCTCAGGTCTGGGGTTTTTTGAACTTCGATTAGGTTGATAAAATCCAAAGATATTTTACAAAACGAGTTTTTGGGCTGCCGATCTTCACGCCGAATTATATTATAAGCCTAGAAACTGAAGTGCTTTATACTTTAAAGTTGCATATGGAGTAGGTTCACAAAACTCTGTTCAAATATGGGGTTAATCGTTTGCTGCACATTCTATCGAAGCAAGTTATGGAGAAGAAGATTTTCTGGAACGAGGTCTGGTGTAGAATGGGAGACAATGCGAATATTCGATGGACAGAGCTGCCTTTACATCAAGATATATGGAAAAAAAAAAATATAGAAAAAACACTCGAGAACCTAAGAAATGTCCAAATTCAACAAAATTTGCAAGATGCATTATTAACTTACTTACTTACTTATGTCCTTTAACCCCTCGGGGGGCATAGGGCGTCAACCACGCCTGCGCGCCATCGTGTTCGGAGTTCTGCAACGCGTTTGAGCTGCCTCCAACTCATTCCTAAAGAGCTCGATTCCTCCTCAACTGTTCTGCGCCACGTTTGCCTAGGGCGTCCCGCTATTCTGCCTGCCTGGGTGAGCGGATTCCACTGCATAGCGTATTTCGCAATGGAGTTGTCTTCGCGCCGTAGGGTGTGTCCAATCCATTGCCACTTTCTTCTTCGTATAGTAATGCTTATAGGTTCTTGGCCCGTTTTCAGATAAAGTTGTTCGTTGGAGATGCGGTTCGGCCAAAAAATCCTCAAGATGATTCTTAAGCATTTGTTTACGAAGACTTGCAGCTTGCGTGTGTTAATGGTGTCCACCTTCCAGGTACTGCACCCATAAAGCAGCACTGATTCTACGTTGGAGCGGAACAGTCGTAGCTTGGTTCTTAAGCTAATAACATTGCTTCTCCAGATTTTGGACAGCATTCCGAACGCAGCTTTAGCCTTCCCGATTCTGCTGCACACATCCAGTTCGGTGCCACCGCGATTAGCCGAGACGACACTTCCTAAATATAGAAAGTTATCAACTTTCTCGACTTGCTTTCCGGCAATGTTAAGTTGAGCGCGGGTATTGGAAGTACTCAGGGCTTTTGTTTTGGCTGTGTTTATTTTTAGCCCCACTTTGTTTGCCTCAGCTTCTAGATTTTGGGCCATCAAATGAAGATCCATTATCCGATGTGAAAGTAGACAAACATCGTCAGCGTAATCTAGGTGTTTAAGGTAAGATGTCATAGTCCAACGAATTCCAGAATTAGCTTCCGTCAATGCTGCACGGAGTACATCGCTGATAACCACCAAGAACAATAGTGGGGACAGTATGCACCCTTGACGTACTCCACTTTGGACTTCAAAGTCCTCCGACACCTTACCATTGTGCACGACGTGACACTTGCCGCCCTCATATGTAGCCTTGATAATAGCTATAAGCTTTTCTGGAATGCCTCTCCTGCGCAAGGCCAGCCAGATAGCATCTCGATTCAAGCTGTCGAAAGCCTTCTCGAAGTCGATAAACATTAAATGTAGCGGAGACCTATACTCAACGCATTGTTCGATTATGATCCGTAAGGTGTTTATGTGGTCGATGCAGGAGGATCCAGCGCGAAAGCCTGCCTGTTCGACATCGAGAGTTGAATCTAAATGATCTTTAATTCGTTCTAGAATTATTCTAGCTATTATTTTGGCTACAGCTGGAAGAACACATATACCTCTCCAGTTACCGCACTCCATCAAGTTACCCTTCTTTGGAAGCTTAATGATCATCCCCCTTTTCCACTCCTGTGGAAATTGTTCACTATCCCAAGCTCTCCGTATGAGCGGATGCAGCAAATCTGCCGATGTATTTGGCGCCGCTTGAAATAGCTCGGCAGGGATGCCATCAATACCCACCGCTTTGTTTTTCTTGAGGGACTTGATTGCTGTTATTATTTCAGCTTTACTGGGAGGTACGGTGCGAATTCGGGAATTTGTTGCTTCGAACTGCTCATTCGAATTCAAGATCATACCGCCGTCGTCTAAGTGATTTAGCACTGCAGCAAAATGTTCTCTCCATCTAGTGAGCTGATCCTCATCCGAAATCAGAAGGTCACCGTCTAGACTCTTCACTGGATGTTGTTTGGAGTTTCGACCACCAATGAGCTCCTTAGTGATGTTGTAAACAGTCCTACTGTCGCACCTACTCGCTGCTTCTTCAGCCCTTGAAGCCAGTGAGTTGACATGTTGACGCTTGTCATGTCTCACACTACGCTGCACTTCTTTCTTCTTCGCACGGTATTGGGCTTCAAGCTCGGTTCTCTCTACTGCTGAGGCCGCTGCAATCCGAGCCTTGATTGCTGTACGCTCATCGATCTGTCTCCAGGTGTCTGTAGAAAGCCATGTGCGGTGGTGTTTCTGCTTTTTACCGACATAAGTGCGTGCCCCAGTCGCAAAAGCATTTTTCACAGCACTCCAGTGGTCATCCATGTTCTCTATGCTGCTGATTGCTTCTGCTTCTAAGGCAAGATGGTCCCTGAACTGTTGGCGCACTTGGGGAACCTTGAGCCTGTCGATATTAAACCTGGTGATGTTAAGCAGGTTTGAGCGGTTGCTGTATGCATTATTAAGCTCGCACGGAATCCACGCAAAATTGAATCACTCCGCAGGCTACTCCTATTTCGATAATGCAAGCAGCAAAAGTTTAATTGCATGGACGTTTAAAGCGCGTGCTGGATTGATAGGACTCAAAGCTAACCGGTTAAGGATAGGTGAACGAAGAATCTGCACTCCATGTAGTTTGTATGAGGAAGAAAGTATCGTACATTTCATAGGATAATGTCCAATTTTAAAACGCATTTGTCATCGATTTTTAGGAAAATCATTCTTGGAGGAAGACGAAATAATAACTCTACTCAATGGACAAGCTGAAAGCAAATGGGAAACACTGCATAAATTCATTGCAGAAGCATTTTGGTACAGCAAAACTTTGATAGATAAGTTCAACTCATAAGTTCTTATTATAGAAATAGCCTCTCTCTCTCCAACAGACGATAATATGTCATAGTTGTAATGTTTTGTAAACTTTTTTTGAAAAAATAAACAAAACAGTTTACATATTTCTACCCACGCATGTATTTACTTACTTCACCTGGCATTCAAACAGCCCGGTTACGAGCCAGCTGCCTCCAGTTGTGCACGTCAAGTTGGTTGAGGTCCCTCTCCACTTGTTTGCGCCACCTACCGCGAGATCGTCCTATACTGCGCCGTTCATCTGGTGTGGATTCGAAAACTTTTCGGGCTGGAACGTTGGGCTCGATCCGCGCTACATGATCCAGCCATCTTAGTCGCTGTATGTGAACTCTTCTGGCTAAGTTGATGCCCTTGGGTAGGCCGTATAGTTCGGCATTGTACTTTCTCCTTCACTCGCCGTCTATATAGATGGGACCAAAGAGAAGAACTTGTCTTTCAAAGTAACCAAGGGGATCGTCATCCGGTTTTGACAAAGTCCATGCCTCTGCGCCATACATCAGGACTGGGATAATTAGTGTCTTATACAGAGTTAACTTACTAGTTCGAGATAGGGCTTTGTTACTCAATTGCCTTCTTAGCTCATAAAAACAGCGATTGGCAAGAGTAAATCTTCGTTTGATCTCCCCACTGATGTCATTTGCTGAGCTTACCATAGGTAAACAAAGTCCCATACTATCTCAAACCTATATATCTGTCCAAGACGCCGATGTTTGTATCCTTTTTAACCATTCTTCAGGATCGGGCGAACGGCGCTAAGGCTCCATTTATCGGGCACACTTTCGTCCGACGAAGGCGGCATCTATGATGTCTTGATGGCAACCCAGCCACTTGTCTCCCGCATTTGATGCTGGTGGCCTAGGACTTACATTGAGATTAAAAAAGACTCGATCGGCAAATGCTATGATGACCTCTTGTAATTATAGCCGTCCGATGTCAAACTTCCTCACAGTATTTGCTTGATTTCGCTGCATTCTAGATATTCGCATCCGTACCTTGGCTACAACTAGGTAGTGATCCGATCCCACGTTAGCTCCTCGGAAAGTCCGGACCTCTCAGAATATTGAAAGAGCGCCTTGCGTCGATCGCAATATGATCAATTTGGTTGACGGTTTTTCGATGAAAAGAGAGCCATTTCCCATGGTGAATATCAAGAAGTGGGAACCGCGTACTAGCTACGACAAGGTTTCGTCCCGTCGCAAAGTCGACTAGCCTGAATTCGTTGTCAGATATGGTGTCGAGCAGGCTGTGCTATCCGACCACACTACTAAAGACGTCCTCTTTTCCCAGGTTTGCGTTAAAATCACCCGGGACAATTTTAACCTAGCGGCTAGGGCATTGCTCATACGTCTTGTCCAAAAGCTGGTAGGAGTCACCTTTATTCGCGTCATCCATCTTCTCGTGACGGGAGTGAGCACATATTAACCTGATGTTGGCGAATTTACCCTAGATACGGATAACCATAAGGCACTCGTTCACATGCCGGAAACTCAAGACTTCTATTCAAAGTCTGCATCAAATAACAAATCCGCACACGAATAAACGCTGTTCCTGTTGTCTGTACCAATTGTCAGACGAGATATGGCTCTTTCTCATTCTCCTTTTTCCGGCCTATCGCACCGCATTTCTTAGATTGGGGTAATGTCTGCTTTGCAGCAGTCTAGGGTCTCCGCAAGTCATTCGGCTGCACGTGGTTTGTAGAGGAACCTAACATTCCACGTGCAGGCACGAAGATCGTTGTCCTTTTTACGTTTGCAAGGATCGCCAACAGTTATAACGTCCGTATACGAAGTCGTTATATACATACATACATATTTGGCGGAACAGTGCATGAATGTCCTGGAGTGATGAAGCTAAGAAGGAGATAAATGAGAAGAAAGCAGCTTTCAAAGCTTAGTCAAAGTGCCCCTCTAATAATTGTGACGAAAATGTTCGCCTCGAAATGGAATATAGATGTTGCAAGAAAAAAGCGACGAAGAAGTGCGCCTAGCTTCAAGCAGAGAGTACGGAGGGCCTGTATCGGGAGCTGGAGAAAATATCTTCCCCGGTTGCTGATGCAAACCAGGAGCTGCGAAGACACAATATGAACAAGAGCGCAACTATTTTCAAAATAGAAGCCCAAAGAAGGAGGAATGCTGAGGAAATTCGTTCGCCAAAGTTCATTAACAATGCTCATGGCCAGCTTCTTGTTGGTGACGACAAAATTCTGCAGAGGTGGCGGCGGTATTGCGAAAGACTCTTAAATGAACAGTTTCCCCTGCTAAACTTTCCAAGAGCCACCCCCAACTGTGAAGAAGCACCCGGCATTACAGTCGAAGAAGTTAGTGAGGCGGTCAAATACTCCAAAAAACGAAAAGCGGTTGGGCCAAACGAGATGCCCTCTGAGTTCTGGAAAAAGATGGGAGACGTCGGGTTCAGATGGCTCAGAATTCTCATCTCCAAATTTGTGAGAGGTGATGCAATGCCGAATCAATGGAGGGAAAGTTACCTTCTCCCTGTATACAAAGGGAAGGGTGATACGCGAAACTGTGATAACTACCGTTCGTGTGTGATGTCACACACCATGAAGATCGTTGAGCGGGTATTAGGTGACCGACTGCGAAAAGACATCGACGGGTTCCAGAAACCTATGTACAGATAATCATGGACATGTACGAGGGAGCAAAGACAAGAGTAAGATGCCCCGCTGGAGTAACCGAAAAGTTCCCAATCAAAGTCGGGGTGCACCAGGGAAGCGTTTTAAGTCCTTTGCTCTTTATTATAGTCCTTGATTATCTGCTTGAAGGTAAAGTGATGGACCCAAGGTACATCAGTTATTCTTTGCTGACGATAGAGCCATTATAAGTGAGGATCCTTCATCCCTGAAACGAGCACTTGATATGTGGATGTTCTGGAGGGAAATGGGTATCGCATTAGTTCAAAAAAGACAGAGTATTTGTGCTGCCCGTTCTCTGATCCACTCAGGCCTATTCCAGACATTTATTTCAATGGAACAGTGCTTCCCAAATGCGAAAAGTTCAAATATCTGCGATCTATGATCAATAGCAAAGCAGTCTGTGATGACGACATCAATCATCGCATAAGCCTTGGGTGGATGAAATAGCCGGAAAACTCGGCTATCTCCTGTGACCGAAAAATGCCCCTCAAGTTGAAAGGAAGGTTCTACACTGCAGGTGTGCGTCCAGCGCTCACATACGGTTCACAATGTTGGACGATGTACAAAATGCATGAGAGTAAATTAACTGCAGCTGAAATCAAGGTGCTTCGTATGACAGCAGGAGTGACAAAGCTTGATCGAATAAGAAGTTCGAAGATCCGTGGAAGCTTTCACATCAAGGAAACCATCGTACAAAAAATAGAGCGTGACCGGCTCAGTTGGTATTGCCACGTTCAAAGAACCCTGTTAAAAAGTCAATATCAATGCACGTTCCAAAGACATCGCGATGTAGGAAAGGCAGGCATGAAAGGAAAGAGGAGGGACCGTGAAAAAAGTTGACATGGAACTTCGCGCACTAACCAATCCTACCTACGGCGCCCATCGTTGGCCGTTGTGTGATTCGTGATTAGTCCTTTTACATGGTACGGAAGCTACTCTGATGGCACAACCCTTAACCAGGAAGGGTTATGCCCTTAGGACGCGGGGTCGGGTGCACATGTTCCAGCAGCCCACTATGGGAGTATGAACGCTGCCGTTAATACATTAAGGTCTGCTGCGCTACCATCTTTATTTTAATGTCCTAACTAACATTGGAAATTCCTTTCAAACCTGTGATTCGAATATGTCGAAGCAGCTTGTGCAAGGAGCTCACTAAGTTCAACACAACTGGAACTATAGACGCCACCGTTGACTCGATTTAGGGAATTCGTCCACTGCCGTTTGGAACAAGATGTGCTCTAGTGAGAAAGCACTCTTCTCACTCTCCCATCTGCTGCCACCAAAACATTCTAAAAGTATGTTTACCCAATCTCCGACGAAGAAACTAAGCATCCAGCTTTCATGCAAAAAATAAAAAAATAGTTACAAACTTATTTCTGGAAGGCTTTGTTATCTCAATTCAATCAAAGAGCCAAATCCATTAAATAAATTAAAATTAGTTTTATTTCAAAAAATTACAAATTACAAGAAAAAAATACAATTAACAATGTGTATTCTGAGCACTATATGAGTACACATCCTATATCCTTAAGAACAAGAAAATACCAATCACAGACGTTAACACCGATGTTGCCGATTTGAAGTGCAGCGAATCTTGTGAGGACGTAACACTCTCTGGGATAATAGCTTCAATGGGATGCTCACTGACCACCAGTGTTGTGTGTAAACGAATATTTTGTGGTTGAACTTCGCAGTAATATTCACCATGACTGTCTTCAGATGCATTCATAACGATCAATGCGTAGGTTGTACGATTCACTGCATATTCTTGGCTCAAAACTTGCTCTCCAGTGGACAAGAGCTGTTTGTTTTTGTACCACAGGATCACGTTGCTGTCTGTAATAAAAACTAATGAATTAGCATCAGTACCCTATGTATTGACGAAGCGGAATTTACTTGACATATTTTTGACATCACACTCCAATGTGGCGTTCTTGCCAACAATCGTTGACACAGTTAAATCGTTTTCCTTGAAGTAGGGAATCATAGCGGACGTTGGACTGGCTACTGTCGACTTGGTATGACTATTCGGTACATTGTCATCATCGGAAGAGTAATCGTATTCTTCACCGTTTTGTATATCATCAAAGGAGCCTAAACCTTGTGGTGCTGGGCTACCAAAAGCTGAAAAATAAAAAAAATGATATGACATGAGAACAAAGGATCAAAAGATTGTCTAGTCTAAGATCCTAAGAGGTACCATTTACTTAAAACCCCCACGTACTATGAAGAAAAAGTTTAAAAAAAAAATGTAAGGAACTTTTAAAGTTCAAGGATCAGAAATACAAAAGGAAGATAAAAAGCCACTTCCTCAACAAATAAAAAAACTATTCAATTGCGCAAATCCTCGCATCCGTTTATCCTTTTGTTTGGGTTTTTCAATTGAGAGCTCGCTGCTGCGAAAGGACAAATACGTTCTTTGAAATAGAATGGAAAACATTTGAATTATCCTCTCTGTGCAATTATTTGTTACAATTGTTGTAGAATTCAGAAGCAAGTGAAGGGGAGAGTCCTTAAATAAAAATAAAGTCATCACATGAAGGAGGATGTTGCATTGTTAGCTGTGGAATGGAATTATTCTGTTATAGGGATATTCGACGAACGGACGATGCGAATGTGAATGTTGTTGCTCTTGGTGTATGTGGGATACCATCTGCCACGTATGTATGTAGGTATTTCCGTTATCTAAAGGGTCTACACGTGAGTTCATTAGGTCATAGGGTAGCTTAGCGTAATTTATCAATAGACCTAAATGGTCAATGTTGATAGTGGTGCGTGGGCCGGCAGCAGGACATCTGCTGGTATTTAGATTGAGGGTTGATGATTACAATGTCAAATCGGATCTAAGGCTTTGTCATGGTCAGTGCAAATGAGTGGTTAGGGGTGTTTAAGAGAGGGTGACACCTTTGTGGAAAAGTGTGATCGATTTTTAAAAAGTGGTAATTTAGTGCCTTTGGGAAACGGTACAGGAAATGTGGTAATTGATTTGAAAAGATATTCAGTGTGGGGCACGATGGTTCATTACTGATTTCATAACGGAAACTTTCCGACTAAAATTGGACAATCGAGTGTACTAGTTATACTCATTTTGGCATTAGGGAGATACCTTTATTCGGTTTACTGATGCAGATTGGCTCATGATACTTCTAGGAACCAACTAAACTCAGGACGAGACAAAAAGTGGAGGATGCTGTTCAAAACCTTACCAGACTAGTGACAAGAAACCCCTGCAGAACTCCTGTTCTTGGTAGAGCCCAGAATTGCAGAGACTGAGAAGAGACCAGAAAACTTCAAAATAGGTCACTCAAGACAAATTTAGAGGGGAACTGAGATATGTTTAGATCGAAACCAAAAGAATATAAAAAGCTAATTCGCTTGTCGATTTTTTGTGAAAAGATCGAGACACTCGATAAAACCAGTAGGATGGTTAAAGTCTTCAAAAAGGGCAAGAAGACGAAACTGAACTCACTCACAGTCTGATGGCAAATTTACTGAGACGAAAGCGGAAACTTTTAGTCTCCTGCTGGAGACTCACTTTCTAGACAACCAGATAACCATTAGGTCACAGCTTGGCTTAAGCTGAGCTTGACCATCAGCCATGGTAAAAGATGAGACTAACAAATACGAGTATGCTGTGGCATCTTTAAGTTTCAAATCACTTGATACTGATGAAAATAATTTTTATTGCTGGCTTGGCACTGGAATATATTCCCACAGCTTTGGGGACAGCCAGAGGGGCTATCATACCAAAAGTTGGTAAGGAGGCAAGGCTCAGAGGAAGTTTTCTTAGAACCCGAACCTATTTTGGGTCTAACTGTGTCCTCGGATAGAGCTTCTATCAACGACTGAGTTTCTCACAAACAATTGTATGTGGCATGACTCTCTAGGATGTAGGTTAACTAAACGAATGCTCCCGGATATCTGTGAAATATTAGCGGCATCCTTTCTGTCTCTCAGCAGAAGACTGCAGACAACTTATTGGTGTCTCGACAGACCACTTCGCATTCGAAAAGCATTTTAATGCGCTAGGCTTAAATGACACTACAGTTTGCAAGGCTTGTGGAGAAGGCGACGATATTGCGGAACATAATTGACGACTGCTATTTTCCTGCCCTCGTTTGTATCATGTGGTAGTGATGTGGTGAATAATGTAAGTTCTGCATCACTGGAGCGCTTGGTGGCTTTTTTTTTGAAAAGATGAGAAAATTCCAATAAAGTGGCATCAAGGGTTTACTCCCTGATAGTACAATGGACCAGTTGCGTCTGAATGCTCCAATGAAGCGTTTCCTATGCCGGCAAAAAAGGTAAATAGGAGAGTGAAATATAGTTCGTGGAGATTATTATGTGAATCGGCAAAGAAAATCACCGGATCTGCCAGACTCCTTTCGTAGGTAAACGTCCGAAGAACTTCTCGACACGCATTATTTGGACTATCCTTCGGTTATGACTCATAACCAGCAAAATACAGGCCGGGTACCTGTTTCTGTGTTAAACATAGGCTGTTTGATGTGCTATATCAAGTTCAATTTCATATCCAACGCGAGCGAAAGCACTATACCACTTCCAAGAATTTATGAACTCAGTTACAGGACAAACCTACACGAGAAAGTCATAAAGACGTCTAACACTCTATATGCAAAAAAAAGAGCATTTGGGAGTAAAAGAGGTCCACAGACAACTAATGGATGTATGTACCTATAGAAACCTACCAGAAGCGCACTTCGCATTACAGACTCTGTTTACTGGAAGGAAGAGGTTTGAAATCAATTTACGATTTTAAATTACGATTTATTGGTTTGTTTTGTAAGCATTTTTTGGTTGCTACTTAACTTTTGTTGTACTTCGCTTTAGGGGGTTTACACTTGTTTCCGGTCACATCGACATTACAATTTAAGGACTCACCATACAGGATTTAGAGGATTGATTTAAAAAAATGCTTTACCACAAGGATCCCCAGTAAATTAAACAGGAAATACAACTCGGTATTGAGGGAATCGCTCAGAATGTGGGGCTTTTCTCACTCTCATAATCAACATCTCAGTTCGGCTTCCGAGATCCGAACCACTGCAGTGTTTTTAAAGTACATCCACCAAAAAAGCATTAACTGTAAGATCCAAGTTGATAAAGAACTGTGGCGAATCGCTACACATGATTTCAGAACTGCATATAATTACCCTGCGCAGTACGTATATGCCCAGCAACGTCTTTCCTTCAGACGGGCCCTCCAGCAGACAACGGCAAACAGAATTGCCTGTCTTGGCATTACAGGTGCGATGCGCACCTGCCCTATGACAGCTCTGGAAGCTATTGTTGGGCTTACATCACTACCATTCTACATTAAGGAGATGGCTGCAAGATATGCCATCAGGCTGCAGTTAGATTATGAGTATAAGCCAGGTGACATTGTGGGACATTTAAAGATACTCAACTCAATCCCTAAAAGAGATATGTTCTACTCTTTACCAGATATTATGGTCAGGCAACATTGCTTTGGTAGGTTATTCGAGGTTGAAATATTAGACAGCGAAAATTGGTCCAATTGTGCTCCAACACTGGCCCCTTGAAGTCTGGTCTGGTTCTCCGACGATTCGAAAATGGATTCTGGAGTTGGAGCTGGGGTCTTTTGTGTTCATTGGTCCTGAACCATATTCTCGCGTCAATTGGGCGACAACTACAACGCTGATTAACGAATGGGAAAACAAACTTCGTCTAGACCACTGGACTAATGGGCCAGGTCTGAGACAATCCAAACGATTAATCAAGCATTACTCCTATAAGGAAATCCTTAACTTAGATAGGGAAAGCATCAAGAAGCTTGTGAGCTTTCTTTCTGGCCATTGCGGCTTGAGATACCACCTTAACAAGATGAACCTGTGCCAAGAGAAGGATTGTCGGTAATGTTTAGAGGAGGATGAAACATCCGAATTACTTCTTACTTACATTTATATTCAACTCTCGATGTCGAACAGGCAGGCTTTCGCGCTGGATCCTCCTGCATTGACCACATAAACACCTTACGGATCATTATCGAGCAATGCGTTGAGTATAGGTCTCCGCTACATTTAATGTTTATCGACTTCGAGAAAGCTTTCGACAGATTGAATCGAGATGCTATCTGGTTGGCCTTGCGTAGGAGAGGCATCCCAGAAAAACTTATAGCTATTATCAAGGCTACATACGAGGGCGGTAAGTGTCACGTCGTGCACAATGGTAAGGTGTCAGAGGATTTTGAAGTCCAAAGTGGAGTACGTCAAGGGTGCATACTGTCACCACTATTGTTTTTCGTGGTTATCAGCGATGTACTCCGTGCAGCATTGACGGAAGGCAACTATGGAATTCGTTGGACTATGACATCTTACCTTAAACACCTAGATTACGCTGACGACGTTTGTCTACTTTCACATCGGATAATGGATCTTCATCTGATGGCCCAAAATCTAGAAGCTGAGGCAAACAAAGTGGGGCTAAAAATAAACACAGCCAAAACAAAAGCCCTGAGCACTTCTTCTAACAACCGCGCTCAACTTAACATTGCCGGACAGGAAGTCGAGAAAGTTGATAACTTTCTTTATTTAGGAAGTGTGGTCTCGGCTAATCGCGGTGGCACCGAACTGGATGTGTGCAGCAGAATCGGGAAGGCTAAAGCTGCGTTCGGAATGCTATCTAAAATCTGGAGAAGCAATGTTATCAGCTTAAGAACCAAGCTGCGACTGTTCCGCTCCAACGTAGAATCAGTGCTGCTTTATGGGTGCAGTACTTGGAAGGTGGACACCATTAACACGCGGAAGCTGCAAGTCTTTGTAAACAAATGCTTAAGAATCATCTTGAGGATTTTTTGGCCGAACCGCATCTCTAACGAACAACTTTATCTGAGAACGGGCCAAGAACCTATAAGCATTACTATACGAAGAAGAAATTGGCAATGGATTGGACACACCCTACGGCGCGAAGACAACTCCATTGCGAAATACGCCATGCAGTGGAATCCGCTCACCCAGGCAGGCAGAATAGCGGGACGCCCTAGGCAAACGTGGCGCAGAACAGTTGAGGAGGAATCGAGCTCTTTAGGAATGAGTTGGAGGCAGCTCAAACGCGTTGCAGAACTTCGAACACGATGGCGCGCAGGCGTGGTTGACGCCCTATGCCCCCCGAGGGGTTAAAGGATCTAAGTAAGTAAGATACTTACTTCAGTGGAACTGAAATGTTCCGCTACTAAAAACATACTCAATTTCATAACTGAGGTAGTACGTCGGTTTGATTAACTCCAACCCTCCGATACAAAAGATCTTTCAGGTCGTAGTGTCGTTGCCACGTTTGCATGGGTTGTACAAGAGGGAAAAAGAATAAAAAAATATGGGATCGTTCTTATTCGTATCGCAGAAAGAAGTCGCAAAGATCAATCGATATAAAATTGGAAGATTCGTTTCTTCTACAAAATGGTTTTGGCTCTCATGTTTTTCCGATGCCATCATTCAATTTGTCTCATCAGTGGTCTGTGGGTGAACCTAACCTGTGATATATACAGGGCTCTTGCAGTTTTAGAAAATCATTACAGCTATTTTCAGCAATCTAGTGAAACCCTCTGTGTCTTGCAACAGGCTCATGTAGAAGGAATTGACGAATTCCTCTAAACTTGACTAAAACTCTCCGCTCTTCCCTGCAACCTATTTAGATCATGCCTGAATCCACCAGTGAAACAGACATTCACTTGAATATGTTTGACATGGACATTACTTGAACTCCAATGCTCCAGGTCATATGGATAGTTTTATTTAATAATACTATATCCTGCTGTTGTCAACACACATGTATCTTGCTTTCACATCGCTTCCGCATTTGGGCGTAGTCAAATGAAAATTGTGTTTTATGTAATTTATACACCTCAAACCGTCTGCACTTTCCTATCACCCCCAAATTACTCCTCTACCTCGCAACGCAATGGAAACTCAATTACAGAAAAGCATAAATCGATATGAGCTCAAATTGGGTCATAAAGCCCGACTACATTAGCCCATTATCCATCAAAACAACAACATAAGCTCCTGCAGCAAAACTACAATTGTGCACTCCACAGCATAGCCTCATCATGATAACCAGCATTGCAAAATGCAAATCACAAAATGTTCATCCACTGGATGTACTGGATTTTAAGAGGTGGCAATAAAATACTTGAGTTTATTGTGGTAGACTTGCTGCTGGGCACCGCCAATGTATGCAATTACAATTTCAATGACCCTTTGGGTTGGAGTTTGGGATGCCGTATGTATTTCCCTCTTCAGGGAAGCAAATGAATATGACCCATTTAAGCTTTTGAATTTGTATAGCAATTGTAGGGACAGCGAACCAAACCGCCACATTTGTGTAGTAGCACCACCGCCGCCACCGCCGCATCGCTTAAAAAGCCGACACATGCATATAACAAACGACCTATTGTGGTCATTAAAAAACAAATGTCCATGTAGTCGGGGACGGCAATACAAAAAAAGCATTATTGCCGGTCAACATAGTAGACGCCTCGTTTATGCAAAAAACCTCTAACATACCCTTGTGTTAAGTCTTTATCTAACCATTAGAACCATGCATAGATACGTTCGTAGATATTTGCCTTAAAATACAGTCCGCATCTGACGGTATGCTTGTTTCCGGCTCTGCCCTTTGACCGATAAATTACAAATTGGGAAATGTTTCACGGTGGCAGCATACCCTCTGGTATGCTAGTGTTAGGTCAGACGTACACTCTTGGTTGCAAATCCTAGACAGGACGCGATGTGGTCTTTTGGAAATGGTTTTAATAAAATCTGCAAAGTAATTGGGGTTTGGGGCAATTCAATTTGATTTTAAATTGAGAACCGAATTGAAATTAATTTCGAACGAGACCACGATGACTTCGACATCCGGCAGACATTAAATTCGCTATTCCCTCTCTCGCTGGGAAATGAATTCCAAATTTCGTTGATTAAATCGATTCGTTTTGTGCAATCAACATATGAACACAACTGGCATCTCGTTTTGGATTTTAAACAGTGCAATTGAAGGGCTTAATCATTTTGTGCGATGCTTGATTTATTGGCTGGTTGGGTACATCGCATCTATACATATATATGTATAATATATAAGTAATGGCCAAAATAAGTCCTTGTAGTCAATTACGCGCCTTTAATTTCAAAACGGATTAACCGATTTCAATGAACTCAATTTCGCTGCTTAAAGCATATTCGTATGTCGTCCAAAATTTGAACACAACCGCGCTATATACTGTTCTGTAAAAAACTGTTTGAAAGTACGATCAACAACAGAACTGAGTCCACTATGGATTCAATTATGTCTATCGAACAAACAGGTTTAAGACCTGGGCACAGAACAATCTTTATACTTTTTGCACGAGTAGAAATAGCATGCTAAACGGACTAAAAGGAAATTAATAACAATATACCGCAAGGTTCAGTTCTAGTCCATTTGCTGTACAACTTGTCCCTGTACCCACATTACCGCTACTAATAGTGCCTATACGGAAATAAGAAAAATACACTGGTCTCATGCTTTTTTTTTGTAATTGTAAGAACGCTGCATTAGAACAAGCCATAAAGAAGCTCGTTCTCTTTCAGTAACGTTCAGTTAAGCCGCAAAAGGATACAGAGACAGTGTAAGAGACCGAATAAAATTACGTCACCCTCCAATAAAATTAAAGGAAAAGTTCTCGAAAAACAAAACTAACACAAGTGAGGTCTGGAGGATCGAATGGAACTCCTCCTCTACAGATAATATGTTTCGCACAAGTGACTCAATATCCATACCATCTGGTCACCATCTACACAAGGTACATAAATCAGGGTTTTGCTCCCTGATAGTACAATAGATTAGTTGCTTCAGTGAAGCTCCTTCAAACGGAAAAAAAATATCTACTCACAAAAACGTGGATCAAGTGCCGATCGGACACACCTACACTTTAGATTCAGACACACCGATCCTGCTCAGCTCTTAACTGGGTCCTAAATATACAATATTTTGGACAATAGTAAATGCATTTGGGGCGGGACGAAACTTTGTCGTAGCTAGTACGCTGTTCCTATGTATTGATATTCACAAGGGGACATGGTTCTCTTTAAACCGAAAAACCGTCAACCAAATCGATCACATTGTGATCAACGCAAGGCACTCTTTCAGTATTCCAGGTGTACGGACTTTCCGAGGAGTCAACGTGGACTCGGTTCATTACCTAGTTGTAGCCAAAGTACGGATGCGAATATCCAGAACGGAGCGAAATCAACGAAATACTGTGAAGAAGTTCGACATCGGACGGCTACAATCGCAAGAGACCGCCAAAGCCTTTGCCGGCCGAGTTTCTTTTAATCTTAATCAAAGTCCTATGCCGCCAGCAGAAAATGCGGAAGACCAGTGGCAGCGTTGTCAACAAGCCATCAGGGATACCGCCTGTACTGGGTTTCTCTCAGTCACCACAACGAAACTCCTGGTTTGATGAGGAATGCTGGCAAGCACATGCAGCAAAACAAGAGGAGTAGGACTAGAGCTCGCGAGCTCTTCGAGCGGAGGAAAAAGAGGAACATTGACTACTCAGATAGAAGAAAAAGGAGCATGAGAAGCGCTCGATCGAGGAGAGTAAGGGTGTTTATTGCAGGAATGATGTTCGAAAATTGTACCAAAAGGAAAAAAGAACGTGCCAGAGTTTGAAAGCCAGAACAGAAGCCTGCATGGACGAAAATGTCAATATAGTAGTAGAATCGTATTCTGCTACAACACCATCCAACCGTACAATGTCAGGAAAGGTCTTAGACGAGGTGACGTGCTATCGATGTCTTTAACATAGTACTTGAGAGAATTGTACGAAACTTACTAGCATACACCGGATGTACAATCTTTTGTAAGTCTGTACCAATATTTGCTTACGCCGATGACTTTGGCATAGTCGCAAGAACTCAGCGGTCCGCCAGTGGGGCTTTTGCTAGTATTGAGGTCGAGGCAGCAAAGATGGGTCAAGCGGTCAATGAAAGCAAAACAAAATATGTATATGCTGCCTACAAAAAGGGCACGCAACATCGGTGTCTTGGACAAAACGTCACAAGAAACACTTATAATTTTGAGGTAGTAAAAGACTTTGTCTACCTAGGCTCTATGGTGAGCTCCGCAAATGACATCAGTGGGGAGATCAAATGAAGAATTACTCTTGCCAATCGCTGTTTTTATGGGCTAAGAAGGCAATTGAGTAACAAAGCCCTATCTCGAACTACTAAGGTAACTCTTTATAAGACACTAATCATCCCAGTCCTACTGTATGGCGCAGAGGCTGGGCTCTGTAAAAATTGGATGATTTTGGTTATTTGAGAGAAAAGTTCTTCGAGCGATCTTTGGTCCCGTCTGCATAGACGGCGAGTGAAGGAGAAGGTGCAATGCCGAACTATACGGCCTGTATAATGGCATCGACTTTTCGAGAAGAGTTCACATACAACAACTAAGATGGCTGGGTCATTTAGGGAGGAGCCCAACGTTGCAGCCAATAAAGTCTTCGAATCTTCCCCGGATGGACGGCCTCGCGGTAGGTGGCGCAAGCAAGTGGAGTGGGACCTCAACCAACTTGGCGTGCGCAACTGGAGGCAGCTGGCTCATAACCGGGCTGGCTGGAGAGGTCTGTTGGCTGAGGCCCAGGTCCACTCCGAACAGTAGCGCCACCTAAGTAAGTAAGCAAGTAAGTAAATGCAGTATAACCTGTTCAACCGAAAACAATTTTACTTTCCGTAGCCAACGCAAGGCATAGGTTTGAGCGCACCCGTTCAGATAAATAAAGTAGTTAACATCGGGTTTAACGTTGTCATTCGAGAACTCTTCGCTGAAGAAATCTAGAAAAAGTTTGGAAAATTGTAGAGTAGACGGATATTTACTTATATTGCATAGATTGCATAAGGCCTGAGTAGACATTTAGAAGTAATAAGAGGTATATTTCCATCTTTTCGGCAGAATTTTGAGGCTTGTGGCATTTTCGGTGAGCTCGTAAGCCTGAGAAGTCCGCCAAATGTCACTATAGCCTCGCATCCAAATAAGTTAATATTCTAATCAAGAGCTTTATTTTGAGTGAGAATGATTCTAAGAACTTTCCGCTTGTCTAATGAATGACGAAATTAAAAAAAAAAACAGAGAGCAAAGAAATCAAAAATACACATCATATATCGGCGAATTCACATCATCTGAGATTCACATTAGCGAGGTGCTAGCAGAATTTGCTCGACACAAATATATTTTTTCTCAGTGTATAAAGAACCTGAACCATAGAGCTATTGTTAATTCATATTCTGAACTAATTCTCATACAAGTCCGAAAGATCTCAGACCCAATAGTCTATCATCATTTCTTCTCAACACATTAGAACGATTGATTGATATCCACTTACGCAACAGTATTGATATAAACCTTCTGTCAGCGGACCAATATGCCTATTGCAATGGTAAATCAGTTGAAATGGCATTACACTCTCTGGTTCGTAATATTGAGTACTCCCTGTTTCATAAGGAATACACAATGGTAGCTTTCTTAGATATAGACGGTGCTTTTAACACTATCAATACACCAGTGATTGCAGATGCACTTTCAGATCTAAATGTAGACAGCTCACTATGCAAATTGATCAGTTTACTGCATACTGGTCGGATTATCGATTCAGAGCTAGGTGGGACGTCTACTAAAAGATCTGTTAGTAGAGGCACTCCGCAAGTGATGTTCTATCCCCTCAACTTTGAAATTAGGTGGTTAATGGACTATTGATTATCCTAGAGGGGGAGAGATGCACGGCGATCGCTTGTGCAGATGATGTTGCTATAGCAGTCTCAGGAAAACACCTTACTACTCTAAAAGAACTGCTACAAAACGCTTTAAACAAGTTAACCAGATGGGCGATTCGATGAGGTTCGGGTGTAAACCCCCACAAAACTGAACTGGTGCTCTTCTCAAGGAAATACAAATTTCCGTCTGTCGATCCTCCCTCTCTTAATAGTATCAGCATAAATTGTTCTGATAAAGCTAAATATTTGGGTCTTACCATCGATAGGAAACTAAGTTAGAAACCTAACATTCAAGAAAGAGTCAAGAAATATACAGTAGCACTTTTCTCTTGCAAAAAAGGTATTGGGAATAAATAGGGCTTACAACCCCGAGTCACTCACTGGCTATACATCTCAGTCATTAGATCGATACTCACATACGCGGTGATTGTCTGGTAGACAGCCTTAGAAAAAGCGATAAATCGCGATTATTTAAGCAAGGTCCAGCGGACAGCTTGTCTGAGCATAAGCGGAGCACTACGTACAACTCTTTTTGCGGCACTGGACATCACGTTTCATCTGATACCCCTCGATATATTTAGCAAGCAAATTACAACGAATGCAGCCGTCCGCCTTGAAGCTACCCTACAGTGGTCAAGAAAAGATTTTGGTCACGCTTCCTTTTTGAATAAATTCAAAATCTCTTCCGGATGGTGTAGTCCACCATCCCACGTCTAAATCTTGACAATAACTTCTCGTCACGTTCCCCTCCAGATCATTCTAGAATGACGGTGCTTTTTTAGAAGATGAGTCGATCCACTTCTATGCTGACGGCTCAAAAACCAAGGACGGAGTTGATAAAATTCTATTCTCTGACAAGCTTAACCTTAAGCTCTCCTTCCGTCTACCAAATCACTGTAACGTGTTCCAGGCGGAAATAAGGGCGATTAAGACAGTCTTATTTTGGCTGAAGAAAATGTGATATCCGCCAAAGATATCCGTATCTTTTCAGACAGCTAGGCAGCAATCAAATTGTTGGAATCGATCTCTATAAATTCAGTAGCAATCCTAGACTGCCGATTACAGGGTACTACTCTAAGGATTCTGCCAGATAGGCAAGCCCTTGGTATGCCCCTCGCTACATGTAAGCATCTACTAAAGCTGAACGCTATTAGCAAGACCAAGCATAGGTGGGGAATTGACTCAACGTGTCACATTTCAAGGCAGATCTGGCTTAAGCTGGACCAGAAACGTAGTGCCGAGTTGGTTAAACTAAAGCGATTACAGATCAGCTGCGTAATCGGTGTCATCACTGGACATTGTCTAATAGGCCAACATGCCAAAAGACTTGGCCCGCTTTCCGATGACTTTTGCAGGAGGTTTAGGAGAGGGAGTAAACCACCCTTCACCTCCTATGCACATGTCCTGCTCCATCACGTAAAAGAATACATCTAGGTGCTCCCTTCCTTGACGATCTCAGCGATTTGGCGTCCTTAGGCGTCATGAGCATCCATCGCTTCATCAAAAGCTCCGGTTGGTTTTATTAGTCCCTGAGTGGTCTAACGGTAGATCCTTGGCATCACAATGGACCTTTACTGGTCTAAGTGTGTCTGCATCGTCGTGCAGATAGCCAATCTAACCTAACCTAACCTAGACTGCCGATCGTCTCTTAGGGAGATGACGGAGCAATTTAATATTCACCTCTGTTGGGTGCCGGGGCATAGGGATATTCCGGGGGATTGAAAGGCTGATGAACTCGCCAGAATGGGAAGAACTCTACTCATACTTCCATGCATACAATCGCTACTTGCAAATTTAAATTCAAGCTGGATGCAATCCAAAGAACAAATCTTAGGTGGACGAGTGGTACAACAAGTCTGCAACTAAATAGATTACGACCAAGCTGGATCTGAAATGCTCTAAGAAATTGATTTCTCTTAACCGATTGCATATTAGCGCTACTATAGGTGTAATTACAGGACACTGTCAAATAGGCAAGCATGCAACAAAGCTTGGTGTATATTCAAATGATTTTTTTAGAAGCTGCGTGGACGTGGAAGAAGAGGAAGAAACCATTCCTCACCTTCTTTGTGCGTGCCTACATAGCTCTCTTCCATAGAAGAAAACTTCACCTAGAAGATTTCTATTTTAACTATTTGGGCGATCTGATAGCTGTAGACATCAGAAGCCTCCTTCGCTTCATTAGAAGGTCTAATTGGTTCTAACGAGTAGGCTAGGATTATATGATGCTTCATGGTACCACAACTGACCTTCCTTGGTCTATGTGTGTTGGCGTAAGCTGGCAGCCACTTCAACCTAACATAACCTAATTCTTATCTGGAGTCAGCCTAGATTGATCGATCGCGATTCTATTATAAGCACAAGACCGGTACGAACAAGTTTTAGTTTTGGTTTCAGCAATAGTAATTTAGATAAGAATTTAAACCAATATCATGGTCTCTAAAAAAAGGTTCCATATGTTCCGTAATAATTGCAAAATTCTAATTTAGCTACGAGCTAATAAAACTCTGCAAAGCAAAACTGCATTCTGTGTTGAAAAGCAGCATTCATTTAAAGATTTGTCGGTTAACTGAAATGTTTTACTATAGCGAAGCGAAATAAAATTTTTCCAGGAAACGTACGAGTAGCTATAAAATGAACTGATGCGGACGAGGTGGTTGAAAAATATATAAATTAACAAATAAAATGTTTACACCGTTTGAGTTCTATTACTTCTATAATTCACTGAAATTTTAAACTATAAAGCTTCAGGTATAATGGGCTTGTACCAGGAATAAATTAATTGCACTACATAGTTACAAAGGAAAATATTATGCAATTTTCCAAATAAAGTAAAGTAGTTCCAATGTCATGATCGACTGCTAGAATGATTGGCGTCTCATTTGCGTATAATGAGATCACAATGATTAATCTCCATCGCAGTAATACATAATCAATCGTAGCATAACAGTGCCCCTTATATTCTATCGTAATAAATAATTCAATACAAACAATTTGCATTAGGAAAATCGATGACGGCACTTATTATCATTTGTTACATAATTAAACATGCATTCGATGCACTAAATCCTCTGAGCTGTTTATGCTATTTGTTCAAGTATGTACTCGCATTACGAACATAAGTGGTATTTGTTTAATGCAAATGTAAGCGAAATCTAATCAGTACGGAAGTTTTAATATTTCATGACATTTCCGTTAAATGATATTTGGGAACTATTAGGAAGCTAACGCTTGTAGATTGGGCACGTATTCTTATAATTTGAAACTTACCGATGGATTGCCATTATTTTTCATTTCATTAAAAAAAATTAACTAATACAAATTAAGAAAAAAAGGCTAGAGCTATTTGTCTTATACAGATCTGTACCAAAAATGGGTGAACCTGTACTGTATTGGCTTCCATTACACACACTCTAAAGCTTCCGATGCCCAGTTAGGTGCCCAAATATTGAGTAAAATTTGAGTAAAAGTTCAAATAATTTTTTTTTTGTATTTTAAATGAATTTTATTAAAACAAACACTGTCCATCAACGTCCTTTTGCTATTTTTTAGGAAAAACCATAGTTGCACCCTCCTACGAATTCTGGGATCTCTTGGCTAAGAACTCTGATCACTGATTTTCGCTGTCCCTTGTGGAATTCAACTTTACACCATTGAGATAAGTCTGAATGGATCGAAACAAATTATAATCCGACGTTGCAAGGTTGCAATTGGATGCATAATAACTTCCCAGCCAAACTCTCCCAGTTTTTGGCAGGTCACCAAAAAGGAATGTGGGCTTGTACTGTCGTGGTGGAAGACAACACCCCTTCTCTTGATTAATTCTGGCCGCTTTTTCTAAACCAGTTCATTTAATCTTGCTAGCGGCTGACAGTAGAGCTCACAATTAATCGTTTGGCCAGGCGGCAGCATCTCATAATGCATGAGTCCATTCCAGTCCCACCAAACACTCAGTATCACCTACGTTGGCGTTACTCCAGGCTGTACTATCATTATCTTTTTCGCATCACATTGTCTTACGTGATCCACTTTTCATCACCAGTAATCGTTTTTTTTTTTAAATGGCTCGATTTCCTTTCGATTCACCAGCGAGATTCGCAAATTGAAATTCTGTTGAGGAAATTTTTTTCTGCCACAATGTGTGGTACCCAAACTTCGAGTTTTTTTTGTATAGCCAGCTTTCTCCAAAAGATTTAGAGCTCTTGTGTGACTGATTTTTAGTTCCGCTTATGTGCGGATCATCCTCCACTTTTTTCAGGATTTCATCGACTTTTTCAGTTTTTGCTGACGATGGAGCCATCATAAGTGAGGATCCTACATACCTGCAACGAACGAGCACTTGATGTGTGAGTGGATGTTTGGGAGGGAAATAGGTATCGCATTAGTTCAAAAAAGACGGAGTGCTTGTGCTGCCCGTTCTCTGATCCACTCAGGCCTATTCCAGATATTTATTTGAATGGAACAGTGCTTCCCAAGTTCAAACATTTGGGATCTATGATTAATAGCAAAGCAACCTGTGATGATGACATTAATCATCGCATAAGTGTATGGTGGATGAAGTGGTGAGAAAACTCCGCTATCTTCTGTGGCCGAAAATGCCCCCAAAGTTGAAAGGAAGGCTCTACACCGCAGTTGTGCGTGCAGTGCTCACATACGGTTCATAATGTTGGACAATGTACAAAAATTATGAGAGTAAATTAACAGTAGCTGAGATGAAGATGCTTCACATGACAGTAGGAGTGACAAAGCTTGATCGAATAAGAAGTTCCAAGATCCATAGAAGCCTTCACGACAAGGAAACCATCTTATGAAAAATAGAGCGCGACTGGCTCAGCTGGTATTGCCACGTTCAAAGAAGAGATCATTTGAACCCTGTTAAAAAGGCAGTATCAATGCACGTTCCAAAGACATCGCGATGTAGGAAAGGCAGGCCTATAAACGCCGGGATCACACAAATGCGACGACATCGGCATTTCATTGGCCTCAGTAACCGAGTGATCGAAAATCTTGACTGTTTCAAGAGTCTGCACTGCTGATTCGAGCGTCCTTTCAGCCGGCTTAGGAATCTGTACAACTGGCTTACGAGCCCGCTCAGTCTGCTTAGCAATACGTTCTACCGACTTAGGAGCCCGATCGACTGGCCTGCCGATATTTTCTGAGGTCAAATAGGCGAACCACACAGGCGGATCAGTAGAAATGCGGTGAAGTGGGAAGGTTGTGATCCCTTGTTTTCGAATCATAACCTCGCTGATAAAAGGAAGAAGAGGAAGAATAGCAGAGACAAGGTAGACAAGGTAGCATTTGTCACATTCGCATTTTAGTTGACGCTCATTTACAATTTTTTTTTTAAATATAATTGCCATTTGAATGCAATACTGGAAACGTGTAAGCCCAATTACAACTTTCCCAGTGGAATCCCCACCAGAGCAGACACAAACACGTACACAAACCATCACGTCGGTATAACAGAAAAGGAAACCGAAGAACAGCGTTGCCGCTATGCGACTTTGGGCGCAATTTGACCCTTTTTTGACGCAAAAAAACTATGATCCAACTTTTTAATAAACACCTCTTTTTGACCCTTTTTATTTATTTTCCGAGACTTTTTCGTATATTTTCCAAGAAAAATGCAATTTATTTGCTCATCATCACAATCGTTCACTATAAAATTGTACTGATTTAATTTAATTCAATTTTTTTTTGCTGAATTATATATTTATGTTTTTGTTTTGTGAAAAACAAGCTTTTATATTTGTATTATGTTTGTGTTTCTAAGTTTTTGATTTCAATGAATATGGAGTTCTTACCAGAGAACAGCAGCAAGCAGCTCATTTTATGAGACACTCGAAACATTCACTGCCTTCACACACATTCACATTCATTCCAAGAAATGATTAGCTATCCTCACACTTTCTTGCCTCCATAATATTTATTCTAAACATTTTGCACTTGCTCAATACGAGCCACTTGAAATCATTTGAAGGCTCGTGAATCACTTATATGTACATCCGTGAATACTCTGATTAAGTGAGTACTTTGAGTGCGAGCCTACTACGCATTTGAATATTCATGAGTGTCAATTCATATACATATTCTTGTTTTCTTTGTGCGTGAGTCTATGGGCGGCTCGTGTTTTAGCGAATGAATTACAACTGCAAACGAGTGGGTTCGTGCAGTTCTCTGGCTCTAACGTCGTTACAATTTTTTACATAACTTGTTTTTGTTGCGACTTTTTTTTTGCTCCGTGACCCATTTTGCGACATTTCAAATCTTTCAGCGGCAACCCTGCCAAAGAATAAGAAAATACGAAGAGTACAATCCCCTTTCCGTCAACCAGTCGGCTCTGTTCTTGAAGATTGCGAGGAGACAGCGAAAGAAGAACAAAGAATTAAAAATTGATTACCTTCACATAGTGCAGATTCGATCAACAATCTATAGATGAATGTACATATGTTACAGCGGACTTTTCGTAGAATTATCTAGCAGGAGCAATATTGCCATACATCGTTTTCACGTATCACAACAGTTTACGCAGCGCACGCGAAGATTACGTCATTGACGGTACTTTTTTTCGACCTCACTGATATTCATCGTCATGGAAAAGTTAATTTGTACAAAACATTCAGAAATTATAGATCTAAACCTTTCTCGTGAATCAGTCTATCTAATCTTGAAAAGCAGAACAAAATCCGTTGAGTAATTACGAAGAAATTCGCGCACAGACAGACAGATGTGGCGGGGGGGATTTACTTACCTTTGGATTGACCATTTTCATTACGTTGTCATGAACATTGTAGAGAACACGCCAATACTAAGAAAACTCTGAGGGGAATAGGCATATAAAAAAGTAGGTATAGGTTGGTTAAGAAGATAAGTTTACCAAAATGTTCACGTCATCCTTTGTAAAAGATCCACCCGTTTAAGATCATTACTAAGGAAGATGAGAGGTAACACGGACAAGCATAGGGGATCTATCCTCTAAATGTTTTCAGCTCTATTAAAAAAACTATATTTAATCTTCCCATTTCATTATTGGTATTACAAGTAGCTACCGAAAGTAGATCGGTAATAAAAGCTAAAAACCCTCAACCAATTTACTCGTATGTTGCATTGTGTTTTATAATTTCCAGCACGATTTTCTGTTTACAAAACAATCACACGTAACTAAAAGGCTTGCAATTAGTTTTAAGATGGAAGCAAACCACATGAACTCCTCCTCTTCTTCTTCAACAATGTAACATAAAAATATATATATATTTTTAAATACGCTGACACCACCACATCCATTCAGCACTTATCCATTTTCCATCTGACGTATGACATTGATTTGTAAATTGCCCACGACTGTTAAACAATGAATCAGCTAGACTTTAAGAAAAAGAAAAAGAAAAAAAAAAAAAAACGACCCAAACAAACAACATACAAAAAACTGCATCGCACAATAAACAACCTCAATGATGCAGCATAAGCTCCATACCCCCATAATGGACCGGATTCAAGGCACACAATGTAGTCCCGCGTATTTTGCTGCTCCACTGACGCAGCAGCATTGATTGGGAACCAAAGCATGGTAACGCATGGTTCGTGATATTTTTCGAATCCGAACGTCCTATTTGTTTATTTCGAGCGATACTTGTGATGGTTAAGATTTTATGACTGCAAAGCATTTAAAAAAAAAATTTTCGAAGCACTCTTAGGAACACGGCAACAGTCGGTCAGAAATAGTTTAGGAACACTTTTCCTAATGGAGTCGCATCGTTCATATTTGAACTGACTAGTATGTATTGTAAGTATGTATCCAATAAATCGATTCACACATTTTGTTCAAAAATATAGAATGAACCTTGAATATCTTCAGACGCTTCATCACAGTTCAACAGTTCGTGCACCCACTGGGAACACACAGCAGCCATGACTGCAGTGTATCTGTTTGCGTCGGAAGTTTTAAATCCAAATAAACAATGTCGGCGGCATGGTAATAAACACAAATGTGGCGAAAGATAAAAGAAACTCCGGAAATCCTCTACCACGCGGGGGCATTTTGTTATACGTTAATAACAATCCATTCAGTAATACGCACATTGACCAAAGTCAGTCGACTGTAAAATGCAACACATGTAGTTCCTTGGTTCTGAATTAACTAGGGGGATGAATGGTTGGAAGCCCAATGTGGCAATACATTTGCACATTATTAAAATTTTTTTGAAAACAAATGTATATAGATGCAGAACTGCATGGGTGGATTAATTTGGTCTCTATAGCTTTATGAACTTGGTATATCCCATCATTTAATTTATAGGAGCGAACGCTGTCCTCGTTTAAGAGTACATGCCAGCTTAATCCATTAAATAGGACATACGGATATGCTGTTCCTTCAGCTGAGAAACGCGAGTAGTTTTATTACCTTTCAGTTTTCAAATGAACAGTGTGGAACAGCTTTAAAAAAAAACATTTGGTTCTGTTTTAAAGAGGGTACGATCGATATGAAGCAAGTAATGGATTTTAAGAATTTAACTTGCATTGTTTTGGATTCTAGAAAGTCCGCAGATAGACAGAGGATAGATAAAATTGTAAATAAGACTTCATCAAATACATTTTATTAATTTACTTGTAGAGCATGGAGCCCTGCAAAAACTACAAAAAGGCACAACGTCAAATCGAGATCTTTCTAATAATACCTAACGTGTCACAAAGTTCGTCTTATTCTCTTCTGCTAGATTAAGTTCGAGAGTTTGCACTAGGAGTATCCTGCTCAAATAACATACCCATGATTGCTAACACCTCACATAGAGTTGTGAACAGGAAAGCAGACCTTCTGGAGTTCAACGCGAAGACAACACAACCCACCACCTTTTTTTAGAAAGAATGCATCTAATGTTCCCCAGCTTCAAATGAATAACCAAATAATCGAACCCAAGGAAACCATACACCTAATGGGCTTCGCAGTAACCTCTGCAGGAACATGGCATGACTCCCAACATCGCAAAATCAGCTTTAATGAAGTTGAGTTATCCGTTCAGAGCAAAAAAGGACCTTACACCATCGCAAGACCGGGCTTGAGTACTGCTCTCATGTTTGGAGCTTGGCCCCAAAACACTATCTAAATCTACTTGACAGCATTCAGAGGCAAGCAGTTCACTTAATAGAAGATTTAGCACTTACGTCCAGTCTTCAATCGTTGGCTCATCGAAGTTAGGTGGCAGGCTTACTCCTAATCTTCAGCTACTACCATGGCAGAAGATCTCAACAGAATCCTTAGAAACTCGACTTTTCAAAATCTTACCAGGCAAGCCAATATAGCATCATGTGCACCTGGCAACCGCAAGAATATCATTCTACCAAAATTAATTTTGTTGGAAATCACTCCCAGGGAAAATATTTACAGAAAGCTGTAATCAAACAGACATCTGCAGGCTTCTCAGGGTGATGGCTCAGCGTTCGTCTTTCCCGAGAAGTTCATACAAAAAAAGGTACAGGCTTGCTTAGGCCAGTATATAGCTATATAGGTCCAATGTGATACCGCAAAGATCTGGGTAGTTTTGCAGAACTACCCGCATAACTGGCCGGAGCTTGTTTGCCATGCAGAGGAGTGTAAGAATCGTTTCCTCTTGCTATTCGTCCATGCAGAAATCATTTGATAGGAGACCCAGCCTATTGGCCTGCCTGCAGTACTATTGTACTGATGAACGACTTTTTCTGTGTAATTAAACAGTTCGGGCTAGAGCTGTCTTTTGACGTGGCACTTAGTGCCATATAGCGAGTGTCATGGCGAGATTCCACGATAGAATCGATAAAGTTGTGCCATGCCTGGTGAGTTCGTTGGCCATACGGTTCTCTGGAAAGTCTCTATTTCCAAATAAGTTGGATTTTAAATTGTTCAGCCATCTTGTTCAGAAACAAGCAACAAAATTGGGGATGGGGGACGAAGAAATACTGCGCAGTAGTAACAATCGACGTCAAAAATGCGTTCAACTCGGCAAGCTGGTCATTCATTAGGAGATCCCTGGCCAGGATGAATATACCATACTATTGTACCTGCTGAGGATAGTCACGGACTACTTCAGCAACAGGAAGCTAAGATACCATACTGACGATGGCGTTAAACACTGCAGCGTTTCCGCGGGAGTCCCGCAAGGGTCGGTCCTTGGACCACTCCTATGGAACATTATGTACAACGGAGTTCTGCGACAAACACTGCCCGAGGGAGGCTTCGCTGACGATATCGCAGTGGTTACAATAGCCAAGCACGTACACGAGGTAGATTCTGCCACGGATTAGGCAGTTATAAGAATAAAGGAATGGCTGAAGTCTATCGGTCCGGAACTTGCTACCCACAAGACTGAAGCTGTCCTAATAACCAACCGCAAGACTGTGGATTATGCGAGCTTCTGGGTCGGAAACCAGACAATCAGATCCAAAGAATCCTTGAAGTACCTTGGAGTCATGCTCGACAATAGGCTGTGCTTCAAATTCCAGTACTCTAGTAAGAAGGCATCGCTGAAGCAGGCAGTACTTTCCCGAAAGCTCCCGAACATAGGCGGGCCTGGATACGCCCGCAGGATCCTGCTGTTAAGAGTGGTCTCGGTACTTCTATAGGCTGCCCCGATATGAGCGGGTGCATTGGCGACAAATGAGTGTAGAAAGATGCTATCATCAGCTCACAGGCTCTGCACAATTACAGTGACCAGCGGTTTTCGAACTATCTCCGACGATGCACCCTGCGTTTTAGCTGGGATGGTCTCAATCGGCATCCTCGCGGATGAGATGCAGACGGTGTACCTAAGACGTCCTTCGAACCGGCAAGAGGCAAAAAGGATTAAGGAGGAGGAAAGGGCAGCATCGGCAACGCAGTGGCAAGACAGGTGGGACAGCTCTACAAAAGGCATGTAAACCCACAAGCTCATTCCCACTATAAAATCATGGACAGGGAGAGCGAGGGGGAACTGTATCTACCACCTCACACAGTTCCTGCCCGGACACGGCAGCTACCGGAAATACCTTCATAGGACGATAGTTCGTCCCTGTGTCCAGATTGTCCAAATGAGGAGGAAGACGCGGAGCATGCAGTGTTCTACTACAGACGCTTTGCAGAAGATAGAGCAAGCCTGCCAAGCCCAGAAAATCTCGTAAGTTACATGACGCGATCAGAGGGCGAGTGGATGGAGATCTGCTCATTCATAGTGTGTGTGCAGAACACGGTGCAAAGAGCTGAAGCCCTAAGAAGAGCCCAAGAGCCGGCCTCGGAGACTAGAGCATAATTGCTAACCAGCCCTGAGAAGACATACCTAACGGCTGTTCCGTGGGGAGAGTGGTTGAAGTGTATAGGGTGTGTGTTTAGTACGTAGGCGTATTCCTGGAATCGATTACTCAGGTTTGCGAATCGTAGCACTCGGGCTATTAGTATCTATGAAGATTTTATATCCGTGGCAAAACCTTAAAAAAAATAAACCCCGCGTCCGAGAGGGATGGCTAAGGGTATACCTGCACAAACTTCACATTCCATTTTGGAACCGTCTGTGTACCATCATGAGATGTTGAACGTGTGATAAATCTTGACAGTTTTGGACATGAAGTCCATGAAACTCATTGTTGACTAATGAATGAAAAATATTCAAGATCCGTATGTGTCTAGTTAGGTGGTCTAGTTTAAATTTGTGAGAGAGATGGGAGTTTTAGGAGTTTTTATAATTGCGACACATGGGTGCCTTTGAATTCTTTTTAGCGCAAGTTAGATCGAGACCTGCTCGACAACAGGAGCATAATGTCAATATAATGATGATAATGGCGAGTAGGCCCACAAAAGTATTGTTGGCCTGAGGCTCTACTTTTTTTAGCAGAAAATCTAGAGCGAATCCAAAATGCGTGGCGTGGCTTTGTTGATTGGTTCGTCTAGGTTAGAGTTTCAGTTAATTTACGGTCGAACAATGCATGTTCATTGGAACATTTCTTACAAAAATGGTGAAAATGTCACCCAAACATTTCGGAAAATTCGTGAACAATTCGGTCGACAAGGTCGTCCAAATCAGTTCGCAATATTGGCGCAAAGTTATAGTCACAAAAAGTACACTTTAAAAGGATTTAAGCACGTAACAAAGTCAATATTAGTGTTTTTCTATTTATAGTCGACATAAAACCCACTTTATAGTGGGTTAACGCGCTAACTTTAAAACCAGCAAAAGCATCTTTAAACTTTTAGAGAGGGCTTTTAACCATCTGTCATCCGCCATTCTTTTTCACTTTTTCAAATACAAATTTCAGCCAACCAACGGCTGAAATTCATATACGACATTGTTCCCCTAACTGCGTTTTTGTTCACAAAGTTAAAATTTTTGTATTTGGGTCGATACTAGTTGTAGGTAGGTTAAAAATTGTTTATAATTCAATTCAAAGTTAAGTACCGGCTTTAAATTTAAACAGATGATAGTTAGTGGTTACTAAAATTCTTTAAAATCAGATGACTATAATTTTGCGGCATTATTTTTAATCCCCAAATTCGAGGCGATTGGTTCCATTGGCAACGTAAAGCACCTTATGCGTACACGTGTTGGCCGTTCAAGTGCAAATGTGGCCGCACTGACTGACAGTTTTACAAAGAATTCACGCATCTCGATTCGGCATCGTGCACAGGAATTGGACTTTTCAAAAAGCACTCTGCTATAAATTTTAGCGAAAAATCTCAATCTTCTGTTCCAACTGACTCAACAATTGTAGCCAATCGACCATTCAGCGCGCCGTTAGTTCGCCGATTGGGTCTTGGAAAGTCAGGCATGCGATGTGGAATTTTGGATGAAAATCATCTTTAGCGGCGATGCGCCTTTCCAACTTGATGGCTATGTTAAGAAACAAAACTACCGAATCTTGGGCACGGAAAATTCACATCTGATCGAAGAACAGATTATGCATTTACAACGCGTTTAATGCGGATTTAGGGTGGAGTGATTGGACCGTCATTTCTTTTTGCAAATGAGCAAGGCCGAGCGCTAACAGTCAACGATGAGCGCTACCGCGAGATAATCCCTGACTTTTTGTGGCCTGAATGTAAAGGTATTGTCTTCGACAACATGTGATTCCAACAGGACCGAGCAACCTACCAAAAAGCAAATGTAACACTGGGCTTATTGCGGACAAAGTTTCCGGGGCGTCTCATATCGCACAGAACGGGCATTATTTGGCCGACTCATTCGTGCGACTTTTTTCTTCGGGGATTTGCAAAGTCAAAGGTATCTGCCAACAATTCCCCAAGCTGTCAGACAGCTGAAGAACGAGATTTGCTGCGTTAGTGCTGAAATAGAAGCCGGATTATGCGAAAACGTGATTGACAATTGGACCAAAAGAATATACATCTACAAACTAAGTCGTGGCGAATATTTGTCAGATATTTTATTCCACGTATAATGGAATCGATTGAACTTCTTTATGAAATAAAAACATCCGAACTTTTCAAAGAACTAGTACGTTTGATGTGAAATCTAAATTGCAAATAGCCATTGGGACACCATTTTCTCTCGCTAGAGTCACGCTTTGGTATCGCAACTCTTTTACGATTTCCGCCTCAAGTCCATAATAATACTATTTTTTTGTCTCCTGCACAACTTCCACATCCTATGCTTTTGGCTTTAGTTCCAAGTTCTGCATTATCTTTCTGGTTCGAAGAGTCTGGCAAAATGTATTTTCTTTTAACACACAATACTCTCGAATGTTTGTCAGACATTCGCGAGGAGTGGGACCGTTCTCAAAACGTTTCTTCATCCCAAAGAGCTATGCTGTTTCTAGAGCCTACATCGGAACAATTTTAGATAAGATACTGGTGTTGAAAGGCTTGTAAAAGAGAGCTTCCCAGGCAATAGAATCAGTTGTGCTGCTTTGAATACATTAAAGACTGTGAATACCTTTCGGAAGAATTTGTTGGACATCCTTTAGTTGTTATTTCCTCGTCATTGTTATTTCTTTAATGCATAAACTGTGTCAAAACGAATATACCATATGGGTCAACATTTTTAAATTTGATAAATTCTTATTGCTATACCATTCAAATTTACGAAACATAACCCTATAAAATATAAGTATGTTCAATTGAAACTAAAACTTAGCCTGCGGTTAATTTTCAAATACTAAGTACCCTTAAATGTTTATCTGCATCAGTGATTTGTATGTACGACTAAGTAAGCGTGAACAAATTTGTGGTTACTAATGTGTGCAGTTTTGTTACGTTTCATGATTTTTAACCCCTTTAGAGTGGTAACATGTCAACTGAAACCACACCCACAGTACGATATTTACAACTGTGGGTGGTATGGCATGGTGGTAATCTGTTCGGTTATTGAGTGTTAGATTGTTCAAGAACCAGCTACTTCAGTTAAATTTTAATAAAACTGAATGATGCAATCACACTACGGAGCTAACACAAGAAGTACTCGAAATAAAAACTAAAATTCAGAGTCTAATGTAAAATTTACAGCAAATGGGCTTCGACTAGTTGAAACACCATCGATGGAGTAAGTCTGCACTGAAACCTAATATCACCCGAGTCTCAAACCACTGCACGATAAATATCTGTCATTCCTATCTCTTCTCTGCATTTCCAACTTACGTCGTGCAATTTCATTAAAAGGAATAAAAATAATATTCTGATAAGGAAAACGGCAAGAGAATTGGCCACAAAACTGATTCCTGAGGCACGCATTGCTTAGTTGCTTTCAGCAGTGAGGAGAGATTACCGCAATGACTGCTCTTTGAGACCAGTTGGACAGGTAGTTTTACAGGTCTCTCATTGAAACTAGAAAGATATAGAGTATCGCATGATAGGTTAGGTTAAGTTAGATTGGCTGTCTGCACGACGATATAGACAAACTTAGACCAGGAAAGGTCCATTGTGATGCCAAGGATCTACCATTAGACCACTCAGGGACTAATCAAACCAACCGGAGCTTTTGATGAAGCGATGGATGCTTATGACGTCTAAGGACGCAAATTCGCTGAGGACGTCAAGGAAGAGAGCCCCTAGATGTATTCTTTTACGTAGTGGAGCAGGACATGTGTATAGGAAGTGAAGGATGGTTTCCTCCTCCTCCTCGTCCTACAGCTCCTGCAGAAGTCATTGGAAAAGAGGCCAAGCCTTTTGGCATGTTGGCCAATTAGACGATGTTCAGTGATGACACCGATAACGCAGCTGATCTGTAATCACTTTAGTTTAACCAACTCGGCACTACGTTTCTGGTCCAGTTTAGGCCAGATCTGCCTCGAAATGTGACGTTGAGCCAGTTTCCCACCTATGGTTGGTCTTGCTAATAGCGTTCATCTTCAGTAGATGCTTACATGTAGCGAGGGGCATACCAAGGGCTTGCCTATCTGGCAGAATCTTTAGAGTAGTACCCTGTCTGGCGAGCTCGTCCGCCCTACAGTTTCCTGGGATGTCTCTGTGGCCTGGCACCCAGCATAGGTGGATATTGAACTGCTCCGTCATCTCCGTAAGAGGCAAACGGCAGTCTAAGATGGCATTTGAAGTCAAAGAGCACAATTCCAGGAACTTGATTGCCGCTTGACTGTCAGTGAAAATGCTAATATCCCTGACAGATAATATATTACAGTTAAGCCAGGACAGGGCTTCCTTAATCGCCATGATTTCTGCCTGAAAAATGCTACAATGATCAGGGAGGCGGAACAAGATGCAAGATGAGCTTTTCGGAGAAAACACCACAGCCCACCCCACCTTCGGTCTTAGAGCCATCTGTGTAGAAGTGCACCGAATTGCCATCACCAGGGGGAGAGTTATCCCATTTATCCCGTTCAGGGATACTCGTACGGAAGTTTCGGTCAAATCTCAGTTTTGGTGGGGTGGGGTGTTTTCACGTGTGAAGTTGAGAAGATTAGGGATCGAGGAGTGGCCAACGTGATAACTAGACCACTGGGAGGAGGCTTTAAGACGGATGGCCGCACTGGCAGCAATCTGTCTGCCAAAGATATCTAAGGGTAGCAGGTTGAACAAAAAGTTCAATGCCGCAGAGGGGGTAGTTCTTAGTGTACCACTGTTGCACATGCATGCAGATCTTTGCACTTTAGCTAACTGAGGGAGATGGACATCCCTATCAAGAGCAGGCCGCCAAACGATCACGCCATAGAGTAGTATAGAACACGTAAAGCCAGCGAGTGATTTCAGGTTTCATACCCCAGCTCCTACCTATAGCCTTTTTACAGGAATAGAGAGCTAAATTAGCTTTCCTTACGCGTTCAAGTAGATTGGCTTTTCAGTTCAGTTTTCTGTCCAGAATAAGACCCAGATATTTTGCATGAAAAATGAAGGTGAGACTGGTGCCATTAATCATAGGAGGGTCTACGAAGGGAACTTTATATTTCCTTGTGAAGAGAACGAGTTCTGTTTTATGAGGGTTAACCCCCAATCCAGATTTGGGGGCCCATCTGGTGAGCCGAGAGAGAGCATATTGGAGGATTTCCTTGAGAGTGTATGGGTGCTTGCCAGACGCAGCAATAGCAATGTCATCAGCATAGGTAATCACTCTACAGCCTGACCTATCCAGACCTATCTACTAGTAGCACATTCACTACCAGATTCCACAGAAGAGTATCTCATGATAGACATTGTCAAATTGCAAAATCCAGAAGGTAGGGAAGTGTAAGAAAACCTCTATCAATTTCTTATTTTATGTTTGATGTTGACCATGATCGTAAAAGAGTTATGAGTAGGCCAGAAGTCAGATTAAAACGGCGATTGGGAGATAGGTGATAAAGTGTTTGTCTTGCTGTGAGCCTCGATGAAGCATGGCAAGATGATGATAGGCATATTTTTTTTTTTGTAACTCACAATAATCCAAGACTGAAGAATGTTGAAAGAAGTGATGCTGAAATTTAAAGTGTGCGTTAGATGGATAAGGGTAGTATTTTTTGTTTGCTGTGTTAATGGATGATTAATTCTCTAAAGATACCAGTAACCCAGGCTACTAGCATGCACGACTCGCAAACCTGAATACTCGATGCCAGGAACACGCCTATCGAGGGTGGGGTTAGCAAATGATGCCATTTATTCCCCGTTTGCTGGCTCGACATTCGGTTCAGCGTTTGCCGTTCTTTGTTTTATGAGAGATGTCTTTTCACTTGTTCACTGTTGTTCTGCCTGACTCTTTCCAACTGCCGAAGTTCCTTCAGGATTATTTTGCTGCAACCTGTTCCATCGTATCCCATATTTCGCTCGATGCCACTATACTCGTATGGTTTACGATATTCACAGTGTAGCTAAAGTCGAATAAAATCGATCAGTACCCCATCCTCCCCAAAGGAATTTGATTTGATGACTGCAACGCACCAAACAACATCTCCTTCAATAACATGTTAAATTTAGCAAGGCACGGACAGTCCTGAATTTTTACTACAAGACGTCGGTGGTCGGGAAAAAAATACTGTGAATCAGAAACAAAGACAATAAATAATAAAAATCTCCCCAGTTATCTGGACGCCACCCCCGGAGTTTCTCTGAAGCATAAAACAACTGAGCTTCAAAACACTACACCAAATCTTTCTCTCTCTCTCTCTATCTATCCTTTCCAATGCCCGCACTGTGTAAAAACATGTTAAAGGTATTGATAACACCTTAAGTACGCGCAAATAATAAAAAAAAGAGACTTGAATCTGGCGCAGATTGATCTAGAGCCACATAGAAGGCAACGAAGTACTCAGCTTAGAAGCGTTAAAATTTCGCTTAACAGTTCAATATGACCAAATATATGATCTTCCCATTATTTCACCGTTCTGCCTATACACATTAAAAGAAAGTTGGCACCCATAGACCATATTTGGCTTTCTCTGCTACTTTTGTGGACATTTTACAAGGCTTTGCGACAAGATGACAAGATCGAAACATGAAAATAGTATCATTGGCGCAAATTTCCTATTTAAGCAGTTATCACTACAAATTGCCGCCTAAGCGTGAATCAATTTAGCAGATTGACTTGATAATTTGAAATATTTTTAGGTCATCTTCGTGGATAGTCAAGCTGCACTCAAGGCACTAGTCAGTCACTAATCATTTTGAAAACAAAACAAAAATCCATGTATAGTGATATGGAAGGGAAAGAAGCAGCAGACGAACTAGTACGGACAGGATTAGTATTAAATGAGGAATTCACCCATGCATCGGTAACTATCCCTATTGGTGTACTAAAAATGAAAATAGACCTTAAAGCCAGAGAAAAGATCAACACCTCTCGGGAAGCCAGAGGCAACTGTGTCATATCTCGCAGCTTATGGCGAACACTCAAACAAAAAAGGACTAAAAACCCTTTGTCAATGAACAAAAAAAAAAGTTAAGTGTAGCACTCACATGATTACTGCAGGAGCTGTCATGATACAAAAGGAATCGAAATTATCAAACACTTGACGAGTTCGTGATTGTCCCAATCTTCAAATTCGTCGCTTCCGCCATATGAAAAACAGACTTTTTAAATAGCTAGAGGATCTGGCGCAAGTTCCGTTCTGGAGCATGACATGGTTCGTCAAGATTATAGGCTGGTTTGTTTTAAGACCAAGCGAGAAGTAACCACAATACGTTTGGTACCACATTTTATATGGAATCACAATGGAACATGGAACCATCAGTTCCATACTCCCGCAGAACACTCCAGAGTTTGCCTTGAGGAACCCTATCATATGCTTTCTTCAAATCCACAAAAGGTGTAGACAGTTTTAGCACACTCCCAGGCCTTCTCACGAACCATTCTGAGAGTGAATAACTGTTGTGATTCTACCGAGACCAAAACCGCGTTGCTCATCCACCAAACTACCTTTAACCACAGCTCTGGAACGCGCTTCTAACACCTTACCAAATACGTTTACAGGGAGACTTAAAAAGATATACCCCTGTGGTTGCAATATCTTTTGCCCCCTTTTTTAAAAAGAGGGACAACTATCCCCATTCGCCAATCATCGAGTATTTTACCACATTCCCAAGTCACTTTAATGATACGCGAGAGCCATTGCATTCCGTCTTTACCCAAACCCTTGAGCATTTCTGGTCGGATTTCATCCCTTCCAACGATTTGATCGCCAAAGTTACTTCCTCTACCGTAGGAATAGTTTCCACCCTATTCTCGACCATATGTCTATTATCTCCGGTGCCCTGTTCAAAGAATGAGCAATTCTGAAAAGTGCTCGCTCCATCTGCGTAAGATGTCCTCCTCATTGGAAAGAAGTGTACCGACTTTAGTTTTGGCTCCTTTCAATATATTCAACTCTCTTCATCTGAGTCGGTGGACGGTCTATCAGAACATCTTATTTACAGATCTGTGGTCACGTTCCAATTTTTCGCCAAACTGCTTCCAAGACTGTTCTTTCCCAAGTAAATCCACACCTTAAAGGTTTTTTTTTCTCTCCGATGGCTCCTTGAACACCAGGCGTTTTAAACCAAGCAGTTCTTTTCTCACCACCAGCCGCCACACCAAGCCACTTCTCTCCACAAATATCTCCCGTAGAGAGATTGAGAGATACTGTTGAGAACAGTATGCCATTCTTCATCTACATTTGATGGACGAGTTGGAATTCGTTCAAACCCTTCATGTATTTGCCACGCAAATGTCTACCATATCCCTTCGTTCTGTAACCTTTCCCATCGTATGCGTGTAAGCATCCTTGGTTGGCGCTTTGGTACGGGAGGATCTGTATTGCTAAGATACAATTGACACAGCACTTAATGGTCATCAGTTGATAGTTGGGTCCCTCTCAATATCATAAATCATTCTCTTCAGACACGATGGTACCACAAATAAATCTATCAGCAACTCTGCTGAGGAATGTGACGGTACCATGCGTATTTGTTAATGTATTTGTGTGGGGATATAGTATTCAGGATGGATAAGCCATTTTCACAAAAAAATCAGGATCACCATTTCTCCCAATCACGCTCTTCTTCTTCTTCTTCCTTTTATCAGCGAGGCTATGATCCGAAAACAAGGGATCACAACCCTCCCACTTCACCGCATTTCTACTGATCCGCCTGTGGGGTTCGCCTACTGCATCCCAATCCCACTCCTCCATGTCATAACATCTACACCCACGTGAGCATCGAAGTCACCCATTAGGGCAAAAGAAACCATATCCGCAACCTTTTCAAGGTTGCAGGGTGTGACTCTACCCATCCGAAAGGTTCACAGTTTGGAGCCTCTCTGCTTTCGACTTTTAACAGCCTCGCCAACAAGCTCAAAGTCCTTTCCTGTGAGCGATGAGACTCTGCGTGTAAATATACGAGTACCAAGACGATGCCGTTGTCGAAAATCAAAGAATCCATCGGTGCATAGCGTGCTCACCCCTTGACTCTTGTAATGGCTCTCGAGATCATTGTCAGGAAGCTCGTAGCCATTTCTGGTTACACCCGTTCGTCTGCCGAGCGAGACAGGCCGACCATCAGATGCTCGCATTCTGACACCCTCCAGGCCTAGCTCCAAAGTCATTGTTAGCCGTAACTGGATTGTATGGATGGGATTAACTAATTAAGATGGGGTAAATCTGCACATTCCACCTTGTCCGCCCCCCACCTCGTGGAGTTCAGCTGCCGGAGGGGGCGTAGAAGTAAGTAAGATATAAAATTAATAAGTGCCATATTCATGAGATGATGATAGCAGAGGTTATTAGCATGTCGCATATGAATTAAACAGTATTTAACCACATATGGGAGTTCATTTACGTAAGGAAAAAGGAAAACAGGTCCAAGCATGGATCGATGTGGAATACCATATGCATAGCATCATTGATCATTTAGCACTACGGATTGCTGCCTGTCAACAAGGTAGGAGTGAATCAATTTAGTAGATTGGCTTGACAATTTGAAGTACTTTATTAACTATACGCAAACGAGTGATTCACCCTGATTGTCGTTGGCGTTTGTTGCTTTTCGACGGTTGTCGTTTTATTCATAACTATGACCTGCTGACCGTTAGACATTACTAAGCAATTTGTTTGTTGTGTAGAATACTACTACAACTCTTTCACAGTGAAAAAGTTATGAAAATGGATTCGTGAAGAATAAAACGACAATCGTCGAAAAGCGACAAACGCCAACGACAATCAGGGTGATTGATAGTATCATAATGATTTTGAAAAGTTAAAAAGGATTAGAAGCATTGAGGTTCCAAGTTCGAATCCCAGAAAACACCAAAAAGTTTTTCACGGTCCCATCTCTCGCGAGCGTCGAAAAAACGTTCTCAAATCACCGTTCGGACTCGGCATTAGACTGTAGGTCCCTTCCATCCGTGTGAAAAATATAACGTACACAACATGAGTGGTTGCGAGAAGCTAGGCCCTGGCACTTTAAAGAGCTGTTGCGCCAAATATAATTTTTTTTTTTTTTTTATTAGAAGCGATAGTTTTGCGGTTTACATTTTGGAAATAGATGAAAAGACAATACCTATGTACATATATATTCTTCTTTGGACCCATTGGCCATGACACTTCATCCAAAATACATAATCATACGATGGACCAAAATCTTGACTTTCAGATTGAAAATTTATTGTGCACAAGTGTGTATACCTGCTAGACTATAAAATGGAATGTCTTGGGAGATTTTTTTTTAATTTTTTATTCCGGCGATGTTACGACTTTTACAATTAAATAAAAGCTCGGTCAATAGCACAGCTTAATAACAGACAGTTCAAAAATAAAACTATCGAAATTCTTTTCCTTTTCGAAAGCTGTAATAAAAACTCGCAATAAAAAGCAGCATACAGCGCATTTCAGTAATTAAACTGTTTTGATTTTAAATCGATCATAATTGCTTCTTTCATCAGAAGGCAAAGAAATGTTTCTGAAAGTAATTCTCCCCTGCCCCTGGCCGTCACATCCAATTGATCAATTGATAAATGTATCTCCATTTCCTTTATGGATACTACATTAAACTTTGACTGGTCGATGTTTTATGTATGCTTTGGGGGTTGTTTTTGAAAATATCTTTTCAAAAATATGACTACATGTGGTGTTCTTTATCTAAAACTTGTGTTTTTCGAATACAAATCCAATCAATACTTTTATATTTTCTCGGTGTGGTGTGTGGTTTTCATCTCCTCCTTGACATTGAACTCTTGGCCACCAACCAATAGATATCTTCTCCTTCGACTACTGTCGGTTTGTTTATTCAATTCCCTTCGCATCTTCAATCAAATCAAATGCATTGCACGCCATCATTTCTTTCCCCCCCTGAGCATACCACATTGCACATTCGATATCCCCCATTACTCGCCACCCGGCTTGTGTTCGTTAAGGAGAAATGATAAATTAATATCGAAAACATCTCGCAGATTGATATATGGCCACGATGAGTACAACACATTCCATGGCGGAAAGACACGACTCTACTATCAGCGTAAAGAAAGAAAAAGTGTATCTCTTGGATGTGCTTAGAAGGGGGACAAGATACAATTGAAATATTGTGCACACCCAATTTCTGTCTAACCCCAACCGAGAATATATGAGCTTCACAGAGTTGCAAGTCCCTATGAATCGGCTGGCTGGTGCGCCTCTGTCTGCCTGTATGCGTGTAATTTAATGATGCAATTAAGGGCCACTCCTTTTTCTCATTAAATTATGGACTACGACGACGACGGCTTACAGAGTCAAACTTATGAGCAACAAAAAAAAAAAAAAAACTATCTATGACAAGAATCGAAGTGTTAAAACCGCCCCCTGTTAAGTACAACTGTGCAGATGACTAACTCGAATTGACATTCGCGAAATACAAATTTGATAAGAAGCAAAATTATGTGATATTTATGCAAATTAAACGTTCGACATGGGGGTTGGATGATAGTGTCACAGTTTGTCGAATTCCAGAATTTTCGTCGTGTATACCTTGGGGAGACTGGAGTTCGCAAACTCATTGTCCCAATTATAAACATCGCGCTAGATGACTCATTCGAATTATGTGAAATGGGTCGTTACGAGAGGAGAAGGCTGATATTTTTGGTAATGAAGAACCAAACGGTGCGGGTGACTTTTATATTATAAATGAGACATATAATTTATATGAAGGAGTCTCACATATTTTTTGTGATGATAATTAAAGCCACTTTAGCATATCAGTGTCGAATTATGTATGTTTTTCTTGACAAAATTAAAGGGGGAGAATCCAGACATTTGGTAGGGTGTCATGTTGCAAGAGGTGAAGTTTTGTAGAAATTTATGGAAAGGGGCTAGGACTGTGAGAGCTGGTGATTTACTAAAGAAATTTTGAGTGATAGGCTGTTGGTCTAAATGCTTGAATTTTAAGATATAGAAGCCTTGCAAGGCGTAAATTATGATCTGTAAGATGAAGGAAGCCACGTGCGGAATAGATCTTACGCCATTCGGCGCATACAGAGGAAAAATGTATTCGGTATGTTTGGAGGACCCTGAGAACCAACAATTTTCGACTACTCACTAAGCCGTCTGCATTAATATATGAATCTCAAGAGTTTTGGCTCAATGCTTCGTAGCTTATCCATTTCTGAAAAGATGTAACTACTCGTACCAAAAGTGACGCTTCTTTTAAGGGCCAGTGGAGGACAGCAGGTGGCGAATAGATTCTATTTTTAATAAGACTTCTGCAGAAGTCACTGTAGAATAGACCTAGCCAGGCTGGTTGTCTAGTCAGGACACTTACATCAATTCGAATGTCCTTGTGGTTAAGTTTTAGTGGATTAATAGATCTCTTCTTACCGTAGACTGACCATATCGATCCAGCTGTAGCACATGTATCTAATCGACACCAACGTTTATAAGCTTCTTCGACAGATTCTATATCTATTTCCCTGTACAATGTATAAAGTCGTGTAATAGCCTTAAGTAGAGCATGTGAAAGGTTCATGTCTGACCTTCTTCTTGCTAAGTCGTCCGCTTTTTCTGGTTGCCAACACCTTTTAGGTGTTCAGCACATGTTTATTGACCATGTGCATGTCGAGGGCCAACTGCTTAAAGTCGCACTTCAAAGCCCCTCAAGGGATTCTTATGTTGCCCATTAAATTGAGTCTAGTCCTCATTTTGATAATTGCGGGCCGACCGCGAAATGGTTTTAGTGATAAAAGGGTTTATAAGTTTTCATCATTTTACTAAACCACGATGTTCAAACATGCACCGCCATCTGCAAGGTCTATTATGCTGGTCTAATGGTTTACCAGGAGCTAGATTAAGGTTCATGATAAGTCTCAGTAAAGCTATGCAAAACGTCTCCGGGGTCATTGAGGGCCCCATTAGATGGAGTAGACTTTCCTTGCAGCATATCCTATTTCCTCGCGGCTTTTTGCAGCGTAGATACCATCAGAGCTGTTATTATTATGATAGGCTTGGCGTAATAGAGATACTTTTCCCAATAGTTATACTATCGAATTCGTGAGGTAGGATAGTGAAACAAATAACCATCTTGTTGTTCAATTCAAAGATAGATGCCTCACCATCCCTTAAGGCTTAGACAGGAATTCTTCTACTGTGTCACAGTCAAATTCTATTTTCCCTCAGGGTCTCCAAGTGTATAATTTATATTCCATACCAATAAACCATACTAAGGAAGTCTATCTGACACTATCCCTAGACACAGAACCTACATCAACCCTTTTTTGGATGATCACCTTTAAAGAATCCCATAATGTGTCCCCCAAACAAAGCAGCTGATCTGATATTTACACTCAAAATTTGAAAGATGAACCCTCTCATTACTTCGCTACGGTCTCGTACCCCTTTTGAAACACCTAACCATCACCCATTTATATGAATCTCCCATTGTTCTCACCTCTATGTAATTGGTTTTGCTCTTTTCTCCGATAATGCGTGTCTCCATTCAGTACTTTAGGGATAAACAGATACGAGTATCTGTATGTATAGCTCCTGATTTCAATCGTAGATTCGTAACAAAGGAAGAAGAGTACACGTTTTCGAAAAATGTAAATGGATTCCGGATTCGTTTTGGTTTTTTTTTCTCCGTCACAACAAAAGGTGTTTGCTCTAGAATAGAAGATACCAAGTTCAAGGTTAAGGTAAATGTATGCATCTGTGTTAGAGACACATCAGTCTCTATCATCTTTTAAGGTGAAATCATGGTGGTACTTTACGACAGAATTCAGAAATCGATGTGTAGAAGGAGAGGCAGATGAAAGAGATATGAAAATTGAACCATGAGAATGGTATTGGATTTCAGTACGTGGAATCCACAGTTGTCGTCGCCTCTGTCAGCGTGGGGATGATGAGGGTTCACATCATCAAAATGCGCGGCATGTCTCACTCATATCTCACGTATTGATAATTCTACGCGAATATTTTACAAGGAACAACTCCTGCATTAAGTTTGTTTTTAAGTCGAATCAAGAGTGGACACATTGAAATGTTTAAATGGACAGCTTATAGGTATGATAGGCGGCAGTGTAAAAATAAAATGTATAAGGAAACGCAACAGAGGCAGTGTATAGGAAAAGGATGCCTTAATCAACTTATGAGGCCAAGATAAATATAAGCTGATTATCAGTTAATCTAATGACTCTTTAACTGTTTTGCTGACACCCAAGTGCTTAAAACTTATCGGTTTGGCGTGGGAGTAGGGCAATCTCAAGATGGCACTTTACGAAAGCACACAGAGTGAAAGGAATCCTTTATTTTGCTGCGAAGTTTGCATCCATTCAAAGCATTCTTATCACAGACCTGACGTCTACCCTTAGCTCACTCCTACATACATACACATGTCATCTAATGGAACGCGTTCAGGGAAATCTTCTTAATCGATATTTTCCTCACAGTGCGCTTTGAGAGAAACGTTAGTAAACATCACAGAGTCTAAGCCTTTGTAGGCATATTTAAGTAGTTTACACTTGATTTCTAGAAAATTATGTTCACACACACATACTTATGTACATAAAGTTCATGTACATAATGTTTTTTTAAATAACAACTCACGTCTAAGAGTTTGACTCCTTTAATGCAGTTGCACGATGTAAGTTGGAAATGAAGAGAAGGGTTAGAACAGAGTTTTTTTTTTTGGTGTACTGGTTTGAAGCTCAGGCAATGTTAGGTTTCAGTACAAGCTTACTACATGCGTGGTGTCCAAGCTAGCCCGGGAGAATTTGTTCTAATTTTTGCATTTAGTTCTGATTTCTAGTGTTTGTTTCGAGCAAGTTTTGAGTTCTCTGGAAATGCATGCACATTGTACAGTACATATATCCTCGTATCAGTTTCAACTTTACAGATTTTGATTGAACCTTCACTTGCACAGGTTAGAGCCCTGGAAATAATCTGAGGTATACCATCCCGATACAATATCAGGAAGCTAATTTGGAAGCTAACTACTAACCTAAATAGCACCTGCAGAAATTGTACGCCCTTAACTTTAAGGCGGCTTCACCGATTTTAACGATATACATTTTCTGTCGTTTTTTATTTTGTTTTGAATTCTTTTTGACGTTAAACTTAATAGCTACATATGTATATGAAAGCGGTTCAAAAAATAAAGATCGATTAAAAACTGTCATTGATCGTGAGCCTGTTGAGATGATTGCTCATAAAGTTGCTCTACTCTCTGGCAATCAATAGGAAAAGGGTTAGTCATGACTGTTATATACGGGCTGAGGTAAAACCGCAGTAACTTCTCTAAGACTAGATATTTGTTTCCGTGGCATTGTTGACAAAAAAAACCTGTTAATTAGTCGATGGCATGATGAAAATAATGGCTCGATTTACTTTCACCTGATACTTTTAGGGGGCGATGTATGCAATATTGTACTGCAATAGAAGGCGAACCCCACAGGCGGATCAGTAGAAATGCGGTGAAGTGGGAGGGTTGTGATCCCTTGTTTTCGGATCATAACCTCGCTGATAAAAGGAAGAAGTACTGCAATTGCAGGCTATCTGCCCGTGCAAAAAAAAAAAAAAAAAAAAAACCTGATGTATTGCAGAATTGGCTCCGTGAAGCTGAAAACTTTGTGAATAGCCGTGACTTCGACCTAAAAAATTCTGCAATAATTCAAAGCTGAAACAAAATGTTGATCAGGGAGCATAGGAATATATCCACAGCGCCGCCCACATTAGTTCTGCTGATGTGACACCTTTCCAGGAGTTTTTTTTTAAGCCATGGTTCCACTGAGGATGTCAGACTGTAAGAAGTTAAGGAGTTTATCGATTCCCAAAGTCAATTTTTCGCAAAGAACTAATACCTCTATAGCTTTCTAAAAGAGTTTGCGGGTCTAGATTTATCTAGGGCAGGCCACCAGGAAATCAGATCAATATGAGGCTCACTATGGCTGTATAGTGGCCAAAGAGCTTGGTTATACAAATAGGGCTTTGGAGGAGTTTTTGAATTCCGTCGTTTACTCTCTGAGTTTTGAGTTTTGAATCAGATATTTAGATTGGTTTGAAAGTTTTAGAATATCTTTTAAGTTGATTGAGTCATACGACACAGTTTTCTACCTTAGACAGAGCTTTGGCCTGAGACTACCATAGAGTATTTTCAAATAACACCACCTTGAGACCGTGATTTTTCAGAATGTACAGGACATTTATTACCTATATACTATAACCAGGGAAGAGTTGTACTCCTCTCTACGATTTAGATATTAATAAATTCCAACGTTTCTTTATAGTGTATGTTTTTGAAAGCTATGTAGAGTGTTTCCAGACTTATCTATGCAGTAGCGTCTTTAAAATCTGGAAGCAAATCCTCTCGGAAACAATAGTCGATAGCTCTTTTATTGACCTTGATTTTGACTTTTATTGCACTTTTAAAAACATGTGTCCAAATAAGAAAACGAAGATGTCGAAAGTGTATAATATTGTAAAGAAAAGGCAAAATATTGCAAATGATCACCGGGGTATTACAAATTAAGTTAATGGCTTCTGAATTACTTTTTAATTTTGAGCGAGCTACGGGTAGCCGAGAAATGTATTGTATTAATCGAAAGTAGGGCTTAAACAAAATGTTTTTTCGTGGGGTGGATGAATCCAAAATGTTGATGAAGATCTATGCATTCTGGTTAAACACTTTAACGGCTAGATGTATCACATTTGACCAAAGGATAAGCTTTTGCCTTCCTCCACATCTACTGTAAGCTGTATGATATCATACTTACTTACTTATGTCCTGTATCCCCTTGTGGGTCCTAGGGCCTCTACTACGCCTACGCGCCATCGTGTACGGTTTCTGGCAATGTGTCTGAGTTCTCCCCAACTTTTCCCTAACTGCCGTGCCTCCTTCTCGACTGTTCTGCGCCATGTTTTCCGCGGACCGCCAGGTCTTCTGCCATCCTGAGTTAGAGGGTTCCATTGCATAGCATGGTTCGCTATGGAGCTGTCACCCTTTCGGAACGTGTGACCAATCCACTGCCACTTCCGCCGTTGGATAGTTGTGCCTATTGGTTCCTGACCCGTTCTCTCGTAAAGGTGTTCGTTAGAGATACGATTGGGCCAGAAAATCCTTAAGATATTGCGCAGACACCTATTAACGAACGTTTGCAGCTTTCTGGTGATAGTAGTGGTCACTCTCCACGTGCTGCAACCATATAGCAGCACGGATTCAACGTTGGAGCGGAACAGTCTTATTTTGGTGCTCAAACTGATTGCATTGCTTCGCCATATTTTGGACAACATCCCGAACGCGGACTTTGCTTTGGCGATCCTGTTGGCTATATCCAGTTCGGTTCCACCATCGGTCGAGACAATACTCCCAAGATACTGGAAATCCTCTACTCTCTCTACCGGTTGTCCAGCAATGCATATTTGAGCCGATGAGTTAGTTCCAAGGCTGATGATTTTAGTTTTTGCCGTTTTAATTTTCAGCCCGACGACACCTGCCTCCCTCTCCACATCTGCTGTCATTTGGTGGAGGTCCATAATTCTGTGGGAGAGTAAGCATACATCGTCTGCGTAGTCAAGATGCTTCAGTTGAGATGTAAGAGTCCATCGAATTCCTCCGTTTCCCGTCGACAAAGCTGCATGAAGCACATCGCTAATCACCAATAGGAATAATATTGGTGAAAGGATACAGCCTTGTCTTACCCCACTTTGGATCTCAAATTCCTCAGACAACCTTCCCCTGTGCAGAACGTGACATTTGGAGCCTTCATATGTAGCTTTGATAATAGCAATTAGTTTATCGGGAATGCCTCTCCTGCGTAAGGCACGCCAAATAAACTCCCTGTTGACACTATCGAACGCCTTCTCAAAATCGATGAACAGCAGGTGCAGTGGCGATCGATATTCAACACACTGTTCGATGATAATCCGCAGGGTGTTGATGTGGTCGGCACAGGAGGATCCAGAGCGGAAACCTGCTTGTTCGGCATCGAGTGTGTCTTCGAGATGTTGTTTGATTCGCTCAAGGATGATTTTAGCTATTATCTTAGCTACAGCAGGCAGCACGCAGATACCCCTCCAGTTTCCGCACTCCATTAAATTTCCTTTCTTAGGAAGCTTGACGATCATTCCCTTTTTCCACTCGTTAGGAAAGCTCTCAGCTTCCCAAGCTCTATCTATAAGTGGAAGCAGAAGCTCAGCCGATGTTGTTGGCGTTGCTCGTAAGAGCTCTGCTAGAATACCGTCAAGTCCTACCGCCTTGTTGGTTTTGAGTGCCTTGATCGCGGTAATGATCTCATCTTTACTGGGAGTCGTGGTGCGTATTCGGGAACTTCTCACCTCGGGCATCTCAGTCTGATTTGGGAGCATATCGTTAGCGAATACACGGTTCAAAACCGTAGCAAAATGCTCTTTCCATCTCTTGAGCTGGTCCTCATCCGAAATGAGCAAGGAGCCGTCTAGGCTTTTCACTAGGTATTGGCTGGAGCTGCGACCACCTGTCAGCTCTTTCGTGATTCTGTAGACAGTCCTGCTGTCGCACCTCCGTGCAGCTTCTTCTGCTTCTGTAGCCAGCGCGTTGATGTAGTTGCGCTTGTCACGTCGTACGCTACGCTGAACTTCTCTCATCTCCATGCGATATAGGGACTCTAACTCGCTTCTCCCTGCTGCTGGGGTAGCTGCAACGCGAGCTTTTAGCTGTTTTCGTTCGTCAATCCGTCTCCAGGTATCCTCGGAAAGCCACGCCCTATGTCTTCCCTGCGATCGACCGACAATTCTTTCAGCACCAGATGTAAAAACATTTTTCACAGCACACCAATGGTCTAGGATGGTTGCGGGCATTGAGCTGCTGATTGCTTCCACACCTTGCGAAAAGTGCTCCCTTAATTGTTGGCGCACTGAGGGATCACTAAGTCTATCGATGTTGAACCTAGGCATTTTTGTGTTGTCGTGGGATCTTCGAACTGCAGCAGTGCGTAGTTGGAGAGTAGCTATCATAAGATGGTGATCACGTACTATCCCCACATCTGCCCCTCGTCTGTTTCGGACGTCCAGGAGACTGCTTCTAAAGCGGCGGCTGATAGCAAAATGGTCAATTTGGTTGGAGGTTGCTTGCCTGTCATTGGAAACCCAGCTGACTTTGTGGCAGGTCTTGTGCTCAAACATGGTGCCACCTATCACAAGGCGGTTGGCATTGCAGAAATCCACAAACCTTTCGCCGTTGTCTTTGCGGTTGCCTAGTCCATGCTTCCCGATTACATGCTTGAGCCCTTCGTTGTCGCTGCCTACCTTGGCATTCAAATCCCCCATCACTATGACAATGTCTCCATTTGGTGTTGTGTTGAAGACGGCGCTTAAGAGATTGTAGAAGCTTTCCTTTTCGTCCTCAGACGAACTATTCGTTGGGGCGTAACACTGTATGATGGTGACGCGTCTTACTCTAGTCCGGAATCTGGCCGTCAAAATCCTATCACCATGAGGCTGCCAGGAAATCAGGCCCTTGCGTGCTGTTGTTGTTAGCAGTAGTCCGACTCCATATTCCCGCGGACTTCCGGATGGTCTTCCAGAATAGAGTAGTACAGTGTTACACGTTGGAGACTGGTACTCGCCCGCTTCTAACCATCTTACTTCACTTACCCCCAAAATGTCCAGTTTATATCGCATGAATTCCTTTTCCAGTTGGAGGAATCTGGCATTGTAAGGACCTTCTCTTCCCGAGTCGAGGAGCGTCTTTACATTCCAGAAACCTATCTTTGTCCGGGTACAATAGCCAAAAGTCGTCAACATGTGATCAGTCCTTATCCGAGGCATAGTGTCGGTTTCAGTAGCGAGCTGGTTTCAGTAACGCAGGTTGCTGGCCCACGTTACCTAGCCTAGAATCAAGGCCCTAGACAACCCGCACTTACAATTTTGGCCTATACGTATAAGGGTTTATACGTATAGTTGCCCGGGGACCACCACTAGGAGGTATGATATCATGTTTAGTGAGGTTTGCGATCTTTCCAGCAGCATTTATGCCTTTTTACTCCAGACTTTTGATACATACAAAAAAAAAATACTTTACGCGTGCATTTAGAATAATTTTTATTCCTCACTGTTATAATTGACTCAAACTTTATTATATACATCCATAACTAAGCACCTCATATCATAAAAAAAAATAAAAATATATGTAGATAATTATTTGGACAGATAGTTTTTTTTTTGTCGGTTCCATTCCATTCTGTAAATGTGGTAGATCACATTTGTGTCTTGGATAAAATCATGACTATCCAAGTACATGAACCCTTATGGAAGATCATGACTCGACTCCATCGATCTCTCAAAAAATAGTAAATTTGTTCGACCACATTTGCTGATTTGGAGAAGTGATCCCTGATCAAATGAACTATTATCTATTCCCAATCAAATAGATTTGTAAGAAATTACTTTGTTGGAGATCACTTTCTGTGAATCTAGACTTTCATCGACTTCATATAATGAGGGCATTCTTGTTCAACTGCCAGCAATGCCTCCCATGCGAATGTATGATGAAGAGCTTTTATTAAGCCAACTAGGGTGGGTTATGGAGTAGGATCCAAGTCTACACAAAGTTCTGTGATCAGATATGGTATTGATCCACTTCTCAATCGCCTTTTTCATTTATTTAGATCTTCGTAAAATTCCCAAACGAGAACTTTTGACGGCCAACCGTGGTTTAATCTTATTTGTTAATTACAAAATTTTTATTAGGTAGGATTGTATTATAAAAGTTGGTCAGTATAAAATCTCTCCTGAACCGACAGCGAGAAATTTATCTCTTCTTGGAAGGGGTCCGTTTAAGGAAGTTAAGTTTAAATACAAATTAAGATCGTTGGAAATTGGTAAATCGAATGGGTCACGCCAATAACTTTGTAACTAGCAAAATGCTAGTTTTTCTGGAGAGCACAAAAAAAAAAGACTTTAAATGTTAAGTTCTTCCATATTTCCACTAATTGAGACTTTGACAGTCAAAATGTAGCTACTTCTAATCGGAATACCTCCTTTACTTAAGCGCGACACTTACGGCTAGGAGGCTCTCTACTACATCGTTCCTCTGGCTTAGGTTGGAAGATTCTGCTGGCAGAAGCATTAGTGTCCATTCGCTCTAAATGTCCTAGCCATCTCAAATGTCCAATACGCAATTTTTTGACTAGATCAATATCGCTGTACAGCTCGTACAGTTCGTCATTGAATCTTCTCCTCCAAAACCCGTCAACGCAAACGGGACCGAATATCTTGCGAAGAATTTGTCTTTTAAAGTGCCCAGGGATATATTCACCCGCCTTCAATTAAGTCCATATTTCAACGCCGTAAAGTAGGACTGGTTCGAGATAGGGGCTTACTGCTGAATTGGTTTATTAGCCCGAAAAAAACAGGCATCCATGATCGGAATTTTATACCAAAATGTAGGGCGTTTCTCCTTTAAAATCAAGAAAAACCAAACACATTTACATTTGCTACGTTATTCGCGTTCCCTATTCAATTATCCTCTCAACAGAGATGTCCGTTAAGGAAGGTTTCTCTGTATCTCTAGAGGCAATTGTATTCTTTTTGATTTTAAATCCGATGATCAGTTCCGAATTATTCTCTCCTCTTCTAAACGCACTCTTAAGAAGCAAAAATGATTTACCAAAGGAATAATCCATATAACATCCCTGCTTCGAACTTGCAAAACTAGTTCATTAACAATTTTTTTCAAAAAATAAAATAAATTTTAAAAAATATTTACCGAAACTATATGCACCAAAAAAGATTAATCCGGCCAAGATGTGGTAAAATATTTGTAGCTCCATTTTTATTTATTTAAATTTATTTTTATAATTTTTATTTTAAAACTTTTGTTTTTACAAATATTTAATTCTTGAATTAAATAATTTAAAAAGAAACACTCGTTGAAATTATTTCACTAAATATAATTATTTCTTTTTTGCACAAGACACTCGCCGCACTGTATCTACACTTCTTCAACGTATCGCGGATCGCTTAACAATTGACTGACTTGATCGACAGATCGCAATACTAATTTATTTAAATTTCTTTAAAAGAACTTTGCAAATTTTATCAGCTATCTGTGACGTAATACCGTAACCGTTTGTTTGAATAAGTTTTTTTTTTTTTAATTTACAGTGAAATTCAAAAAAAAGAATTCAACTTCAAACTCATGCGCTGTTCACGATCGTTGCAACCAAACGTCGCAAAGCAATATTTTTGAATGAATTTGGAAGCGCAGCCGATTCTAGAAGAGTATGAGAGTTCGTGGAAAGTTGATGGGCAAACGACGAACGCGCGCAAGTGAGTCTTCCAGTGAGTGACAAATGAATTTTTAAATGGAAGACTTGATGAGGGGCGAGAAAGAGTTCCCCTTCACGTTAACAGTTCGTTGGTAATTTGAACTTGGGGATGTGGTTTGGCACATTTTTTTTCTTTCGATTTAATTGGTGAATCATCGCGGCCAAGAAGTCATCAGAATATTGGATGCGTTTGGACGAAAAGGGATTAGTAATCCTAATAATAGGGATTATTATTTAAGAGAAGGGAAATATAAAAAAGAGAAGAGAGTGGCATTATCCAGTAACAGTACTATTTAAGAGAAGTTTTATTAGTAAGTGTTGCTGTGTATACCTAAAGTAAGTACTACGAAACAAGTACCCTAAAAGAAATTGAAGGCTATTCACGATTCGTTGTTTTAAGAAAGGAGAAGAACGCAATTAGCACTAGGTGCTGTTTTGATACCACAAAACCTGGATATAAAAGGTGTTTTGGTGTGGAGTGTAAAAGTGTATTCGTATTTGTAGTAACACTGAAGCTTATGTCAAAATCAACTAATTTTTGTTTAAAAACTTACATTTGCTAAGATATATCATACACCATTGGCGTGTTTTGGTGAGACGTCGCTTCTCGTGAAGTAAGATTTAGCACGGAGTACAAAATGTCTGGCAACTAGTTTAGCTTTTTTCTCCAGTCAAAACTCAGTTGGGATATTTAGTTTGCGCTATTTAATTTCAGAGTGCGTTGATAATGATTTGCCCTTGACCTCGGTTATCGGGAAAAAAGTACTGTGAATCAGAAGCAAAGACAATAATAACAAAAATCTTCCCAGTTATCTGGACGCCACCCCCGGAGAATAGCTGAAGCATAAACAACTAAGCTTCAAGAACCTCTACACCAAAATCTTTCTCTCTCTCTCTATCCATCCTTTCCAACGCCCGCACTGTGTGTAAACATGTTAAAGGTACTCATAACCCTTTGAGTGCGCGCAAATTATAAAAAAAAAGTCAAATCCGAAGTCGGTACACTTCTTTCCAATGAGGAAAGCGAGGGGTATATTACTCCCTGGATAAGTATTTGCTAAGGTGTTAGAAACGCGTTCAAGAGCGGTAGTTGAGGACATCTTGGGGGATAATCATTGTGGTTTTTTTTATTCACTGTCAGAATGGTTCTTGAGAAGGCGTGAGAGTATGCTTAACCTGGCTAAATCTGTTTTGTAGATTTGTAGGAAGCATATGATAGGGTTCCTTGATGGTTCCCTGTTAAGGGCAACTCAGTCTTTATATACAAATTGTAGAAGCTGTGTTCGGATAAACGATGTTAAATCAATACCTTTCACTTTTGGCGTTGGACTCCGTCAAGGGTACGATTTTTAACATCTCCTCCTCATTGTATATATAGATTGGATGTTGCAGCGCGCCCGTGGAGGAGAATGCTTCAAAGTGGGAGACTTAAGAATTAGTCCTTTGCTCTTTGGGTATGATTTGGCAATCCTTGGATCCTCTCAAACCGAACTTCAGTGCGTACTCGAAAGGTTTGTAGCCGTTTGTAATGATGCTGGAATGAAGATCAACGTGAACAAATCGGAAGTAATGGTCGTTTCCAGTACGCCCATTCAGTGCACTCTGCATGTTAGTGGAGTCCCACTGAAGTATGTGGATAATTTTAAGTACCTGGGGGTCTCATTCACGAGTAATGGAATGAGCAGTGAGGAGTTATCATATTGCGATCGACGCAAGGCATGCCTCCAGTATTCTGGATGTCCGGACCTTCCGAAGGGCCAACATAGACTCAGATCATTATCCTGTTGTAGCCAAGGTACGAATGCGGATATCTCAAACTAAGCAACAAAGAAGAATCACTGTGAGAAAATTTAACGTCGAAAAGCTACAATCGCAAGAGACCGCCAGACTCTTCGCTGAACGCATATCCCGAAATCTCTCAATCACCCCTTTGCCGCCAGCATCAAGTGCCGAAGACCAGTAGCAACGCTGCCATGTGCCATCAGAAACGCCGCGATTGATGTGCTGGGTCTCGCTTGCCCAACCCCTGGTTTGACGAAGAATGCCGTGCGAGTGCATGCAGCAAAACAATAGGCATACAAAACGGCACTGGAAAGGAAGACGAGAGCTGCTCGTGAGTTCTACGAGCAAAAAAGACGGGAAGAACATCGGCTTCTCCAAAAGAAGAAGAAAGAGCATGAGAAGCGCGTTCGAGAATATCGAGAGTTTATACTCCAAGAACTGTATAACGGCGATGAAGACCGACATCCAGCTGATGACATTCAATATTTCCATCCACCTGACCAAAACGAAGTGAGGATAGCAATAGCCCAGCCGAAATCGAACAAGGCCGCTGGACCTGACGGCGTACTGGCCGAACTTTTCAAGGCAGCTGGTGACGAATTGGTAGAGCGCATACACGAACTCATCTCTAAGATTTGGTCAGACGAGTGTATGCCTGATGAATGGAATCTCAGCATCGTTATCCCGATCCAGAAGGAAGGAGACCCCCTCAACTGTACCAATTATAGAAGCATCAGTCTTCTCAACATCGCATATAAGATCTTTTCTGCGTTACTGTGTGAACGCCTGAAACCTTTTGTCAACAGCCTGATTGGACCCTATCATTGCGGTTTCAGTCCAGGAAAGTCCACCATCGATCAAATCTTCACACTTCGGCAGATCCTGGAGAAAACACAAGAAGTCCAAATCGATACTCACCACCTCTTTATCGATTTCAAGGCCGCCTATTACAGCATCTATAGAGAAGAGCTTTATAGAGCCATGTCTAGTTTTGACATCCCTGCCAAACTTGTCCGTCTGTGCAGGCTGACGATAGAGAACGCTCGCTGTCTGTACAACTACTTGCATACGCCGACGATATAGACATTATTGGATGAGCTCAGCGGGCTGTCACCGGTGCGTTTGCAAGCATTGAGGCGAAAAAGGGACAATCAACACCGACGAATTGGACAGAATGTCACAATGGGCAGCTATAACTTCGAGGAAGTAAGGGAGTTTGTCTATCTTAGCTCTGCTATAAACTCGAAAAACAAGATCAGCGCAGAAATCAGGCGAAGAATAGCTCTTGCCAATTGCTGTTTTTTTGGGCTTATAAGGCAATTCAACAGTAAAGCCCTATATCGAACAGCTAAGGAGACTCTGTATAAGACCCTGATTATCCCAGTCCTGCTTTACGGCGCTGAAACATGGACTTTATTAAAAGAGGGTGAAGATATCCTTGGTCGCTTCGAGAGAAAACTTTGTCGTAAGACATTCGGTCCCGTTTGCGTTGACGGGTTTTGGAAGAGAAGATTCAACGACTAACTATACGAGCTGTACAGCGACATCGACCTAGTCAAAAAACTGCGTATTGGACGTCTGAGATGGCTAGCACATGTAGAGCGAATGGACACCAACGCTCCTGCCCGCAGAGTCTTCGAATCTAACGCTGAGGGATAACGCAGCGAAGGACCTCCGCCGCCGCCGTAGATTGCGCGCACAAGTTCAAGGAGACCTCGACCAACTTGGAGTGCGCAACTGGAGGCAATTAGATAAAGACCGAGCTAAATGGAGAGGCTAGTTGGTTGAAGCCCAGGTTCACCCCGAACGGTAGCGCCGCCTAAGTGAGTAAGTGCCGAGTTATCCTGTAGAATTGGTCAGGCGGGATCAATTTTGAGATGGCGTGGTCAGTTTGTTATAAGGAGGGCCAACTCTCACTTATAGTGATGCAAATTGAGTAATGGCTGGAAGAATAAGATCGGTTCTTTTGCGGTGTTGTTGGGATAACTCATAGGGGTTGAGGGCGCAACATCAGAGTACGCGAGGCACTCCATGTTGAGTTCTTGAGCTACTTTTCCGAACGGACGATCTATGAACGGCTTCCAAGACGTGGCATTATTGCCGTGCCATCAGGTAAGCGACTCGTCGGTAGGCCTAGAAATAGATGGTTCGATCAATTCCGACGTCTCTCCTGAAGCCATCTAGAGATTCCTCCTGATGAGTTGGAGTCAATGAAGGATGGAGAGTCTGACTGCGCAGCCTATCCCAGCGACCTTCATGAACTATTAGCGGACCATTGAAAATGTATGTATGTGCTCAGCGATTGTAATATCTGGAACATAATCATATCTCACACTAAAGCTCAAATATTTTTCCAAGTAAAGATCGATTTATCGTTGCTTATAAGTTGTTAATGCCTGGCCTCGTGGCAGCAAAATTTTGTTAGTTTAATTCAGTTGATAGATAATATAGAAAATTCGATTTATTATTTCTTTCAGATATACATTTTATAAAAGACATTACGGTTGAAGTGTTGGGTATTATAACTTTTACAGTTAAGAAGGGTTGCCTAGAGATATTCTCCTTATTTCGCATAGAACTGAACATTTCGCTATCAAATGGATGACATCCGCACTTTTTGTCAGGTTACATGGCTGCAGCAAACTTATAAACTCCCCTTACATTTTGAAAATTGATGCGATCAGTTCCACCTTATTTTCGTCATTGAAGTATTAACGACCGCACAAATTGTGGTTAAGATGCTGTAGATTAATCTGTGATTCAAAGATACGGTCGATACAGCGTATTCCATATTGCCCATCGTCAATTTTCTTCCCATAATCGAAAATTGAATCGGCAGTAGCCCCCAAGTTCTTTAACTTCGGGCGTTTCAAAACAAGCAGTTATTTTGCCATCACCAGCCACCACACCAAGCTGTTTCACCCCACAAACATTTCTCGCAGAGGCACTGACCGCTGTTGAGAACAGTTGCCATTCTTCCTGATGCGACGTCACATATTTTGCAATTTTACATTTTTAAATTATGAAATTAAAGCAGCACTTCGAAAATTATTTATATATTCTTAATCATCTTGTGTCCATGGACTTTGAACCCATTCCTTTATATTATTTATGACTGGCATACCAGTCACTGCGTTGTCGATTTGAATAATGTTATGAACATTCGATGTGTCAACATCTTCTTCATCCAATCATATAACATCGACATCGTTTATTAAACAAATAATTTCCCTGGCACATCTAGCTGCAATTCTTTGAGGACGAATCTTCGTGATTGGCAAAACCTCTTGTTGCCTCTTATGTGATTGCTTGTGTTGGTTAGTAGCTTTGTATGATGAACAATAAATGCCATAGATGCCACACGATCGTTTAAATAAGTATCCCTCAACATTTGGTCAATAGCCATCCTACGGAACCTGCTTCAAATGTTATGACGCAAGATGATTCAAGATTTCTTATCGAAGCTGTACAGAATTTGCCATCTTTATGCTTTACATGTGCGTAGAGTCTGGTTGCACAGTTTAACAGAAACAGTTACAACTTGTTTTTTTCCTTGCTCTGTATTGACTCGTCTGTGACGGAGTCTTAAGTATATAAAGTATATATAGTAAAGCCTTGTTTACATAGTTCAGCTTGTATGTCGTCCAATGTTTTGCAGCGCCTTATAATTTCAGTGCGAGGTCGATCATCAGGTGCGCCACCGAAAACTGCAATCTCCAAACCGGATTGATTTTCTTCTAATCTAGGCCGACCAGTTTTTCGTTAGAGTTGAAGTTTAGAGTTTTAATATTTTAGATTGATACATGTGACGTCACGAAGCTTATGACTCCCCCTCCCCCTTGTCACATGATGTCACACTTTGTTGACCCCCTCAACATGTGACGTAATTTATGGATGGTCCCTAAGATATGCATGATATGATATGCACAGCACTAAGTGGTAATCAGTTGACAATTCGGCCCCTCTCAGAACGTGAACATCATACAGCATTCTCTTCAGAAACGATCTATCAGCTGATGACTCTGACGGCCAGTACCAGCAGCACTCACCACATCAGCACCGAGGATCTGCCACCTGATACGAGCAAAGGCCGGACATTCACAGAGATAATATTCCGCGGTGTCGTCGCTCTCTCCACAAGCGTCGCAGATTGTAGTCACTCAAGCCCAGCACGTTAAGGTGCTTGGCGAAAGCAAAGTGGCCTGTCAAGACGCTAATAAGTTGTCTACGGTCTTTTCTGCTGAGAGACAGCAAGAATGCCGCTGATTTCTTACAGACGGGAGCATACGTTTAGTCAACCTGCATCCTGGAAAGTCATGCCACACACAATTGTGCTCGTGAGAGACGCAATCGTCAATGGAAGCCCTAACCGAGGACGCAAGGAGACCCAACGCGCATTCAGGACCTGAGAAAGTCTCCTCTGAGCCTTATCTAGCAGTCTCATAGAAGACCTCGTTCTCCAATATCCCAGTGTGACCTAGGACCCAGATAAGAGACAGAGAATTCAGCCTTGCGACAGAGTTCCAAGAGGTTTTGGTTTCACGAACTATTTTGGAATTGGTTAAAGGGTTAAACAAGACCTTAAGCGCAGCTTGACTGTCACTACAGACACAAATACTACGGCCCTTCCACTTGTTCTTCACAACATAGTTCATGGCCATTAGTATTGCATAAGTTTCCTCTTGGATAATAGACGCATATTTGCCTAATGAGAAAAGAAGTCTAATGTTGTCGACTTCCACGAAGACACCAGCACCAGACCCTTGACTGTTTTTGGAACCGTCCGTGAAAATACGACTGCATTCCATTCCTGGCTCAGACCCTGGCCGAATCCAGTCCTGAACATAGGTAAAGTCGACTCTGAATTTGCTCATCAGCTGAAGTTCTGGTGTCATTGCGTCAGACGGCATATCCATAAGACAGGAGTCATAAGATAAGTGTCGCGCAAGTTAATCAAAATTCCAGTGTGGAGTATATCAAAAATCGCCCCGCCTAAGACGATGGATGGCTTTGATAGTGCAACCCTTGATATAAGTATCGAGGGGAGGTAAGTTCAGCAAAGCATCTAGAGCAGAGCCAGGCGTACTCGGAAAACCTCGCGTGCAGCCTAGGCAAGCCGTTCTTTGGAGTTTGGCGCAAAAAGCAACCACATATTTACGCGAAGCGACAACCGACGCATATGCGAGGAACGGTCTTATCATAGCCGTGTAGATCCAGAAAACCTTATTCGGTGACAAGCCCCATATCTTGCCAAAAGCACCCTTACACTGCCAGAAGACTGAGAGCGCCTTGGATGTTTTCGACTCTGTGTGTTTAGACCAATGAAGTTTCTTATCTGAAATCAATGCGGATGGTGACGCCTTTTAGCACTGGCTGAGTCAGACCGGCCAGAATCCTCCTTCTCGTAAAGACAACAACCTCAGTTTTAAGAGGATTCACCGAAAACCCACTCCTAGTACGCCATTGATCGATCATGTCCAGCGCCACCTGCGCGTTAGCACAGACCATCGCTAGGCATCGCCCGACAGAAAGTACGGCGACATCATCCGCATATGCCTGAGCGTAGACGTTAGAACTATTTAGAGTGTTCATCAGAGAGTCGACCACCATGCACCATAACAATGGAGGCAGAACGCCATCTTGCGGACAGCCCCTGCTTACCCCTGTCATAACATATCGGCCACAATCCGCATCGACTACCAAAGTTCTATTCATTAGCATTGCTTTAATCTACAACACTAATGTTCCATCTACCCCGTGTTGTCTGGCAGAGTCGCACATGCAGTCAAAAGTCTCATTGTCCAAAGAATCCTCAATGTGGATGAAGATTTTTTTTTTTTAAACAGGTGTGTGGCCACGCCCAAATGGCATTTAGGCACTGCGACCAAGGAGATCTATTGTACCATAGGCCACTTTTAGGGCAGCCGTACTTCTACTCTCCTTATGAACGCTGTAATTACGGCTGCGGAGGAGTTTCTTAAATCTATTGGAGATATGATCTCTTTAAGGAAAAAGCTTCTCCTAGTAATACACAAAACTACACACTCACATAGTATGTGTTCTGCGGTTTCGTCCTCTTCTAGGCAGAGGCGGCAGGTGATATCCTCCGAAATTCTCATTTTGTTAAGGTGGTAAAGAAGTTGACAGTGACCGGTAAGGAAGCTCACAAGCCTTCTTATGTCATTTCTGCCGTATTTTAGGATATCAACTGCCTGTCTTTGGCAGGGTTGGACAGCTCTTTTAGCCTGCCTGAGACCTTGGGAGTTATTCCAGTGGGAGTTTCATATGTTGCGTTCCCAAGTGTTTAGGGTAAGTTTAAAGGCGGATAATCGGATATTCCGCAGAAGGGTTCAGGTCCAGTGAACAATGCAGAGGAGCCCTTCCTAGCTAGCAGGTCTGCAGTTTAGTTGCCGTCAACGCCTACATGACCCGGTACCCGCCACAATTTTACTTTATTGTGTCGGGCCAGATTTTGTAAGGTGTCGAAGCAGCTTAGAACTGATTTTGAACTGATCAAATGGGAGATCAGTGCTTTGAGCGCCGCTTGGCAATCGGTGAGTATATGGATAGAGGCAACTTTGATGCCTGAGTGCAGGTTAATGTCAGCACAAGTATCAATGGCGTAAAGCTCGACCTGGAAAACACTAGGACTCTTTCCGAGTGATTTCGAAATTTTATGGTTGGGTCCATACACACCGGCGCCGACTCCTGAATCCATTTTTGGTCCATCGGTGTACCACACTATACCTTTTGGATCAAGCGACGGTCCACCATTATTCCATATATCACGGCTTGGGATCACAATCTCAAACCTTCTACCAAAGTAGAGTGACTTGGGCGTAAAGTCGGAGACCTTGCTGAGCATGTCTGGCTCGGGGGAGTCGGACAATAGCTCCATGAGATCCACGTGATCCCGTGTACTATTAGCACCTGATTTTCTAAGACTGACTGCACTGCGGATTGCCACGTTTTTTATAAGTATATGTAACGAAGTAAGTCCGATTATGGCTTCAATGGCTGTTGTGGGACAAGTGTGCATAGTACCTGTGCTACCGAGGCAAGCTAGTCTTTGAAGTTTTGTGAATTTATTGATGGTTGTGACCTCTCTGGTTTTCGTCCACCAGACTAGGGGCGCGTATGTCAGAATGGGTCTTACAACCGTGGTATATAACCAGAAAATTACCTTTGGAGACAGGCCCCAGGTTTTGTCGTACATACAAGGCAGTAGTCACCTTGGCAATTTTATGCTTAATATGGGAGTTCCAGTTAAGCTTCTTATCCAGGACAATTCCTAGATATTTGATCTCATCGGACAAATTGATGGTTGCGCCGTTTAGAGTCACTGAGCCAATATTCAGCGTTCTTCTTCTTGTAAACGGTACAACGACTGCCTTGCTGGGGTTAATCGATAGGCCCTCCCCAGAACACCAGTCCGAGACTACAAGAAGTGCATTTTGCATGAGTCCCACGCTGATAGGCATGCTGCATCTGCGATAGCGGATACAGCTTCAAAGCAACTTTGCGCACGTGAAATTCTACGAGTCTCTCCACACTTTTCAGTAAGAAGGATGTCAAACTTGAAACTCTTGGGGAGCGAATAGTCCTCCTTACCGATTTTTGGTATGAAAGCTACTCTGACTTCCCGCCAAGGTGTGTGAATATATGCCAGCGCCAAGCCAGTGGTGAAAATTATTTTTAGAGTTCGCAATAGCTTGTCTATACCCTGTTGCAGCATAGCTGGATATATTCCATCGGTGCCAGGCGATTTGAAACCATCAAAAGATGCCACAGCATATTTGATGGCCTCAACTGTTACGGCTGATGCAATATATCGCCGAGTTTTCGGACTTAGATCAAGCTCAGCCTGGGTGAGCGGGCCAAGCTGGGACCTAGTGGTTATCTAATTGCCAGGAAACTGAGTCGCCAGCAGAAGACTAAAAGTTTCCGCTTTCGTCTCAGTAACCTTGCCATCAGACTTTCACAGTGACTTCGGTCTGGTCAGTCTGTCGCTTTTAAGGACCTTAACCAACCTGCTGGTTTCACCGAGTGTCTCGATCCTTTCACAAAAATTTGTATAAGAAGCACTTTTCGACAACCGAATTCACTTCTTATAGTCTTTTTGCTTCGATCTTAAAAGATCCCAGTCACCTTCTAAATTTGTCTTGAGTGACCTATTAAGAAGTTTTCTGGATTTTTTCCTAAGTCACTGCAGTTCTGGGCTCCACCAGTGAACCGGCGTTTTGCGGGGGGTTTTTGTCAATGGGCACGTTAGTTAAAAACAGCTGGTAAGGACGCTGGTCAGGTTTTGAACAGCATCCTCAACCTTTCGTTTCGTTCTGAGTTTAGTTGTAGTTTTGAAAAATCTGTCTAGCTCTTCCCTAAACCGCACCCAGTTGGGTTTCCTCGGATTCCTCCTCTCCTGCAAAGTTATGGCCTCGCATTCGATTTGGAAAGCGATATATCTATGGTCTGACAAGGACATCTCCGACAATAAACTCCAGTCAGTAATTGACTTGAAATACCTATTAGATAGAGTCCAATTAATTACCTCCTGCCTCCTTGCCGTAAAAAAACATTGTTAATTACCATGCCAGACGATAGTATAAAGTCTAGGAGATGGTTTCCTCGTATGTTACATTTGCTGCTGCCCCAGACTGTATTCTTAGCATTCGCGTCGTAACACATGACTAGTCCCATCTCCCGAGTGTAATAGTATTTTTTGAGTTCGGCAACCGCCTTCGGTGGTGGAGGCATTACCGAATCATAAGGGAAGTAAGCGGTTTTCCAACTTCCGGTCGTTTCGTAGCTTACAGCTGCAGCAACCAGGTCCTGTCCGCAGAATTGTCCAAGCTTGGTTACTGAGAGGAAATTCGGCCCAATTAGACAGGCTCTCGGTTTTTCAGATCGCTCGTCACATAGCACCATTACTCCACGAACACCTCCAAAGCCACATATGCGCTTGTTCCGCACGTATGGCTCCTGGACAGATGTTATGTGGGGTTTTGTACGCACCACGGAAAGTCTGCTACTTAAGAGAGCGGTAGTAGGCTTTGAGTGATGGAGGTTTATCTGCGATAATATCGAAGATATAGTCGGTGTTTTATTAGTAGAAGGGCGCGCATCAGATGCGCCAATGCGTCCGCCGAGACGAGCGCCGCTATCCATACCTTTGCTTGTGTCATCCATTTTCTGTCCGCTAGTGCTGGGATCCTTAGGGGTAACAGCACCACCAGATTTTGTGCGCAGATAACGCCACCGGTAAGAGTGTGCCCAGCAGAAGAGCGCACATTAGATGCGCACATGCTTCAACCAAGGAGAACAGACGAAACTTGCTTCGTCAGACTGGACCTGTTCGAACCGACCGAAAAGGAGCCAGCATTGTGTCTGAGGGATTGATCGGCTCTGGTTGGAGGATTTTCTGTCGACCTAGGACTCATTCCTGTCGCTACTGAAGGATTACTGATTTCTGCGCTTCCGCCTTCAGCTGACTCTGCAGCCTCTTTGCAGCGCGCTTTCCTTCTTCTCCTTTTCAGTTGACTCTTAGTCAGGAGCTTATCGGAGTGCGCCGATTCAGGAGCTCGTTCAGCCTTATTGGTTTCTCGAGTACCGTCACCGACACAACTTCGATCAGCTGCCCGTCTGTTGAGACAGAGATTAGACGTTCCAGACGAAGCTTTTCCGCCACTTTCTTTGTCATTCCAGCCCAGTCTACCAAACGAGTCGGAGACAGAGCTGCAGGAGTCTTCTGAAGCAAGCATCGCTACTACTTCCGATTCAAAGCCGGAGGCGGGGGGTAAAAGTATGGTGGTTGGGACCTCCAGAATCCGTAGTCGTAGTCGAAAGACCACGGGTGGATTATCGTTTTCACGAGTACCACCTGGAGTGGACATCTCATTTGTTTTCTCCATCATACTCTATAACAAGTCTTACGTCACAGTCAAGACGTCTTCAACCTTTAGTTCGATGTCTCACCTGGGGTCCTTTCAGATCCTTAGGGTCATTGGCTCTTAAGCCGTTTCGCCACGTCAAGGCAGCTGAAGAAAGGAAACGGAAAAAAGATGCGGAAAGATACTATTCAGAATGGATAAGCCATTTTCACAGCAAAAATCCAAAAACTTCTCTCCGTACGCATTTTAGTCAGGATCACCGTTCGTCCCAACCACACTCCTCCTTCTTCTTCCTATTTCCGCGAGGTTATGATTCGACAACAAGGGACCATAACCCTCCCACTTCACCACATTTCTACTGATCCGCCTGTGGGGTCATAACATTTACACCCACATGAGCATTGAAGTCACCATATCCGCAAATTTTTTAAGGGCAGCATCAACTACCTACATATAAGAAAACTGCATACTCCGACCGAAGGTTCGGTGCATATATCTGCAAAAATGCCATCTTTCAAGTTTAAACCTCCTAATGGTATCCCCTCCAACACTCTGTCTGTCAACATGGGATTTGTGAGTATCCCCACTCATGCCTGAGCAGACATTGAGGACGCGACTCCATCCATCCGAAAGGTCCACAGATTTAGAGCCACTCCGCTTTGTTGAAGAGACGCCAAAAATGTCTAGTCGACTTTTAACAGCCTCCCTAACAAGCTTAAGGTCCTTTCCTGTGAGGGCTTGAGAATCTCGTCCCTATCGGTGCATAGCGCGCTCATCCCTTGACTCCGGTAATGGTTTGTGAGACCATTGACAGGAAGCTCATAGCCATTCGTGTTACACCCGGTCGGCGTCTGAGCGGGACAGGCCGACCACCAGATGCTCGCATACCGACATCCTTCAGTCTTGGCTCCAAGGGTTGCACTGGCTTAACAGGTTTGGCAATACCGAGGCCTGTTTAGGTCGTCTTGTCATCTTGGGGTGTAGCTTTGTTAGCCGTGATTGGGTTGTAAGTTGTCCCATCTGCACATCCCAATCACGTTGCCCGCCCCCTTACTAATGACAGTCACTTCCCTTTATCTACCAAAACATAAACCGCAAATTAACAACTGGCTTGGGAGGTGCGCCCTATTGATATTCAATTTGCTTACCTCTGGTTCATCAAAATAGCCCTCCATAAATTAATGACTTCCATCAAAATACCATTACGCAACGCCAAAACTATTTTATTCTCCGAATAATGATTGAAACGATATAAACTAAAAAAAAAGAAAACTTTAAATCACCCCATAGTTACAAATGTGAATTTTAATTTCTCCTATCGATCGGAGAAATGATAGTCTCCCCCGTGTCCCGGTCAATTGCAAATTAGCCATATTGTCCCAAATTCAATCCCCCACAATACCCATGACATCAATCATCCATCAGTGCGCCGTCCGTTCATATACCTCGTTGTTATGCTAATTTGTGTCGGCCTTTCTGAAGACCGACATATAATTCCTAAAGAACAATAAAACGATATTCTCTTCTTGTCTATGTGCCCAAAAATTGAAGAAGCAACCCCAGCCAACTGATGTGGGTGCGTATCACTTTGGAATCGTTGCACGTAGCCAACCTGACCATTGCTGGACTGAATGTGAATTGTTAATTGTCATTAACAAGTAATCACAAGTTCACTTTGCCACAACGCGCTCCTGTTGCAAATCGACGACAATAATGATGAGATCAGGCACTTTCTAAATAATTGCAGACACCACTCACCACTTTCTGCAAAACGACAACACCCATTCGCAAAACGAACGAATGAATGCATTTGGCATTCCGAACACCTAAGTGACCTTTAATGCTTGCGTTCTCATAATTAAAAAGAAGAACGGACTCCGTGCCGTGCCCTAAAACTCGCATATTTGTGGCAGTAAGAGTTTAAATTTTTCAAGGTGCATTTCTAGAGGCTTTTTTTTAACTTGATGGTTTGAATGACCTAGAGAATGGTTTATGACTCTTCGTTAGCTGTGTGGGAGTTGACTGCACAAAAGGATTAATAAAATGCGTGCTGCCTGAGGAATGCGCTTTGGAATGCAAATAAAAATGAAAGTTAGTGAAATTATTAGCTACCAGATGAACCTTGGTGTAAAAGTGACACCCTAAGGTCTTTGGTGCAATCATTTATTTCGATGAAATGCAGTGGCTTCATTTACATACACTGTGGAACCCATTGTGGTTTAAAGTGAGGAATAGTTGACGGAATACTTTTGAAGTCAATGATAAAAGAATTAGTCACCTAGCTGCAGTGGAGTAAGCTATAGAATAGAATATGGATAGAAACTACAACTGTTTGGAGAAGCCAGATGATTATGAATCAATGCCTCTAATGTTGCCCTATGACTTTGTATTAGTCAATGATACACGTGCGTTAAAGTTTCCTTGCATTGGCGTATTTTGTGCACTTAATATGACATCAGCTGAATAGAATGCATTTTTAAATAGAGTGCACGGATGAGTTGTTCGTATTTGCACCAACATAACATGGTTTTCGGTTTCAAAGAACTCAGATTTGTAAATAAGGAAACAATTTTTTTTTTTTTTTGTGAATTCAAGACGCAAGGACAGCCTATTGTTAAAAGTTCTAAGTGTTCCGCACGTGAACGGAAAAACACTTATGGAATCAATATGGTTTAGGTGTGTCTGTCCTTCTGTCCGTCTGTTAGTCAGTTACGTTCTTGTAACTTCTGAACTTATGAATAGAGACCACGATCAGCCCAACAATTAGCAGAGGCCCCAGACTGCTATAAAGCAGATATAACCGCAATCCAACAAGTGCTTTGGGATGGGATGGGAATAAGTGGATAAAAAAAAAGTGCAATATACTACGGTAATTACTACAGAGACAACAAGCAGCGCTTATTCGGATGCAGATTTGCTATACGCGGCAGACTCAGGCAAGAAGTCTTAAGCATCCGCCACGTAAGCGAGCGTATTATGAAAATCGCGATTACGGTTAAATTCGCTAACATAAACCTAATATGTGCTCATGCCAGAATAAAAGGATCCTGCCGCCAAAGATTGTTTCTACAAAATATGGGAGCAATGTCCTAAATACGTCGTTAAAACCGTATTGGGCAATTTTAACGCCAATATAGGAAAGAAGGACGTCTTTGGTAGAGCAGTCGGCAAACATAACCTACACGACACCACGTCTGACAATGGGCTAAGGCTGATTGATTTCGCTGTGGAGCGAAACGTTACTATAGCAAGCACATAATTTCCTCATCTCAATATTCGCAAGCAGGCATGGCGGTCCAACGATCATGCAACGACCAACCAAACTGATCATATTGCGATCGACGCAAGGCATGCTTCCAGTATTCTGGATATTCGGACCTTCCGAGCGGCCAACACAGACTCCGATCATTACCTTGTTGTAGTCAAGGTACAAATGCAGATATCCCAAACTGAGCAACAAAGAAGAATCACTGTAAGAAAATTCAACGTCGATAAGCTACAATCGCTAGAGACCGCCAGACTCTTCGATGAACGCGAATCCCGAAATCTCTCAATTAGCCCTATGCCATCAGCAACACAATACGCCTAGTTCGACGAAGAATGCCGGCGAGTGCATGCAGTAAACACAGAGGTATATACAGAGGCGGGACGTTGCAAAAAAGACAAACGAAGGTTGCTCGTGAGCTATACGAGCAAAAGAGACGGGAAGAACATCGGCTTCTTCAAAGAAGCTTATACTCCAGGAACAATATACGCAAGTCTTAACAAAAGGTAAAAGAACGTGTTAGAGGTACAAAACCTGAGAATATGGAAAAACTACCTTTGCAGTCTGTGTAAGGGTGACGAAGACTAACATCCCGCTGTCAGGCCGAATGAACCATTCAACATAGACGATGACAGCCAACATTTCCGTCCATCTGACTAAAGCGAAGTTAGGATAGCAATATATTGCATACAAAATTTTTTCTGCAGTACTCTGTGAATTCCTGGAATCTTTTATCAACAGTCTGATTAGCTCCTATCAGTGCGGTTTAAGGCCAGGAAAGTCGACCATCGATCAAATCTTCACACTTCGACAGATCCTGGAGAAAACTGAAGAAATCCAAATCTATGCTCATCATCTCTTTATCGATTTCAAGGCCACCTATGACAGCATCTATAGAGAAGGCCTATATAGAAGGCCTATATATTTAGTAATGACCTCACCGAGACTTTTAATGTCAAAAAACGTTTTAGACAAGGTGGCACACTGTCATGTGACTTCCCTAATATTGTACTTGAATAGATTATCCGGAACTCGCAAGCCAACACCAGAGGCACAATCTATCAAAAGTCCGTATTACTGCTTGCATACGCCGACGATATTGATATTATTGGAAGAACTCAGCTGGCTGTCACCCGGGCGGTTGCAAGCATTGAAGTAGAAGCGTCCAAAATGGGTAAAGCAAGCATTTAGGCAAAAAGTGGGTGGCAATGGTGTAGTGGTAACGTCGTCAATTGCCACGCTATAATGATTCATGGTTCAAATCCTGATGTCAGCAAGCATTTATTTATTTCTCATGAAATATATAAAGTCAGTCCGATCATTTGCAAAAGCTTCTGTGAACACTACTGCGAAGGCATAACACTGGCAGTAGCCTGGTCATGTGGTTGGGAAAATTGTTCGCTCTGTTGATGATGATTTGCTCTTGACATCGGTTATCGGGAAAAAACGCCACCCCCGGAGAATAGCTGAAGCATAAACAACTGAGCTTCAAGAAGCACTACACCAAAATCTTTCTCTCTCTCTCTATCCATCCTTTCCAACACTGTGTGTAAACATGTTAAAGGTATTCATAACCGTTTGAGAGCGCGCAAAAAAAAAAGCGATAAACGAAGACAAAACCAAGTATATGCTTTCCACGAGAAGAGACACTCAGCGCCGAAAATTGAACAGGACGTCACAATGGGCAGCTATAACTACGAGGTAGTGAGAGACGAGAGACTATGTCTAACTTGGCTCTGCTATGATATCTGATAATGGTACCAACGCAGAAGCCAAACGAAGAATAATGCTTGCCAATCGCTGTTTTTTTGGCTAATAAGGCCATTCAACAGTAAAGCCCTATATCGAACAACTAAGGAGGACTCTAATTAGGACTCTCATCATCCCAGTCCTGCTTTATGGCGCTGAAACAACGACTGTATTGGAAGCGGCTGAAGACATCGCTGGTCGCTTCGAGAGAAAAATTCTTCGTAAGATATTCGGTTCCGTTTGCCTTGACGGGTTTTGAAGGAGAAGATTGTATGATCGAACTATGCGAATTGTACAGCGACATCGACCTAGTCGAAAAAATGCATATTGGACGTTTGAGATGGCTAGGATATGTAGAGCGTAGGGATACCAACGCTCCGGCCCGCAGAGTCTTCGAATCTAACCCCTAGCGACGAGGCAGCTCGCCATAGGTGGCACGCTCAAATTCAAGGGAACCTCGACCAACTTAGAGTGCGCAACTGGAGGCAATTATCTAAAAACCAAGCTAAATGGAGAGGATTGTTGGTTGAGGCCCTGGTTCACCCCTAGCTGTAGCGCCACCTAAGTAAGTAAGAAGAAACCCAAAACAAACTTGGCAATATTAGTTGGGCCACCTTTCCGTGAGATGGTTTCTTTGACGTGAAGGCTTCCACTGATCTTCGAACTTTCTACTCGATCGAGCTTTGTCATTCATGCTATCATGCGAAGCATCTTCATCTAAGTGCCTGGGTCTAGCTTCTCGCAACCACTCATGTTGTGTGCGTTATATTTTTCACACCTACAGCTTAGTGCCCTATCCGAACGGCGATTTGGGAAGCTTTTTCGTGACAACAATACTCTCGGATGTTTGTCAGACGCTCGCGAAAGGTGGGACCGTAAAAAAAACTTTTTGGTATTTTCTGGGATTCGAACTTGGAACCTCCGCGTTGTGATCCGACACACTAACCACTTACGCCACGGCGCCCACAGCTGACGTTATACTTTTCATAAATTATACTTATATTCAGGGTTATCGTGAAAAAAATTTCCCTCGGAATTTTTCCCCGAACAAAAATTGGGTATCCTCAAAAGTAGGGAAATAATTCATTAGGAACAAATTAAATATCGCGGTTGCGTTGAAAATTCTCCTGAATTGTCATTCATGATACCTATTTCTTTTTTGCGGAATTATTTCCTCTTTTTTAAAGATAGCTAATTTTTGTTCGGGGGAATAATTCCGAGGGAAAATTTATTCACGATAACCCTTACATTATCCAACATTGTGAACCATTTGTGAGCGCTACATTGTAGAGCCTTCCTTTCAACTTTGGAAGTATTTTTCGGTCACAGAAGATAGTGGAGTTTTCCCGCCAATTTATCCACCCTACGCTTAGGCGGTGATTGATGTCGTCATCACAGGCTTCTTCCATATTAATCATAGATCCCCGATGTTTGAACTTTTCGCACTTGCGAAGCACGGTTCTATTCAAATAAATATCTGGAATAGTCCTGAGTGGATCAGAGACCGGGCTGCACAAGAACTCGATCTTTTTTTGCCCAATACATTACCCATTACCCTTCAAAACGTCCACCCATACGTCAAGTATTCGGTGCAGGGACGTAGGATCCTTACTTATGATAGCTCCATCGTCAGCGAAGAATAACTGATATATTTTTGGGTCCATCACCTTACAGCAGATAGTCAAGGATTGCAATAAAGAGAAAATGATTTAAGACGCTTTCCTGGTGCACACGTACTTTGATTGGGAACTGTTTAGCGGGGCATCTTACTCTTATCTTCGCTCCTTCGTACATGTCCATGATCATCTTTACATAGATTTTTGGAATCCCTCAACGTCTTAGCGATACTCATATCAGATCTCGTATTTGTTTGTCGAATCGAACACACTTAGACCAGAGATAGGTCCACTGTTATACCACATGGATCATGTATTATGTTCTCGTTAGAACCACTTTGGCATTCTGATTAAGCGTAAGAGACTTCTAATATCTATGTGTATCAGATTGCCTAAATCGTTGAAGTAGATGGCTCTTAAGTGAAGTTTCCTTCTGTGGGAGAACTGGACATGCACAAAAAAGGTGATGAATAGTTTCTTCCTCTTCTTGGTCCATACAACTTCTACAAAAATCGTTTGAAAATACGCCAAGCCTGTTGGATGCTTCCCTATTAGACAGTGTGCAGTGATGACACCTATTGTAGCGCCAATATGCAATCGGTTAAGAGAAATTAAATTCTTAGATCGTTTTAGATCCAGCTTGAGCCAAATCTTTTTTGTTGTTTAACATGTTGTTCCGATTGTCTACCTAAAATAAATTCTTTCGATAGCATTCAGCTTAAAATTGAGTGCAAGTAGCGATCGCTAAACCTTCTTTATTTGGAATGATGGGTATAGTTATATATATAGTTTTGTGCGTTTTGGGCTTGTAAGGCAATTCAACAGTAAAGCCCTATCTGGAACAACTAAAGAGACTCTGTATAAGACCTGGTCAAACGGTAGTGAATGCGATCATATGAAAACACAAGCGTTTTCACTCAGCTGAGGCCTACCAACTCCTACTCTCAACCTCCACGCGGTGACAGCCGGGTGCCTAGTACCTTAATCCAAGAAATGGGTAACCAACCCCGTGTGGCGGATTCTTGGTGGCAGCAGATGAGAGAGGGGAGGAAGAGTGCTTTTCTCACTAGAGCACTTCTTCCTGTTCCAGGCGGCAGCGGACGAATTCCCTAGACGGAGTCAACGGCGGCGTCTATAGTTCCACTTAGGTTGAACTTAATGGGCCAACGGCAGCGCTCATACTATACGCTGTACCCGGCCCCTCGTCCTAGGGGAATAATTAAGGAACTGGCCCTCCAGGTTGGGGGTTGTGCCGTCGGGGTAACTTCCCTACCACGTAAAAAAACTCATGGTTCTGAAACAACCAAAAGCCTCGGATAAGGATGACTCAACTAATGACGACCCCAGCAAACGAAATAAGGACAACGACCTTCGGATCTGTACGTGGAATGTTCTGTCCCTTTACAGACGACGTGCAGCCGAACAACTAGCAGAGGCCCTAGACTGCTATAAAGCAGATATTACCGCCATCCAGGAAGTGCGATGGGATGGGCCGAGCAAAAAGAGGATGAAAAACTGTGACATCTACTACGGTGATTGCTACAGAGGCAACAGGCAACGCTTATTCGGATGCGGATTTGTCATACGCGGCAGACTTAGGCAAGAAGTCTTAAGCTTCCGACACGTGAGCGAGCGTATTATGACTATCCGGATCAAGGCTAAATTCGCTAACATAAGCCTAATATGTGTTCATGCCCCCACAAAAGAAAAGGACCCTGCCACCAAAGAATGTTCCTACGAGCTCCTCGACAAAACATACGAGCAATGTCCTAAATACGACGTTAAAATCGTATTGGGCGATTTTAACGCCAAAATAGGAAAGGAGGACGTCTTAGGTAGGGCAGTCGGTAAGCATAGCCTACACGACACCACGTCTGATAACGGACTAAGGCTAATTGATTTCGCTGTGGAGCGAAATGTTACCATAGCAAGCACATGGTTTCCTCATCTCGATATTCATAAGCAGACATGGCGGTCCAATGATCATGTAACGATCAACCAAATTGATCATATTGCGATCGACGCAAGGCATGCCTCCAGTATTCTGGATGTCCGGACCTTCCGAGCGGCCAACATAGACTCGAATCATTACCTTGTTGTAGCCAAGGTACGAATGCGGATATCCCAATCTGAGCAACAAAGAAGAATTACTGTGAGAAAATTTAACGTCGAAAAGCTACAATCGCAAGAGACCGCCAGATTCTTCGCTGAACGCGTATCCCGAAATCTCTCAATCACCCCTTTGCCGCCAGCATCAAGTACCGAAGACCAGTGGCAACGCTGCCAACATGCCATCAGAAACGCCGCGACTGATGTGCTGGGTCTCACTCGCCCCCCACCGCGAAACCACTGGTTTGATGAAGAATGCCGGCGAGTGCATGCAGCAAAACAAGATGCATACAAAGCGGCGCTGCAGCGGAAGACGAGAGCTGCTCGTGAGCTCTACGAGCAAAAGAGACGGGAAGAACATCGGCTTCTCCAAAAGAAGAAGAAAGAGCATGAGAAGCGCGCGTTTGAGAATATCGAGAGTCTATACTCCAGGAACAATGTACGGAAGTTTTACCAAAAGGTAAAAAGAACGTGTCAGAGAAGTAATACCCGTACAGAAACTTATAGAGATGAAAATGGAAACCTCGTAGTAGAATCACAGTCGGTGCTGAGAATATGGAAAAACTACTTCTGCAGACTGTATAACGGCGACGAAGACCAACATCCCGCTGTCAGGCAGTATGAACCATTCAACATAGACGATGATAGTCAAAATTTCCGTCCACCTGACCAAAACGAAGTGAGGATAGCAATATCCAAGCTAAAATCGAACAAGGCTGCTGGACCTGACGGCCTACCGGCCGAACTTTTCAAGGCAGCTGGTGATGAATTGGTAGAGTGCATACACCAACTCATTTCTAATATTTGGTCAGACGAGTGTATGCCTGATGAATGGAATCTCAGCATCGTTTGCCCGATCCACAAGAAAGGAGACCCCCTCAACTGCGCCAATTATAGAGGCATCATTCTCCTCAACATCGCATATAAGATCTTTTCTGCGATATTGTGTGAACGCCTGAAACCTTTTATCAACAGCCTGATTGGACCCTATCAGTGCGGCTTCAGGCCAGGAAGTCCACCATCGATCAAATCTTCACACTTCGGCAGATCCTGGAGAAAACCCAAGAATTCCAAATCGATACTCACCACCTCTTTATCGATTTCAAGGCCGCCTATGACAGCATCTATAGAGAAGAGCTTTATAAAGCCATGTCTAGTTTTGACATCCCTACCGAACTTGTCCGTCTGTGCAGGCTGACGATGGAGAACGCTCGCTGCTCCATCAAGGTCGGTAATGAACTCACCGAGACCTTTGATGTCAAAAAAGGTTTTAGACAAGGTGACGCGCTGTCATGTGACTTCTTCAATATTGTACTTGAACGGATTGTGCGGAACTCACAAGCCAACACCGGAGGCACAATCTATTACAAGTCTGTACAACTGCTTGCATACGCCGACGATATAGACATTATCGGAAGAACTCAGCGGGCTGTCACCGGTGCGTTTGCAAGCATTGAGGCGGAAGCGGCCAAAATGGGATTAGCGATAAACGAGGACAAAATCAAGTATATGCTGTCAACAAGAAGGGAAAACCAACACCGACGAATTGGACAAAACGTCACAATGGGCAGCTATAACTTCGAAGTAGTAAGGGACTTTATCTACCTTATCTCTGCTATAAACTCGAAAAACAACTTTAGCGCAGAAATCAATCGAAGAATAACTCTTTCTAATCGCTGTTTTTTTTCAGGCTTATAAGGCAATTCAGCAGTAAAGCCCTATCTCAAACAACTAAGGAGACTCTGTATAAGACCCTGATTATCCTAGTCCTGCTTTATGGCGCTGAAACATGGACTTTAATAAAAGAGGATGAAGATATCCTTGGTCGCTTCGAGAGAAAAATTCTGCGTAAGATTTTCGGTCCCGTTTGCGTTGACGGGTTTTGGGGGAAAAGAGTCAACCACGAACTATACGAGCTGTACAGCGACATCGACCTAGTCAAAAAACTGCGTATTGGACGTCTGAGATGATTAGGACATGTTGAGCGAATGGACACCAACGCTCCGGCCCGCATAGTCTTCGAATCTAACCCCGAGGGACGACGCAGTAGAGGGAATCATCGCCATAGGTGGCGCGCACAAGTTCAAGTGGACCTCGACCAACTTGGAGTGCGCAACTGGACGCAATTAGCTAAAGACCGAGCTAAATGGAGAGGCTTGTTGGTTGAGACCCAGGTTCACCCCGAACTGTAGCGCCACCTAAGTAAGTAAATAAGTAATGTATAGTTGTTCCTATTCTTACGGAATGTCCTAATGCCCTAACCCAACTCAGCTGAATATTGATCTGCTGCGCCATCTCACTGAGAGTCGATCAGCATTGACTCTCTCAAAAGATGCGGACATCTTTAGCAAATATCACATTTTTCCTAAGCCGAGATAAGACTTTCTTAATCCCCATTATATCCGCCTGGAACACGCTACAATTATTTGGCAAATGGAAGGAGAGGTCAGAGAAAATACCTCCACCAACCCTGTCCTTGGTTTTTGAGCCATCATCGGTTTAAAAATGAATCGATTCTTCTTCCTCTCAGAATGATCTGGAGGAATGGTGACATTGCGTTTTTATCAAATGAAAAGGCGGAGAGTGGTGTAGTCCGTGTTTTCGAGAGAAAATTTGAATTTATTCAGAATCGAGGCATTAAGCGAGTTGTACGCAGGAATTTTCGCGGCTTCTGACTCAATCCTAAACATTTTACAAGTAGATATTTCTTAGTTCACCTGTACTAGCACTTATTAATACTAAGTGAAATGTGGTAGACGTGCATAATTCAGAGAAAGGAACATGACATCGCTTGCTAAAACTATTAGATGCTCAGGTGCATTCCAAAGTACACCTACATATTTTTGCTTTTATTGTCAACTCCGTAAAGTATACCTATATAGTATATACTCGTATCTATGATTGTGATATTTCTTTAAACATTCTTAAACCCCGAAACGTTCGCATAACGTAAATTCGTTTATCAAATAGCATGCAGTGTGTGTAATAAGATTAATTTCCATATCGCATACTGGGGTTCCCTGACCTAGAACAAATCATATTCATGTTAAGAATAAAAGTAGCATAAGCTATAATTAGAACAGATTTTTAGTTCCTAAAATAAAGAACGCAATCTACGACTGGGGTTTGCACGAGTAGGTCACTCTTTTTGGTGAATAATGCACGAGATGTGAGTAATATAATATATTAAAAACCGCAAACTTAACCTTCATCTTTAAATGCAACCCATGTTTTAATTTTACTATAAAATGTGAAATTCGTAAAAATAAACGGACACATCGACCACAAGGTCAAGCGAAGTCTTCTGGCTGACTAATGCTACTGATGAATTGAATTGCAAAAAAAGTATATTTTGCTAGTATCACAACCTTTTGAGAAAAAGTTCAGCTTACATTATTAGTCATGCAATTAAATCTTTTATGATCATCACATCCAGCAGGCGAAAGGTTCTAAAAGTCACGTTTGTTTACTGACTCAGACAAACTTGTGGTCAGTCGCACACGCTTCAAAGATTATTCATTTAGTGTGTATGAAATCAAATGTCCGATGTATGAAGCTGTTTTACTCTAAGAAATCCATCAAATAAGAATACAATATTCTTACTGCTCCTCTCCGCGTCCCAACAGGCAGGGAAAAGTTACTCCCGCATGCCATTTCAAGTCACAACTTCTAAATGCATGTCCTTAGTTCTTTCGCATCTGCCTTTCTCGGGCCGGAATTTCTGAAAAGAGTTTTTCTGTAAAAAAAAAATATAAGAAAGTTATACATTTCTTAATTAAAACCAGAGCTCCCTAATGCATGTTACAACCCTACGGGAATAGATGACTAATGCACACTTGCATCTATAATGTATTCGCTTAAAAGAAGAACATTGTTTGTGACTTTCCTGGGCAAATACATGTTTTATAACTCTGTTCATAGAATCCGTTGCATTCCGATGTGTAAGCTCTTAAATCCAACCAAGAAAAATGTCATCCAAAGAATACAGGACACATAATGCATCTAGGTACTGGCAAGCATGCCGGAGATACAAAATCCACCCCCGCAAGTCGCTGTGTGACGCTCCGGTGTGTGTGTCAAACAAATGCATTAACGTGTCTGCATGTGGCACCATTTACCTATTTTTTTTATGTTGCATTTGTTTCGTTACACTTAGACAAAAAGGAAGGGAAAAGTTTGTTCTAATTAAGAAGCATTTTTTGGAGGAAGCCATGTGAAAGACGGCTTCAAGAAGAAAAGATAACTCTTAGGTGGAAGTAGAAATGTTGGATTTGCTGACGGGGCGCAAAGAATGATGAACTTTTTCACGAGCTAGCTGCTACATATACACGGTTTACAAAGCCTTTTTTGTCTACGTATCTCCCAAATGAGTGAATTTTTACAGCGGTCTAGCCACTGTATGTACGACTGGGCTGAATGGGTATTTTAGTTTGCTTTACTGCTAATAAGTATGCCCTACTTCTTTTATAGACAAATCTGATAATGTAAGATTTAAAATAGACACTTTGCTATTCTTCTCTGCATTCCACTCAAAAAGTTTAACGGATCTCGTTAAATATTACAAGTCCAAGCGGAAAATCGTATCATAATTTGCCACAATTTTAGTTTCTGCAAAAAGATGCATTGCAGCAAACGACGAATGCTGCATTTAAAAATGTAAAATTGGGCGATAAACTATCGATCGATCGCATATTGAAATGCCAGACATTCTGAATATCTAACGTAGACTTTGACCATTACCTAGTTGCAGTCGAGATATGAATGGGGATATCCAGAACAGAGCGAAGCCAACAAAATATTTCGAAGAAGCTTGACATCAAGCGGCTGCTATAGCAAGACTCCGCTAGTATCCCTCCCTCCAATCGAGTATTCCTCAATCTCCAAAGAAGTTATATACCGTCAGCAGCTGGTGCATATCACCAGTGATAACAAAGCCAACAACCCACGCTGCTTCTGATTGAGTTTTTCCAGACCAGCACAAAGAAATGATGGATGAAGAATGCTACCAAGCTCATGCAACTAAACAAAAAGCATATAAAGCAGCGTTACGCAGAAACGCGAGAGCTGCTAGTGAGCTCTACGAGCAGAGGAAAAAGGAAAAGCATCGACTTCTCAAAAGGAAAAGGTAGGAGCATGAGAAGCGCTTAATTGAGGAGACAGATAGATTCAAATGGTGGTATGTTACTAAAAGCCAACAAGAACGTGCCAAGACTTTAAAGCCAGAACAGAAGTTAGCAGATATTAAAATGGACACTTTGTCGTAGAATTGAATTCGAGCTGAGAATATCGAAGCAACACATCTGCAGATTGTAGAACGGCGATTATGAATATGACAGAACTGTCCAGCATTACAGAAGTAATAACTGCGATCAGGTCTACATTAATGGTACCCACTCATGCGGCATGTGAACGAGCGCCTCATGACTATACGTATCAAGGCTAAAGTTGCCAACATTAGCCTAGTATGCGTTCACGCCCCTCACGAGGAGAAGGACGACGCGACAAAGGATGACTTCTCTTGGACGTATGAACAATGCCCTAGTCACGACGTTAAAATTATCCTAGGTGATGAAAGCACAGTCTGCACGACATCACATTCGATAACGGACTCAGGCTAGTCGACTTTACGACAGGGCGAAACCAAATCGATCACATTGCGATCGATGCAAGGCACTCTTCCAGTATTCTGGGTGTCCGGACTTTCCGAGGAGCCAACGTGGATTCGGATCACCACCTAGTTGTAGCCAAGGTACGGATTCGTATATCCAGAACGGAGCGAAATCAACGAAATACTGTGCGACTTTTGACGTCAGGCGGCTACAAGCTTTGCCGATCGGGTTTCTTCTAATCTTAATCTAAGTCATATACCACCAGTAGCAAATACGGAAGACCAGTGGCAGCGTTGCCAACAAGCCTTCAGAGATGCCGCCTCTGATGTACTGGGTTTCTCTCGGCCACCACAACGAAACCCCTGGTTTGATGAGAAATGCTGGCGAGCACATGCAGCAAAACAAGAGGCGCACAAAGCGGCGCTGCATAGAAGGACTAGAGCTGGAGAAAAGAGGAACATCGACTTCTCAGAAAGAAGAAAAAGGAGCATGAGAAGCGCTCGATCGAGGAGATTGAGAGACTTTATATCAGGAATGATGTTCGAAAATTTTACCAAAAGGTAAAAAGAACATGCCAGGGTTTCAAAGCCAGAACAGAGCCTGCAGGGACGAAAATGGTAACATAGTAGTAGAATCGCAGTCGGTGCTGAGAATATGTAAGGAACACTTCTGCAGATTGTTAAACGGCGATGATGACCAATATTCTGCTGTCATTGTCACAACAGTGACGATGACAGTCAAAATTCCGTCAACCCGATCAGAATGAAGTGAGGATAGCGATATCTAATCTCAAATTCAACGAAGCTACTGGAGCCGACGGCCTTGCCGCTGAACTTTTCAAGGCAGGAGGAGATGAGTTGCCAAGGAGCATGCACCAGCTCATCTGTAAAATCTGGTCGGACGAAAGTATGCCCGATGAATGGAACATCAGCATCATTTGCCCGATCCTGAATAAAGGAGACCCTCTAAACTGTTCCAATTACAGATATATAAGCCTCCTCAACGTCGCATATAAGATCCTGTCTGCCATATTATGTGAATGCCTAAAACCGATCGTGACCATCCTGATAGGTCCTTATCAGTGTAGTTCCAGGCCGGGAAAGTCCACCATTGACCAAATATTCACACTACGGCAGATCTTGGAAAAAACACATGAATATAAAATCGATACGCACCACCTCTTCATCGATTTCAAAGTTGCCTATAATAGCGTGTAAAGAGACGAGTTATACAGACCCACGCCTAGTCTTGGTATCCATGCCAAGCTCGTCCGTTTGTGCAAAATAACGATGGAGAACTCTCGCTGCTCCATCAAAGTCGGTAAGTGTAAGAACATCACCGAACCGATCGATGTCAGGAAAGGTCTTAAACAAGGTAACGCGCTATCATGCGATCTCTTTAACATAGTACTTGAGAGGATTGTACGAAACTCACAAGCCAACACCGGAGGTACAATCTTTTACAAGTCTGTACAACTACTCGCTTACGCCGATGACATTGGCGTAATCGGAAGAACTCAGCGGGCCGTCAATGGGGCTTTTGCTAGTATTGAGGTCGAGGCAGCAAAGATAGGTTTAGCGGTGAGTGAAAGCAAAACAAAATATATGCTGTCTACAAAAAAGGACACCCAACATCGGCGTCTTGAACAGAAAGCCACAATAGACAGAACGTCTACCTAGGCTCTATGGTGAACTCCGCAAATGACATCTGTGGGGAAATCGGACGAAGAATTACTCTTGCCAATCGTCGTTTCTATGTGCTAAGAAGGCAATTGAGTAGCAAGGCCCTATCTCGAACTACTAAAGCAACTCTTTATAAGACACTAATCATCCCAGTCCCGCTGTATGGCGCAGCGGCATGCGCTTTGTCAAAATGGGATGAGAATGCTCTTGGTTATTTTGAGTGAAAGTACGTCGAGCTATCTTTGGTCCCGTCTGCATAGACGGTGAGTGGAGAAGAAGGTACAATGCCGAACTTTACGGTCTATACAAGGAGATCGACTTAGCCAGAAGAGTTCACATACAGCGACTAAGATGGCTGGGTCACTGGATTGGCCGAAACGGCCATGCCGGGGTCGCCAGATATATAGGTGGTGCAAACAAGTGGTGGGGGACCTCAACCAACTTGGCGTGCGCAGCTGGAGGCAGCTGGCTCGTAACCGTGCTGGCTACACCCCGCACACTTCAACCACTCTCCCGTGCTGGCTGGAGAGGTTTGTAGGTCGAGGCCCAGGTCCACCCCGGACTGTAGCGCCACGTAAATAAGTAGTACTTCACAGTGAAATTGAATGGGATATGTGAATAGCGATTTATTCATCTACAGAGGTAGGCATTTAATCTTCTAACCCTGAGCTTTTAAAGGTAGATATAATTCACAAAACTCCTTTCTTATCTTATATTTCTGACCACTAAACTCTGTAAAAATGTTCGTCGTTTTCGATGCGAGTCAGATAGTTATGTTTAAGTATTGTTTCAGGCGGTAAAAGTCACACTGATGTAAGTCATTCCTCTAAAATGTGTAAGTCTCCAGAAATGATACGATATGCTAAACTGCTTTGTTTTTGTTTTAGGAATTTGCACGCACTCAAGGGGTTATGAATACCCTTAACATGTTTTTACATAGTGCTGGCGTCGAAAAGGATAGATAGAGAGAGAAAAAGATTTGGCGTAATGGATTGAAGCTCAGCTTTTTATGCTTCAGAGAAACTCCGGGGGTGGCGTCCAGGTAACTTGGAATTTGGGATTTGTATTATTTCTTATATTCGCTCTGATTCAGTGTTTTTTTTTCCGATAACCGATGTCATAGGTAAATCATCATTAACAGAGTGTTATGCCTTCGCAGTAGTGTTCACACAAGCTTTCGCAATTGATCGGACTCAGTTAACACGCCGCATTCCGATCACGCGCCGGAAAGGTGACAGCGAATCCCATAGGTTCGCTGATTCAGCATGTTTCATTTGTTCAGGTGCGAACTTGTTCCCATGGTGCCAATGCGGTGGAGTCCTATTGCATTTGCACCGAACCCGATACGCGCGCATGCATCGGCCCAGTTCGCTGGGTCAGCAATTCTAATCTCGAGTGCGGTGACTTCCCTGAGGATAGAGTTTAGTTGGATAAGTTAGTCTTAAGTTAGACCTGTAGTGAATCGGACGTGAAAGTTGTTGAATAAATATATTAAATCCGAATACGTGTTTTTTGTGTAAGTCGAACGGTTGGGCCAACCTCTAGGTTGGCGTTCGCGATTTTTTTTGGAGTCCTCTTCAAGGACGTCCTTAACTGGCGCCCGAGCAGGGACCGCCCTTCAAAATTGGCTCCTTAATGATAACGATGCAATAATACATGTCCTTGATACAAGGCACAAGTTGGTACGCTCTATCGAGTGCACGCTGCCGTTCCCGTGAGAACACGGTAGCCATTCCAACTTGCTACGTAATAAATTCCGGCATAACCATGAGAACATGTGCGGAGATTGCCTAGATCAGGGGAACCAATGGTGAAGGAATTCGTGCCGCGAGTAGGTTGCCTTCGACCCTCAAAGTTGGCGACTAAAAGGGCCGGTTCCACTAAAAAAATCGTTTTTTTTTCCTCTCTCCCGCAGAACATTGTGAACAAGTGAAATAATAAAAGATAACAAAATAATAAAATAAGAGAGATGAAGTTCCACCTAATGTGAGTGAGGATTTTTTTAAGTGAAAAAAGAAAAAAAACAAAAGTGCGGTTTTGTCGAACTAGATCGCAGCCGATATTCCAAAGAAATTTGTGCAGAAGCTACCTAGATCTTCATGCGAAGAATCCACCCCCTTAAAAAATAAATATTATTTACAGTGTAAAAAAGGGAAAAAAGTTATAACGTGCTGGCGACCAGCATTCAGAAAATTTTAGGTAATTCTGTACATGTGATAAATCCCAGAAGAGAATTTTTCACGGTATAAAAAAGTGAAAGCAGCTCGAACGTGCTGTCAGCGTCCAGAAAGCTCTAAATCATTTTGTGCAGAAGATAGATCTTCCTGCGATAACCCCATATCGGTAATACAAGCGAAGAAAATCTCAAGAGTGATAATTTGTTGCTGCAAATTCATAGTGCCTTCGTGCCGTATACTTAAGAAATCATAGAAAAGAATTTATGCAATTATATCCATTTATAGTGTAAAAATTTAAGCCAAATTCATACGGAATTAAAGTGAAAAATTTATCAATGTTATATGCTGTAAATTTATAGTGCCAATAGGAAAAATTGTGTTCATGTGGTGTGCCCAGGTCTGAAAAAAATTTTCAGCAATCATTGTGAGCGGAGAAATATTTTCCCGTGTTATTTTCCTCAATTTTTAGTTTCGTGCTAACGCTGTCTAACCAGGTAAGAGATTTAAATTACCCTTGAACTAAATATAAATATGGAAGCTATAACCAAGTCGGTGACCGAACTAACGGGAGCGGTAAATGCCATCTTGTCGCAATTGAGGGAACTGCTGAATATAGCCGTGGATCGCTATAATACACAGTGCACTCGGTTACTAAACGGAAGCCGTCGGACGTATTTTTTAATAGAAGCTCAAGGGTTAATTTTCAGAATCTGTTAAATTTTCGTATTAGAGTCAACAATGAACTTAGAGGTAAAATTCAGGAAAAAATGAAGGTTGGTAACAAACGGCGCAATATAAAAAGAACCACTCCCAAGGAGTTCAAACAGGGTGACATTGTCTTCACCTCCTTCAAAAGAATACAGGGGAAACATAAGCCTCTGTATCGGAAGGAAGTGGTGGCAAAGGACAATAAGGTAACCATTGTCACGTCCACGGGACGGAAAATTCATAAAGCCCATATTAAAACCACATGAAGTAGGGGAGCGTCAGCACGAAAATTTAACGTATAACGAGTCAAGTTTGAACGTCTATAATTTGCAAAGTTACCTCGAGCACAGACAATAAAACCTATAGCCTTAGAATATTTGTGTTAATAATTTGTACATTATTACATTTCTATTATATTATAACATTTCTGTATTATAAAAAAAAGTACATTAGGTATCCTACAATTTATACCTACATATATGTAAAACGATATTTCAATCATATTAAAACAGGAAAAATAAATTAACTCAGAAGTTTTGTTCTATTAAATCAATGCTTTACATTGCTATTAAGTTATAAGTACGCATGACCTTTATGTTAAGCACCTCCATTATTAAATCATTGTATTACATTGCGATTATGTTATAAGTACGTATGTCCTTTATATTAAGCACCTCCCTTACATTTTAATCAATCAAGTACTACTTTATGTTTTGCACTTTACAAATGATAAAATTAATTTACACTGTCACCTTCCATTAAGCGTTTCCAATATATACGAAGGGTTTCATATTCCCATCGCAAACATCTAATTAGTTTCCTTTAATCTATGAGCTAAGAAACCTTTGAAAATACCTTTTCCATGATACTTTCCCTAGTTGCCGTACGGGGATACCACGCACGCAATCACCACGCACCTATTGTCCCAATCAAAGAGGGCCAAGGATGGATAGTAGACGGCCATTTTAAGTTCGTGCACGTTGTCAATCTGGAACAGTTTGAGCATCTGGTTGCGGTCATGAACAAATCACTAAACGAGAACGTGAAGGACCACGAAGAAAAAACTGCAATCGAATACCACCTGCGCCAAATGAACGATAGATTAAAGTTACTTAAAGGCAAACCTGATCGAAAGGCGAGATCAATAGACTGGTTAGGATCTGCCTGGAAATGGATCGCGGGTAGTCCTGATGCCATGGACTGGAATAAAATTCTTCAGAGCGAGCAACAGATAGTGAATAACAACAACCACCAATATAAAGTCAACAGCGAACTCTTCAGCGTCATCGGTGACATCACGAGTAAAACCAATTGGATGATTGATCAGTTCAGGAACGGAGTTAAGGGACCTAAAAGTAGTGGATACGTGCAAGAGCTGATAAATAGGGTCTTGATCGTCAAAGAGGAAATAAACGAAGTCGTGCGCGCATGTCAAATGGCAAAGAGTGGGCTTACGAATACCAATCTCCTTAATAAAGAGGAAATTAATAGAATCATCAGTGAAATCGAGACCCTGCCGTACGTAAACGAAATTCAAGCCATAGAATACGGATCTCCCTCAATTTATACGAATGGTTCGCTCTTACTCTACACTATTTCCATACCGAAAGTGAGGAGCGAGGAGCTTAATCTGCTTTTGACAAGACCATCGATCATCAAGGGAGCTCAGATCGACTTAGAATTCGACAAGATGTTGGTGAATTCTAAGGAAACATTCGGAATCACGGGGGAATGCCTTTCCATAAACAATTCGACAGTATGTCGTGAGGAGTCATTAAAGAAACTCCGCGAGGATAGCTGTGTGGCAAGGCTACTGAAAGGTGGGCACACAGCTTGTACATTCCGCACGAACAACGAGGAAATAGTCGAGCTCATTAATGAGGACACTATTTCTAACAAATTTCGAGGGACAATTGGTTTCCGGCAATTCTTCGAGCCATCTCAAAGGTACATACGTCACCCGTTTGAATAATGAGACAATACAGCTAAAGAATAAGACATTCTCGAGTCTCAAATCAACGAATCTCCAAGTCCTGCCACCCGCCCTGACAGAAGTCACAAAGCGGGTGCAAAAGATCGACCTGGAACACGTGCATGGATTAAGCATCAAGAACATACAACGACTCAGTGAATTGACGCAAAGGATCACGGTTTCCTCCTTCACGGATGCCTCAATTGTTATAGTAGGCATCATCGTCGCCTATGTCCTATGGCGGAGAGTCAATATGGACCCCAGGATCCCACCAATAATCAGGCCAGGAGACGGACCAGACCATGTGGACAGAGAAGTACAACCTAGGGTTCCTCGACCTCGTTTAGGACAAGCTTGGTCGTCAACCTCTGACGTCACCAATGATCTACGGGACGTAGATTTTTGAAGGGGGAGGAGTCAACACGCCGCATTCCGATCACGCGACGGAAAGGTGACAGCGAATCCCATGGGTTCGCTGAATCAGCATGTTTCATTTGTTCAGGTGCGAACTTGTTCCCATGGTGCCAATGTGGTGGAGTCCTATTGCATTTGCACCGAACCCGATACGCGCGCATGCATCGGCCCAGTTCGCTGGGTCAGCAATTCTAATCTCGAGTGCGGTGACTTCCCTGAGGATAGAGTTTAGTTGGATAAGTTAGTCTTAAGTTAGACCTGTAGTGAATCGGACGTGAAAGTTGTTGAATAAATATATTAAATCCGAATACGTGTTTTTTGTGTAAGTCGAACGGTTGGGCCAACCTCTAGGTTGGCGTTCGCGATTTTTTTTGGAGTCCTCTTCAAGGACATCCTTAACTGACTCTCTTTATATATTTCATGAAAAATAAATAATTGCTTGCTGACTTAAGGATTTGAACCATGAACCATTAGCGTGGCAATTGATGATGTCACAATTAAAACATTGCCACTGTTGCATGAAAATGTCAAGTAAGTTTAAATTTTACTTCTCCGTCAACAAATGGTAGTACAAGTTTGATCATAAGACGAAAAGCTGATCTGTCGGAAGTTACAGCGATGCAAATCTCAAGTTCTTAACATGAGCTGAATATGACTTACATCACTATAACTTTAACTGCCTTAATTAATGTTTCCATTTCTATTAGCCCAGTAGCTCTTATGACTTCAACGAACAGTTATAGGTTCCCTTCAAATAAAATACTACATAAACACACGTTAACAGTTTAAAGATTAGTTTTATATTTCTCAAATTTAAACATTCCCAGACATCGTACAATATTTTAATTTCTCTGATTTTATTACAAACTAATATTTACAAATAAAATTTTAATAGTTTTCTTTTTGTGCAAACTTAAGAACTGTTTGTTTTTTTTTCTGTCAATTACATATTCAAGATATTCCATAAAATCTTAAACACAAAATTTTAATTCTTATACACAAAAAAAGGTAAAACTAAATTACACACCTAACTTTCGCAATTTGATTATTTTACCTAAAACATAAAAACTATGAAAAAAGATGTAATAAATACTGACTTGATAAATGTAAATTACAAAAAAAAAAGAAGCTAAATATTATATTAAATTGAATATATGGTACAGGAAATTGTTTATTTTTTTTTCATTCTTTTTTGTATTTATTGGCCATTGAGAAGGTATCTATCATTTGAACATTAACTTAAAATATATATATAGGTAAAAATATTTATTGGCTTTGCCTTGCAAACACACGCTGTTGCTCATCTCTTGTTTCTTAATTCGTGAAAGGTACATGTCTTAATTAAATTTGTTTTATCTAAATCGGTTCAAAAATACATTTCTTTTAACTATTTTAAGATTTAAGTAAATCAATAACAATTCAAGGGATTCCCAAAAATTATGTAAATATGGATTTTCTGTAGGTACATTCAATTTTTCAAACTTCAAAACTACTCGTATATCTATCAACTTTTAAAATGATTTTTTTTTATATACTAAATAATTTTCTATTACACACCTTTAATTATTTTTATATATCTCTTCTTTTTTTTTTAACTAAGTATAATATTATTTTAAGTATGGAGGCACATATTTCAAGGTTGTTTGTTGCATTTTTTTTTTTTTTTTATTTAAATTTAACAGAGAAACGGAAAAGATATTGCGTGAAATTTGTAGTTACAAAACCTACAAAATTCAAAGAGTTTTTGAAAACAAACAAAAAATGCTGTTTGCCTACAAGCAATTTCAAAGTTTATATAAATAAAATTGAACCGAGTAACGACTTCAGTGACTCCTTTTGACTGAATGCAGGAATAAAGCTCACAGCAAGAGTATTGAAAAACTCTGCAAAGAGATATTTGAGGAAAGAAGTCTCGCTACCCTAGGGTATTGTCGCATTCAGGAGGAGGAATTGGTATAAGGAGAAGGCTTTGCCTTGTAACAACCCGTAGGTAGTCACAATATTTTACAGGTGATCACTCTATAGTATCTGACACGAAATCGGATTGGATGTTGGACAAAGGCCATAGTTAAACGTTAAAAAGAGGCGTAAAGTATGTAGTTAGGAAAAAAGTAATTAAGCTTAAGAATGGGTCAGTTCCATGACTTACTACTCATATTGAAGGCTGCAGGCAATTCGAAAAGGAAATGACAGACATTCTAAATGAAATTCTATTTCAAAACCTCGTCAATATGAGAAGAGCGCGGAATTATTATAGACATCTTTGGCATAATTTCCATCATCACACTATCGAAAGTTCGAACTGTCAAGTACTGTTTCAAGTCGATTTTGTTTCGCAGTCACTTTAGTTTAACTGTCGGATGTCAAATTATATTTGACAGTCGTCGACAGTGGTCGATAAGAAACATTTCATTTAAATAATTCTTCAATAAAGAATACACGATAAAAACTGCTCAACGGAGCTAAGGATGACGAGCACGAAATATGTGGGATTCCCTACAGCGAACTTTCTTAAAGAAGGCCAACTCACTGCTAGGAGCTTCAAAAGGTCATCGTTATATATATGTATATATATATTTGGCGCAACAGCTCTTTAAGTGCCAGGGCCTAGCTTCTCGCAACCACTCATGTTGTGTGCGTTATATGTTTCACACGAATGGAAGGGACCTACAGTTTAGTGCCGTATCCGAAGGGCAATTTGGTTTGAGAAGCTTTTTTGCGACAACAATACTCTCGGATGTTTGTCAAACGCTCGCGAGAGGTGGGACCGTGAAAAAACTTTTTGGTGTTTTCTGGGATTCGAACTTGGAAACTCGCGCGTAGTGGTCCGACACACTAACCACTTACGCCACGGCGCCCACAAAAGGTCATCGTTAGCACGCCAAGAAACATGATGGTAGAGTGGCGAAGCTAAAGAAGTGATAAATAAGAAGAAAGCGGCTTTTAAAGGTTGGCCAAAGTGCCCCTCTAATAATAGAGACGAAAAAGCTCGCCTCGCAGTAGAATACAGATGTTGCAAGAAAAAAGCGAAGAAGTGCGTCCAGCTTCAAGCAGAGAATACAAGGGCCTGTATCGATAGCTGGAGGAAATATATTCCTCGGTTGCTGATGAAAACCAGGCTATCGACGACACAATATGAACAGGGGCACAACTATCTTCAAAATAGCCGCGCAAAGAAGAGAGGAATGCTCAGGAGATTCGTTCGCCAAAGTTCATTAACAATGCTCATGGCCACCTTCTTGTAGGTGATGACAAAATTCTGCAGAGGTGGCGGCAGTATTGCGAAAGACTCTTAAATGAACAGTTTCCCCTGCTAAACTTTCCAAGAGCCACCCCTAACTATGAAGAAGCACCCGGCATTACAGTTGAAGACGTTTATTTAAAAAAAAAAAAAAGAAAAGAAAAGCGATTAGGCCAGACGAGATGCTCTCTGATCAAACATCGGGTTCAGATGGCTCAGAATTCTCAGCTCCAAACTTATGTGAGCTTATCCAATACTGAATCAATGGAGGGAAAGTTACATTCTCCCTATGAACAAATAGAAGGGTGATACGCGAAACTGTGATAACGTTCAAGCTGATATCACACACCATGAAGATCGTTGATCCGGTATTAGGAGGCCGACTGCGAAAAATAATACCTCTATCTGATGATCAGTGCGGGTATGTCGCAGGTAAATCAACCACAGATGCAATCGAAAGTACGAGTATAAGAATCATAGTGGAAAAACATCGTGATCTCTTAAGGGATTTGCATATTGTATTGGTTGACTTTGAAAAGGCATTTAACAGACATCCACGAGATCTGATATGGATATGGGCTATAATACATTAAGGGATTTCGGAATATGGTATACAGATGATCATGGAAATGTAGGAGGGGGTAAAGACAAAAGTAAGATGCTCTGCCGGCGAATGGGTAAAGGTAAAGTGACCTACTCCAAAGTGCACCAGTTCATTTTTGCTGACAATGCGGTTATCATAAGTAAGGATGCTATGTACGTCTTTGCACGAGCACTTGACGTATGGGTGGACGTTTTGGTGGGAAATACGTAGCGGATTCTCTGGGCGTTCTCTGATCCACTGAGACCTATTCTATACATTTATTTGAATGGAACAGTGCTTCCCAAGTGCGAAAAATTAAAATATTTGGGATCTATGATCAATAGGGAAGTAGCCTGTGATGACAACATCAATCATCGCGTAAACATAAGTGGCAAGAAAACTTCACTTTCTTTTTTGACCGAAAAATGCCACCTAAGCCGAAAAGAAGGCTCTATACCGGAATCGTGTGTCCAGCGCTCATATACGGTTCACAGAGTTGGTCAATGTGAGTATGAGAGTAAATTAACGACAGCTGTGATGAAAATGTTTCGCATGACAGCAGGAGTAACAAAGCTTGATCAAGTAAAAAGTTTGAAGATCCGTGGAAGCCTTCACGTCAAAGAAACCATCTCACAAAAAATAGAGCACGACCGGCTCAGCTGGTATTGCCATGTTCAAAGAAGAGATGATTAAAATCCTGTTAAAAGGGCAATAGCAATCAACGTTCCAAAGATAAAGGTTTTCCGTAACGTTGATATTAAGCGCAATACCCGCAAAAACTTGTATTTCAGTGCTCTTCTTTCTAAGATGGCGCACAATACGCACCTGACAATAGTAGGATTTCCAGCTTTCTCTCAATTACCTTCCAATTGGACAGTTGGCTTATGTTTATATTGAAGTGCAAAAAGAATATAATAAGGTGATCATTTTTACTAAATTGCTAGAGTCTGTCCGGGGAAACGGCCAGTAGATGCCACTATATACAGCTTACGCCAGAATTGGTATGAACTTGTATAATATCGTAAGGCAGATGCCTTTGTCTAATAAGAAATATTCCTCGTAAGAGCAATATACTAATGAGGGAGAATTGTCTTCACTAGGAGTCAAACAAATCTCTATCAACAGTTCCAACAGATCATATATAATTCATAGATTTATCTGGAGTAGTTTGTTATAGCCTTTTCTGCTGAAATACCCGCAGCCAGTTTTGCATAATAATTCGCAAGAAGGTGGCCTTGCTAATATCCTGAATAAAGCTTCGGATAGTAAGCTCAAATTAAATACACGTAGTCCGGGAAACTGCTCATATTAGGTGCGTTTTGGAGTACAACAACAAAAAGTGACTTGAAACCACCTCAGCCTTTTTTCTCAGTCAAAACTGAGCTGGGATGTTTATTTTGCGCTACAAATTCCAGATGGCACTGAGAAGAGCTTTTTCATTCAACTTGAGTGATTCAGTAGTATTTTACAAATTTAAGCACAACTTTTTCATACTTCTTAATTCAATTTCAATTCAATCACCAATCCTCAAACAGCAAAAAAAGTTTTAAACCAGATTGACTTGGGATCGTTTTGTGGAAAAGCTTTCACTTTGCTTTGCATAATTCTCGCCAAAACGCACCAATTGTTAGAAATGAAATGTTCTCACTAATTTTTGTGCCAGCAAGCACTAACAGCTTAAGTCGGTTTTAAGAGGCATTTAGAATTTTCCTTTGTTTGGAAGCCGTTGCAGATATTGAGTTCAGAAATTGAAGGAATAGTGGACTCAATTTTGATTTAAGTCGATTTGAGCTGTTATTGGTTGTTGCTACAGAACAGTAACGATTTATGCTCTTTACCAAATGGGTTGTGTCATGCCTATATGGTACATATACATAGTTTCTAACATAGCTAGTCCTGCCAACTATACTTTATTATGAAGGATATTGCTTTTTTTCGGATCCAGATCCTTCTTGACTTCACTTCTTTATTTTGTACCTTTTCGGTCCTTTTTTCAACCCGAAATCAAGGATAAAAAAAAGTATATAAAAAACACAACTTCAACCGTACGTACTGTCTACATCAGACGCATCCATTCACTATAAACGACTTCTGTCGTTTGACATTCACTTTGCTTTTGATGACATTAGGTCTGTTGGTGTACCCTCCCAAAATAGCGGATTTTTACGAAAAGTTGCGAATTTTTACGAAAACCTGTTCGTGTACTGAGAGTTTTCGTAGTTTTTGACAGAAGACAGCGCTCTCGAGAGAGTAAGAAATTTCCACATGCTACGAATTTTAGTGCAAGAAATTCCTGTGGGCTAGTTTGTGAAAACTGTCAAATCTGTCAAATCGCTGTACGAGTATATGGTATGTAATTTTTTGTTGGATTTTTTTTTCTCTCGCGTACAATTGGGTTTAAGGCCTGCCATTTAAGTGGGCAACTTTTGTGGTTCAGCGCATTCGTTTACTTGTTCGTTATCTTACCTCTCTCTGAGAGAATTTTACCTCCACTCGTGGAAATTTGACAAACTGCGAATTTTGGTGCAGAAATTACGCGAACAGACCTATTATTACATCAGATTTCGTTTGCCACTTGCCGAGAAGTAAAAATCGTTCGATACCAATTTGTTTTTTTTCTTTTTGTGATTTTTTCACCAAGTGGAATTCTGAAAATTTGTCTACTTTTGAACGTTGGGTGAAAGTGTTTTAACATATGGACGCTCAGCACGTGCTTTTCGTCGATTTTTCTCAAGTTATAGAGTTCGTCATTTGCTTTCCTGAAGAACCTTCAAATCCGGTTGAACGTGTGTTTTCGCAAGCGGAGAAAGTTTGGAAAAAGGAGAGCTCTGCTCTTCAGATATCGATGCTGAAGGCTATTTTAACTCTGAAAATCAATTTGTAATTTACGTGCATTGGCTTTTAGAATTATATCGAAACTCAACCGGAGATGCTTTGAAAAATTGTAAGCCAAGAGAAGTACAATTTCAAACCAAGGGAAGGCCAAGCCGAGACAAGCCCAGGCGCAATGTCAACAATGTCAGTTGAAGTGAATGAAAGTCGATAAATTATTTCGATTTTTATTTTGAATTCACTCTGATGTTACACACAAGTTTTCCGCTGAAATACAGGTACTTTTTTATCCTCTGTTTCCAACGCAGTTATATACTTGTTTATACTTTTTTTTTAAATGAAGTATCCTTTTTTTAAACATAACGTATAACCGGTGAGCCAACAGATGGTGTGGATGTTGGCTGTCAATTACTGAATTCAATGTGGTTGATCTTTTTGAGATGTGTCAAGTACAATCTTTGGCAATTTTAGTCATGGAGTCGTTTACCATGCAACAACGCATTTTTGTTATTCAATCTTATTACGAAAATGGGCATCCCAAAAAAGTCACTGATGGTGCGGATTATGGGTTGGCGGCGTCGTTGGCCCGTACTTTTTCGAAGATGAGGCTAGAGAGACAGTTACAGTGAATGGAGAACGTTACCGCAACATGTTGACCGGCTATTTTTTTTCCAAAATTAAATGAATTGGGTCTGGACGATCTCTGGTTTCAACAGAACAGTGCTGCCGCCCACACAAGCCATCGATCAATCAATTTATTGCGTACGAAATTAAAAGATCGCATTATTTCGGTTAGTGGAGAAGTTGATTGGTCTCCAAGGTCATGCGATTTGACACCTTTAAGGTCTATGCCAATAACCCAGCGACAATTCAGGATCTCAAACATAAGATCCAAACTGACATTGCAGCCATTGACTCATTTATTCTTCAAAAATTCATCGATAATTTTGACATTCGGATGGTCGCTTGCAACTGAGGTCGTGGTCGTCACATGAACGAAGTTGTGTGTTTTTTATTTTTTTATAATTCTGCGCGCACTCAAGGGGTTATGAATACCCTTAATATGTTTACACACAGTGCGGGCGTTGGAAAGGATAGATAGAGAGAGAGATAAAGATTTTGTTGTAGTGGTTCTGAAGCTCAGTTGTTTATGCTACAGAGAAACTCCAGGGGTGGCGTCCAGATAACTGGGAGGATCTTTGTTATTTTTTGTCTTTGCTTCTGATTCACAGTATTTTTTTCCGATAACCGATGTCATGGGCGGTGAAGTGGAAGGGATGTGATCCCTTGTTTTTGGATCCTAACCTCGCTGATAAAAGGAAGAACCGATGTCATAGGCAAATCATCATAAAAAGACCGAAAAATTTGTCCAGCCATATGAACAAGTTACTGCCAGTGTTATGCCTTTGCAGTAGTGTTCACATTAGCTTTCGCAATTGATCGAACTGACTTTATATATATTTCATGAGAAATAATTAAATGTTTGCTGACATCAGGATTTGAACCATAAGCCATTAGCGTGGCAATTGATGACGTTATCACTACACCATTGCCACCTTCATTTATAATTGCCATTGACCGAACTTCATTAAACGATAAAGTTATACATTGATTTCATAACAAATGTGTGTTTAATATAATAAAAACTTCCACACTAGCTGTTGGCTCACCCTTTATACGAGTAAATGATCCGATTTTGGACTAAAATACTTAGCTGGAGTTGAAAAGAAAATCTTTGAGAAGTACGTGACCATTTTTTAAATCCATTCACAGACACGCACACATAAAGAAAAAAAGCGAAGTTTTCGACATACTTTGCTATATAAACTGAAAAGTGGCTGAGATATCTATTTACACGCTGCATTCTTATACGATTCTCCCGTACATTGTGCAGAGCCAGCTCTGTTTAGGATTTACTGTAAAAGCCTAATTACATTTTTTATTTTCAAAGCACAATTTTCAAACCCTTTTTTGTCGTACTTCATTAAAATCTCTGAATGTTTTTACTTTCGGTCCTGGACACGCCCACTTTCTCTTAATTTTCAAACCCTTTTTTGCCGTACTTCATTAGAATCTCTAAATGTTTTCACTTTCGGTCCTGGACACGCCCACTTTCCCTCAATTTTCAAACTCTTTTTTGCCGTACTTCATTAGAATCTCTGAATGCTTTTACTTTCGGTCCTGGACACGCCTACTTTCTCATAATAATAGAATTGTATATTTTATGTGCAGCCGTTTTATCGATAAATCACTTTTGATTTGAAAATGTGAATAAGTTTGTTTCAAAACAATATGAAACTAAAATAAACTATATTTGAACAGGATAATAGGCAGTGAAAGATGCTACATTAAATTACGGTCTTCAGTAAAAGTTTAACTTAAAATATAAAAGCGTGTAGGGTTCCATTGATGTCCACACAATTACTTTTCCATTTGTTAGTTGATTCAGTGGATTTACATTTGGCTTAGTAACATAAATTGTATATAAGTTTTTTTTAGTACCTACAATGACAATATAATAAGATATAAGAACATAGAGTTATTAACATAAAAATAAACATTACCGCAAGTGGTAATTAACATTAGGTTCATCATCGGTAATGTTTAAACGTTTTTAATATTACACAGGGAATTGCCATTACTAGTAAAGTCAAAGGTAATACATTACTTCTGTATAAGTAATACAAACAAGTGCTTGATCATTTTCGCTATCTGAGTGGGGTTCAAATAAACATACTAGGATCAACTTCTGCAACAAAAAAAAATATATATTACCATTAACACTACATTTATCATTTAGGATTACGTAAACTAAATTTAAATTGTTAAAACAATATACAATCGTTTTTTAGATGATGATTAAATAAAAAACTAAGTATACGCCTAGGTCTCTTCTTTTCTTAACCTCTATCATATATGCATCCCATAATTATTATTAGATATATGCTTTGGTCTATATATTAAATATTAATTGAAACATAAAATAAAAAATACGCTTCTCTCTTTCTAAACATTAAATTAAGAACTAAAGATAATTAATTTAATATATTTTTTTGTTGTTTTGTTTTGTGTTTTGGAAAATGGGAACAGTATTTGGATTTTATAGATTTGTTTAGTTTTTGCTTTTTGTTTTTAGAGTTTTGTGCAACATTTTCCTCGTTTCATTAGCTTTTGAGACACTTTAATTTTGTGATTTTCAATCCTTGCAATTTGATTGTTTAAGTAGAATACATAAATAGTCAATAGTATACATAAAGTTATTCATATTTCAATTCGGTTTTATAAATTCATAACAAATGGCACAAATGTTTTGCATAGGGTAAACAGGCTTAGGCACATAACGAAAGATGGCACCAGGGTCAATCCGTTGGAACCTGCACGATCTTCAGGTTTGTTAACAATATTGGAACCAATACCGGCGGCCAGCACCATGTCTTGGGGAATGCTATTTTCCATGTCCTCTGTGGAGAATGAACATTTATTTAATCTATATTCTTATGTATCTGGGTATGTAGTGAATTTATACCTTCTTCTGTTGAGTCATCGATTTTGAAGTCATGCTGCGCGGAGAACTTAGACCAACCGACAGTGTTTCTTGTCTTAACGCGTGCATGCCAAAATCCAGGTACTAATACGATTTGATGGCGTAGTTTCCAAACGCCAGTGTGCTCTGGGTGTTTGCTGGTGCTGATGATGCTTTCGGAGCTCCATGTATAGGTCTATAGAAAATTTATAAGAAATAATTGGAATTGAAGAATTAAATGGTTAATGAATCAGAATTTTACGTTGTTAGGTATTGATATTTTCAAAGCGTGTACTCTAGTATAGGACAAGATTTACATTGGTCTATTATATTTAATTCTTGCCAGAAGATACACATAAACTCTTTAATATTAAAGTTTTTTTAATAATAAGCATCTCACAAAATAATTTGGACATCCCTGTATCCTCGCATCCTACCAGAACGACTCTGATGAAGGATAAGAGAACTAGGACTGCTGAGACAGAAGTGAAACAAAAAAACTATGATATAGGTAGAGAGGGAGAGAGAGAGAAAGAGAGACTAGTGTAGAGGTTTTCAACTCAGATTTTTTATTTTTTTGTGTTTTAGAAAAACTCCGAGGGTGGCGTCCAGATAACTGGGACAATTTTTGTTATTTTTGTCTTTCCTTCTGATTCACAGTATTTCCACTTAAGGACATAAGCATGTCTATCATCCAGCAGAGCGACTAATTTTTCCGGCTACATGACCAACCTACTTTCTGCTACATTAGGCCTTTGCAAAACTGTTTACACGATTTTTCCCTTTCCAAGTTCAGTCAGGACCTTGGAATAGAGATGGTGGTAAAGGAGCCCTTAAAGCTCATACTCTCGTTGTGCACTGCTAGCACGGTGTACCCGGACCCTCGTCCTAGGGATATAACAAGGGGAACTAGCCCTCCAGGTTGGTGGTTGGGCTAAAGGCGTAACTTTCTTACCACATAAAAAAAAGAAAAATAGTTCCGAAACAGCCAATAGCAGAGGCCGAGAATAACTCAAAAACTGTTTACAACCTCAGTAATCGAAACAAAAATAAGGACCTTCGGTTCTGTACGTGGGACCAAAACCCATACAGAAACTTGTAGAGTTGAAAAAGGAAATCTCGTAGTAGAGTCACAATCGGTGCACTCAGAATATGGAAAAATTACTTCTGCAGATTGTATAACGGCGACGAAGACCAACATTCCGCTGTCAGGCAGAATGAACCATTCAACATAGACGATGATAGTCAGCATTTCCGTCTACCTGACCTAAGCGAAGAGAGGAAAGCAATATCCAAGCTGAAATCCAACAAGGTTGCTGGATCTGACGCCTTATCGACCGAAGGCAGAAAGGCAGCTGGTGATGAATTGGTAGAGAGCATACATCAACTTATCACCAAGTTATCTACCCCCTTCGGGTAGGGGCCAGAGTATACCCGAGGTAGGCATGCCTGTCGTAAGAGGCGACTAAAATCCACCCTTCGTATACCGGGCTTAAGGTGTATACAAAAAAATGCAATGAGTAAAACAAATAGATATAGTACCCCAGGTGGCAGTCCAGGTTCTCTGGAAAATCCACCCTCTTCGGAGGTAGGCTCTACGGATTCTGGAGAGAGCCAATTTTTGCATTTAATAAACCCCTTTTTGAGAAATTCAAGGGTAACTCGGTCTCCACCATCAAGACCGAATGTCTCCGAAAAAAGAAGTCCGCCGGAAGCGCAAGCGCAAGAGAAACGGGACTCAGTGAAATGTAATCGCTTTGAGGAAGAAAACAATGCACTCCGTATTAAGCTAAATAAAATGGATCTACTCTACCAAGAGCTTAAGAGAGAGGTAGTATCACTAAAAGAGGAAAACAACGCGTTAAAGAATTCACTTTTTCAAAGAGAACGCGAAATTACCCCACCCAGTGCAGCTAGTCCCAAATATCACACGGATGAAGAAGAGCTAGCACGCGAAACAAATGGGGTCTTAAAGAAAAGACCCAGCAAAAAACGAAAAGCCGGTTCTTCACCTGAAGTCGAGCCACGAAAACAAGACAAAGAAAAAGACTTCAAACAGAAACAAACTCACGACAAATTACGTCCCCCGCCTGCAATAAACGTCGTCGGCTTTACGGGCTACAATAAATTGCATTGCCTTCTTAAGGGAACTGTGACATCGGAATTTAAAGTAACGTCATTCCGAAACAATGATTGGAAAATTAATGTTGTTGACTCTGACGGCTACCGAGCAATATCGAAAAAACTAAACGCGGAAAAGATCCAGTGGTTCACCTACGAAAATAAATCAGAAAGACCACTCCGTGTTATAGCAAGGGGTCTCCACTCCTCGTGCACTAGAGATGACATTATAAATGACCTTAAAGGAAAAGGCTTGAAAATTATCGACGCAATTAATATCTTAAAGAAGATAAAGCAGAAAACGGAACAAGGCAATGAAATCTTGGTCAAGCATGGACTTCCGCTCTTTATACTAACCTTCGATAGAAGCGAAAATATAGACGATATTTATAACGTAAAAAGTATTTTGAATATCGTAGTTAAAATCGAGCCTATGCGTACGAATACACGATCGATACCTCAGTGCAAACGCTGTCAAGGTTTCAATCACACCCAGTCGTATTGCCAAAAAGAACCGAAATGTGTAAAATGTGCCGGGAACCACTTATCAGAAAGGTGTGACTTAGATAAGCAGGCTCCGGCGACCTGCATTAACTGTAAAGGCAAGCACCCAGCAAACTATCGAGGTTGTGAAGTAGCAAAGGAGCTTCAAAAAAGGCGCGATACTCTCAAGAAACCGATACACCCGAACCCAAGCTTAAGAGATCGTAAAACCGATAAGCCCAAGACCGCTAAGCCAGTCAAAACGAAGTGACCGATAAAGGGAAATAAAAAAATTGCGCAAGAGAACGTCGCTGGTCCAAGTGCAGCGGAAAAACCGCCACAGGTTGACGCGAGATCGTACGCGCAAGTCGCGTCAAACGAAAACAAATTAAGATCAGCTACAACAGATCCGGTTAGCCAAATATTTACCATTATATTGGAAAAATTTGAGGAGCAAACCAAAGTTAATAAAATTATACTTGACAAATTGAGCAAGCTCGAGTTCAAACCTCGCAAGACAATCAAAAAAACATGAATATGAAACAGCTACTTAAGATACTAACGTGGAACGCAAACGGCCTTCTGAAAAAAATCAACGAGTTAGAAGTGTTTCTACGGAAAAATAGCATTGACATATGTTTGGTATCGGAAACGCACTTAAAAAAGGGACTTAGACCCAAAATAAAAAGCTACAGCGATTACCATGCGAATCATCCTTCAGAAAATGCGAGAGGCGGGTCCTCTCTTTATATCAGAGACTGTATTAAGCACTCCGAAAACATAGAAATAGAATTTGATTCTATGCAAATAAGCTCAGTCTCCGTAAAAATAAACCACTTAGACTACAACATCGGATCTAGTTACTTCCCTCCGGGATATAAGCTAGTAGAAGACGACCTCGTTCGTCTCTTTGACACACTCGGACCTAATTTTGTCTTAGGTGGTGACTTTAAAGCGAAACACACTTTCTGGGGATCAAGATGCAATTCGACAAAAGGCAGATTATTGTACAAAGCCAGCATGAAACGTGGGGTGAACTTTTTTTCGACAGGAAAGCCAACTTATTGGCCAACTGACAAAAATAAAATCCCTGACCTCGTCGACTTCTTTATCGCAAAAGGGTTAACTAAAAATTTGACGGAAATCGAAGAATGCTATGATCTATGCTCAGATCACTCGGCAGTCACTCTGAAAATAGGTGGAAGTCTAGTAAAAAAAGAAGGACCGCCTAGGTTAACTAGTAACAAAACTAACTGGGACGCTTTCAGAAGAGACTGCAAGGAAAATGTTGCTTTAAATGTACCGCTAAAGACACCGTTCGAAATAGAAGAAGAAATCGACAAACTCGTCGAAGCCATTCAGAGCTCAGCGTGGAAAAACACTCCTTTGCGAAAGACAGAAGCGCGGAACAATAAAGTCAAATACCAGCCTGAAATCGAAGACCTCATACGAGAAAAGAGGAGAGCGCGCAAGAGATGGCAACAATCCCGCGCGCCAGCGGATAAAACTTATCTGAACTATCTTTGTAACAAGCTTAAAAAAGTGCTGCAGGACCTAAAAAATCATGAGACTTCTACTTACCTCGAGGGTCTGACCGCTGATAAGTATTCAAACTACTCTCTATGGAAAGCCTTGAAGTCCATAAGGAAACCTGTAATGCACTCGCCGCCAATTAGGAAAGCTAACGGGGAATGGGCAAAAGAAGACAAAGAGAAAGCAGAATTATTTGCCGATCACTTAGAGGAAACGTTCAAGCCGTTCGATGGACAACCGTTGATCGAAGATCCGAATGATAATATGGCACCTGACAACTTTAGAGTAAAAACCGTATCCCTGTCCGAACTTCGAATGACAATAAAAAAAATTGAAAAATAACAAGGCTCCGGGATATGATTTAATCACTGGCGAAATTTTGAAAGAGCTACCGAAAAAAGTGCTGGTTAAGTTGCTCAACATTATAAATGCTTCCTTAAGACTATTATATGTTCCAAGGCAATGGAAAGTCGCCGAAGTTATTATGGTTCCGAAACCGGGGAAATGTGCAAATGACAAGAAATCATATAGACCCATATCACTTCTGCCAATAATATCTAAGGTCTTCGAGAAACTTCTGCTGAAACGATTGCAACCACTAATTGAAGAAAGACACTTGATCCCGGATCATCAATTCGGGTTTCGGGTCAAACATTCTACAATTGATCAGGTGTATCGAATAACAAACGAGATTGAAAAAGCTCTAGAAGGGAAAAAATATGCTCTAGCGCTTTTCTCGACGTATCGCAAGCCTTCGACAAGGTATGGCACGAAGGCCTAAGGTATAAGCTAAGGGTAATCTTACCGGAAAAGTTGTACAGAATATTGGAATCTTATCTTGAAAACAGACTTTTCCGTGTTAGACACGGGAGTGAATATTCGGATTTCAAAGATATCTACGCCGGTGTTCCACAAGGAAGTGTTCTCGGTCCAATCCTGTTCTTGCTCTACACAAGAGATATACCACAAGATGAAGGGACCGTTGTAACAACGTTCGCAGACGACACGGATATCCTCGTAACGAATGAGTCAGTTGAATCATCAACGGGAAAACTCCAACGAACTTTGAACAAAGTATGCGAATGGACAAAAACCTGGCGAATAATCCTGAACGAGACAAAATCAACGCATGTCAATTTTACGTTAAGAAAGATAAACAACTTACCTATATCCATTAACTCGGTGCAAATACCGTACGCAAACGAGGCAAAATATTTAGGAATGACCCTAGACGCAAAACTTAAGTGGAAACCACACGTTAAAAAGAAGCGCGAAGAGCTCGAAATCAGATTTAGAGAAATGTATTGGCTACTCGGAAGATACTCGAAGTTAAGCGTATACAACAAACTACTTCTGTATAAGCAAGTGCTAAAACCGTCTTGGACATATGGTATACAACTTTGGGGTTGCACCAAACCAAGCAATATGGCTCTACTGCAAGCATTCCAAAATAAAATGCTAAGAGCAATCGTGAATGCTCCTTGGTATATAAGGAATAGTGATATTCACAGAGATCTAGGAATTGCTACCGTGAGGGACGAAGTAACAAACTTTGCTCGCAAACTTCGTACCCGTCTTCATGTTCACTGCAATAATGAAATAATCCGTACTATGGACGTGACAAACCTTGAGCGCCGACTACAAAGAACAAGACCTTTCGACCTTTCGACCTAGCGCCGTAAGGAAAAACCGCATGTAATGACGGTATTAGTAGGTGCCTTCACTGGAAAGCTACCTACCTAACGCGATTAACACTACGGAAGCGTAAACTACTCGTTAAGGCAACTTAGTCGTAGTCATCACAAAAAATGAAAAAATGAGCGGAACGAATTTCCTACTACTATGAGTACGCGCAGCCGGTTCTCATAGTACCTCTCTGAGGGGGTGAGGTTTAGCCCGTAGGCATATACTGACTAGCACTGACGGCATTGTCAGATATATGAATCGGGCATAACCAATGGTACGGACCATTGGTATCTTTTGAAGATTCCTGCACCTCCAGGCGCAACCAAAAAAAAAAATAAAAAATTTGGTCAGACGAGTGTATGCCGAATAACTGAAATCTTGGCATCGTTTGCCCGATCCACAAGAAAGGAGACATCCTCAACCGCGCGAATTATAGAGGCATTAATCTCCTCAATATTGCAAACAAGATCTTTTCTGCGATATTGTGTGAACGCCTGAAATCTTTTATCAACAGCCTGATTGGCCCCTATCAGTGCTGTTTCAGGTCAGGAAAATCCACCATCGATTAAATTTGCACACTTCGGCAGATCCATAAGAAAACGCAAAAAGTACAAATCCTTGCTCACCATCTCTTTATTGATTTCAAGGCCGCATATGACATCATCTAAAGAGAAGAGCTATATAGAGCCATGTCTAGTTTTAACATCCCTGCTAAACTTGTTCGTCTGTGCAGGATGACGATAGAGAACGCTCGCTGCTTCATCAAGATCAGTGATGAACTCACCGAGACATTTGATGTCAAAAAGGTTCTAAACAGAGTGACGCACTGTCAAGCGACTTCTTTAATGTACTTGAGTTGATCGTCTATCGAAAGTCCGTACAACTGCTTGCATACGCCGACGATATTGACATTATTGGAAGAACTTGGCGCGTTTTCAAGCATTGAGGCAGAGGCGACCAAAATGGGTTTAGGGATAAATAAGGGCAAAACCCCGTATAAGCTTTCAACAAGAAGCCACAATCAGCACCGACAAATTGGACAAAACGTCACAGTGGGCAGCTATAACTTCGAGGTAGTAAGGGACTTTGTCTACCTTGGCTCTGCTATAAATTCTACAAACAAGATCAGCGCAGAAGAAGAATAACTCCTGCCAATCGCTGTTTTTTTTGGGCTTATAAGGCAATTCAACAGTAAAGCCCTATCTCGAACAATTAAGGAGACTCTATATAAGACCTTGATCATCCCAGTCCTGCTTTACGGTGCTGAAACATAGACCTTATTGAAAGCGGATGAAAATATCCTTGTTCGCTTCGAGAAAAAAAATTCTTCATAAGATATTTGGCCCCGTTTGCGTTGACGGGTTTTGGAGGAGAAGATTCAGTGGCGAATTAAACGAGCTGTACAGCGACATCAACCAGCCAAAAATCTGCGTATTGGACTTTTGAGATGGCTATGACATGTAGAACCAACGGACACTAGCACTCCCGCCCGCAGAGTCTTCGAGTCTAACCCCGAGGGACGACGCAGTAGAGGGAATCATCGCCGTAGGTGGCGCGCACAAGTTCAAGGGGACCTCGACCAACTTAGAGTGTGCAACTGGAGGCAATTAGCTAAAGACCGAGCTTTCCTTACGCGTTCTAGTAGATTGGCTCTCCAGTTTAGTTTTCTGTCCACAATAAGAACCAAATAATTTGCATTTTCATTGAAGGTGAGACTGGTGCTATTTATCGTAGGAGGGTCTATGATAACTTTATGTCCCCCATCTGGTGAGCCGAAGGAGAGCATATTGGATGATTTCCCTGAGAGTTTCTGGGTGTTTCCCTGAGGCAGCAATAGCAATGTCATCAGCATAGGCAATCAGTCTAAAACCTGACCTTTCTAAATCAACTAACTGCTCATTTACCACCAGATTCCACGGAAGAGGTGACAAGACTCCACCTTGGTATGTTTTACAGCAGGCAAGTCTTCTGGCGGATATGGTGAGCCCAGCTGTGTGTTAATAATCCTGCATGTGAGCGATTGATTGATCAACACTCCGAGCGAAGTATCCACTTTCAGACTTGAAAGTGCGTCGGTAATTGCCTTTTAGAGATATGCTTTCGCTCGTGGAATTTAGGAACTCGTCTAATAAAGACATATGGTATTCGGCTTCATAAGGGAGGTAGTATGAATAAGTCTCTTGCTGTAAGTACTCCTGACACAATAAGCACTCTCAGCCGCTGGGCAAAAAAGGTCCAACTTAAGTAAATTAATTAAAAATGAAAAATGGAACCAACTGACTAGAATCAGTTTGGGTGTGGTAACACAAACCAATATATTCGAATGCTTAGATACCGTACGAAAGATGTGATAATCCCAGAACGTACTCGAAATCCGAACAATAAGGTAACCGTTGCCGCTTCTCTACAAAGTCGACAAGTCCACTACCGGAGTCTGGGTGAAAGTATGTCTTCCTAATCTACAATACTAGCGATCGTGCGTCCTCTGGGAGCTACAGATGCATATATATCCCTAATACATACTGCATGCAATATCCTGTATAGGACACAGTTATGACCTTTAATACGAAACCTTTAGCGGAATTTGATATACTTAATATTCTGAAGACGGCATGTCCACATATGTATGACAGTATCTTGTTGTTGTACAACCTAGTCAGTACCTATATGTCATAAAAACTGTATCAAAATGAAAGTTCGCACTTACTCCATCAATTTTATAGTCCATAACAGCTTCAGACAAGGGCTGCACACTCCTGACCAGCCAGTATAGTGTCACTTTTCTTCCTTCGATTTTCATGTCTTCGAATTGGGGATTTTCGGGTTCGTAGATCAAATGTATCTTAGCTTCGTTCGAGCCAATTGCGTTCTATCGGAATAAAAAAAATTACAAAAATTGATTCCATGAACTGAGAAACGGTCATTTCTACCTTAACTTCGCATTCGTATTCACCAAGGTCTGCTGACTCAACATCTTTAACCATCAAAATCGTGCGATTCTTTCCCTTATGTGTGGCGCTCTTCACCGAATACTTATCCGAGAAACTCTCCAAGTACTGTCCGTTCCGCTTCCATTGAGCCACAGCAATGGGAACCGCCTTGTAGTCACAATATAGTTCAGCTTTACCTCCTGCTTCGGTGTTTACATGATGACGATGGGTCGACACCTTGGGTGCATAATGCACATCGATCGTTACTGAACCGTGTAAAGGATCCTTAGATCCATCATCTCCCAGGCACTGATAGATGCCCGCATGTTCAGCGTCAAAGTACCCAATGATCATCTTTCCATTTTCAAGTTTGATATCAAAGTTCTCAGCTCGTTCACCCTAAGAAAAAATAAATATTAGACCTCCTTTGACCGAAGAAGCTCATGGTACACCTACATTCAATGACCACTTGATAGTCGAGTTATCATTGATGAAGGTCTTGCACTCGAGCGTATGACTTTCACCCTGACGAACAGTTACAGTCTTTTCTGTAACATCCCGACCGTCAGAGTAAATCGCCAGCTTGCCACCAATGGCCAGGTTTATATGCAGCTTTACAAGCTCGGGCAACACCGTGCAGTAGTAATCATCCGCATCCGATTCTTGAACGTTCAAGATTCGGATGGAGTTATTCTTTAAGGCCTCGATGTGCTTGTCCAGCGATATTTGACCGTTGACAATAAGATTTAGTTTCTTATACCACATGACAACGTTCTTGACTGTAATTAAGATGGATTATGTGTTGCTGTAAGGGAATTGATAGCAACTTTGTGACTTACGCTGGAAGTTTCGAACGTCACAGTTGAGGGTGACATTCTCTCCGAAATTTGCCTTTACACTCAGTTCGGAGGTTTCAAAATATGGCGGATCAACGTTGATGGCATTACTTTCAATAGGCGTTCCGCTATCCGCTCCTTCGGCTTTATTGTCATCGTAGTTATCGTAGTTGTAGTCATCATCGTCCGCATAATCATAGTTTGTGTCTGTCGAATCTGTTGTAGCGGGCTTGCAGTGCGCTGGAAAAAAGAAAGAGAAATACAATAAGACCAAGGTTTAAGAAATCATTAGAACCCAAAGAGGGTATACGAGTACATACGAAAAGAACAAGTCAGAAAAACTGTAAAGCTAGACGAGAGGAAGTATGCATAGCTGCAACGAAACGATCAGGAATAAAATGCTAATCAATAAAAGTATTGACGACCTAGGTTAGGTTAGGAAAGATGGCTACCAAAGTTTCTAGATTATTTAGACCCAACGTAGGTCCAGCCTATATTCATCGATTCCAGTAAAGCGTTCGACACGTTAAACGCGGGTTTTAGAAAGAAAGGTCACTGAAGCTATAAAAGAAAATGGATCCATGGAAAGAGATGGAAGAGCAGTACACACCGATATGTTCCTTATGAGAATAACAATAATGATGCCATTGTACCTAATCAAATTGGTCAGGATCTAGTTTGAAGGAAGAATGCTCCTGTACGATACCGATATAAGAGCGCAAAATACCTGGTATCAGGAGGAGCCGCAAAAATCGGCGCTTGGACCTTTAGTATGGAACATAATGTACGACAGCGTTCTGAGACTCAAAGTTTGTAACGAATCCGAAGCCATCTTCAACACAACACCGACATTGTGATAGTGATGGGGGATTTGCATCTTAAGGTAGGCAGCACCAACGAAGGGTGCAAACATGTAGGAGTAGTGCTCTTGGAATAGTCTCCTGGACGTCCAAAACAACCGAATGGCAGCTGTGGGGACAGCACGAGATCACCTTCTTCTTCTTCTTCTTCCTTTTATCAGCGAGGCTATGATCCGAAAACAAGGGATCACAAGTGGATCAGAGAACGGGCAGCACAAGTACTCTGTCTTTTTTGAACTAATGCGATACCCATTTCCCTCCAAAACGTCCACCCACACATCAAGTGCTCGTTGCAGGGATGTAGGATCCTCACTTATGATGGCTCCATCGTCAGCAAAGAATAACTGATGTACCTTGGGGTCCATCACTTTACCTTCAAGCAGATAATCAAGGACTGTAATAAAGAGCAAAGAACTTAAAACGCTTCCCTGGTGCACCCCGACTTTGATTGGGAACTCTTCGGTTACTCCAGCGGGGCATCTTACTCCTGTCTTTGCTCATTCGTACATGTCCATAATCATCTGTACATAGGTTTCTGGAACCCCTCGATGTCTTAGCGCCACCCATATCAGATCTCGTGGTTGTCTGTCGAATGCCTTTTCAAAGTCAACCAATACAATATGCAAATCCCTTAAGGAATCACGATGTTTTTCCATTATGATCCTTATACTTTGGATTGCATCTGTGGTTGATTTACCCGAGACAAACCCGCACTGATCATCAGATAGCCGTATTATTTTTCGCAGTCGGCCACCTAATACCCGCTCAACGATCTTCATGGTGTGTGACATCAGCTTGATCGAACGGTAGTTATCACAGTTTCGCGTGTCACCCTTCCCTTTGTATACAGGGAGAAGGTAACTTTTCCTCCATTCATTCGGTATTGAATCACCTCTCACGAATTTGGAGATGAGAATTCTGAGCCATCTGAACCCGATGACTCCCATCTTTTTCCAGAACTCAGAGGGTATCTCGTCTGGCCCAACCGCTTTTCGTTTTTTGGAGTATTTGACCGCCTCTTCTTCCACTAACTTCTTCGACTGTAATGTCGGGTATTTCTTCACAGTTAGGGGTGGCTCTTGGAAAGTATAGCCGGGGAAACTGTTCGTTCAAAAGCTCTTCACAATACTGCCGCCACCTCTGCAGAATTTTGTCGTCATCCACAAGAAGCTGGCCATGAGCATTGCTAATGAACTTTGGCGAACGAATCTCCTGAGCATTCTTCCTTCTTTGGGCGGCTATTTTGAAGATAGTGGCACTCTTGTTCATATTGTGTCTTCGCAGCTCCTGGATAGCCTGGTTTGCATCAGCAACCGGGGAAAATATTTTCTCCAGCTCCCGATACAGGCCCTCCGTACTCTCTGCTTGAAGCTGAGCGCACTTCTTCTTCGCTTTTTTCTTGCAGCATCTGTATTCCATTTCGAGGCGAGCTTTTTCGTCACTATTATTAGAGGGGCACTTTGACCAAGCTTTGAAAGCCGCTTTCTTCTCATTTATCACTTTCTTAGCTTCATCACTCCACCACCATGTTTCTTTGGCGTGTTGATGGTGGCCTTTTGAAGCTCCTAGCAGTGATTTAGCCTTCTTTAAGCAAGTTCGCTGTAGGGAATCCCACATATTTTGTGCTCTGCACTCTTCATACTCAGCTCCGTTGATGGTATGAGAGAGGTAATTTTTTATTACGAAAACAAAAGCCTCGCCTTTTTCTTTGTCCAGATTGTACCACTTGATTTTCTCAGAGACCCTTGTTTGTTTGCTTTTCTTTGGTGTTTTCATAAAAATTTCTGTTAGCAGGAGACGGTGTTGACGAGCGATTGCCTCTACCAGGATCACTTTGCAATCTTTTACCCGAGGCTTCATGAAACTGCCTACCAAATGGTAGTCAATCTGAGTTTCATCTCCACCACTGCTGTAAGTGATCAAGTATCGGCTTTGTTTGATGAACATGGTATTTAACACGATAAGACCGTGTGATTTGCACATGCTTAGGATGTCTTCACCAGGAAGGTTCCTGGTGCCATATCCTAGTCCTCCATGGCAGTCTTCATAGTCTTCGTTTGATTTCCCGACATGTCCATTCAAATCTCCTCCAACAAACAGAAATTCTTCCTTTGGGATGTTCTTAAGGAGATTGTGGAAATCTAGCCAAAATGCATCTTTATCTATCTGATTGCACCCATCGTGGGGAGCATATACACTGACAATATTCCACACCTCTCCTTGTATTACTAGTTTGAGAGACATCAAACGGTCGCTGGACTTCGAAATGCTCAAGACGTTTCCAAGTAGCTCTGTCGCAAGGATGATACCGATTCCGTTCCTAGCCTTTTCCGTTCCGTAGTAGAACATCTTGTAATCTTTTGTCCTAACGTCCAAGAAACGCGCCCGATTCCCGGTGTTTTTCCATTTCGTCTCCTGGACACACAAGATGTCCACCCGCCTTCTATTCATCATCTCTTCCAGCTCGTAACTTCGACCGGTCATGCTTCCAACGTTCCAACTCGCGACCCTTAGATTGCGTCCAAACTGTTTCATTATGTTGCTAGCCCCCGGAATCCGTATAGCTCTGACCCGAACATTTCTGCTCGGTCCAGGATCAGTACCATGCACAGCAGTGGTAGTGCCTGGCGGGGTAGTGCCTTTCCTTTTTGCAAGTATTATCATAATGATACAGTTTTGCAATACAATTTTTGCACCATATTGCGATGGTGTTTGTTGTTTGACACTTGCATGCTCCTGTTTTAGTATTGTTTGATCTTTCTTCTATGACACCGGTGATCTCCAGTCGTGTCAACCCACGGACTCGCATGCACACTTGTGGGAGGGTTTTTATGGTAGTATATGTGTCGCTAGGCTCACTTGGGTGTTATATTGCCTAGATCTGATTTGTCCCCTTAGTCGCCTTTTACGACAAGGGCTAGTTGTTGGGGGGCGCTGCAGTGATATTCTTAACCCGTCCCTGCACGGGGCGAGGCAGGTGTCGTCGTCAGATTGAAAATTAATATGGCAAAAACCTAAATTATCAGCCTTGCAACCAACTCAAAGTGGAGAGAGTAGAGGATTTCCTGTATCTTGACCGATGGTGGAACTGAACTAGATACAGCCAACGTGCAGCACGTGGAGATTGGCCACTACTATCACCAGAAAGTTGTAAACGTTAGTGAATAGGTGCCTGCGCAATATCTTAAGGATTTTCTGGCCCAATCGTATCTCTAACGAACACCTTTACGAGAGAACGGGTCAGGAACCAATAGGCACAATCATGCAACGACGGAAGTGGCAGTGTATCGATCACACGTTCCGAAAAGGTGAACCATGCTATGCAATGGAACTCTTTAACTCAGGATGGCAGAAGACTTGGCGGTCCGAGGAGAACATGGAGCAGAACAGTCAAGAAGGAGGCAATTCGGTTTCTGCTTAGTTTGCTGTTAAATTCACTTCTACCTACCTACCTACCTAAGTTGGCTTACTACCTAGATTTCTGTTCGCAGACCACCTTAACTTCATTCCAAGATCGTGAAATATAGCTTAAATGCAGCTTACGCTACTTTACGTATAGATGACGCCACCCACCGGTGTTCACCTAAGTCTCTACTAGCAGACCTCCACCTGTAAAGTGGGCATTTAAATAGAATTAATTCCAGTGTCTCCATATTCGCTTTGATTTAGCTGATCATCTGGTTTATTGATGTAAAGCTTTCCTTGAAACGGACTTGGACAGGATTTTCCTTAACCTAAAGCGTTACCTTCTCTTCATTTGTCTCTCATTGTGCACAAGACTAGTCCTTCACTCTCATCTATATTTTCTTTCGAGTAAGTTCTGTCATATTGAATTTCAAAAGGATTCAATGATTTGAAATTGAGTGGCCGACATTAGCTCCGTGTTAATTAGCCTGTTTAGCAATGTATTACTATTTCCATTAAGGTGGTAATAAATCACAATCTGCTCAGTATTCGAATGCACTTATATTTAAAAAATAAAATTAAAGTTTCAATTACGAAAAGTGAATGGCCTGTATTGTCATTCTGAAAACGAAATCATTACTGAAAAATGTCCATCGACCCAAGGAACCGAAAGTCAAAGCCATCATAAAAATCGTCAATCAATTACTACGCTTTATGAAGCGGACTTCTTTTTTAAGACGTTCGCGTAGGCGTTTAATTGAATGCAAAAGTTCAAGAATCTTAACAAAGGCACTTAAATTGTTAAGCTCGAGTTCAAGTCATTCGGCTGTCACAGTGTGCGGTCGTCATTCGGTACTAACAAGGTGTTGGTGGTATTTGAAGTTAGCTTTAGAAAATTCTCTGACTTAATCTTTATTAGCAGGTTTTCCTAGTAATATTATGCATATTTATGGAGACATCTAAATACCATATAAGTTATTATACCATCAATGCACATGAAGTTTAAAAATTTAAAGCGAATTCATCTTTCCACATTCACTCTTTTCGAAAATTTAAATTCTGACCTCGTTTTCTCATAATTGAAGATTTTATTTTCTTTATCAGGCAAAATCTTTAATAAAATATGTTTCCCGCGAAAGTAAAGCGGAAAGAAATTTAAAAATTTCCCCACATGGCGACGTACAGTGGATCGAATCAATACAAATAGAGGCCAAAATAGAATGTGTGCTTCTAGAATAATGAAATTTTGTATGCTTGATGATCATATCAAAATATATTTGAGAAAGGACAATGGACAAAATTGGAGTGAACCTTCAATATAAAAATAAATATGTATCCTTGTCAAAAACGGATGCATTTTTCAAAAATTGCACGGATTTTGAAAAAAAAAAAAAAAATAACATAAACACCATCAGAGTCCAAGAGTAGGTGGGCTTAGCCACACCCACTTGATTAAGTCTTACCTCGACCTTAAAAAATTGAATCTAGAGTTTTCGACCACCAGGATTGGATAGGCTCTCTGCCACACCTTCCGCTCATATAAAGTGAAGATAAATTTCACTCCAAACGCGTTTAATTTTCTTATTTGTATTAATACTTACCACTTATAATACATATTACTGTATCTTCTAAAAAAAGGGGGGATCCGCGCAATCATATCGTCGCTGTTGTCAGTCATTGTAACTAAAGGTGCCACTACACAGTTTTCATCATTCGAATCTACATGTTTCCATTTACAATATTCTAGCCGAAAGCCCTGGTAGCTACCGCTATACCATATTTATTATTATTGATCATGTAATTTATTTATGCTTCAATTTCTTTTTTTTTTTTTTTTTTGTCTAGGGGTGGTGGAAAAACGCTAATACGCACGAGAAACAGGCCCGCGCTGTTTCAAGTAGCGTGAGACGCCTACTCACTAAAAAAAAAAGCACATTTAACCCCTTTTCAACCTGACACCACCCACTCCGGGACCGCTTTAGCATTACTTCAGAGTGGTGTTGTTTTCTTTTCCCTTTGGCGACCGGCTTTTTCATTTATCTCCTGATGGGGGTTTATAGTATCTTACCGGTAAAGCTTTCATTATTTAGGTAAACTTGCTGAGGGTGTGTTTACTCCCTCCTCTCACTTTTTCGATCTGAGTACCTTCTCAATGAATAAAGGCACCTTATTCCACATGTCGATACTCGAGACCATCTTGTTTACAGCTTGTTTTGAGAAAAGTTGTCTACGAGTATCTTCGACTCCAGGCTATTCCTTTCTGCTGGCCACCTGTTTCATGTGAAAAAGGTGTAATGGGCATCGTCATTAAAAGAGTATCCGTATTGGCAGACTGCGCTCTCTACTTTTCCCATCTTGTGCAGGTACCGGTTGAAGTAACCATGTCCGGTAAGGAACTGGGTGGTAATAATAATTAATTTCACCGTGCTCCCGCTCCGTCCTTGCAGCAATGTCTCTGTTCAACCAGTTTCGGCGTTCCTCCTGTTCTGCTACTTTTGCTTCTTGAGTTGCTTCGCTTCTGTAGCTGCTGTTTCTGCTCCTATTTGTGTCTCCCAGTCGTGGCGCGTGAAAGGTTTCAACTTATTAGGCTTTCTGGCTGGGAGCCTGCCGACAGTACTAACGATAAAACAAAGAGAAATTGAAGAAGTTCATGGTTCCATTTATATGGAGAAATGTTGAATGCCATCGTGTGCATCCAAGGCTTAACAAATAAAAATTGCCATATGTATAAGTAAGTTTATAGCAAATTAGGAGTACTTTTCCTATAAAACTTTCTTTGAGTTTTGGTTTTTGGTTTCATTTCAAGGCAGAAATACAAAACCAATTAACCAAAATGTGTTTCTGGAACTTTTGGTCACTCTCGTCCCACTGTGGGACACCGCCAATAATTTATCTCCCTATGACATGTTCATGATCCCAAATAACGCATCCATTACCAAGAAAACGACAACAGATCCAATGTACTGAAAGAAACAAAAAAAAAAACGTGACGAACAACGCTACTCAATTAATTGAGCAATGTCTGGATTCACTTGTGCCTTGGGGGCACACATGTGCCTTAGAATGCAACATGTGTCGTGAGGTGACTTGTATAAAAACACAAAAAACTAAAATTAAAAAAAGGAATGAGGAACACGATGGTATTCCATGACGATTTACTTAACATAATTGAGGCAACATTCTTACATATGTACATACATAGTTATCTTAACAAATATGAAAAAGCTTTGACTTTTGAAAATTTGATGGATTTGTTAGTTTATTATTGACATGGAAAAGGAAACTGAATTCGTTTGCCAGATGTAGGTACTTCAAATAAGTTTTTGAACATCGAAAAATGTTCCATTAGTCAGCCACTTGATTGATTGTAATCCTTATAAGCTTAAGGAAGTTCAATGAAATCATAGTTGGTTAGGGTGTAAATAATGTAATACTTGTACTTGACAGACTTTAGAATTTAGAATTTCCCTTATACCTTAGGTACATGTGAAGTTCGTCTTTAAGCGACCGCAACTAGGAAGAATAAACTCCAACGAGAAGGTATTGGCGACAGCCAAGTTAAGACCTAGATAAAGATTTGAATTTCATGAGGTTTGCCTCGATAATGCAACACAAGCCCCTTAGCTTTATCAATACCAGTAGTACCCAATTTCCTATTAGGCAGTATAATCTCCAATTCCTGAAAAATGTCTAAAAGCTATAGTTACAGTGTGCCATAGAGATGCTAGATTCATCTTAAAGAGAAAAATCGCGGAAAGTATGCATTTATGACTTTTCCAAAATATCTAAGCGCCGATGCCTTCTACAAAGCCCAGTAGATTAATGGTTGCAGAGTTAGTACAGCAATTCGGTTTTACTACAGTAGAGTTCCGTGGGTGATGAGCCCGCAGCCCCATTGTGAGTATACGAGGTTTTTCTTCTGCTTTCGTCTTCTTTATCCTAGGTTTTGTCCCATGTTATTTGACCTAGCACGAAGTCGCCCAGAATTGCGGTCTTGGGTAGCCCTGTAGCCAATGTGTGGTCTCCTCATGTCCTTATTTACTAGGGTAATTCAAGAAAGTCGGAGTCTGTCAGGTCTCCTGCTTACTGTTCCGTTTTCCATAACTTCCTGTGTCATATGCTCGGCTAGTCTTCGCATGATATAGTCGTACCATCTCAAACGACTTTCTCTAATGTTTTCCGCTATTGACTTTATTGTGAATGTGCCACGAATAAGTTCGTTGCGTACTTTGTCTAACATCGTTAAACCATCCTTCCATCTCAGCATCTTCGTTTCAGCTACATGCAGTTTTCATTGTTGATGTTTATTCAATGGCCATCATTCGGCACCATTTAATATGGCAGGTCTAACAGCTGTTTTGTATACCTTTCCTTTGATTCGAGCTTATTTTGTCGCATAAGACTCCCGATAACATTTTCCACTTTATCCAGACGGTGTTCATGCGATGGTCAACGTGTGCGTCGATGTTTCCATCTTTGGAGATCATCGAACCTATGTACTCTAAGTTGGAGACTTCAATTAGTGAAATCCTTCTAGGTAAATAGTGTCACTTGGAGTTGGATGGTCCGAGAATTCGCACCGCATGTATTCAGTTTTCTGTCTACTGATGCGTAACCCCCTTAATTCTAAAGCTATTTGCCACTCGCCAAGCATCTTTCAAAAGTCAGTTCATTACGATATTGAACAATAGTGGGTTGAGTGCTGAGCCTTGGTGAACTCCAATACCAATCTTGAACTCTTCACTGGTGCCTGCCAGCCCTTTGAAACGGGTTGATATGTCGTCGTATAAATCTTTGATCGCATCTACCTATGTATGTCGTGCTCTAGATTATACTGCGATCGTAACGACTGACTCTATCGAAAGTTTTGTAAGTTCTTTTTATTTTTGCGATACTTTTCTTATAGGATTAGTCGTTGATTTTCCTGATACGAGTCCGCACTGATTTTCAGTGATCCTAGTGAGCCCGCCATATCGCTCATTCCCATATTTTAAATCCGTGTGCTATTAGTTTAATAGCCATATAGTTCAAACGCCCTCTTTCTGTTTTTAGAATGGAATAAGACACCCTCCTTCCATCTCTTTGGCATTCTATTGACGAGGATATTGTTGAAAAGTTTTGTTAGGAAACAAGTGCCAATTGCTCCCAGACTGTCTTGCTAGAGGAGATTTTGAAGATCTTCGCCAAGGCTCCATCCTTCGTGCTGATTAAGCTTATGTATCCCATCGTATTTTCGCAGTGTTTTCTTTGTATGTTTTTGATTGCGTCAACAACTAATAATCTATAGGGTTCTTCCGGGATAACCTTACAGTATGTGGAACTATTGAGCGTTGGGCGATCTGTCATCGTGTAGTCGATTTGCGTGCTTGTACTTCCGCTTTTATAGGTGATAAGATGTTCCTCCATTTTGGAAAAGAAGGTATTCACCATTGTCTGATCATACGTTTGTCGCGAGTTGTTATATTCTGTGATCATGTCTACTTCTAAGTCCTCGACCGCTGTGAACTCGTTGTTATTGATAGAATTGCCTCCCAACGTGACCACTGAGTTCTCCTCGTATGTACTTTCCCTTGTTTAGGGGGAAGATGTGCGTAAGGTCGTCGAGGTTGTTCCAAAAGGTCTCCTTCTTTTCCGTCTTTTCCGTTAGTTCCGGGGGACGCCCTAACCTGTACGATGCATTATTGTTCATGTTCATTCTAGGAGTTTGGTTTGTATCGTTCTTGACAATCCTATTACTACAAGCACTTTGCATTGAGCCTCAGATGCAATATGCATTGTTGTAGGGATGACATCATTTGATATCGCTGAGAATAATATGAAATAAATACCTAATTTGGAATTACAGGTTGTCTGACTGAGTGGAGCTGCGGATGTTTAAGCTTTATTTTCATGTATGCACTGACAATTCTTTTCGAAATGAACCTATCCCACATCCAATAGGCCTCCTCGCAAATGATTTCTGTAGAAGATGTGTGGACGATGAAAACGAAGAAACCATACTACACCTCTTTTGTACGTGCCATCCTCGCTCGTTGAAGATTGCGCTTAGGAGCCACATCAACAGCCTCCAGCGCTTTACAACAAGCTCCAGTTGGTTCTAAGAGTAGTTCTCCCTGGGAATCACAGATCCATATGGCACCACAATGGATTTTTTCTAGTCGAAGTGTGGCCACGCCAACCTAACCTAACCTAACTTAGATCGAGAAGTAACCAGTAAATTCAAATGCTTACATCATACGGGGGAAATGTTAGCCTTAAAGGTGCAGTGCAATAGCTACCTCGTCTGTTCTATCTCCTAGAGAGTCTAATCTCTGAAATCCCTCCTAAAGGCCATAAACACTTGAAGCTAACATCGACTCGAGCTTTCAGAATTATTAGCCAGTGTCGAAGAACTTTCGCCAAGACGTGAGGTATGATGCCTGTTGTGGTATACTGGTTGTACATAGCGCCCACATATGTATGTATACTCAAGAAGTGGGCGCCGTGGCGTAGTGATTAGTGTGTCGGACGTGAGGTTCCATGTTCGAAGATTTTCACAATCCAACCTCACGCGAACATTTGACAAACATCCGAGAGTATTGTTGTCACGAGAAAGCTTCTGAAAAACAAAACAAAAATACCCTTCGGATATGGCACTAAACTGCAGGTCCCTTCCATTCGTGCGACAAATATAACGCACACAACATGAGTGGTTTCAAGAAGCTAGGCCCAGACACTTAATGAGCTGTTGCGCCAAACATATATGTATATGCAGTCAAGAATTTTCGCGCAATGCTCAAGGCATTATGTACCCTGACACAGTGTTGTCACTTGGATTTTTAAAAAAGTGGTTGTTTGGACAAAAAAATGTGGTAGATTTAAAAAAACGGTTCAAGAACGAATACATTGCATCAAATGATGTGCGGATGAATGAAAAATTCATTGAAACGGATTGCAAAAATGTAGCATATACCTATACTCATTCAAAAAAGAGTCACTTACTAGATTTCTACAAAACTTAACGACGGATGCGTCCACTGACTACTCTTTGTGGAAAGCAGCTAAGCGTCTAAAAAGACCGCAGTTTCAAAACCCGCCCTTGAAAGCACCAGACGGTAAATGGATCGGAAACCCGAAACAAAAAGCTGATGTGTTCGCAGGACATCTATCCAACGTTTTCAAACTATTCTCGTCAAGTACAGCTACTGAAAAGAGAGTTTGTTGATAAAAGGAATGAAGCTGAAGTCCCCCTTGTCACGCTCAGAGAAATAAGAAGCATGTGTCAACACCAGTTGTCAAATAAAAAAGCACCAGGTTACGATTTAATAACTGTCCAGGTTTTGAAAGAAATGCCATTAATAGCCTTTAAAAAAACTCCAATTTATAATAAACGCATGTCTAATGACACCATATGTCCCACATCATTGGAAAATTGCTGAAGTAATTGTAATACCAAAGCAAGGAAAACCACCAACAGAAGTAACTTCTTACAGACCGATATCCCTTATACCAATTATGGCAAAGGTTTTCGAAAAATTACTCCTGAAAAGGCTTAGCAAAATCATCGAAGAAAGAAGTCTAATCCCGAGTCATCAGTTTGGATTTAGAAACAAACATTCTACGATAGAGCAAGTACACCGAATTACGGATATAGTGGAAAAAGCACTGGAAGAAAGACAAGTCTGTTCGGCACTATTTTCAGATGTTGCTCAAGCCTTTGACAAGGTTTGGCATGAGGGCCTTGAGTATAAACTGCATAGGGATTTACCTAGACAGTATTGCGAAATACTGAAATCCTATATTTAAGATTGACTCTTCTGAGTCCGATACGAACAAGAATATTCGGATCTAAACAAAATTGAAGCAGGTGTTCCACAGGGAAGTGTCTTAGGACCAACCCTATATCTGTTGTATACCAGGGATATTCCTGTGGACAACAATGCCATGATGGCTACTTTTGTAGATGACACTGCAATATTAGCACGTGATAAATGCACTGTGAAGGCGAATGAGAAACTGCAGAACGCAGTCAATAGAGTAAGTGATTGGACGCAACAATGGCGTATCAAACTCAATCATACAAAGTCAACTCACATAAACTTCACAAATAAAAAGATAAATAATCTTCCGATATTCATTAACAATCAAATTGTACCCTATGCCAATACAGCAAAGTACCTTGGAATGACTTCGGACGTAAAGCTAAAATGGAAAGAGCACATTCAAAAGAAAAGAGAAGAACTAAACTTTAAATATAGAAAAATGTACTGGTTACTAGGAAGAGACTCAGATATGTCTATCCAGAACAAAATCTTGCTATATAAGCAAGTATTGAAGCCTATCTGGATGTACGGCATCCAATTATGGGGCTGCACAAAGAAAACAAATATTCAAACTATACAGACATTCCACAACAAAGTCCTTCGTGGAATAATAAATGCCCCTTGGTATATAAGAAATAGCGATTTGCACCGTGACCTACAAGTAGACATGGTGACGGAAGTGGTTAGAAAGCACGCTGTATCTCACAATCAGCGACTGCAAAATCACATCAACTCCGAGGTAGAAACCGTCTTAAATGTACGAGACAATATCCGGAGATTGAGAAGAACCAAGCCTAACAAGCTAATGGTCTAAAAGCTTTGGAAGTACTTAAAATTCTAAACGTGTTTTTAAATATAAGAAAGAAAAATCATTTGTCAATCTTACATAGATTGATCCTGATTAAGGAGGTGCTTTTTAGTGGCGTTAGAGTCCCACACTACTTGGTAACCGAGAACTACCAAGTTTCTTTCAAGATTTTTCACCTCCGTTACACTTTCGTATGGGCACAGAACATGGACTGTGCTCCAGCCGAGCCTAACTCACGGTTTTTACCGGGGTAGGTAACGCCGAACAACTGGCGTGTGTAATTCGATAAAAAAAAAAAATAAAAAATATACCTACACTTGTGCATACATATTTTCCAAGGGAACCGAGTTGAATTGGTTGATTCAATATGGGAAGGACAGAATTTAAAAACTTGGTAACATTTTTGCATTCCGTTGTAGATGTGGTAGATTTGGAAAACGTTCAAAATTGTGGTAGATGTACCACAATTGTGGCAAAGTGACAACACTTCCTGGACACTGTAGTACAAGGAGAAGAAGAGATCCCACGGTCCGACGTAGTAGGTGACCATAAATCCTCTCATGTGTAGTAACGGGAACTATTTAAAATAAAACTATATAAACGGCTGGCAAGGGATAGGCCTAAGCTACCCCTAGGTAGGCGATAACTTTAACGTAGTAGTATCACAATGTACCTAACCTTGGTCTAAGTGTGTCCTGACTTTGCCAGCATAGCCACTTCATCTAACCTAAACTTAACCCGGTTCAATGCAGCCATAGTGTGAAGATAGCTTCGGTATAGATGCTTTGACTATTCTAATCCTCTATGATCTCGAAATATCCTACTGTCTTAGCCCAATCAGGGTAAAGGTGGGAGGCTTACGATAGTATAACAAGTCATGCCTTAAGGGATTGTTTGGCATCATTAACATGTACAACAAATAATTTAATGATTTATTGAGCCCGTGTTGTCTTGCTTAAGGTCATAGTGTCAAGAAATAAAATTAATTATTTTTATATGAACTCTACATTTGAATAGTTAGTTCCTTACTGCATTCCCAATTTAAGCAGTTTGACCTTTAGAACTTGGTCACTTCATTAATTTTACTTTACAACCAAATATTTCGAGGGTTTGGCCCACACTATACCTGCCTATACAGACAGATGATTTATTTAAATTACAATGACACTTCCATTAGCCATTATTAATGTTTATCATCAAAACAAACAACAAGCTTAACCTTGAATAATTACCTCACGAATGCCGCATCTTGTGCACCAAAACGCTTCAAGTTGTTTAACTCTTTGAATCCAGCACAAAAGTTTGTCCATAATGAACTCATAAAAATGACTCAAACTTTTCAAATTGTTTAACACTAAAACAAGATTGACATTTTTCTAATCATTTATGGAATCGGCCGGTCTGGCTAAGTATAGCTACCTCCATGTTTAGGAAATCCTAATAAAGTCGTTAGTCCGTGTAGTCGGTGGAGATTCATTAATGAAATTAGCTTCGAATTAAGGATTAAGGCTTGATTTGGAAGATTTTCTCACGTTCAAATTAGAAAATGTTAATTACAGAGCCATTAAGTCCATCGACCACCGCACAACAAAAGTGACACATACACACATGTGTACTCGTAGTATCTGAGGAATTTAATTCTCTTTTTGTTGAGGTACATTAATCGTGTACATTGATTGGTGCGCAGCGCAACGGACAATTCAACTGCTTGGCAAAGCGATGTAATTGCTTGCGTTCGTCGGCCAAACATGGGCAGGCAAGGCAATCTCGTCTTCTTCCGCATAAGTGAATAAGAATTGTGAAGTCGGTGGGTTGGCATTGGCATGATGTTTGCCTTTTTTGGAGGCAGCTTCCCTAGTTTTTTTTTTCTTGCTTTTGCTTCTCCTAACGAAGCTGAAATCCTTGTGAAACAGTGGAAGAACATGAATTCATTCGCTTGTGTCCAGGGAGAAGATGACGACGATGACTATGAGGCACGATGGAGAGGCGACGTTCGTATTTAGTTGTAACAAATTCCACAGCACTTTTCCGAGATGTTGTATACATCAGCTGATTATAAAATGAGTTTTTTGTATGCCATATCTCGTAGGGTATGCTGACAGTTTAAGAGTTTTCAGTGGTGACCTCGATTGTAAGAGATACAGAGAGGTTCTACTATCTCAAAATGAAAGTTTGGTTTATCTGAATTTGATATTCAGTAATGTAAAAAACGTTGGACCTATATCAAACCGAAGGTTCATAAATATAATATTAATATGTTCATAACCAAGGAAATTTCAAGCAAAGTTCACTGTTGACAAACGGCCACATTACAAGCTATCACAGGGACTAAGCTTTAGTTTTCCAATTTAGACATAAATCTACATATAGAACAGATTCTAGACGGCAAAATCATGCTCTCAGGTCCAGGCCAGAGTCGAAGAGGGACAAATCCAAAATGGATGAAGTCACAGCGGCAACCACAGGGCCTATGGAGACTCGCGTTAGATGGAGTAACCATTCCTTTGCGACCGCTGGATATGTTCTGCTGTATCTCTCTGTTCACCAGAGAGTTTGCACATAGCTGTATCTGATAGTTTTATTTTCTTCACATAGTAACTAAGTTTTTTTTTTTTTTAGTAACTAAGTGATCAATGTCTGGTTAAGTAGCCCGTTAGAGTTCACAAATCGTTTTTGCTGCGTTCAAGTAGCTTGTTTGCTCTATTTTTGTTGGGGTTTATGCATTGTTTCGCTTGCCTTGGGCCCCTTTGGTTGGCCCAGTGTCCATCGATTTTTTCAGATCCCCATTGTGCAGTTGTGCACCACTGGGTGGTACCCGCCTTCGGTGCTGCTATTTTCCAATTTGGAGCCATCTGTGCACCAGACTTATGCGTTGGGAGGTGTGCTGAGACCTTTGGTTTTCCATTCTTTGCGGTCACGAATGACCACTTCGAATTTCTTGGAGAACCGAAATCTCTTGAGCATCGTATCTGGAATCTTGAAGGTTGTGTTATTTCGGATGTTTTTCAGTATGCTCTGATGGCCTAAAAAATCGCCGGGTTTTAAGGCAGCTTAAGAACACTCAGCGTAATTTCTTTCTGCACTGAGGTGCAACGGCGCGAGATTGGACATTGTACCTAATACTGCCGTCGGGCACGTTTTCATTGCCTCGATGGTGCCAATACAGGCTAATCAGTGTAGTCGATTTAATTGTTCATTAGATTTGATCTGTCGTGTTTAAGGCCACCATACTAGAGAGGCGTAGGTGATCATTGGTCTGACAATTGTGCTGTACATCCAGTAGATCATCTTGGGTTTCCGACCCCACTTTTTACCGTAGACGTGCTGGCGCATGAACATTGCCCTAGTCGCCTTCTTCATAACATTATTTATGAAAAAGTTCCAGTTAAGTTTATTCCAACAAGGATGGGTCTTCTTCTTCATTTGGGCACAGCTGCCTCCATAAGCAAAAGAAACTGTTTCTATGAGGATTTCAATTCTGGAATAGTGCCAGGAAATATTACAGCTGAGTGTGCAACTATCATTAAGGAAGCTTCGAAATTTCTACAAACTGAGCCCCCGATAAATAAATGGGAAGCCTGGTTCGATGGAGACGTATCAAAGTAAGAAGGATATCTCCTGCGTTGCTTAAGCTGGCGAAAAGTTTAAACTCTGAGCTTATAAAAAAAAACTATACCAAGATAGTAAAAAAGTCTACATAAAGCCTATTCGTTACATCCACAATCTTACTAATAAGTGCGCAACAATAAACGATTCCAAAACTTACTGAAAAGTAATAAGAAGGTTGAATGGTTTTATATGCATTAAAGGTGTGAGCTGCTAATGCTTTAGCTGAATTTGCTGAATGCAAATAACTTTGCAATGGTGCACCAGTAAGCTTTGCCATGGATATCGGCCGAATCATATTTCATATTTTCATAGTTCATATTTATTTATTGATTAGCTTCAACATCATTTACAATAGACTAATATAATCTTTAAGCTATAAATGAAGATGCAATTCGGAAAAAGAGAGTGAAGTAATCATTTAATTTAATTTACCTGTGTAATGAAAACAATTCAGATGGTTTGTAAAATTTAAGACAAACTATTGAAAAGAACAATTTACCATATAATTAAATTTGTTCTTACTATTTTAAAACGGGAGAACTAAAGATAAGGACCGATTAGACTGTGCAAAAATTAATTTATTGAACAAGTATGAAAGCTGTTTGGAGGTTATAATCTGGTGAAGAAATTTAATAGTGCAAAATTGCAGATACTGGTCCAATAAGCATCCAAGAATATTTTTGGCGTAAGCAGAAACATGGCCGTAGTGTTTCAAGGCGTAAACATATCGAATAATATTGTTGAACGCAACATTAAGTCTTCTCTTGGTAATTGCTTTGACGCAGCAGCAGATTTCACAACCATAAGGTATGATGGGCACAAGAAGAGGTTTAGCTAACATGAGTCTAGTTTTCAGTGGTGTGTAGCTTTGGGATACCGATAAGTTTCTAAGAGAACCATAAATTTTACCGACTATCGTAGGAACATGATCATCCCAACTTAACTTAGAATTGAACCAAGGTTTTTAGCCTTACCAACATATTCGATTGGATTACCTCTAAGGCATATAGCAGGAAAATGCTTAAGTCTGATTCAATTCTGCTGATGACCATGCATTTTGACTTTATGGTATTCAGCTTCAAAAAGTTTTTTTGAGACCAAATTAAAATCCTGCGAAGATCGTCATTCAGCTTAAGTACAGCTTCCGCAGTTAGCCTGGGCTTACAGCTGATATACAGTTGAACATCATCTGCGTACATGTGTGCTAATGAATGTTTAATTATCGTCGGAAGATCATTAACGAAAAGCATAAAAAGAAGAGGGCCAAGAACTGAACCTTGTGGAACGCCTGTTAATATTTCAATGAATTCGGAGGAAATATTATTGCAGAAAACTGCTTGTTTTCTTCCCTGGAGGTAGGAGAGAATAAATTTTGCAGCCGAATCAGAAAAGCCATATAACATCTTGAGTTTATTAATTAAAATGACGTGATTGACTGTGTCGAAGGCCTTGGAAAAGTCTAATAACGTGAGAAATGTTATTAGGTCGTCATCTTAAGCTATTCGCAAATCATCAGCGACCTTAAGTAGTGCTGTTATACAACTGTGTTTTTTTCTGAAACCAGATTGATTAGTGGAGAGGATCTTATTCCGTTGGACAAAGACTGAAATCTGATCATGAATCAATTTCTCCAGCACCTTTGAGAGAAAAGGAAGAATAGCAACTGGTCTGTATTTAGCCATAGAGTTAGCTGATGTTTTCTTTTTCAGAATTGAAATAATTTTTGCTAATTTCCATTATGCCGGGAACGTGGATTATTATATTATTGAAGGCATAGGTCACAATCGGAAGTATGAAGGGAAGTATTATTTTGACAAACGAAGGGTGAATGCCATCAAAACCAGCAGCTTTAGATTTAATTTGAAGGATCGCTTTGACAACATCAGTTTGCTCGACTCTGTGAAATTCAAAGTAGCTGTTCGGGGCGGTACTGAGAGGTTGGTTTGATAAGGACGATGCTGCTTGGATATCTGCAAATTGCCTATTGAGTTGGTTGGGATCAAGGTCTTCTTCCTCCCGGACTGTATTGCGACCAACACCCAACTCTCGCAAATTTTTCCAGACGGTTTTGAAGGGAAGATTTTCATCAAAATGTTTTTTGTAATATTTCCATTTAGCTTGTTGCACTTTGGAGGTAACCAAGTTTCGCAACTGGTGAAAGGAATGGATCAATAAATTTCGTCTTGGAGTTTGTGGAGGCTGATTGCAAATCTGGAGAAATCAAAAGTAATGATTTAAAAAAAGGTGGAAGCAGGAATTGCGGTGAATAGAGGTGAGTCGTTTTGGTTATTTCCGTTAATGAAATGAAACATTAATTTTAAAAAATATAACTACTTTACTCGTAAACCCTAGTTACAAAAATAAAGTCTTTTATTTCATGCAGCTGAATGAAACCGTCTGTTTTTCAGTGTAAAATAAAGTCAACTTTTCCTTTGGCCAAACGAATAATAATAACTACTTTACCCGCTCATACACAAAGTCTAACAAAGGCATGCGAACCGATCATTATGTTTCACACACATGAATCACTCATAAAAGAGAAAAACATTTCTAGATGGGTTCCCCAGGAACGAAGAGTTTTTACTGAATCTCAAACCAAAGTCAGCACGATACCTAGGCGAAATTCTAGATTCAAAATTAAATTGAAGGATAATATTGAGGATTACGTTAAAAAAAGCATGTGTAGTCTTGTAAAAAGCTTTCAGCAACATATGGGGTTTCAAGCCCGCTGTGATATGTTCCCTATATACAGTGGTTATGCAACCTATCCTAAGAAAGTGTTTAGTGTAATTTTGACTTATGCGTAGCATATTCATTTTTAGTTCGTACTTTTGTTTAGTATGCATTCTGCTTTTTGTTTACTTGTCCAGTCTTTTTGTGTAAGGTGTTAGGCTTTATAAATATTCGCAATACTAACAACTAACACTACGCTAAATGATGACTGTGACAAGCTGGATATTACTTAGTAGCTGTTTTGAGTTTTTCTCTTTCAGTTCAAAGTAATATTCGTCACAAATGCTTGCCCTTAAGCAGTACTGATAGCGTTTAAATGACTCTTTAGTCTGATGGTAGTATGGCACTAGAGAAGCAATATCAGCTTTCAAGCCTCATTAAAATCCAGAGATCGGCTTCCATCGGGATCATGGGATCGTTATGTACAACACACACGGTGGTAATGAAGGTCATGCTAAGTCTCATTCTGCTAGATCTATTCTGCAAAAGCACGTCGGCGACCAAATCGGTACTAAGACTGAAGGATACAGGACTTTGGTCAACTGCACATTTCTTTCACACCTCCATCCTATGGAAATGAGAGGACACAAGTAGGCAGGTAGCAACCTATAACAGGAGATTCGATATCAGGTTTCCTGGCAGAAACGACTGGATATACGAGCATGCTACTAGTAATGAAGACTTTTCCTTCTACACTGACGATTCCAAAATGGATGTGTCGGGTGAGGATATCCTTTGTTAACTTAAGAGAAAAGTTCTTCGAGTGATCTTTGGTCCCGTTTGCATAGACAGCATCGACTTAGCCAGAATATTTCACATAGATCGATAAGGATGGCTGGGTCATGTAGAGCGGATGGAGCCCTACGTTCCAGCCCGGAAAGACTTCGAATCCACCCCGGGCGGACGGTGCAGTAGAGGATGACCTCGCGGTAAGTTTATGTATCGTACCGATTCAGCAGTAACATAAGTGCATTTAACATACATTATAAACATTTGGAATACATAAAACATATTTAGTTAATACTAATGCATTTAAATAATACTTGTATTGCAATATCAATAGGTGATATTTTTTATGAAATCGGAAAGTTCTCCAGGATAGCATCTTCGTGGACATTCTGTGGCGATGTGCCTTTTGTTTGTTGCTCGGTTCTACAGTCGCAGCTTGGTGAGCTTGAAACGTTTCACTTATGCAGTGTAGCAGCACAGATACTGCAGTTAGTGCGAATGCGGTTGAGTCGCGTTTACAAGTTTCGAGGCAAGTTGAAACCAGCGATAGGTATTGTAGGGTTTTTCAACAGATATTAAGCCAGTAGTGTGGCTGTTTGTCCACTGCCACGTTATTGCCACGGCTGTGCCCACAGTTGATTTTTGCGATTTTAGTCTCTTGGGTTGGCTTAGAGTGTGGATATCACCATGTATGGGCAGTAAGCGGTTACCAATTATTTTTGAATATTCCTGAGCTAGCGCATGAGAATAACGTACAATATTTTTTGGTGGTGCTCAGTGATTGAGTGTTGGAAGCCAATGTGTTGGTTTAGACTTGAAGGCTCTGATTATTGTGCGCATTGTGTTGTTAAGTTGCACATCTTTTTTTGAGGTATGTGCGCTATTCATTCATACTGGTGAGCAATATTCCGCCGCTGAGTATACAAGTCCTATTGCAGCAGAGTGAAGTAAGGATGCGGTTGTCGAACCGGCAAGTTTTTGGATGATAATTCTCAATTTCGCTGCTATATTTGTAAGGTGCGCCCTGTAGAATAGGGACATATCAAGCGTTACTCTGAGGTATTTTGGGTTAGGGTTGTATTTTAATAGAGCGCCATTAAAAGACACTCTTAGTTCATAGGACGCCATTCTAGAGTTGAGATGGAAGCAACAGACCTCTCTAAAGTATGTGTTCATTTCGGTGTTGAGAATTTCAAGGTCGGTGTTGAGAATATGTTCGGTTACGGCTACGTTCTTGTGTTGAGTGGCTATAGCGATGTCATCGGTATATGAGAACTTTTTGGACCAGGTCTCAGGTATATCGCATACGTACAAGTTGAATAGGGTTAGTGCCAGTACTGAGCCTTGCTGTAGTCCGTTTTTTAGTCACCCTTAGCATCGTAGAGGCATGCCTGGTATACTCTATTAGACAACATGCTGTTGATTAGGTTAGCCGTTATTCGACAGGGTATAGTCTTCATGTGGTTGTAGACTAGACCCTGCCCCCCACACCGCTTCAGGTCAATAAAAACCACGAATGTTTTATGCATTTGCTCACATCCAGCTTCGATGTGTGTGGTTAGCCCAAACACCTAGTCCGTACAGCTTCATCCAGTTCAAAAGCCGGCTTGTTTGAGGGGGATATACTGGTTAATGGTTGGGCTGAATCTATTGGACATAACTCGTTCCAGTAGCTTGTAGCAGCAGCAGAGAAGAGTGATGGGGCGGTAGCTTTCAGTTTTATCAGCTGGTTTTAAAGGTTTTAGGAGGTCTATAATTTTGGATTTTTTTAAAATGCCGCGGCAATTTTCTAATCTCTATAATATTTGTGGGCACCGTGGCGTAAGTGTTAGTGTGTCGGATCACTACGCATGAGGTTCCAAGTTCGATTCCCAGAAAACACCAAAAAGTTTTTTCACGGTCCTACCTCTCGCGAGCGTCTGACATACATCCGAGAGTATTGTTGTCACGAAAAAGCTTCTCAAATCGCCGTTCGGATTCGGCACTAAACTGTAGATCCCTTCCATTCGTGTGAAAAATAGAAGGCACACAACATGAGTGGTTGCGAGATGCTAGGACCTGCCACTTAAAGAGCTGTTGCGCCAAATATTTATTAATTTTTTTTTTATAATATTTGTGAAGATCGATGCAAGCCATCGTTGGGTGTTGGGTTCCGCGTGTTTTAAGAAATTATATGTTGTCGAAACCCACTGCTTTACCATTTTCATAGACCACAAGGCAATAGCTATCTCTTCTGAGGTAACGGGCATTGAATACATTGATGTCTCGGGGCATTCTTGCTTTAGAGTTTTGAGTTCCCGTTTGACTCTGATGGTGTGCCGCATATCTGACGGTGCTCGAGACATTTTCAGAATGCGGTTCGCAACACTGTTTTGGTTAACTGCTGGCTTACCTACACTAATTATGTTTTCACCTCCAAGCTTTCTTAACAGACTTCATGTCTTGCGGTTTGAGTGAGTAAAGCCCAGACAGTCGAGCCACTTGTTTAGTCGACTTGTGCCCAGAGATCTGAGTAACTCAGCTATTTCGGTATCGCCGTTTTCTTCGAAGTCTTTGTAGAGACGTAGAGACTCCATCCAGGGATGCCCTCTTTTCTACATTCACAAGGTATATGGTTTTTTTTGAGATAGTTTAAACTAATTCATCATTCGCAGTTGGATGGTTTTTGGGGTATGAAACGGATGCAGCTGTCCAATTCGGTAGAAAACTTTTTCCAAGCAGCTTTGCTGAAATTCCAACGGAGCGGGCTACGGAGCGGAAGATGACGCAAACAAGTGGAAGGGTACCTCAACCAACTTGGAGTGCGCAACTGGAGACAGCTGGCTCGTAACCGGACTGGCTGGAAAGGTTTGTTGGTTGAGGCCCAGGTCCACCCCGGACTGTAGCGCCACCTTAGTAAATAAGTAAGTATATAAAAATAAATAAACTCCATATCGCTTGAATAATATAAAAATATCCCACTGTAAAAATCCTATTATAATATTGTCGTGTCTAAAACGCTGCCAAAAAGTAACGGTGGCAATTTTTGAACTGTGTGTTCTCTGAAGTATTTGCAAAAAACCTCCAGCAAAATTAAAAAAGTATCTTATTCAATTTAAAATTAGAGCAAAGTGATTGATTTAAATCGTCAAAGAGCTACCTCTACCGATAACAAGATTTTTTTATTTCAAAAACTTACCATCAGTCTTAGTCTTAAAGTAGAAAGTCGTGGCGGACCAAAGAAAAAACTAGTTCTGAAATGCACATAATTTTTGGACCAGTTCAATATCTATATTAATTGATGTAGTAAATTTTGTTCCAAATTGTAGACATACAATCATCTAGTGTCGTCTATCTCTTAAGGAGTAAAATCGACATCTTAGGGCTGAGCGAGATAAGATGGTACGATGCTGGGGAATACATCTCCCCAACAAAAAGCACTGTGATGCTCTACTCTGGTAAACCAGCTGGAAGTGCACGGAGTTCCGGCGTAGGACTCACGCTAACTCCAGCAGCACGTAGTAGCCTCATATCCTGGAAATCCCATAGTGACCGGATATTGACGGCTATGTTCCAGAGTAGAGTTAGAAAAATTACCATCATACAGTGTTATGCTCCGACTCTAGACGCGACTGAAGATGAAAAGGATGATTTTTATAGCCACTTAGGCGCCGCCTACAACCAAATGCCTAATGGCGACATCGTAATGGTAATGGGAGATCTCAATGCCAAGGTGGGTACCGACAACACCATGCTTAAGCATGTGATGGGAGTTCACAGCGTGGGAGACCGTAATGACAATGGTAAGCGGTTTGTGGACTTTTGCAATACCAACCGCCCGTCATCGGAGGTACGCTGTTTAAGCATAACACCTGCCATAAGATCAGTTGGGTCTCTACTGATAGGCAACGAACATCCAACCAGATCGACAACATTGCGATCAGTCGCCGCTTTAGAAATTGTCTCCTGGACGTCCGAAACAGACGTGGAGCTGACGTCGGACAAGAACGAGATCACCATCTTATGGTAGCTCATTTACGCCTTCGTACTGCATCCGTCAACAGCAACCGCTCAAACCTACTTAACATCACCAGGTTTAATATCGACAGGCTCAAGGTTCCCCAAGTGCGCCAACAGTTCAGGGACCATCTTGCCTTAGAAGCAGAAGCAATCAGCAGCATAGAGAACATGGATGACCACTGGAGTGCTGTGAAAAATGCGTTTGCGACTAGGGCACGCACGTATGTCGGTAAAAAGCAGAAACACCACCGCACATGGCTTTCTACAGACACCTGGAGACGAATCGATGAACGTACAGCAATCAAGGCTCGGATTGCAGCGACCTCAGCAGTAGAGAGAACCGAGCTTGAAGCCCAATACCGTGCGAAGAAGAAAGAAGTGCAGCGTAGTGTGAGACGTGACAAACGTCAATATGTCGAGAAGAAGCAGCGAGTAGGTGCGACAGTAGGACTGCTTACAACATCACTAGGGAGCTCATTGGTGGTCGAAACCCATCCGAAACAACATCCAGTGAAGAGTCTAAACGGTAACCTTATGATTTTGGATGAGGACCAGCTCACTAGATGGAGAGCACATTTTGCTACAGTGCTAAATCACTTAGACGATGGCGGTATGATATTGAATTCGAATGAGCAGTTCGAAGCAACAAATTCCCGAATTCGCACCGTACCTCCCAGTAAAACCGAAATAATAACAGCAATCGAGTCCCTCAAGAAGAACAAAGCGGTGGGTATTGATGGCATCCCTGCCGAGCTATTTCAAGCGGCGCCAAATACATCTGCAGATTTGCTGCATCCGCTTATACAGAGAGCTTGGGATAGTGAACAATTTCGACAGGAGTGGAAAAGGGGGATGATCATTAAGCTTCCAAAGAAGGGTAACTTGATGGAGTGCGGTAACTGGAGAGGTATATGCGTTCTTCCAGCCATAGCCAAAATGACACCTAGAATAATTCTAGAACGAATTAAAGAACATTTAGATTGGACTCTCGATGTCGAACAGGCAGGCTTTCGCGTTGGATCCTCCTGCATCAACCACATAAACACCTTATCGATCATAATCGAGCAATGCGATGAGTATAGGTCTCCGCTACATTTACTGTTTATCGACTTCGAGAAGGCTTTCGAAAGCTTGAATCGAGATGCTAACTGGTTGGCCTTGTGCAGGAGAGGCATTCCAGAAAAACTTATAGCTATTATCAAGGCTACATATGAGGGCGGCAAGTGTCATGTCGTGCACAATGGTAAGGTGTCGGAGGAATTTGAAGTCCAAAATGGAGTACGTCAAGGGTGCATACTGTCCCCACTATTGTTCTTGGTGGTTATCAGCGATGTACACCGTGCAGCATTGACGGAAGCTAATTCTGGAATTCGTTGGACTATGACATCTTACCTTAAACACCTAGATTACGCTGACGATGTTTGTCTACTTTCACATCGGATAATGGATCTTCATTTGATGGCCCAAAATCTAGAAGCTGAGGCAAACAAAGTGGGGCTAAAAATAAACAAAGCCAAAACAAAAGCCCTGAGTACTTCCAATACCCGCGCTCAACTTAACATTGCCGGAAAGCAAGTCGAGAAAGTTGATAACTTTATATATTTAGGAAGTGTCGTCTCGGCTAGTCGCGGTGGCACCGAACTGGATGTGTGCAGCAGAATCGGGAAGGCCAAAGCTGCGTTCGGAATGCTGTCCAAAATCTGGAGAAGCAATGTTATTCGCTTAAGAACCAAGCTACGACTGTTCCGCTCCAACGTAGAATCAGTGCTGCTTTATGGGTGCAGTACCTGGAAAGTGGACACCATTAACACACGCTCTATTGCGAAATACGCCATGCAGTGGAATCCGCTCACCCAGGCAGGCAGAATAGCGGGACGCCTTAGGCAAATGTGGCGCAGAACAGTTGAGGTAGAATCAAGCTCTTTAGGAATGAGTTGGAGGCAGCGCAAACGCGTTGCAGAACTCCAAACACGATGGCGCGCAGGCGTGGTTGACGCCCTATGCCCCCCGAGGGGTTAAAGGGTATAAGTAAGTATCTCTTATGGAGGTGACAGAGCAGTTCAACATTCACCTATGCTGGGTGCCGGCCCACAGGGACATTCAAGGAAACTGCAGGGCTGACGAGCTCGCCAGACAGGGTACCACTCTAAGGATTCTGCCTGACAGGCAAGCCCTGGGTATGCCCATCGCTACTTGTAAGTATCTACTAAAGCTGAAAGCTATTAGCACGACCAACCTCAGATGGGAAAATGGCTCAACATGTCACATTTCGAGACAGATCTGGCCTAAGCTGAATCAAAAATGTAGTGCCGAGCTGGTCAAGTTAAAGCGAACACAAATCAGCTGCGTTGTCGGTGTTCTCACAGGACACTGCCTTATAAGCCAACACGCCAAAGGACTTGGCCTTTTCTCCAACGACTTCTGCAGAAGCTGTAGGGACGACGAGGAGGAGGAAACCATCCTTCACCTCCTATACACTTGTCCAGCCCTGTAGCATAAAAGAATGCTCCATCAAGGGTCCCCTTTTCTGGACGACTTCGGCGATCTGACGTCCTTAGACGTCATGAGCATCCATCGCTTCATCAAAAGATCCGGTTGGTTTTGTTTGTCCCTGAGTGGCCCAATGGTTGATCCATGGTATCACAAAGGACCTTCACTGGTCTAAGTGTGCTTGCACTCTCGTGTGGACAGCCAACCTAACCTAACCTAACCTAGACATATTTTTATATGAAAATGCATATTAATTGAATTAATTATATTTTTAGATAACCTTTTCCCCTAGATTCTAAGCTTCTAAAGCTTTTTCGCAAGCAAATGTCTCTAGAATACTGTGCATTCTGGAATACACTATTTATTGCATTTACCGCATTCAAACAGAAACTTTTGTTTTGTGGGACTAAAGTTTAGTTACCTCCAAACCTCATCATAAGTAAATGTCATAATCGAGTTTCATTATTTCTTGGACAGCGATGATGTCTGCCTTAGAGCAGTTTAACTTTACGCGTCTATATGTGGCCTATTGAGTGTCCATTGTTGAGAAGGAATGCTGCAACATCCAACTTTTTACTCCTTCACATAGAACTATATGTCTGTATAATTTTATTTAAGTCCTCCACTTTGATATGGAACAATTTCTTTTCACTTTTCATCCAAGCTACCTTATCAAGGATCCGATGTGTCATAAGCATATGCGCCAAAAGGGCAAGTAATCATATAGGGTGCATACAAAATAGAATGTCCCGAGGCTTAAGGCTGTCTGTATGTTTTCTTGATTTTTTCCTCATTTTATTATATTGCTCATCGCCTTAAGATGGATGGATACTATGCCGAATGATGTTCGCAATCTTGTGCTCGCATCTGTCCCGATAAAACCACACCATACGCATTACGTTTTGCCCTTCCTTCTGGTGGCATCATTAGCTTCTTTGCTACATAGCTGTTGGTGACGATACCATTGAAGCTATACATCTGGTTGTTGGTACTGGTACTGAAGGTGCCTTGAATGCCATCGCCATTTAAGAGGACTTTTTCCCAAGCAGCCCCGAGTGCAATATTCAAGTCCAACGGACGGTGGACTTTAGTGGAATCCTGTTTTTTTCTGTCGTACCGCTTGCCCCTGTTTTCATTTACGACTAGCTGTGGATGGCATTTTAAATCGAATGGGATCGATAGAACTTGCTTGTCCGCAAAGTATTGAATTGCGCACAGGATTTCACTTCATTCACCGTGTTCTTCTTGTTCTTCTTCTTCGGAGATGACTTGGAATTCATTAAGAAGTCGCCTTTACTTGGCGGAACAACTAAATGTAAATTTGATTCGATATTGCTGATAAGCCATGAATATTGAAATTAAATTTTTTATTGAATGTGGTCAGGCAATATTAAGAGGCAGTTGATGAAGGTGTTGCGTGAGCGTGATGCTTTGTGGATATTAGAGTTGATAAATTGACTCGTAAGGCTTTTTACAAGCGGAGTTTATTTTTTCATTTAGTTAATTTTTTAGTTTTAAATTTGGTCGAGTGTAACGACAACGCGAACGAGAGTGTATAGCACAGCCACACGCTCGGGAGTAACGAATATTCAAACCAAAAAGTACGCTTGAGTGAGAAAATGCAAACAGAAATACATGATGGAAACTCACACATTCCTTACTTTAACCCAAAGCTTTAACTCAAATCGATGACAGTTTTAAATATGTGGTGGTATGGGAAGTGTTGAAATTCAATGAAGATGAACACCTGGACAAAGGCACCAAGTGTCCATCAGTTTAATGCCAGCGGTTGAGTTGGGTTGAGGGTAAAAACTCCGCTAAAATCAAAATCCTTAGGATTTCTAACAAGTCAAACACAGGTCAAGAGAGAATACTTTCAGAATTCCCGGTGCATTTGAAGTATTATTTCGGTTGGATGTGGTACCACTGCGGGGTTGCTAGTCCCCCATAAGGCCCCCAGGTTGCGGTTAGGGGAACGCCCGTCATATATGGCAGGTACCGGGAAAATAAAATACCCGGGCCGGACCAAAACTGGCAAAGCCTACTTGGAAGATTCTCTGACATATTTGGAGCAAAGTTAGCTTGTTCAGAGGATCCGTTAAAGCTACATCCAATGCAGTGAGACAAGGTCATATGGTGTTTGCGTGGTTAGGTAGGATCATGCAATAGTGATGGCACTGTATGAGACAATCAACGGTAGCGCTCATAGCCTCCCAACTGAAGAGTGCTATCTTCCCGTCTGGTGGCTGCCGACAGTAAAACAAATACCCGAATTCGGTGCTCCCCAGGGCCACCAAGCCCTTCATATAGTATGAAGAAAACAAGAAAATCGATAACTGCTAGGGCATCCCCTTAGCGACGAATAAGTTGCCAAAGAATCTATAAGAAAAAAAAAATTGAATCATTAAGGATCGCAACATGCAACATAGGTTCCCTCACAGGATGCAGTGCCGAGTTGGCTGCCGTTCTTAAACAATGACGAATACACATAGTTCGAAGTGGAAGGACTCGAAAGCTCGTGACATAGGAAATGAATATAAGATCCATTACTTTGAGATTGACTCGAAAAGAAATGAGTAGCGATCACCGTAAATAGCATGCTACGAAAACGAGTCGTAAGAGCAGAGAGATGACTATAGCAAATAGAGCACCCCTAATCATAATGTATACATATGTACATACCCCAATCAGGATGCGATAGCCGAACCAAATTGGGCTTTTGGGAAAGACTGGACCGACTAGTTCAACCCATTCCATGCGGCGAAACGAGACCTGTTTGTGCAGATATGAATGCTGATAATGAATCAATTATACGGGAGATGGCATAGCATGGTGGTAACGGCTACGGTGATCCGAATCCTGCAGGTGAAAAAATACATAAGTTTGCAGCAACACACAACCTTCGCATATGAAATACATTTTTCTGACACTGAACGGTTCGGTGATGTTCTTACCAACTTTCGATGGAGCAGCGAGAGTTCTCCATCGTCATTCTGCACAAGCGGACGAGCTTGGCAGGGATGCCAAGACTAGACATGGCTCTGTATAACTCGTCTCTATACACGCTATCATAGGCAACTTTGAAATCGATGAAGAGGTGGTGCGTATCGATTTTATATTCATGGGATTTTTCCAAGATCTGCCGTAGTGTGAATATTTGGTCAATAGTGGACTTTCCCGGTCTGAAACCGCACTGATAAGAACCTATCAGGTTGTTGACGATCGGTTTTAGGCGTTCACATAAAACGGCAGACAGGATCTTATATGCGATCTTAAGGAGACTTATACCTCAGTAGTTGGCGTAGTTCAGAGGGTCTCCATTCTTCAGGATCCGACAAACGATGCTGAGGTTCTATTCATCGGGCATACTTTCGTCCGACGATGCATGCTCCTTACCAACTCATCTCATCCTGCCTTGAGAAGTTCAGCGGCAAGGCCGCCGGCTCCAGCAGCTTTGTTGGATTTGAGTTTAGATATCGCTATCCTCACTTCATTCTGATCGGGATGACGGGAATCTTGACTGTCATCGTCACTGTTGAATGGCTCATTCTGCCTGACAGCGAAATATTGGTCATCATCGCCGTTTAACAGTCTACAGAAGTATTCCTTCCATATCCTCAGTATCGACTCCGATTCTACTACTATATTGCCATTTTCATTTCGGCAGGCTTCTGTTCTGACTTTCAAACCCTGGGATGTTCTTTTTACCTTTTGGTAACATTTTCGAACAACATTCCTGCAATAAAGTCTCTCAATCTCCTCGATCGCTTCTCATACTCCTTTTTCTTCTTTCTGCCAAGTCGATGTTCCTCTTTTCTCAATTGGGTGTACATAAGCAATTGAATATTAAAAGCTAAAGATGGACTTGGTTTGCTGTTTAAAATATAAAGAAGTAGAGTTATATTAAACTGAGACTAAGAAGCCATGAAACAACTAAACATGAAGTCAGTATTACTCTATGGGTACTATACTTAGAAGTTATCCAAGAAATATTGCAAAGTTTTGTAAGTCATCGTCTCAGACATAGTTCTTCATAGAATCCCCAGGAGTGGTAAGAAGTCCGCTGTAGGAGAGAAACAAGTTGGAGAATTTCACAAGGAACCGATTTATGTATGATAAAATGCCGACTGCTCTTGTAAATACTGTCGAACCTCCGCAAGTCGAACATGCTTAAGTTGAATTTTCTATAACTCGAACGAATGTTTCAGAACTGAGCATTTGTAATCTGAGTTTTGGATGCTCCATAGCTCGAATATTCCATAAATCGAACACATTGTTTGGTCCCGTGACGATTCGACTTACACACGTTCGAGATATATGAGATGGTTTTAAGGCCTTTAGGCATAAAACACATATATTGTATAATTAGTTCCTTTATACCCTACATATGTATGTACGCTTGAAAAGCTCTCATGCCATCTTAACCACGTTTACCCAAAGTATCACTTCCATCGATTTATATACCAAAATATCAAATTAACTCTCCCCATCCCTTACTCTTGTCTCGCATCCCACACCGCTATTACCAATATATAGGTATGTTCCAATAAAGACACCTCCCAAATTATCTCTGTCAATAGTCGACCACGACTACGACGCAGAATGATCTTGGAAAGCACGTCCGGTGATAACAATACAATAGCGCTGTGTTCATTCATTTCCAGTGCAATTCGAAAACGAATCAGACGATTTTACCAATGTTACCAGTTTAGTTAGTTTGGATATTTGATTACAATAAATGACGACAAAAAGTTTCACTTCCAACGCGTGAGAGTTCCACTCCCTTTTTTTGTTTTCTTATTTGGTTATGATAACTCTAGGTTGAGTGCGATCCACTTAGCAATCGAACATATTACCACTACACAGCAACCACCCCCGCCAATTAGAAAAATGTTGACTTGATTAGCGTATAAGAGAGAAGTACAAGTTGCATTCATTGGGAAACTCGATTTTCTAACAGTAAGTCTGAAGTTGGGCTTGAGGGTGAACTGATGTACATTTGCAGCATAACGCGTATCCCGGGTGAAATTTTTAAGGATGGGGTACCGGCTTACATTGGCTTTAAATGTTTGAAGGTTGTGATGATGAGGAAATACAGAGCTTGATACATACAAGTAGATCATTTCAGATACGGCTTATAAACGAGTCCTTGTATTTCACAATATATCCAAATTCGGGCTTGAGGATAAACTTAGGAGCAATGCTCAGGAGATTTGCTCACCAATGTTCATTAACAATGCTTAGGGCCTGCTTCTACTCCAAAAACACGAAAAGTGGTTTGGCCAAACGAATTGCCCCCTAAGTTCTGGAAAAAGATGAGAGACAACGGGTTCAGATGGCTTACAATTCTCATCTTCGAACATATGAGAAGTGATCCAATACCGAATCAATGGAGGGAAAATTACCTTCTCCCTGTGTATACAAAAGGGAAGGGTGATACGCGAAACTATGATAATTATCGTTCAATCGAGCTGATGTAACACACCATAAAGATCTTAGAGCGGGTAATAGGTGAACGACTGCCGAAAAGAATATGGCTATGGCCACAGATGTAATCCAAGGTGAATTGCCAAGTGCAAAGAACACAAATATCTGGGATCTATGATCAATAGCGAAGCAAACTTTGATGATGACGTCAATCATCGCGTAAGCGTAGGGTAGACGAAGTGGAGGGAAAATTTCGCTATTTTCTGTAACAGAAAAATACCCCTTAAGTTGAAAGGAAGGCTTTATACCCCAGTTTTGTTGCAGAGACGGTTCATAGTGTTGGACAATGTACAAAACGTTTGAGACTAAATTAACGATGGCTAATGTGAAAATGCTCCGAATGAAAGCAGGAGTGACATGTTAAGGAAACCATTCATTCATTCATTTTCAATAAAGAAACCATTTCACGAAAAATAGATCGCGACCGGCTCACCTGATATCGTTATTTTAAAAGAAGAGATCATTTGAACCCCGTTAAAAAGGCAATATTAATAATTGTTTAACTGATATCGTGTAAGAGAGGCAAGTCTAAAAACACCTAAAAACACACCCATTTGGTTTGCCTCAGTAAAGAAGTGATCTTATGTCGGGAGGCCTACCGATATTTTCTAAGGCCAAGCTGCTGAGCCCCACAGGCGGATCAGTAGAAATGCTGTGAAGAGGGAGGGTTATGATCCCTCAAGTTCAGATCATAGCCTCGCCGAAATAGGAAGAAGAAAATAAATACATAAATATTTGGCGCAACAGCTCTTTAAGTGCTAGGGCCTAGCTTCTCACAACCACTCATGTTGTGTGCATTATATTTTTCACACGAATGGAAAGCGACCTACAGTTTAGTGTCGTATCCGAAGGGCAATTTGTTTTGAGAACCTTTTTCGAGGCAACAATGCTCTTGGATGTTTGTCAGACGCTCGCGAGAGGTGGGACCGTGAAAAAAGTTGTTGGGGTTTTCTGGGATTCGAACTTGGAACCTCACGCGCAGTGATCCGATACACTAACCTCTTACGCCACGGCGCCCACATAAGAAGAAGAAGTAGTACCAAAATTGATCAGTCTCGAGATCAAAACATTTCACGGAAGTACTACTTTGCCCTTATAGGTGCAAGTAAAAAATGGCTGGGGTTCCAGTCACTTGAGCCGACTTATTTCGGGCATTATTAAAGCAGAGCATTTTGCCTAAAATTTGGAAAAACTCTTTCATCATTCTAATACACCAAAAAGCAAACCGATGTGAAATATCTAATTATAGACCTATTGCCCAGCTATCGTGTCCACCAAAACTGTTCGAGGCTATAGTTTGTAAGGGTTTTCATTTTGCTTGCAAACCATTTCTATCAACCAAGCAGCATGGGTTTATGAATAGAGATCCATTGTTACCAACCTATTGGAATTTACTTCTTTTAGAAACAAAGCTGTCGAAAAGAGTGGTCAGGTCGACTTATTTATACAGATTTTAGCAAGGCCTTTGACAAACTTTCTCACAGCTTAATTCTGTTTAAAATTACGTCTTTGGGAATCATTTTGTTCGATGGATATGTTCTTATCTTGAAGAACGAACTTATCAAGTTGTATTTCGGGGAATAACATCCGATACAATCCTTGCTACATCCGGTGCACCCCAAGGAAGTCTTTTAGGTCTTCTTTTATTAACTTGGCTTTATAAAACGTTGGAGTAAAGAATACAAATGTCCTCTTATAACATCCACGGTTTATAATACCGTTGTTCGTCCGCAGTTAGAGTATGCGCCTAACATTTGGTCTCCAATGTATGCATATTAACCGTATTGAATCGGTACAGCGTGAGTTTGTCCGATTTGCACTTCGCCATTTAAACTGGAATGACCCTACACGTCTTCCACTATATTGCGACCGCCTCTTATCTTAAATCGTCATTCTTTGGAGAAACGTAGGGAAGCATGTAATGTAGTATTTTTACACTAACTGGTAAATGGTTTTATTGATTCGCCGGATCTTTTAAATGAAGTCGGTTTAAACGTAAGGTGCTACAACTCCAGAAATATCGGGATTTAACTTGGCGTAAATTTCCACCGAACGAACTACGGTTGTAACGAACTTCTTACGCGTATGGCGAAGGAAGTATATAGTAACCGCGACAAATTTGATTACAACTATAGTAAATTAAATCTAAAACATAAATTATACGGAAGATACTAAATTCTTTGTTGCAAGCGTTTAGTGAAATGTTTGACTTATGCAAAGCATATTCATTTTTAGTTCATAATTTTGGCGTGGCAAAATAACATCATCACCTCCTCGCGGTGCCCCCTGGATAGATATCTGAGAGTGAAGTAACGATGAGCGCATGCTGAGTCTGACGATATATGTGTAGCTGAACACTCAGACCTTCGTAAGCACATCTGGGTGAACTTCAGCACGCATATGTTTAACCGGACGAGGCATCTCTTGTTAACCTGATTGTCTGAAATATGCGTCTCAGAAGTATAGCAAGAGCCACTCAGAAGGAGGACATGCGGCAAATGAATTCTCCCGATGGAATCAACGGTGACGTCTACAGACCAGCGAATACCTTACTTGAGCTACTTCGACATATTTGGAGCTGAGGTCTGAAAGAGAGGGGGGTACTGGAAAACAGACGGTTGCGAATGAACCCTTAATGGGCCAACGGCAGCGCTCACGTCGCCGAAGTGGGTTACTGTCATCGGTGTATCCGGCCCCTCGTCCTAGGGGTTGCAAAAAAAAAGGATCTGGTCCTCCAGGTTGGGGTTTGTGCCGTCGGGTTAACTTCCCTACCATGTAAAAAATATTCGGTTACGAAGCAACCAACAGCCTCGGATACGTATGATTCTATTGTTGAGGACCCAAGCAAACGTAAAAAGGACAACGATCTTCGTGTCTGCACGTGGAATGTTAGGTCCCTCTACAAACCACGTGCACCCGAACAGCTTGCGGAGGCCCTAGAGTGTTTCAAAGCAGACATTACCGCCATCGAAGAAGTGCGATGGGATGGGCCGGGCAAAAGGAGGATGAAAAACTGCGACATCTACTACGGCGATTGCTACAGACAACAAGGACAGCGTCTATTCGGGTGCGGATTTGTCATTGGAGGCAGACTTAGGCAAGAAGTCTTGAGTTTCCGGCATGTGAACGAGCGCCTTATGACTATCCGTATCAAGGCAAGAGTTGCCAAAATTAGCCTAATATGCGCTCACGCCCCTCACGAGGAGAAGGACGACGCGACAAAGGATGATTTCTACCAGCTCTTGGACAAGACGTATGAGCAATGCGCTTGAAACGACGTTAAAATTATCCTATGCGATTTTAACGCAAAGCTAGGAAGAGAGGATGTCTTTAGTAGCGTGGTCAGAAAGCACAGCCTGCACGACATCACATCCGGCAACGGACTCAGGCTAATCGAATTTGCGGCGAGACGAAACTTTATCGTAGCTAGTACGCGGTTCCCACATCTCGACATTCACAAGGAAACATGGCTCTCCATTGATCCAAAAACTGTCAACCAAATCGATAACATTGCGATCGACGCAAGGCAATCTTCCAATATTCTGGGTATCCGGACTTTCCGAGGAGCCAACGTGGACTCGGATCACTACCCAGTTGTAGCCAAGGTACGGATGCGGATATCCACAACGGAGCGAAATCAACGAAATACTGTGAGGAAATTTGACGTCGGGCGGCTACAATCGCAAGAGACCGCCAGAGCCTTTGCCGGTCGAGTTTCTCTTAATCTTAATCTAGTCCTATGCCGCCAGCAGCAAATGCAGAAGACCAGTGACGGCGTTGCCAACAAGCCATCAGAGATGCCGCCTCTGATGTACTGGGTTTCTCTCGCCCACCACAACGAAACCCCTGCTTTGATGAGGAATGTCGGCAAGCACATGCAGCTAAACAAGAGGCGTACAAAGCGGTGCTACATAGAAGGACTAGAGCTGCTTTCGAGCTCTACATGCGCAGGAGAAAAGAGGAAAATCGTCTTCTCAGGAAGAAGAAAAAGGAGCATGAGAAGCGCTCGATCGAGGAGATTGAGAGACTTTATTGCAGGAATGATGTTCGAAAATTTTACCGAAAGGTAAACAGAACATGCCATGGTTTCAAAGCCAGAACAGACGCATGCAGGGACGAAACTGGCAATATAGTAGTAGAATCGCAGTCGGTACTGAGGATATGGAAGGAACACTTCTGTAGACTCTTAAACGGCGATGATGACCAATATTTCGCTGTCAGGCAGAATAAGCCATTTAACAGTGACGATGGCAGTCAAGATTCCCGTCAACCTGATCAGTGAGGATAGCGATATCTGAACTTAAATCCAACAAAGCTGCTGGAGTCGACGGCCTTGCCGCTGAACTTTTCAAGGCAGAAGGAGATAAGTTGGTAAGGAGCATGCACCAGCTCATCCGTAAAATCTGGTCGGACGAAAGTATGCCCGATGAATGGAACCTCAGCATCGTTTGTCCGATCCTGAAGAAATGAGACCCTTTGAACTGCGCCAACTACAGAGGTATAAGTCTCGTAAATATTGCATATAAGATCCTGTCTGCCGTACTATGTAAACGCCTAAAACCGATCGTCAACAACCTGATAGGTCCTTATCAGTGCCTTCTTAGGCCTGGAAAGTCCACCATTGACCAAATCTTCACACTACGACAGATCTTGGAAAAAACCCATGAATATAAAATCGATACGCATCACCGACTCATCGATTTCAAAGTTGCCTATGATAGCGCGTATAGAGACGAGTTATACAGAGCCATGTCTAGTCTTGACATCCCTGCCAAGCTCGTCCGTTTGTGCAGAATGACGATGGAGAACTCTCGCTGCTCCATCAAAGTCGGTAAGAACATCACCGAACCATTCGATGCCAGGAAAGGTCTTAGATAAGGTGACGCGTTATCATGCGATCTCTTTAACATAGTACTTGAGAGAATTGTACGAAACTCACAAGCCAACACCGGAGGTACAATCTTTTACAAGACTGTACAACTACTCGCTTATGCCGATGACATTGACATACTCGGAAGAACTCAGCGGGCCGTCAATGGTGCATTTGCAAGTATTGAGATCGAGGCAGCAAAGATGGATTTAGCGGTCAGTGAAAGCAAAACAAAATGTATGCTGTCTACAAAAAAGGACAAGACACTTTGGTGTCTTGGATAAAACGCCACAACAGAAAAATACAATTTTGAGGTAGTAAAAGATTTTGTCTACCTAGGCTCTATGGTCAGCTCCGCAAATGACATCAGTAGGGAGATCACACGGAGAATTACTTTTGCCAATCGTTGTTTCTATGGGCTAAGAAGGCAATTGAGTAATAAAGCCCTATTTCGAACTGCTAAGGTAACTCTTTATAAGACACTAATCATCCCAGTCCTACTGTATGGTACAGAGGCATGGGCTTCGACAAAACCGGATGAGGATGCCCTTGGTTATTTTGAGAAAAAGTACTTCGAGCGATCTTTGATCCCGTCTGCATAGATGGTGAGTGGAGGAGAAGGTACAATACCGAACTATACGGCCTGTACAAGGACATCGACTTAGCCAGAAGGGTTCACATACAGCGACTAAGATAGCTGGGTCATTTAGAGCGGATGGAGCCCTACGTTCCCGCTAAGAAAGTCTTCGAATCCACCCCAGATGGACGACCTCGCGGTAGGTGGCGCAAACAAGTGGAGGGGGACCTCAACCAACTTGGCGTGCGCGACTGGAGGCAGCTGGCTCGTAACTGTGCTGGCTGGAGAGGTTTGTTGGTTGAGGCCCAGGTCCACCCCGGACTGTAGCGCCACCTAACATAAGTAAGTAGTAAAAAATGTTGTTTAGTATGCAATCTGCTTTTTATTTACTTGTCCAGTTTTTTTGTGTAAAGTGTTAAGCTTTATAAATATTCACAATACTAACAACTAATACCGCGCTAAATGATGACTATGACAAGCTGGATATTACTTAGTAGCTGATTTGAGTTTTTCTCTCTCAGTTCAAAGTAATATTCGTCACAAAATGCTTGCCCTTAAGCAGTACTGATAGCGTTTACATATTTGTAGTTCTAGGATGAATCAAATAGCACTCAATTGAACGTTCGATGCCAACTAGCCCAGACTTCTGTTCGATATCCTCCATTTCTATCAACCAAGCAGTCTGCTACATAGACTACACAAACAATTGCTGAATTACGAGTATAATAAGCGTCTCCGCTGTATCTGCTATTTAAGGACTTCAAAATGCATTCGACACCGTCAATTGCGACTTTATCTGGTATGCCATGCGCAGGAGAGGTACTATTAAAACTATGTATCATAAAGATACTTATGCTAAATGTCACATCTTGCACAGTAGTTAGGTGTCTGATGATTCGAAGTCTTAATTGGAATGCGACAAGTTCGCATAATTTCACCAATGTGCCCCTTCTTAAAAGGGTCGTTAGACAAACATAACCCCCCAACAAGACTACCTTAAGATGTTTCCTAATTAGAATGAATTTGTTGATGCTATGATACAAATCTTCTCAACAAAAACTTTTTCTCGTAAAAACGAACAAATTAATGGGATTGGTGCTTTTTTCATTTCACATTGTGTCACCGCAAAACCACTCATAACAGTAAAACCCCAAGACAGCTGAATGTAATATTGTCGCAACATAATCCACGTACTTTTCTCCTCAAAATATCCAAGGTGTTCCTAAATCCCATCCACGTCCCAAGTAGGTAAAAGTATATTCCTTCTTCCAAGCCATAATACCACAAGACACCTTCATAACATTTTATGATGGATGCGACACAGGGATGTATCTACATCCATACGTACATCATATTGAAACCTTAAACAAAGTTTTTTTTGATTTGTGCCATCATCACGTAACCACAAAAAGGATTGATGTTGGAATCCACTTAACCCAATTACCAGCCACCCACCAACACCTGGGCTTACGTCAAAACAAAATCAAATACCACATCTAAACAGTGCCTCGTCGTACATCAGAATGCGGTTCGCATTACATTTGCTCCGCGCGATGAAAAAAATAAAAATAAAAAATCCGATCTGGAATCCTATAACCAACACGACCACGGTGTACTGAAAAAAAAAATTAAGTTCTAGAAAAATACGTGTGTTCTCAGCTCGGCTATCCTGGGTAATGGTAGTGTCAGCAGCAGTACAGCATCCCCCCAAACACATATGTAGATAGAAACAATCCATAGCCATTCAGCCACCGAGATGGCATCACATGTGTGCTCTGGGTCTGTACTCTGTATCCATCCATACACTGGGACAACGACATAAGTTTTGTTATGTAAATCGGCGCCAAATTGGCGGCTGCATAGTTCCACAATGACTCATGATGGCAGGGGCAACCTAAGCTGGATTTTGGTTAAAGTGTAGATACGACTACATATGTATGTATGTATATTTCTGGTATTTGGAATTTATCCCTCCCTCTGCATCCTTGATGTGTGCCGGCATGAAGGCCAAATATCTGTCCGGAGAATGGGGATTCAGTAATTGTTGGTGGGGTTGTTTTTTGTTGCAGAGATATTTCGAGAATTCACCACAGTTGAGTTCAGATACATGTATCTGTCGCATGTTAATTTAATTTGTGTACACATGCATCTATGCATGAGATTGTTTCATTGCTGCTATCTTGCAGTCTACCATTAGATCACCACCATGCAGGTGTTAAGTGGTATTCTTGTCCGGTGTATGCAACTGGGACGAAAATATCAATGAGCTATGAGTGATTGTGAAGTGGTATTTTGCTGTCGCTGGACTAGCTTAGTGAGTGAACTTTTATACTTTCAACTGACTGATGGCATTTAAAGTGGATAATAAATGGGTAGTTATGTTATTTCTCGTTACCAAGTCACCACTTGGTGTTGGATAAATGTAGTTGGAATTAAACCAATGATGTAACGCAGTTAAATCCTCAGATGATTCGAAGTACATATGTATTTCTTACCATTGCTGCATCAGTTCATCTTAAAACTCGAAATATCGAAGAAAAAATGGACCGTCCAATAGGATATGTACCTTGGACAACCATCTACAACTGTCTATCAAATCCTATTTTGAACTCCACTGTCTTGCAGTTTAACTGGACTTTAGGTATCAAACCACAAACCAGAAAGAATTCATATACTCTTCCATAGCTACAAATGTATAACAAAACAATCAGTCTCAAGGAGACTATGCATTTACTGGGTGTCATAGTAAACTCTGGAGTAGCATGGCTTGCCCACATATCGAACATCGCAAAATCAGCTTTCATGAAGTTCAGTTATCTTTTAAGAGCAACAAAGTTCTTTACACCGCCAAGATTGGATCATAACCTCGCCGAAATAGGAAGAAAAAGGAGGAAATACTTTACACCGCCGCGACTTCCTTTTTTAGACAAACTACAAGTAAGACAGGTGATTGAGTACTGCTCTCATGTTGGAGCTCGGCTTCAAAACACTAATCTACTTGATAGCATCCAAAAACGAACAGTTAGTTGAATAGAAGATCCAACACTTACGTCCAACCTTCAATCGTCTGCTCATCGAAGGCAGGTGACAGGTTCATGCCTGCTGTACAGATACTGCCATGGCAGATGTTCGAAAAATCTGAACAGAATTGTCCCTATAAACTCCGCATTTCAACATCCTACCAGGCAGGCCACAAGGGCATATAACTTTCATGTTCAGCAACCACAAGAACATTTTTCTATGAAAATTCATTTTGCTACAGAGCAAGCAATCTTTGGAACTCACTCCCACCGGCGCCAACCCCTCAATCAATTTTTGATCCGTCGGTATACCACACGATTCCTTCAAGTAGCGGTCCGCCATTATTCTACGTATCACGACTTGGGATCTCAATCTTAAACCTCCGGCCAAAGTGGAGTGATTAAGGTGTAAAGTTGGAAACCGTGCTGAGCATGTCTAGCTCGGGGAAGTCGAATAATAAATCCATGAGATCCACATGATCCCATGTACCATTAAGAGCCGACTTTCGAAGACAAACTGCACTCGAATTGCCACTTTCTTGATGAAAATATGTAGCGGAGTAAGTACAATAGTAGAGTAGTCCTTCTACTTATGGCTGTTGTGGGATAGGTATGCATAGTACCTGTGATTTCGAGGCAAGCTAATCTTTGAAGTTTAGTAAGTTTGTTTATGGTTGTTACCTCCTTAGGTTTTGTCCACTAGACAATGGACGCGTATGTAAGGATGGGTCTAACCACTGTGATATATAACCAGAATGTGACATTTGGGGACATACCCCAGATTTTGCCATACACACAGTGACAGGCCCACATGGCAGTGGTCGCTTTGGCAATTTTATGTTCAACATGGTAGTTCCGCTTAAGTTCTTTTTCAACGGCAATTCCTAGGTATTTTACCTCATCGGAAAAATTAATGGTTGTACCATTTAGAGACACTGAACCAAGGTTTAGCGTTCTTCTTCTTGTGAACGGTACAACGACTGCCTTGGAGTTAATTGATAGACCCTCCCCAACACACCAGTCCGAGACTACAAGGAGTGCATCTTGCATGAATTGACACATATTGTCTTCATGTTTACCCTTGACAATGATCACAAGATCAGCTGCATAGACCATAGTTTTGAAGCATAAACTATTGTTGTATTCAGCATTCGCCACTGAATGCAGAGGAAGAGCTCGAAAAATATACGTCGAAGTTTTCAATGTTGTATCCAGCCTTCGCCGCTGAACGCCGAGAAAGAGTTCGAAAAGTATACGTGGAAGAAAAAGTTGGTGAAAGTTCGAAAATGGCGCCAAAGTTGAAGTTTCCAATGTTCGACAGATGGAGAGTGGAAATTAATTGGAAGCAAGAGATGGGATATAAAAAGCCGCTGCATCGAAGAAGTAGCGAGTTTTTTTTCGAGTTTTTCTCTTCGACATACCGAATTAATTGTTAAAAAAAAAAAAAACTATTTCTTTTGCAATAGCATTTCAAAACCCTCTCGAGAACCAACCTAATTATTTTATTTTTGCATTTCTTTCCCGTTGCTCTTGAATATTGGCGACCGCGCTTTTCCCCAAACAGTCGAGCACTCAAAGCCTACTTTTCTGGCGATCTTCGAAGGCTAGCAGCAGCATATACGAAGGAGTGGGTTCGGGTATCTACTCAGCGGAACCTGATATTGCAATATCACTAAGGCTTCCGAACCACAGCAGTGTGTTCCAGGCAGAAGTCCTTGCGATAGCAAAGGCGGCACGAGAACTATCCACGAAACTTGTACTAGGAAAGAGATTGATATTTACATAGATAATCAAGCTGCTATAAATGCCATCTCATCCGCGGTTATACAATCAAAGCTAATAAAACGCTGCCGCGAGGAGCTTAACATGCTTACCCAAGCTATCATGTATTACAAAGCAATTCCAAAGAACGAGATGGCGAATGAACTGGCAAGAAAGGGATCAGAACAAGACCTGTCAATGGTGTCAGTAATATCTCCCCTAATACTTGTTAAACCAAATATAGCCCTTGACTTCAAGCGACAAGCGGAACAAAGATGGAGAGCGCTTCCTTCATGTCGTGTCTCCAGAAGCATCTGGACAAAACATGACAAGATGAAAACCAAGCTCATCCTTACTCAAAATAGACAAACGTGGCACTTCTCGTAGGTATCATTACCAGTCACAACCCATTGGCGGCCCACCGGAAGAAAATGCAGAGCATGCGGCAATGCAGACGTAGAGGAGGATTCGGAACACTTCCGCTTCAAATGCCCTAGTCTCTGCAATACCAGGAAGACGGCCCTTGAAGAGTATTTCTTCAACCATCTGGGTCTGAAAAGCCACCAACCACCATCATGAAATTTATAACTTCTTCATGGTGGTTCGGAGGAGGCCGGTTCACTAGCACAGAACTCTAGCTATTTTGTTTTTTCCTCTCTTTATAGTTCTTCAGCCAGGAAACTCCACGTCAGGGGAGCACCATGGATCCGTTTGAGATCCGACTGCAGGCACTCATTCGTTGCAGCTAACACCTTTAACCTAATCTAATCTTGAAACCTGTTCTGAATAGAGCTACCAAATCCGACGGGATGTAATCGAGGCCTTTTTGGATAAGGGCTGGAAAAGCACGTACTGCTAAGGTTTTATATAAAGAGAGCATTTCATCTTGTTGGCTTGTTGGTTGAGGCCCAGGTTCACCCCGAACTGTAGCGCCACCTAAGTAAGTAAGTAAGTAAGCATTTCATCTTCCACCGAACGCGCCAAATTACATGCTCATGTTGGAGATATGATTATCACCACTCTTTATAAAAAAAAACACTGAAACAGGTGGATTACGTACTTAAAGTGCACTAAACATATCGGAATACAGACTACCGAAGGAAGCAGCCATACAATTTATACTTACTTACTTTACTTAGATCGCGCTACAGTCCGGGGTGGACCTGGGCCTCAACCAACGAACCTCTCCAGCCAGCACGGTTACGAGCCAGCTGCCTCCAGTTGCGCACGCCAAGTTGGTTGAGGTCCTCCTCCACTTGTTTGCGCCACCTACCGCGAGGTCGTTCTCTACTGCACCGTCCGTCCGGGGTGGATTCGAAGACTTTCTTAGCGGGTACGTTGGGCTCCATCCGCTCTAAATGACCCAGCCATCTTAGTCGCTATATGTGAACTCTTCTGGGTAAGTCGATGTCCTTGTACAGGCCGTATAGTTCGGCATTGTACCTTCTCCTCCACTAACCGTCTATGCAAACGGGACCAAAGATCACTCGAAGAATTACCTTAGTAATTCGAGACAAGGCTTTGCTACTCAATTGCCGTTTTAGCCCATAGAAACAACGATTGGCAAGAGTAATTCTCCGTGAGATCACCCTACCGATGTCATTTGCGGAGCTGACCATAGAGCCTAGGTAGACAAAATCCTTTACTATCTCAAAATTATATCTGTCTATTGTGGCGTTCTGTCCAAGACGCCGATGTTGGGTGTCCTGTTTTGTAGACAGCATATATTCTGTTTTGCTTTCATTGACCGCTAGACCCATCTTTGCTGCCTCTTTCTCAATACTCGTAAATGTCCCAATAACTGCCCGCTGAGTTCTTCCGATCATGTCAATGTCATCGGCATAAGCGAGTAGTTGTACAGACTTGAAGAAGATTGTACCTCCGATGTTGTTGTGAGTTTCGTACAATTCTCTCAGGTACTATGTTAAAGAGATCGCATGATAGCGCGTCACCTTGTCTAAGACCTTTCCTGATATCGAACGGTTCGGTGATGTTCTTACCGACTTTGATGGAGCAGCGAGAGTTCTCCATCGTCATTCTGCACAAACGGACGAGCTTGGCAAGGATGCCAAGACTAGACATGGCTCTGTATAACTCGTCTCTATACACGCTATCATAGGCAACTTTGAAATCGATGAGTCGGTGATGCGTATCGATTTTATATTCATGGGATTTTTCCAAGATCTGCCGTAGTGTGGATAGTTGGTCAAGGGTGGACTTTCCAGGCCTAAGAAGGCACTGATAAGGACCTATCAGGTTGTTGACGATCGGTTTTAGGCGTTCACATAGTACGGCAGACAGGATCTTATATGCAATATTTACGAGACTTATACCTCTGTAGTTGGCGCAGTTCAGAGGGTCTCATTTCTTCAGGATCGGACAAACGATGCTGAGGTTCCATTCATCGGGCATACTTTCGTCCGACCAGATTTTACAGATGAGCTGGTGCATGCTCCTTACCAACTTATCTCCTTCTGCCTTGAAAAGTTCAGCGGCAAGGCCGTCGGCTCCAGCAGCTTTGTTGGATTTAAGTTCAGATATCGCTATCCTCACTTCATTCTGATCGGGTTGACGGGAATCTTGACTGTCATCGTCACTGTTGAATGGCTCATTCTACCTGATATTGGTCATCATCGCCGTTTAACAGTCAGCAGAAGTGTTCCTTCCATATTCTCAGCACCGACTGCGATTCTACTACTATGTTGCCATCGTCCCTGCAGGGGTCTGTTCTGGCTTTGAAACCCTGCCATGTTCTTTTTACCTTTTGGTAAAATTTTTGAACATTATTCCTGCAATAAAGTCTCTCAATCTCCTCGATCGAGCGCTTCTCATGCTCTTTTTTTTTCTTTCTGCGAGGTCGATGTTCCTCTTTTCTCCTGCGCACGTAGAGCTCGTAAGCAGCTCTAGTCCTTCTATGCAGCGCCGCTTTGTACGCCTCTTGTTTAGCTGCATGTGCTTGCCGGCATTCCTCATCAAACCAGGGGTTTCGTTGTGGTGGGCGAGAGAAACCCAGTACATCTGAGGCGGCATCTCTGATGGCTTGTTGGCAACGCTGCCACTGGTCTTCCGCATTTGATGCTGGCGGCATAGGACTTAGATTGAGATTAGAAGAAACACGATCGGCAAAGGTTCTGGCGGTCTCTTGCGATTGTAGCTTTTCGACGTCAAATTTCCTCACAACATTTCGTTGATTTCGCTCCGTTGTGGATATCCGCATCCGTACCTTGGCTACAACTAGGTAGTGATCGAGTCCACGTTGGCTCCTCGGAAAGTCCGGACACCCAGAATACTGGAAGAGTGCCTTGCATCGATCGCAATGTGATTGATTTGGTTGACAGTTTTTGGATCAAAGGAGAGCCATGTTCCTTTGTGAATGTCGAGACGTGGGAACCGCGTACTAGCTGCGACAAAGTTTCGCCCCGCTGCAAAGTCGATTAGCCTGAGTCCGTTGTCGAATGTGATGTCGTGCAGGCTGTGCTTTCCGACCACGCTACTAAAGACTTCCTCTCTTCCTAGCTTTGCGTTAAAATCACCTAGGATAATTTTAACGTCGTGGCTAGGGCATTGCTCATGCGTCTTGTTCAAGAGCTGGTAGAAGTCGTCCTTTGTCGCGTCGTCCTTCTCCTCATGAGGGGCATGAACGCATATTAGGCTAATGTTGGCAAATTTAGCCTTGACACGGATAGTCATAAGGTCATAGTCATACAATTCATACTACTCGGTAGTAAAAAGAGTGGCTGGAACTAGTAAGTACAGAGGATGTGAGGAGTCGGAAGCCCAATCTTTACCAGATAATCGCGCGTATGGATGAGCAGATCAGAGAAAGGTTTCTAGAGGAGGAATCAGGTTTACTCAATAGAGTAGTCTGTAGCCGTTTATGTCACAATTTGGAGCATAATAACAACTTCCGAGATGAGTGCAGTATAGAAGGAATAGCAACCGTCCTAAATCTGGGTGGAGAGCTACTGAAACTGAATTATATATAGGTACCTCGCAGGGAGTATCTACTGCTAGTCTGCAGCATATACGATTTGTCAGAGAGAGAGTATACTTTTAATTTTGTTAGCTAGCTCAATTTTGCAAGAGACAAAGGGATCGGAGAACTAGGTCCTTCAAATTCTTAATGAGAATAATGTGGCAACACTAACCAGGTACTACAAAATCGCCTTACAATAATATGGGGACAGAATCTTGAACGAAAACTTCTGGAAAAGACCATGCCATGAATATTTTAGTATACAAATTTGTCATTTTTAGATTGATTTTGGATGGATTGAGGAGTGAATTAAAGTATTTCTTCTGAACTTTCGGGTGAACTGAATTATCAAAGGTGTGCTTGAATTCGAATAATCGCAGGATGATCGGAAGCGGAAGCAACTGCGTTTACCAATGCTTCATAGTATGGATGTTTCTTATACTTGCAAAGATGTTTGTACTTCTTATCTAATTCAAGATATTCTTCCTTGAGCGAAGTTGCATCAAACTTTCTAACAAGTTTCAGATATTGAAAAACTTTTCTCCGCGCAGCGAAACATTATTCATCAAACCACTTCCAATTGGGCTTAAATCGACTTGTACGAGAAGGTGGGTTGGGGCCTGCATTTAAAATTACTTTGTCTAGAGTATCCACATCAGACACCAAATAGGAAGGGGTTCGGGAGAGCGCAGGTACAAGCAATGGGAGCAATTTTAGTTCTTGTATTCTTAACACTTGCGGGGAGTTAGCATTCAATGTGATTTCTACGGAAAGTTTATCTGAAAATGAGCTTGCATAACTCAGCTTATCAAAACACCAGATGTTATCACGATACTTTGTGTGCACAAAGCGCTTTCTACACATTAAAAAAAAAAAACCAAAGTCAGTCTCATGCACCCATGTGCTCGTATCAATTTCAAAAGCGACGCCCACTATTTGAACTTGAATTTATGATAATAAAATAAGAAGAAGGAACATTTATTAAAAAAGATAAAAAAGTATCCCACAAACAAAGAAAATTCATACAAGGAAACTAATTGAACTGTAGGTACACATAAGTAAACATCGCAACGCATTAGATTAAAAAACCGATTCACATGAGGTCCAGGATGTACTGCAGCTAATTTTATACTTCCTCGGCCTGCGGCCAGAAATATATATGTAGTACTACATCCGAAGCTAGCACGGAGCCGCAACTATGCTTCGACAAAAGTACTTTACTATGCGTGATGTGTGTTGAAACCAATCCAACTGACTAACGCAAATGGATGCATCATACCCTGATCTCCTCAATGATTGATTAACTTTGATCTGTCTGCACGATAAAAGCCCAATAAAACGAAAACAATTCAACATCTACAGGGGAGAATACTTTTTTTTTCTCTCCTTTATTTCATGATTGCCCTTTTGGCCTACAATTAGCCATGGAAGGATAGAAAAAAAAAACGAAAATAAATTGGTAGTCACCTTATGCGGGTTTTTTGGGATAGGAAACACGATCAAAGTCAAGAATACAACAAAAATCGATCCAAGTCAAAAGTGAAAAAGTATCTGACTGGCACCATGTGTATCCGTGGAGCATGCGTTAGGGCATTTTGTATTCTTTTGTGCATCCATCGAAGGGTCAATGCCTTCATGTGTGTGCAGTAATTACTTATCATGCAGAGAAAAAAAAAAGAGAACTGAATGGAAGAATAAATATTGGGGAAAAAGCCCTTCGAGTTCGATCGAAAGAATCTTTAGAGTCTTCCGCTTCTTCTGTTGCGATGCTTACCATTAACATCTGTTGTCACTGGAGCAAGGGGAATCTCCCCATTTCGTCGAACATTTTTTTTCTTTGAATATCTGCATTAGACTTGATTGAAAGTACAATCATGTTGTTGTTCCTGTTTGCTTGTAGATGCGTTTTTTTTTTCTTAAATATTTACTTTGGAAATTCAATTTTATTCTATTCTTGAACTTGGCGGTTGTGGCTACCACCACGAGGAACAGCTGCAATAGACATTGTTCGCCTGGATCATTGGTGGGAACTGGGGTGATGCATTGGATAGTGGCTTTTACTCGAGACCCATAGAGGTGAATTTTTTCTCGCAGTTATGATAGGTACATTGCTTTGATATGTGTTATGAGGTTCTTTAGTGCAAAGGTTCAGATAAGTACCTGCAGACACTAAAGTCCTGCAATCTTCTGTCAATCAGTTCATCAATTGGACTAATAGCTGTGGTTTGTGATGTGATCGGAAGCTTTTCTGAAGAGAAAATGTTGCTAAATGCTGTCCTATACCCAACCATAACGCTTGTACATATTGTACACTTTGATAGTTGACCGATTCCCACGTGTGGTGGACAGGAAAATTTCAACCCAAAACACTCAACTAGTAGCATGGCTGTCTCAGCATTACTGGTGCACTTCGAGCCTCTCCCACAGCGGTGCTACAAGCCATGCTACAACCTCTTTCAATTGACAACATCGGCAAACAACTAGCCAACAGTTCAGCATTAAGAATGAGAAATTTAAAACAATAGAGAGAATAGCGTTACGTATACCCTATCGATGTACCGGCATTTTCCCAACATCACCGACCACTTGCTCACCGAAACAGATTATAGTTTGGACTGCAGATATGTGATAGCGGACGCAACAAAGTGGACGGATCACGATGTCCTGCTGCGTGAAGCGATGCGTAAGTCGTTCCAGTTCGCCAATCCCCTGACTGACTGGCGGTTAATACTGTATCGCAGTATTATCGATGCAGCCGCAGTCAGGCTGCAACCAATGAAAGACATTTAACAAGATATCCGAACAGTACAACCTCACGCTCTACTGGATACAAAATCACTGTGGTATTCTATGGAGTTGCAAAATTGTTGAACTCATTTGACAAGGTCCTCCCGGTGTGAAGAGCATAGTCATAGATGGACTATGTCAATTGCTAAGAACATCATCCAAGTCGATTCGGTGATCACGGCGAACTGTCGATGGACGCAAACAACCCAATGCAATACTGATAGTCTGGTAAGGCTATCTACTTAAAAGAAGGCCTACCGAACTTCTAAGACGTGAGAGAGTAATCGTGTCTAAACTAAGCAATGTCATCACCAGTTTTATTGTCATTAGCATGCTCAAGGACTGATTTCTGTATAATTACGCATTTCCTTTAAACGTGTCCTGCGCTCATCAATATAATGAAAGCTACAGCAGGTAAATACCTTTTTAACGATCTCACCACGGCTAAATTTAACACTTTCGCTGTAAGAAGTAAATGCTTCCCGGAGTAGACGAATGCAGCACAATGGTCCTTTCTGGGGTCTTAGTGTACCTCATTGAAGGCAACTTCTAAGCAAGGCTATCTCTCTAGGTTAAGGAAAATTAAAGTATTCGTTTCATTCATATTCGTTAAGGCTTCCTCTGCGACCACAAAAGACTATTCCACGCTACCTTGAATAAAAAAGAAGGAATACTTTAAGCGGTACAAAATAGAATTTACTTGCAAGTCTTGGGACTGAAAGAAACAACAAAAACCTAATCAATCATTACTCAATATTCATACTTAGATCCTAGTGGACATGGCAAGTTAAATGTCATCAACCCTGCTCACACAACATATCATATAACTTTCTGACAGCTTCAGCATACCAAACAGTGGCCATAGCCAATTTAATGGACTAAGTCCGGTCAAAGTAATATTGTCACAGCCAACCGGTAGCAGTCTTTAAACGTGAACAGTCCAAAAAACAATATCTTTATATATTCTGTCCACGCAACATCGCAATACATTAAGAATTCAATTAAAAGTGTATCTTGAAACTCATACAAGTATACGTATACCCACGTATTTCTCCGTGGAACAGTGCGCTCGGTCATCGACTATTGCTTACTGTCTGGAAGCTGGTATTCTTATTTGAAGGAATTTCGAGAATCAGCCAAAACATATACGGACCATATGCCCCCAGAAGTATCCCTCAAGGTCTCTGCCACTTAGCACGAAGAAAACGCATTGCAGCTGCAATTCTTGCCAAAATTGACATAGAAGGACAGAATCCGGGACCAGTGCCAGAAAAATCTTAATACAATAGCTCAGTAGTTTCAAAAAGGCTCACCGAGTGGGGGAAAAATAAGAAAAAATTAAATTATTCCACTGTAGATCAAGTTTTGCGTTTTACAGTATAGCCCAGATCTACAGAAGAAGACATAAGAAGACCTTCTTCGTGGACTTTCGCGCAGCTTTTGGTTCGTTTGTCCATGAAGCACTTTCTTACAAGCTTTATGAAGTTGGAATTTCAAATAAAATCATTAATATTTTAAGGAGTATGTAGAAAAGCAATGTAGTGTGGGCCTGGAAAGGAATCAATATACATATCTGAAAAAGTTTCAACAGCAGTTTGAGTTAAGCAGGAATGTGTTCTGAGTACTCTACTGCTTATTTTATATATTAATGATATAACGAATGTTGTTGGAGATAGAATTCTAAACAGGACAAGAACTCCGGCTTAAATGTTTGCGAATGATACTGTTTTTCTCGCCGACACCGTGGATAGCATATAACTAATGATTAACAGGCTCGACAATTGCTGCAAAACCTGGAATCTGACCGTCAGTTTAGCAAAGTCCAAGATGATGAGAATTAGGAATGGCGGAGGCAGGCACTCTCCAGGCACTCTCGAAGTGAAAATGGGATACAGATATTGTACGTGAATAAAAGTACCTTGGAGTAATAATTTCATTGAATTTAAACATTGACAAACTAACGGAAGCTAAGCGAGCCATTTGCTTAATTTGGAATACCTGTTAGAACAACAAGCACATAACCCATAGTTCCAAGCTAACACGTTTCGATATCACCGCAGCTTCAATACTGCTATATGGAGCCCAAGTATGGGACTATTGCTACTTTGAAGTCGTAGAAAAGCTGCTTCGTAATCTTCAGATTGCACACTAGTACATCTACCTATATGCTTCACATGAAGACTGGGATCCAACCACTCTTTTTAAATTCTCCGAAGACTAAGAAGGAAATTGAGTAACAAACCCCTATCTCGAACTACTATGGTAACTCTACTGCATGGCGCATAGACATGGAATTTGTCAAAATCAGATAAGGATGTCTGTGGTTACTTTGAGAGAAAAATTGGTTAACTATTCTTTGGTCCCATCTGCATAGACGACGAGTGGAGGAGAATGTACAATGTCGAACTATACGGCCTATGCAAGGACATCGACTTATCGAGAACTATACGGCCTATGCAAGAACAAGTTATAAGTTACAGGTTAACTTTATGGCATATAATTCAGTACATTAATATTTACAATCAATTTAAATTTTGGTCAACTTAATGATATGTCTGACTTAAAGAAAAATCATTAAATATTTAAGACGATTTTAATCAAAATCTATTACAATATAGGTTGAAAATCACTTTATTTTCGTACACTTGCGTACAATCACTACTTTGTTCTTTTTTAGCCACCTATGCAAGAACATCAACATCGAGTCACCTACAGCGACTTAAATGGCTGGGTCATGTAGACCGGATGGAGCCTAATGTTCCAGCCCGGAAAATCTTCGAGACCTCAACCAACTTGGGGTGCACAACTGCAGGCAGCTGGCTCATAACCGGGCTGGCTGGAGAGGTTTGTGGTTGAAGCCCAGGTACACCTCGGACTGTAACGCCACCGAAGTAAATAAGTACGTAAGCTTCATCTAGATTATGTGGTAAGAGCTATGGCAATGGAACAAGATAGGATACCGAAATTGGCACTCGTCCATATGCTGCTGACTAGTGAAGGGAATAGGTTGACTCTCAATTTAGAGATTAGACTTAATTAGCAACCCGCATATTTTAAATGTAAGTTCAGCGCCTTACTGGAGAGGATCGGCCACAGAATGTTCGACAACTTTTTAAACGGGGCGAATCATTGCAACATGGAACATTTTACAATAAAATATGTCACTATCGTACGACAGAATATATTTCCAGAGAGAGTTGTTTAACCTTCACTTCGTACTACAACGCTCGGGACTTCCGATTTTATACGAGCTATGTAATCTGAAAGTACGAGAGCATGTGTTCCACTTTCTAGCAGTGTGTTTTGAAAAGTTTACTTCGCAAATTGTTAAACAGAAATCTAATTTGTAAGTCCTTTGAATCTTTCTATCAAATCAAACTGATGGGAGGACTGCAATATAGATACATATGTATAAGCCTGATTCTAAAAAAGTTGCAATACTAGGTCCAAATCGGTTTAGAAACTATGAAAGATAATGTCCAATCTTTGAAAAAAATCTAGGAATTCTAAATAGCTGTTCACGTCGTTTACATCGATTCGGTGCTTAGGGTAATCTATCAGCAAGACGAATTCACACTGCTTCAGCCTAAGATCTTCAAAGAACATACACATCGTGCTCTCTTACTATTCGCATGTAATGCCTTAGTTAAAAACCAAAACAGGATAGTAACAAGTATACAATCCATAACCTTCTACAATACGTCCAAGATGAACATTGACGTAAGTGCAGGTATATTTTTTATACGTTCTAGATTAGGACTCAAAAGCTATAAGTAGCCTTTCCTATAATAAAATTTGTATATACGGGCTTTCAGCAATTTTTATGAACCTGGAAAAGTCGAAGACGATGGTATTTAGAAGTGGTCAGTCCATGATTCCCAGTAAAAATATTCCGGGTAACTGCAACCTTCTTTCTTTTTATATAAAGCTAAAGTGTGGGGAAAAAGACCCTATCACCTGCGCTAATTATACAGTCGGCAGTTTTCTCAATAATGCATACAAGACCTTTTCTGCGATGTTATGTGAATGCCTGAAATCCCTCATTAACATCCTGATTGGGTCCTATCAGTGCGGTTTCAGGCCAGGCCAGTTCACCATCGATCACATTTTTGACATCGATACTGATCATTTCTTTATCGACTTCAAGCGCGCCTACGACAACATCTATAGAGAAGAACAATATGGAGCCGTGTCTAGTTTTGACATAGCTGACAAAAGGTAGAGAACGCTTGCTGCTCCATCAAGGTAAGGCTTTTGATATCAAAAAAGGTTTAAGACAGGGTGACGCGCTGCTATGTAATGTTTAGCACTATTTTATAAGATAATGTATCTTACTGTATTAACCAAACTCATTGAAATAAATAAAATGAAAATTAAAAAAAAAAAATGTAAACACAATCTATCAAAAGTCCGTACAACTGCTTGCATATGCCGACGATATTGACATAATTGGAAGAACTCAGCGGGCTGTCACCGATACGCAAGCACTGAAGCAGAAGCGGCCAAAGTGAGCTTAGAGATAAACGAGGGCAAAAAGGAACAATCAACATCGACTAATTGGACAGAACATCAAAGTAGGTAGCTACAACTTCGAGGTAGCAAGGGACTATGTCTATCTTGGCTCTGCTATTAATTCTAAAAACTACACCAGCGCAGAAATTAAGCGAAGAATAACTCTTGTCAATAGCTGTTTATTTTTTATTTTTATTTTTTGGGCTAATAAGGCAATATAGTAGTAAGCTTTAGCAGTATTTCGAACAACTAAAAGAACCTCTGTAAGACCCTGGCCATCTCAGTCCTGCTTTACGTCTTTAAATAAAAAATAAATATGCTTAATTGCTTCGAGAGTAAAATTCGTCCTAAGATTGGGCCTCAACCAACTTGGGCGTCGTGGCGCTATGGTTTCTGCACGTGAAGTTTAATGTTCGAATCCCAGAGAGAAAACTTTTTCACGCTCCCACTTCTCGCGAACGTTTGACGAACATCCGAGAGTATTGTTGCCACGAGAAAGCTTCTTAAAAATGAAATAAAAATTGCCCTTCGGATACGGTCTAGGCTTAGGTATGTATACAACCAGTTTGGGGTGCGCATCTGGAGGCACTTAGCTAAATACAGACCTAAATGGAGATGCCGATTAGTTAAAGTAGCGCCACATAAGTAAGTAAGCAAAAAACACCACTTTGGCCATGCCAAGATTCTAACACTATATCGCCATCCCCCCTAATTCAATTTTTTCTTAAAAACAGAGTTTTTGATCTTGCATACGTCACTTACGAGGTGTGAAAACGCTACATAATTACATACGGAGCTCCACAAGGTTCAGACTTTGATTCTCAGTTGTAGAATGCTATATGTGATGGCGTGCTGAGAGCATTGTTATGTGAAAATGTAGTTGAACACACAGAACCTTAAGCACGATATTACCACCTTAAATTGGCGTTAAACAGGATCTTAAAACAACTTGAGTGACAAAATCTGTAGCTCAGTATGAGCTCCAAGTAGAGGTTAAAACCTTGAAGGTAAAAACAAATAGCACAGATAATTAATTTTTTCTATAATCTGTGCAAACAGGTGGTTTTTGAAAGCTATTTGCCGCTAAGCTAAGGGTCTCAAGGGACAAGAAAATAAATACGATTTATAAAAAATTCAAGTTAGGCAAGTCCTACTCCATTTTAAATCGCTGAACACATGAGTTATACTGAAAATTGGTAATTGATATTTTATCTCTAGCTAGCATCTCGGCATTATTTTTTAATTTTAAAATACGTTAATTACACAAAAACTAAGATACAGATGTGTGCATGTTAACGTTAATTAAACTCAAAGCACGCAGAGTCGTTTAGAATAAAAAAAAATCCAATCATACCTTATTAATGTGCATTTGTTGTAGCTACTTACATGTTGACAACTGCAAGCCCAGTGGGTTTTGAATCTGATTTGTATCTGTATTCTAATAATACATTATTACTTCCCCCACCTAAAGTGTTACCTAAACTACGTATGGATCACGAATGAACTTCGTTTGCATGCAAACAAAATTTTCATCTTAATATTTGACTGACTAGAATTGTAAATGACTATAAGGGGTTTCTTAAAAGTAGCATTCCCCGATAGATGTTGTATCGCTAAATAACGAAAAGGGTTGCCGAACGTCTTTTAGATATCTTAGTAGACTTACTACCACCTCTGCGTGGGTGAATTTCAGAATTTCTTTGGAACAAGAGTCGACGAATGGCGAGCACTTTGCGTCGAGAAAAAGAGTCGGGTACCAACTCACACCTATACGACACTCCTATGGTTTCAAAGCGACAACGAATGTCTAGGAAATGGAAGCGTACTTCGTTAACTGAATTCGCAAATCAGAAGAATATTTTTTGCTGTTTATATTTGCGATCATTTTTATTTTTTTAAATTTTTTAAATGACCCTAGACCTACTGGAGTTCAAAGCTCCTGTCACAAGCAAGGTGAACTACCCATCTTATACTGTAAATAAAAGAAAAGTGCCAAGGATAGCTTTCAGCACTATTTCAATTCAGTATACATTCAATTGCGACACAAAATAGTATCTACCAGCATGCTACAATGATATACTCAAGTTTAAAACCCCTGCCACGAGCATAGCGAGGCACCCACCTCATACTTCAAAGACAGAAATGTGCTATAGATATCTCTAGGCATTAACCCAGTGTACATCCGATAGTGACATAAAATAAATGCTTACGTGCCAAAAACACATACTAGAGCTTAAGCACCTGCCGATGAAAGGATATGGTTTAAACCACGACAGTGTGACTCGAATTAACTGTGCCAAGAATCGTAGGTACATATCTAGGTAAGGTGTTGGTAGTATGACTGCATAGTCTAGCTTGCATTTAGGAAGTCATAATGCCAAAAGCAAACAAAACGGGGGAGATTTCTTTGAATTGATGCAGTTTCGATAAGAGTGTCACCCTAAGCCAAACAGAGTTGAGTATGCATTTCAGAATTGCTTTGTTGACGATTTGTCCAAATCATTTGAAGTATTGCTCACCGTGAACAATCTTTTTCGCCACATTGGCATTCAAAATGGCCCGTGCCCTCAACCATGTCTACATTGCCACACCCTCTGCTTAGATCTGTTGTGCATAAACGCATCCTCCTTAAGCCAACCGAATATGATACGAATTAGAAGTATTAGGTGTGCTCTACTGAGCACATCTCTCACCTGCCAACTTTTGAAAGTCAAATGCTCTCCTGGATTTTACAAGTATGAGAATGGACGAAATCAGGAGTCCCCATATGATGTTCTTATCTCTTCGTGACATCGCTTCACTAGTTACGACGTAACTAACTCGAATAGTTCTCCACTTGGAATCTACTCACGCGGTCTTGAAAGCCTGAATATAAAAATATTGTGCGAGTTAATGACCTTTCTGTCTGTAAAGTCTTCTTTCTAGGGGAATACACTATGGAATGCAGATACCCTTTCGCAGCTATTTTGATCGGGGTAGTTTTGATGATGCCAGTTGTGCCCATGCAAGTGAATTGATGAATCTTAGTAAACACTCCTATATTTGTCGTCTTCTCCATAGCTGACCCCTAGACTTAACATCCATATGTTAGAATAGGTCTAACGATGAATCTATAAATCCACTGAATGGTGGCAGGCTATAGCTCTCATTTCTTGTCGAAGATCCAGATTACTCTTTTTCTAAGTAGGCTTAGTAGCAACTCATTGGACACCAGTTTTTAAAGCAAATATAACAGTATCTTTCGACATACTGCCGAAGGCCCTGGTAAAATCGGGCGGAATGCCAACCTCTCTCAAGAAACCCAATGAAAGCTATACCGAGAACGGGAAAGAAAGAGTACTAAAGCTCCTAGAAACCAACTTCCCCGGAAGCTAACCCACTACTTACAACGGTGAAGGCAGGACGCGCATATTGAGCCCTCGGAGGCAAGCTTGTTGGGAAATAGTAGCAGTAATTTGTTCCACATGTATATGGGAGTGGACAATCAGCTCCTCTAAGACTTTCAAGTCACTAGACGTGGGACCATAAAAACTACTGCCACACCTGGTCAGAATAGGGCTATAGACGGCCGAGAATCGTATTCATTCCAAAAGTGCGGAAAAGAATTCAACACTAGGTTAGGTTAGGTAGGGTTATGAGGTTACCATAAAACACTAGGCACCAAAGTGGGCCTATCGCGATCCCTAGGGAACCTTCACGGCAAAAGACCTAAACCAATTCTCCCAAGCACTTAATCTCCCTACAGAATTTAAAGAGATCCTTGTTGTGGTTCAAGGACCTCACCTCTTCCAGGTTATCGAAAAAGTACCTACCAAGGTGCTTTAGCCTTGTCTGGCAATTCCTTGGCACTCACAGAGTATATGTGTTATGTTCTCTGAGGCATGTAAGTCATTGCAGTACCTACAAACATCCGTGTCAGATAATACTAGTCTCATAGCATGCTTCCATAGGAGACAGTGGCCAGAAAGTATTCCTATCGCTGGTCTTAGCCGTGATCTTTCTGTCTAACACAGGCCACAAGGCTTTAGACACCATGTGACCATCTAAGTTTGACCATCGTAGATTAGACGTGTCGATGATTCTATCGCGGATAATTTCCCTAGCCACGCACCCTGGTGGTTTAATACTACCAATTATGTCACTATGTGGGAGCCCTGCTCCTCTCTTGGCCAGCGCATCGGCTTGCTCTTTGCCTTCGATATCGCAGTGTCCAGGTACCCAACATAATCTGATTCGGTTCTGCGTACATAATGCCCTAAGCATTGTGCGGCAATTCCTGATTATCTTAGATTTGGTGACGCAAGACTCTAGCGCCTTTAGCGCAGCCTGACTGTCAATGTAGATGGCGAAATTCTTGTCGGATATTGATCCCATCTGAAGTATTTCCGCAGCTTTAAGTACAGCTAGAATCTCCGCTTGGAACACACTGCATGTGTCCGGAAGTCTCAGGGCCACCTGTAGGTTCATATCTCTCCAGTAAATACCTGACCCCGTGACCTCACTGGTCTTAGAACCATCTGTGTATATTGCAATCTCGTTATGAACAGAGACTGTTTTCCTTCGCCAGTCCTCTCAAACAGGATACATTACTTCGTATGGTGTGTCAAAGTCTAAATTGCCAAGAATATCGTCCGATTCGTCAGGGATTTCGGGAAATGATTCCTTGAGAAAGGATGTCCTATGTCCTACGTTATTAGTCTTGAAGAGACACACGTTAATAAGCCGACTTCAAATTTGATTTGATTTGCAGGTCTAGTGGTAAAAGATACAGAAAGATCTCGAGTGCAGCTGTAGGTGTTGTGGGTAGAGCACCCGTGATGGCAATGCAAGCCGTTCTTTGTACCATGGTCAACATATCCCGTGTATTTTTCGTATTCGTTAGCTTGCACCACACAAGAGCCCCATACATAAGGATGGGTCTGACTATCATGATGTATAGCCAATGCATCGTTGCGGGCTTCAGGCCCCATTTTTTCCCTACGGTCTTCTTACAGATGAAGAGAGCATTATAAGCCTTGCGGACTCTTTCCTGTATGTAAAGTTTCCAATTCAGTCTTCTACCTAGCATTACACCAAGATATCTAGCGCAATCCGAAAGGGAAAGCTCCACCCCTGCTAGCTTAGGCAGTTTGAAGGGTGGTATCTTGTATTTTCTGCTGAAGAGTACGAATTCTGTTTTATCCGGGTTGACGTGCAGTCCACACCCTCTAGCCCATTTTTCGAGACTATTAGGAGCTGATTCCATCATTTCACTTAATGTGTCAAGGAATTTGCCCTGAACTAAAATCACCACGTCGTCCGCGTAAGCAGTGACGCTTATGCCTGTATTGATTGCTTCTTTAAGTATCCCATCGATGACTAGAACCCAGAGGAGGGTTGAGATAACGCCTCCCTACGGGTTCCCCTGGTAACGGATTTTCTTGTTGAACTATTTCCGATAGTGGAGTTAATGTTTCTAGGGTCTGTTTGATGGCCCTTCTACATTATTGAAAGCACCTTCTATGTCTAGGAAGGCTGCTAGTGCAAATTCATTAGGGTGAAGGCTAGCTTCTATTTTCCCTACTTCGTCGTGTAAAGCTGTTTCCACCGATTTCCCTTTCAAATATGCATGCTGAGCTTTGCATAGAATGCCGTTACACCACTTACTTCTGATGTGAATATCAAGAAGTCTTTCAAGTGTCTTGAGGAGGAATCGCGAGAATTACGGGTCTGTAGTCTTTCGCGGAAGTGTGGCTTGGCTTACCTGCCTTAGGTATGAATATAACCCGCACTTCTCTCCACTGCCACTAGTACGTAACATGACATGAAACAGTGTTAACAAATTTCCCTAAGCCTGTTTCTAACCTTGGCTGGAGCTTTTTGCAGCATAGCTGGCAAAATTCCATCAGGGCATTGTGCTTTGAGTGGTGCGAATGTAATAATAGCCCATCGCAGATTCTTCCATGTAATGAGATTTTCTACATCCTCTCCAATTGACATACCAGTATACGAGTAGCCATTAGCAGTAGAATCCATTGGTGATCTACTTCCTGGAAAGTGAGATTCAATTAACGTTTCTAAAACTTCTTCGCCACTTTCTGCCCACGAGCCGTTGATGAAGTTTGGGACAGAAGTGTGTTTAGCTAGCACCTTGCGAAGTCTGGAAGGTTCATTAGTATCCGTAATGGACTCACAGAATTCCTTCCACGACTTTTTTTTTTGATTGCCTGATTAAGTACTTAAACTCCCTCTTGCGCTCTATGTCACACTAACAAAGTACATAGTTGTTTCCGACTCTGCCCATCGCAATCTGTGATGCCAACCAAATGCTCATGCTAATACTCCAGCTTTGGTGAACACCTATGAATTGTTCAGAATGAATTGTGATGAACTTATGCATCTAAGAACACACATGGAAGCTCATTAGATAATATAGATCTCATCCGATAAATATGGATTACAGGGAACTTTCAGTCCAAAGAGGAAGGTATCAAGTGACTGCAGAATTTCCGTTAATATAAGTTCTGCCTTGCTGTCGTATAAATGTCGTAGAACCACTGTTTTCAAACCTGCATCGCAATCATGCAAATACTACAATTAGCTTTTCCTGTTGGAAACAGTACTCAAATTTGATATACCTAATAAAAATCAATCACGTGGCCATGACATCTTAAGCTCTTTTCCATAATCATAAGTTTCACAAACTAGATACATGCACATGTAGATAGATCATAGAACTACATATGCCTCCTCTTTGATGTGAAGATCATACGAGAGCGCGCCATAGAGGAAGTTTCCATTTATCCAAGTGATGCTGCATACGCATAACAATTATAAATTCTAATGATAATGTTCCTCCTCAATCCACTTTGGCTTGGCATGTGGCAGTGATGCTAACCACTTAAATACCGAATGGATATATGTATTATGGATACTATTTCTCATACACGTACATAAGTATCTAGCATTTAGATCGCTCAAGTGGTTTAGATATGGTAAATTGGTTTCGAACTTAAGTAGGTATGGGAACCAAAGTGGATCCTAATCCCCTGAACCACAATCTGTCACAATTAAAAGATATAGATACTTATTTCTTCGACACGAAGTTCAAATAGAAAAACAAACGTGTCAATGCATACCTAATTGTTGTTCAATACACATCGCGTTATTCTAATTGCTTCAACAGTACTATAAATGCCTCCCAAACCATATTCATAAACTGAAATCTAACATTGGATCAAATGCTGCTCACAAATTAGTACCTTTCGAAGGTGAATTCCTGTTTACACGACGAGGTGGCAATGTTGCATAACAATGACATTGCGTTGTATCTCTCATCCATTGTAGTTCAGAAAAATACTTGTACGTTTTTGGTAAATTTATTTTATTGATCAGAAAGATGGAGAGTTGCTTTATGCACTCCGGTCCTATGAACAGAGCGCATTATAATCGACCTTTGCATGTGGGTGGGTGCTTGCTTGTGTGGGCAGTCGTTAAATGCCACCCAGACGCTTTGACAATGTGACAGTATATGCCACAAGATATCCCCGGCATACACAGATACACACACTAATTTATTGGATGTGTCAACTTGAATTTTTTTGTTTCCATCTTTGGAAAATGTAAATACCGAAGGCGCTAGAGTGCATGTTCAAGCGGAACCAAAGAGATAGGGATGACATAAATAAACTTGTTGGGTCTATGATCTTGCGACGTAAAAATTAGTTTTATGGTGATATCATGATGAGTGGCTGATGTTCAAGAATTGGAAACATGGTAATTTTTTTTGTTTAAGGAAATGATACTATTCTTTAAGGAATGCGAGTAGCAAATAAGGGATTCTAGATGATGCGGTGTTAATCTGTCTATTGAGCAATTCTAATTAGACAGTACGACCTCAGATGTGGTGTGCTAAGTCTATTAAAAGGAAATTATTACTCGATGTATGTACACGTTTTACGACTCTAAGTTGTTAATTCATAATGACTTGTTGTTCGAAGGAGCCAAATCTGAGGCATTCCGAATACGTTTGGGACGAAGATGAATGTTTTTTTTGCAGTAAAACCAAATGCTTTTAATGTTTTCTTTAGACCAAATGCGTGTCTTTCTTATTGATTTAGACTCACATCTAAGAAGGCGGCTTAGTAAGCACCCTATTTGTATCTAAAGAGTTTTTCTATAGGGACGGGTAGATTTTACAGTTCATGGCGGTCATGTTGTTTCTTCTGGTGTTAATTTGCCGGTTTCTTATTTTTCAGACTCTAAGGACAAATCACCGTGGCAAGTTACAGTTTCGAGCAACCGATGCAACTGGTAAAACTGTATTATCAAAATGGGTGTTCTGTTGTGGCAATCGATGCATATTACGGTTTACATGGTCATCCTTTCCAGTCTACTATTCAACGTTTGGTAGCCAAATAAGACTCGACCGGTTCAGTGAATAATCAGCCAACACCCGTACGTCAACGAAACGCAAGATCTGCCGAAAACATAGCCGTTGTCCGTCAGAGTGTGCAGGAGAACTCGAGGCAGTAAATTCCGCGCCGCGGACGAGAACTCGGCCTTTCGCAGACAACAACTTGACGAATTTTGCGTAAGGACTTGGGCCTACATCTGTACAAAATCCAAGACAACGCCGAGTGTTCGACTGGAGTAGTGGGAAACGGACCCCGATTTCAGCAAAAAAAAAAAACAAATCATCTTCAGAAACGAAGCCCATTTTTGGATGAACGGGTACGTCAACAAGCAAAATTGCCAGATTTGGGACGATGCCAATCCACACGAGGTCCACCAAGTGACAATGCATCCGCAGAAAGTCACTATTTGGTGCAGATCGTGCGCCGGCGGCATCATCAGTCCTTACTTCTTTGGAAAGGACGGTATTGCCATCACCATCAACGGAGGGCGCTACCAATCAATGACAACCAATTTCTTTTGGCCCAAATTGCATCATGTAGATGTGAACGACATGTGACATGTGACAATACATCCGCAGAAAGTCACTATTGGGTGCGGATCGTGCGCCGGCGGCATCATCAGTCCTTACTTCTTTGAAAAGGACGGTATTGCCATCACCATCAACGGAGGGCGCTACCAATCAATGACAACCAATTTCTTTTGGCCCAAATTGCATCATGTAGATGTGAACGACATGTGATTCCAACAGGACGGCGCTATGTGCCATACAGATGATGCCACAATGGACATTCTGCACGAGTGATTTGAGGATATGTGCCCTCAAAGTCAACATAAACGGTTCCGTCGCTAAAATTCAGCCTGATCTAAGCACAAGAGTCATCGAAAATTGGACCTCTCGGATGGGCGCCAGTGCAGTTTCAGGCCAGGAACGTCCACCATCGACCAAATCTTCACACTTCGTCAGAATCGTATTATCACGACAACCTCCGAAGAAGCAGGCATTATTCCGAACAACAAATTTGGTTTAAGAAAAGGAAGTTTAACTGAGCATGCATTACTTGTTATTCAGAATAAAGTGATCCAAAACTTGAGGAATAAAAGATATACTGTGAGCTTGGACATTGACTTTGAAAAAAGCCTTTGACTCGATATGGCATGATGGTCTTATTTTCAAGATATTGAAATTAAGATATTCGGATTGACTTATAAATTAATATAAAGCTTTTCGACTCACCGAAGTACGTCAATCTTTATTCTCCTTCTTCTTTTTCCTTTTATCAGTGAGGTTATGATCCGAAAATAAGAGATCACAACCCTCCCACTTCATCGCATTTCTACTGATCTGCCTGTGGGGTTCGCCTATTTGACCTCAGAAAATATGGGCAGGCCCGCCGATTTCGGATCACTCTGTTACTGAGGCCAATGATATGCTGATGTCGTCGCATTTGTCTGATCCAGGCGTTTATAGGCCTGCCTTTCCTACATCGCGATGTCTTTGGAGCGTGCATTGATATTGGCTTTTTAACAGGGTTTAAATGAACAGGTACGTCAATCTTTATTGAATCCGAGAAATCTGACGTTTTCCTTGTGACTTCAGGCGTGCCGCAAAGATCAATCCTTGGTCCGTTCTTATTTAACATTTATCTCCAGGACTTCTCTCTTTCAGATCCCTCCGCAGAGGAGCCTAGATCTATTCACTATGCTGATGATACCACTATATTAGCTCGTGATATACGGCCATGCGTCACATGTTGAAAATTATTTTAAAAAGTGGAGGCTCAAAATCAACACTGATAAATGTGGTCTTACGTGTTTTAGAAATGCCAATGGAAAAGGACACTACCTAGCAGTTAAAGAAAGCAAATCTCTTTCCTTAGAAATAAATAATAGCCTGATACCATTGCGTTGTGAAACTAAGTATCTAGGTCTACATTTTCATAACCGATTTCTTTTTAATATGCATGTAAGAAAAGTGCTAAATAAGGCAAAAATAGTATCTATGACGTTAAAACTATTACTTAATTCTAAGCAAATGTCGGAGAAAACTAAGACACCGATGTAAAAGACCCTAGTTAGACCCATTATTACGTACGACTTTTCAATTTGGTTTACAATATATCCTATTGTAGCCAAGGAAATGGAAATTTTTTAAAGAAAATTGCTAAGATTTTGCTGTGGAAAATTCACAAAACCGGACAAAAAATGGTTTTCTACTAAAGTCATATATGAATGATATACCAAATTGAACCTCTCTTAAAAAAGATGGAACGAATCAGTTCACATCCTAACCCACTTGTTAGATCTTTAATCGATTCTAATATCGACCAAAGTTTGAATGACAACTATTATTTATCTCCTTTAAACCTGACAAATGACTACTCTATGTCTCTGTTAAGAACAGATGCAAGAAGGACACTGTCCGTACCATTCTACAAAATGGCATCTCCCCTAAACTTTTGGGGATGATATCGATTTGAAAAGAAGACAAGCAAAAAATTTTTAAACCTTTGTTTAACATGCATAAGATTGCAAATTTTCTTTGGATGGTATACATTTATATTTACTCGTATCTTTAAGAATTTTTATGGCTTATGTCCCCTATGTACGTAGTTCTATTCTTACTTTTTACGTTGATATCTTTTGGATAGTGTAACCCTTGTATAGTTATAATTTTATTTAAGTTTTAAGTTCTAGTCATAAGTTAAGAATGCTTTTAAGAGCAAAATTGCGATTGTATGCCGATTTATATGCCTCAATAAAGTTCAATGAATGAATGAATGAATGACTTCGGCAGATCCTGGAGAAAAACCCAAGAAGTCCAAATCGATACTCATCATCTCTTTATCGATTTCAAGGCCGCCTATGACAGCATCTATAGAGAAGAGCTATTTAGAGCCATGTGTAGTTTTGACATCCCTGCCGAACCTGTTCGTCTGTGCAGGATGACGATGGAAAACGCTCGCTGTTACATCAAGGTCGGTAATGACCTCACCGAGACCTTCGACGTCAAAAGAAGTTTTAGACAAGGTGACGCGATATCAAGCGACTTCTTTAATACCTATATTGTACTTAAACAGATTGTGCGGAACTCACAAGCCAACACTGGAGGAACAATCTATCAAAAGTCCGTACAACTGCTTGCATACGCCGGCGATATTGACATAATTGGAAGAACTCTGCGGGCTGTCACCGATGAGTTTGCAAGCATTGAAGCAGAAGCGGCCAAAATGGGTTTAGGGATAAATGGTGGTAAAACCAGTCATAAGCTTTCAACAAAAAAGGATAATTAACACCGACGAACTGGACAAAACGTCTCAATGGGCCGCTACAACTTCGAGGTAGTAAGCGACTTTGTCTACCTTAGTTCTGCTATAAAATCTGAGAACGACATTAGCGCAGAAATCAAGCGAAGAATAACTCTTGCCAATCGCTGTTTTTTTGCTTATAAGGCAATTCAACAGTAAAGCCCTATCTCGAACAACTAAGGAGACAAGGAGACTCTGTATAAGACCCGAATCATCCCAGTTCTGCTTTACGGCGCTGAAACATGGACTTTATCAAAAGCGAATGAAGATATCCTTGGTCGCTTCGAGAGAAAAATTCTTCGTAAGATATTCGGTCCCGTTTGCGTTTACGTTTTTTGGAGGAGAAGATTCAACAACGAACTATACGAGCTGTACAGCGACATCGACCTAGTCAAAAAACTGCGTATTAGACGTTTGAGATGGCTAGGACATGTAGAGCCAATGCACACCAACCTTTAGAGTCTTCGAATCTTATCCGGAGGGACGACCCAGTAGAGGGAATCCTCGCCGTAGGTGGTGCGCACAAGTTAAAGGGCACCTCGACCAACTTGGAGTGCGCAACTGGAAGAAATTAGCTAAAGGCCGAGCTAAATGGAAAGGCTTGTTGGTTGAGGCCCAGGTTCACCCCGAACTGTAGTGCTACCTAAGTAAGTAAGTAAGGATGCGCGCCACCCAGCGAAGCCGCGCGGCCATTTGAACGGTGTCATATTCCACACATAATGTCATTGATAGACATTTCAAAAAATAACAAAAAAATCGCTTATATTTCAGTATATCACACACAATTTGTTTTATTCGATTTTAACATCTACTTGTCCCTATTGGAAACCCCTTTATAAAGTGCAGCTTTTATATAAACCTTTTGTGTGTTACTTGAACTTTACCATACAGTGCATAGTGATAATATGTAAGTACATAGATGAATGCTTCATTATTTTGCTTTAAAAAAAATACACCAAATAATTTATTTTATTTATAAGTTTACCCTTCCCCGATGGAAATCCACGATACATCCATGTACCAGAAAATCGCCAATACCAATGGATCACGTCATATAATTACCTGAAAAGAAAAAATAAAATTAATTATTCCTGCTGTCGCTTATAATAAATTAATTAAATGTCAAATCATCTTTTAAACAATTATCATATACACACCTTAAATGTGTTAAGAAATTATACCAAATATCTGCCCTCACAAGTGGCTATATACGAGTATATTTGAATGGAAACAAAATCAATTCTCCCAATGAAGTCTTTTCAAAGATACTGATGCAAATGACCATCAAAACAAGACGTCAACTAATAATTTGACGATTTATAGATACAACCATTTGAGTCAAAAAAAAAAGAACAACAAACTTGATGTTGAACAATGAGGCAGTATCTCACAATATTATTGTTCGTTTCGCGCAAAGTGTCAAATGTCATTCTCTCGACTGGCGCCAATATCGTCCGTAAGTATTTATGAATGCCCATTCAGTGTTTGCGTAACTGCAGATAATATTCACGACTCACTGCTGAATAGGGTAGAAGAGGGTGCCCAAACTACCTTTTGAATATTAATGAGATTCCAATGATTTTTTATATTTTTGCAAAATTTGCATTTTTAAGGAATCTTGACGTATTTTTTTCATTCTTGTGTTTCTGGCTTTATTTACATGTTGGGTTCTGTAATTTATGCATTTCTGAGCATGGTGGGCGTAGAAAACGGTCAAGGACAGATTGTATTGACATATGGTATTTCTTTTATTTTTTTTGCTGAATTTTGAGAATTATTATCGCAGTGTTAATGTGAAGATGATTTATCGTTTGGAAAGATTTGAGTGCTTGGGTTTAATTGAGTAAATATTTTATTTGTTTTTTAAAAGGATTAAGCACTCTGTTTAAACAAAAAATCACCACATGCGCAGATAGAGAGGCTCTAAAGCTTAAAATAACGTAACCAAGGTGAAGTTTTTCTCCCTGCAAAGTAATGAGGAGATTGACTGTCGAAACTGGTTCTAAGCGAAAAGTAGGTACTATCAAGTTGTAACATAAGTACTGCGCACTTTTTTTTTTTTTTTTTCAAGGCTATTGCCGCCAGCAAGACCCGTCGAGTACACATCCAACAATTCCACGATTCCAAGATCAAGCTCTCAGTCCACCAACTCGGCTTCAGAAGAGCGCGATCTACTGTTGATGCCATAAGAGCGGTAGTCGATATCGCAAAAGGAGAAAGATGGTTCTACGGGACAAAGAAATATTGTGCAGTAGTAACGCTGGACGTTAAAAACGCATGTAACTCTGCGAACTGTAGAAGTATGCAGGGTGTGGATGTGCAGGGTGCAATTATTCAGGTTTTGCGAATGGTACATGCTGGTAGCCCGGGCTACTAGTATCTTTCGAATATTACCACATCCCTTGGTGGAACCAATAAACAAAAAAATAAAAATAAAAAATAGAATGCTCATGTTGCCATTCTTACAGAGTGTGCACCTCAAGGGAAACATGATACTGTTCTCGTTCAAGAAGCCCAGGACATACTTCTTGTAAATATTCTACAGTGGGACTCTTACTTTGTTTGTTATTAGAATTTTTCCATCATAACTCTGTAACTGAAGAAAAGGACTTGGGAAATAAAACGTACAGCCAAATTAACATTGCTGGACAGTAGGTCGAGAAGGTTGGCAGGTTTCTATAGCCAGGAAGCATGGCCTCGGCCGGTGGTGATCTCAAATTGCATGTGGACAGCAAAATCGGGAAAGCTTAACCTGCGTGGAGGAGAAAATGGCAGTGGATCGGCCACACCTTAGAGCGCGACGACAGTCTATTGCAAAATATGCCATGCAGTGGAATCCACTCACCCACCCCGACTGTAGAGCGGGTCGCCCTAAGGTAACGTAACACAGAATAGTTGAGCATACAAAATTGCAAGCAGGTGTTATTGACTTTCTATGCCCCGAAGAGTGAAGGATTTTGAATGAGTATTACATTGAACTGAACACGATCTTCTGAGATTCATATCCCTATCTCGGTGGTTCTTATTCAGCGGTGTCCCTTGCCGAGCTGACTAACCCTCTGAAATTCATATCCCTGTCTAGATGCGTCTAAATTCAGCAGTTTTTAAGTAGAATCCCAGGGTAAACACAAAATTGGCACAATGGACTCCTGCTGGTCTAAGTGAGCAGTGACTTATGTCACAAGGTACCCGTATACATAGCATATCATAAGTGAGTATTGTCTAAGAAAGTACATATGTTTCTATTTTCTCTTATACAAAATTTAATTAAATGGGTGTGCCTTTGTGCACACATCTTGATGTCTTGATCTCTTGACGCCATCCGCCAGCTTTAGCTCGATGAAGTCATCACAGCGAACATGCGGGACAAGATACCTATTTTTTTTTATCTCTTTGTTTCCAATTTTTATAAAAGTTTGATTCCTCATCCTAGACAAAGATAAATTCATCGTACTCTGTTTTCGAACGACTTATTCTCCACCCATTTAATTGTAGTGTCCTAACCTAGTCAGACAACATACCCTACAGGACTGTTGGATGCTCTGCCAGAAGAGCAATATCATCGGCATAGAGCATAATCCACTGGATATCGCGGTTGAGAAATTCCATTATAGAACAATATTAAATAGAAAAGGACTTAAAGTGGATCCTTGATGGATGCCAACGCATGAAGCTTTTTTTTTGCTTCTCCTGCGTAGTCTCTCTGGGTTGGCTTTCCATCCACTCTTAATGATCTACCCTCCTGGGACGTTAGATTCGTATGTTCCTCACTAGGTCGATTTTGCTGAACAGTCCGTACAGTTCATTGTTGAATCTTATCCTTCAACGTAGATAGAATCATAGTTTACTGGAAAATTTTATCTCTCGAAGATTCCAAATGTTTTTTTACACTGCGTTGATAAAGCCCACGCTTATGCACTATATAATAGGACTGGGATGATAAGTATTTTATACTGTGTCTCCTTATTTCTTTTTGATAGGATTCTGCTACTCAATTGCCTTCCCAGGCCGTAGAAGCAGCGGTTGGCAAATATTATTCAATGTTTGATTTCAGCGCTAATGTCATTAGGCAGCCAAATTCCTTGATCACTTCGAAGTTATGGCTAATACGTCGGTGGTATGCTTCGTGTTTTGCTGACAGCGTATACACCGTCTTATACTCGTTTATAAGGAGACCTACCTCAGATCCTTTTACATAGATGCTAACAAAGGCTGGTCCCTCCGGTTTGCCTATAACGTCAATGTCAACTGCATAGCCAAGTAGTTGCACTGACTTATAGAAGATAGGGCCTGAATTATTGGCCTGCGAATTTTTCACTATCTTCTCAAGTGCAAAGTTGAAAGACTACATTATAGTGAATCGCCTTATCTTTGCCCTCTGATAGTATTGAACGTCTCAGTGCAACTGATGTAACTAATGCTCCAATTAATACGAGCATTAGATTGAGTTTAGAGAAAAAAAATGTTAGTATGTTGTTCAGTACTACTTAATGGACACTCTACGCATGTAAAGTAGGTATCCTTCCATCTTCGTAGATCTCGGACAGGCTGCTTCTAGTTACGCAGACCAAGTTTCATGGCATCCGCGACTACTTGGTCTTTATGCCGGAGGATCGGTGGTTTTCGCCGTCTCAAACCTGGGGGATATGATTCGAGCATTCTCTTGGCTGGAGCATTGATGTATTCGACGTATCTTAGCTGTTTGGACTACATCCACATCTTTGTACAGGTCATAGAGATCGCGGTTAAATCTCCTCCTCCATTCGGCCTCTTCGCACTCGGGACCTAATATCCTACGAAGTATTTGTCTCTCGAAAGAGTTCAATATTAGCTCAGCTTTCTTACTTATGGTCCAGCACTCGGCGCTCTATAGCAGGACTGGTAAGATTACCGTCCAATAGAACATTAATTTAGTCCGTTGAGCCCGGTTGTTTTACTGAACCAAATTGCAGCGGTTTCCTAAGGCTATTCTTCGTCCAATCTCCACGAAGGTGTCGTTTGTGGAATTATTAATTACTACAAGGTGAACTCCTTGAGTACCTCGAAGTTAAAGTCATCAACAGTGACATTCTGTTCTACGTTTCGGACAGATAGATTTTTGTTTGTTGATAACATATGCCTACATACATACTTAGTTCTGTCCTTATTTACTTTAAGACAAACCCATCTCGCGTGAACTTCAATTGCCGTAAAAGCCTCTAAGGCAATTTACCTAAAATCCCTGAATCTCTTTGGAAGAATCTCATGCACTTCATTCTCTCATTCTCAGCCTTTACGCTGAAATCTCCCGATGATGTCAATATCATCTGCGTACCCCAGCAACTGAACGGACTTTTGGAAGACAATGCCTTCCATGTTAACGCCCTCTCTGTGCAGTATCTGTTCCAGCACGAGATTGAAGAAACCACATGACTCCCTTGCCGAAATCTGTTGTTGTTCAGTATATTTAACTGAGTCAACTTGTTGTCTAACTTTTGCTAAAATTCCTGAGTTATACGATTAAGTAGTCTACCTAAGTTGCTTATGACATCACGATGACTTAGACCATCGGTTTGTATATACATATATACGTATTGAAAGCCATTTTCATGAATTTCTATTTTACGGTCGGCATTTCTAAAAAATGGCTTACGTGTTTCAAATCGCTCTTCATTCGCTCGTTATAAAATAGTAGACACCACGACGAGGTGATGATGTATTCTTATACAAAATTATGACTCAAAACACCTATACACCATATTGCCAAGTTCAGCCCCCATATTCTGTTTGTCTTTCCGACCTTTAACATCATCTTTTTCTTATGACTCATTGCAACCAAAATAAGCCCGTGTCGCATACTGTTTTTTGTGGCATATCTACACTAATGAATGTGAGGTATTCTTCCATCTAACAAGCAGAGGAATGCAATGAAATATTACAAACAAATAATTCTAACGCTATAGCATGTCTATAAGAAAAAAAATATTAAATCCAATTCTTAAGTACATACGAGTACTTCTATGTTAATTCACATCTGAGTTGCACAACATTTTCGGTCCGATGGTAATATGCCCATTAGTGGAATTTATTTATTTATTTTTGTACAACCTCATTGAATATGCGAGTATGAAGAAGTTTTAATGAATGAATAAATATCTTAAAGGAAGCTTTCGACGAGAATTGTAGGTACACCGCGGTTTTGAGTATTTACTTAGAATTCTTCTTGAGAGGATTTATTTTTCATGGAATTTTAAATTTTGATTATAAACCAACAAACAAGCGCAAACTTGTTGAATTAATTGTCAAAATAAACACAGGATGATGATGTTGTGTATTGTTGTCATGTGACAGGTATGTGCACATTTTAAAAGAGATGTATAGGATTCATGAAGACGTGGCACGAGCGGTCTGAATTGGAAATGCATCCCAATTTACTTACAGCTAGGCGACTAGATATCAATTCTGATGATGAATTCTCCAGGCGATCCGTATGGACACTTATTTGGACTGCGTGTCTTCATTGGTCATTGAACTGTCTGCCTCAGGGACTGTAATTTGCAAAATCCCTAGCCAATAGCAGCCTACCCGACCTCCACTTTTAATGTTTCATAGATCGAGTTTTACTGTTGGTGATCGTCCTTTTCGGATACTTATGAAACCAAAATCTGCTTTTACAAACAAAACAACTGAGGGTTATACCCCTATTGTTGAATTTTAATTCATTGCGTGCTTTTTTAATATTTTCTAGTACTTGCATATCTGCCAACAATGTCCAACTTTAGTGCGTTCCAAGGGATGAAGGTATTAAAGGAAATGCAGTTGTCGACCAGCATGTCAGTAAGGGTTCTTTGAAGATTTACATATATACGTAGGGACTAACAAAAGTTCGCTTAGTTGATTGAATAATAAAACACAAAAATAATTTTAACTTTAGATATGTGTTATAATCTTCATTTTTTTAAAATGTATTTATTTCAATACATTTCTTCAGCCGATAGATCCATCTTTCAAACCAGCTTTCAAAATCCTCTTTTTGGAGCTTTTCGATTTCGACATTGACTGTATTAATTATCTCCTCATTAGATGTGAAGATTTTTCACCTCAAATCTTCTTTTATTTTCGGAAACAGCCAAAAGTCACACGGCGCTAGATCCGGAGAATAAGGTGCTGGTCGAATTTCATTGATGCCCGAGAGCGCAAGAAAGTTGTTTTTTTCAGCAGTGTGCACAGGCGCATTGTCGTGGTGCAAAAAATAGCGGCCCAGCTCCTCTTTTTTTTCGCTGTCCTAGCAAATTTTGGAAAACTTGTGGTAAGCAAGTTTCAGTATACCAATTAGCAGTGACTGTCTGACCAATTTTAAACCGGATGACGGCGAATTTTTAAGCCCTGGTGAAGTACATCGACATCATAAGTTTTGTTGTTTGGCCTTTACTGGAGGATTTGCATCTTCTGGGCTCCATACCATGGACTGCTGTTTGGTTTCCGGATCGTACTTGTAAAACCAAGATTCATCACCTGTAACGATCTTATTGGAGCAACTTGACTCTCCATTTTCAAACTTATCCAGGAAATATTGAGCAAAACGAACACGAGCCTCTTGCGGATGATATCGTTCACTTAGCGGATACACCCAATAAGCTACAAATGATGATGACGAAACTCGAGGAGTACTGCCAAATGTGGAATCTTGTTGTCAACCGAGCCAAATCACAAGTAATGGTTTTTGGAAACGGAAGAGGAAGGCGTCCCCAACGGGAAGCATTGAGATTTGAGGGAGAACCAGTGGAGGTCGTTAAAGAATACAAGTATCTTGGAGTAACTCTAACACCCCAAAACAACATGGGCATAAATCTTAAGCGGAAATTTAAGGACGCAAAATATGCTATTAACTCAACTTGGAAATTGTGTATGGAAAACAAAAACATCAGCATGTCTACAAAATATCGCATCTACGAGGTAACTGCACAATCTATTATGATGTATGCTGCACAAGTATGGGGATACTTCGAAAATGATATGGTCGAGCGCCTTTTACGTTTCTTTCTCAAACGGATACTTTGCCTTCCATTGACTACCCCTAACTACATGCTTCATATAGAAACGGGACTACAGGCGATGTTCATTAAGACTCTCAAAATGCATTTCGATTATGTGATAAAAGTTTTTAATATGGAGGCAGGTCGCATACCGAGGATAGTAGCAGAATACGCTTTGAGTAGAAGTGCGTCCTGTTTTGCAAAATGGAAAGAGATAGCTGATAGATCGAATTGTCCTCTTAATTTGGATTGGCGTAATACCCATCATTTGAGAATGGAGCTGTATAACATCATAACCAACCTAGATGCCAAAATCCATAATTCGTTTGTTGAGGAAGCCCAAGCTTCTGTTCATAGAGAAGTCTACTCAAAGCTTTCACATGACCTTAGAGATAGAAGTTACATGAATGAAAAATATGGAACAGATGTAATATCAATCATTTTCAAAGCACGAAGAGAGTTAATGCCCCTGAATTTCGTCCTCCACCGACCTGATTTGCCGATACTGTGCGATCTCTGTAATCTGGAGGTACGAGAAAATGTGTTACACTTCGTAGGAGTTTATCCAATACTGAAGGAGATAAGGAGACTGCACTTAGGAGAAAACCAACTATCACATGAAGAAGTACATAGCGTATTGAATGGCAGAGATTGGTTATCGCTATACAAATACATTAAAGCTGCGTCTAGTTATCGTAGACATATAGTAGATAAAGCCTTTTAATTATATAAAAGATCATTTTGTTTTTTTGAACATATTTATTATTGATTCTTTTTAATTGTCACTCTGGCAGACGGCTTTTGCCATGCTATAAAAAGATTTGTTAACCTTTGAATGTTATATAAAAAAAAAGAAGGATACTAAAATCTAAATTTAATCTAATCTAATTTAAATCTAACACGAGCCTCTTTTTGCTCTCCATTCAACATATTTAGAACCCATCGAGCTGACTTCTTTTAACATTTTAGGTGATAATTTAAAATTCGTGACACAGCCATGGCATTCAAGCCCAGTTCATCCGTTCTCATCTCCTGTATCATCCTGGCATCTTCGTCAATTTTAGCCTTCAATAGGGCCACATTTGTATCATCGGTCGAGGATTTGGGTCGGACTTCACGAGATTCGTTCTTCAAAAAAAAAAAAAATGGGCAGTCTGGAATCTTCCAAACCACTTTGAAATAGTAACAGGAGATGGTGCATTTATTCGGTATGCATTTTGGCACTCGTGCAGAATTTTGACTGGGGTGAGTTGACGTCGAAATCCAAAGAAAATAGCGAAACGAATTTCTTCCTGTGTTGGCGGTGGAACTTCAACCGAGCTTACGTCACTAATTTGATTTTTATTTCAGTAACCATTAACAAATTCACAGTTGATTTAAAACGAAATCATATAGCATGGCATTGCCGTCTGCCAGGTTAACAACTAAATAACATTTTTCAGTTTTATAAGTATAAAAAAGGGAAAACAAAAACAAAAGATCAAAAAAAAAAAGAAAAATCGGGTTAAAAGTTTTCATTTCTTATTCTTTCACGATATGCTAGGGCTACCTTACAAAAACGGTATAGCTTGGATACGTTCAATTCATTGAGCAGAGCTAAGGTTTCGTGGTCTGTTAGGAAGTCCTTACCGAGAAAGTGCCTTCTTGTTTCCTTCAAAATTGGGCAACTGCCAACAAAATGCAGAACGTCCTCTCTTTCCCCAAGGTTGCATAAGTTGCATAATATAGGGAGATCCTCAGGATGTGGTATGTAGTTCAGGCATAAGAGTTCCCCTCGTAATTTAAGCATCATAGAAATCTCGTCCACGCTGTTTTCTTCCCGAAAATAGTTTTTCAGCCGAAGATTGTGACATAAACGCCTGTAGATCATCCTATGCAGGGAACCCATAGCCTCCTCTAAGAACCGCTCTCTGTACTTTATGTCCACCGTTGAGATTAATTTATAAAGTACCGCTTTCCAGGTGCCAAAATCTGAGCTATTTAGATTTAAATCCATACCACAAAAGTTCGCTAGTTCCAGCCAGACTGCGTACCAGCTGTCTCTATTACGAATTGTTTGAAGGGCCACTTTCTTGGGCAACCGGTCGTTATTCATATTGAGGACTTTCAAGATGTAATCAACTTGTAACTTAAGTGTTTTGATAAACAGTGGAGACAATCCCGTTTCCAACATAATCATGTAGTTGGGAGTGCTAGTTGGTAGCCGAAATACTCTTTTAACGTAGTAGTTCAGCAAGTTTTCGACTGTTTCATAGTGTCTGCAACCCCATACCTGCGCCCCATAAAACAAAATGGCCTCAGACACTGCTTCAAAAATTTTGTACTTGCTACTGTGCGCAATGTTTTTATTGGCAAAAAATCGTTTCCATATGGCGCTGATAGCGCATTTAGCCTTGAGAAGTTTCTCCGTCAAATATCTTCCCATGCTTAAATTTTTCGTAAAGTAAACGCCAAGGTATTTATACTCATTGACTAGTTCGATGCTCTCACCATTAAAATTCCACCTTTCATTTAAGCAGTTTCGTCCTCCACCTCTCTTAAAAATCAGTACTTTGGATTTCTCCAAATTTACCGACAGATTCCACATTGAGCAATATTGATGCAGGCGATTGATCATCAATTGAAGAGACTCGGGCGTATATGCAAGTAGAACTATGTCGTCCGCAAAAAGCAAGGCCTTAATTTGTTGTCCGACATACTCAATACCACCGGTCAAGGAATGAATTACGTCGTCGATCCATTTTTACCCATTTTTGTAAAATTTGGAAATAAATATTGCTACAGAAATGCATATTTATTTTTCAAAATCTACTAAATAGACACCAACTAAGCGAACTTTTGTTAGTTACGTACATAGGATCTACAAATTTAAATTGACTCCGCGTCCATTTAGCCACTTCCGTCTTTTTGAAGGGTAAAATTGCACGTATACGTACATATTATTTTCTTTCGAGAGCTAACTGTCGTACTGTGCGCGTTATATTTTTCACACAACCTACAATTTGTGCAATTATGTTTGTCAAACATTCACAGGAGATGGGACCGTGAAAAAACGTTTTGAGTTTTCTGGGATTCGAACATGAAACCTCACGCGCAGTAGCCGCGCTCTAACTACTGCGACACGCCCCCCACTAACTCGTAGGAGTACAAGAGTACAAATATTTGAAATCCACCCCCCAATACGCTCACTTTTTAATAAATTGTATTTCTCCATATTTTTAACAGAAACTGAAACAAACAAATTTTAGCAAGGTATACAGAAACTGAATTTTTCTATATTTCGCTAATACTATGTACATACCACGCTCACTTTTAGGTTAGTTTCTTCAAAGATCTTACTCTCAAATTCCAAGCTAAGAGGATGAATTTGCACATATGAAACAGTACAACCGTACATTTTTTTAAATCCACCCAGTGACTCACCGACTTTTTTTGTTGTTCTTTTTTAAGTAGTATTTACAAAATATGTTCATTGTCCTTGACTATCTGCTTGAAGGTAAAGTGACGAATGCCAAGTTACATCAATTATTCTTTGCTGACGATAGAGCTATCATAAGTGAGGATCCTACATCCCTGCAACGAGCACTTGATGTGTGGGTGGACGTTTTGGAGGTAAATGGGTACCGGATTAGTTAAAAACACACAGGGTACTTGCGCTGCCCGTTCTCTGATCCACTCAGGCTTATTCCAGACATTTATTTGAATGGAGCTGTGCTTCCCAAGTGCGAAAAGTTCAAATATCTGTGATCTATGATCAATGACAAAGCATCCTGTGCGTCATTTAGTACTCTTTACACGTACCTATATACGCTACTTTCTCGTCCAATTGACTACAGTATCTACAGCATTTTAAGAGATTCTGGTTGACTCTACCTCGCTTGCTTGGGTATCATATTGGGCCTAATATACTCGATCGCCACTGCACCTGCTGTTCATCGATTTTGAGAAGGCGTTCGATAGTGTCAACAGGGAGTTTATTTGGCGTGCCTTACGCAGGAGAGGCATTCCCGATAAACTAATTGCTATTATCAAAGCTACATATGAAGGCTCCAAATGTCACGTTCTGCACAGGGGAATGTTGTCTGAGGAATTTGAGATCCAAAGTGGGGTAAGACAAGGCTGTATCCTTTCACCAATATTATTCCTATTGGTGATTAGCGATGTGCTTCATGCAGCTTTGTCGACGGGAAACGGAGGAATTCGATGGACTCTTACATCTCAACTGAAGCATCTTGACTACGCAGACGATGTATGCTTACTCTCCCACAGAATTATGGACCTCCACCAAATGACAGCAGATGTGGAGAGGGAGGCAGGTGTCGTCGGGCTGAAAATTAATACGACAAAAACTAAAATCATCAGCCTTGGAACTAACTCATCGGCTCAAATATGCATTGCTGGACAACCGGTAGAGAGAGTAGAGGATTTCCAGTATCTTGGGAGTATTGTCTCGACCGATGGTGGAACCGAACTGGATATAGCCAACAGGATCGCCAAAGCAAAGTCCGCGTTCGGGATGTTGTCCAAAATATGGCGAAGCAATGCAATCAGTTTGAGCACCAAAATAAGACTGTTCCGCTCCAACGTTGAATCCGTGCTGCTATATGGTTGCAGCACGTGGAGAGTGACCACTACTATCACCAGAAAGCTGCAAACGTTCGTTAATAGGTGTCTGCGCAATATCTTAAGGATTTTCTGGCCCAATCGTATCTCTAACGAACACCTTTACGAGAGAACGGGTCAGGAACCAATAGGCACAACTATCCAACGGCGGAAGTGGCAGTGGATTGGTCACACGTTCCGAAAGGGTGACAGCTCCATAGCGAACCATGCTATGCAATGGAACCCTCTAACTCAGGATGGCAGAAGACCTGGCGGTCCGCGGAAAACATGGCGCAGAACAGTCGAGAAGGAGGCACGGCAGTTAGGGAAAAGTTGGGGAGAACTCAGACACATTGCCAGAAACCGTACACGATGGCGCGTAGGCGTAGTAGAGGCCCTAGGACCCACAAGGGGATACAGGACATAAAAAAAGTAAGTAATATACTTCCTTGCGGTACTCCAGTTTAATTTCTTTTAGGTGGGAATTTCTTGACGTCTCGCAGGCCTTTGCCTTTGAAATGTTAACTAAGACAAGTTCTCCCTGTATGCTTATACGATATTCTAGAATCATCTCGGGAATAGACTCTTTCGGGTTAGACATGGAGTCGAATACTCCGAGCTCAAAGAAATTCCGCCCGGTGTACCGCAAGGAAGCGTTCTTGGGCCACTTCTCTATTTGTTATATACTCGTGATATACCGATAGAAGATGGTACTATCCTTGCTACGTTCGCCGATGACACCGCTACCCTAGCAGTAAGTAAAACAATCGAAGAAACGGCTGCAAAACTGCAAAATGCACTGAATAATGTAAATGAATGGATGAGGCCTGGCGGATCGACCTCAACGAATCTAAATCTGTTTACGTGAATTTGACTTATAAGAGAAATGCACTGGTTACTCGGAAAGCATTCCCAGCTCAGTACTGAGAACAAACTGCTTTTATACAATCAAGTGCTAAAGCGGGTGTGGACCTACGGTATACAACTTTGGGATTGTATCAAGAGGACAAATGCAAATATTTTACAAACCTGTCAAAATAAAGCGAAATTGTCCAAGCACCGTGGTATAGCAGAAACGACGATATCCACAGGGATCTCGAAATTCCGACAATCGAAGCTGAAACTAGAAGCTTCGCGAGAAAGCATAGAAACCGACTAATCGGACATGTCAACAATACAGTTCTACAAATTTTGGATGAGAGCAATTTATTGCGCCGACTACAAAGGACGAAATCTTTCGACATTTCGACCGCGTCTAGATTGCGGAACATGCAGGATCTTTCAGTGGAGAGTAACCTGCCAATCGTTTTTATTTCGTGAAAGAAAAATTGCTTGACAAGTTATTACTTAGCTGCCATATCTAACAAATTTATATCGAAGGGTGGTGTTTTTTTAGTCAGTAAGAATCTGACACTACTATGAGCACGCACTTGCTATTCTCAGTGTCTATGGAAGATTTTTCACCTACCCTCAGGAAAAAAAGAAATATATATATTTGACATGATGGGCAACAAGGATATTCGTCTATAAGAAGACGCTTCGTGAAGATCACATTTCTTTCAAATCTTTTTTTTTTGTGATATTAAGTTTACATTTATTTTTTTCTTTTTAGTTAGAGGAGTAATTTTGCAGCCCGCTCTTTGTATCTGTTCAGTAAAGGCGAGTACTTCTTCATCCTGAGGTGTAGTAAAAAGTTGTTGCATTTACAGGTGTATAACAGATGCATTAGATTTATTCGAGTATGTCATTGTCTATTGATTGCTTCTCAGTCTCCATTTCGAATTAAATCGGGAACATTTCTCAAATTACTGTCCTTTAAATCAATTAAAATAGGTCACAACTCCCCATCATCCAGCACATGCCAAGCATCAACCCAGGTGGATTAAATGAGATTTCTCGAATACCTTTCCCATCTTCTCCAGTGCTACGAAACTACTAGATCCTATTTTTCTTTTCACTGAAACGGGAAGAGGGTTCCTTCATCAGAACACTGGTTGTGTCAATTTAAATCTATTTGAGACAAATAATCCTATTGCCTCTGCCGTTTCAAATGCTGAGATGATAAAATCGATCTTTGTTACGCGGTAGTGTGCTAGTGCCGAGCGACCTCCCTAATAATGGACGGCTTCTATTTTTATGATGGCGCGTTTTATTTTATCGCAATCAATTGGGATTCGATTTGATGAGGATTCTCCTGGTATTTTTTTTCACGCAACCGACGTCGTTGTGTCGTTGTCGGTTGTCCACAGAGACTCGGTGCTTTAATTTATATATGTATGTATAAAGCCGAGAGATCTTAAATTGTATTGATAGCATAATTTGTATCTATGTGCATGTATCTGCTGTGTAAATTGTTTTGTTGGTTGCGCCTAATGTTGATGGATTTAATTGAACTCGTGCTATACATCTACTCTGAGGCTTTTGGGTGAACGTTTCACTTGGTACTCATGGTTTGTGGTGATAAAATCATTTTGGTTACGCGGTATTCCATAATTTAATTTATTTTTCTTTTACCATTTTATCCCAAGGGAAGGTGGCTGTTAGAGTGATTGCTGTGGTTTTGGGGACTAAGTGCATAGTTGGATATATGTATATTGGGGTTATCGAAAATCTGGCGTGGTGAAAACATTTTAATAGCTTTAAATTCTATTCTTGATGAAACTTACAGAAAAGAGGGCGTTCTTCATAAGACAACAGTTGTACTATCTCGAACGAATGGTTTAAGAACAATTTCTATTCATTAACATGAGGTATTTTTTTAGTACGCCAGTCATTCCCCTGGATGGATTCGTAGACTCTGCAGGCTGGAGCTTTGATGCACATCAGCTTGAGATTTCTTAGCCATCCTAAGTCAGAAACTACAGCGACAGTCAATTCAGTTTAGTTCCATATAATCATGTCGTGTTGGTTATGAAAGCGAATTTGAAAAACAGCTTATATTCTTGTCAATACCAACGGATATCTGATTTACCAAAAGTAATACACGAATTTGTACTCACGCAAGCTCTAGCCTTCTAGAACAGCTGGGATTTGCTAAAGAACACTAGGAATCGACAGTTCTTTTAGAATAAATATAAATAGGATAAATAATGACTTTCTTCTTTCAAGCCAAAATCCCAGGCATTATCCAGGCTACAAAAATAATCACCGAAGGCAATTACTGTATATACATATGGACAGCCAGGCAGGCGTTAAGACTCTGGAGTTCGCAGCAATTAGATCAAAACCTGTAAGTATGCGGTGACCATACGATCGGAACCAATGTCCACGGGATATCCCACGCAATGAGAGAGCAAAAGAATTTACAAAAAAGGGGTCGGTGCTGCCTACTTCACAAGCACCTTTGTGAAGGTTAAAGGAGCACATTGATGGTAAGGCTACAAGTAAAGCCTATAAGCGACGGGTTTAACGCAGTTCCGAAAATCGCAGGCTTTATTTTGTTTGCCAGGATCGTTCACAGCACTTCTATACAGACGGTTCGAAAACTAAGGACGGAGTAGGCGGAAGTGTTTTCTCTGACAGGATTAACCTTAAGCTCTCCTTCCGTCTACCTAATCATTGTAGCGTAATCCAGTCGAAAATTATGGAGATTAAAGAAGAATCTTGACTTAAGAAAAATGTGATATCCGCTAAAGATATCCGCAACTTTTCAGACAGCCAAGTAGCAATCAAATCCTTGGAATCGACCTCTATAAATTCATTAGCAGTTCTAGATTGCTAATTGTCTCTCGTGGAGATGGTATCTAACAATATTTACTTACTTAACTTGCTAGAACAGGAACAACTATACCCATCCTGGCGGATAAAGGCACCTTAAGTATACCAATTGCTACTTGCAAACTTAAATTTAAGCTGGATGCTATCGAGAGTACAAATCTTGGGTGGACAAGTGGATCAATACATTTAGCGACAAAACAGGATCTAAAACGTTCTAAAAATTTGATATCTCTCATTAGATTGCATTTCGGCACTACAATAGGTGACATCACTGCGCACTGTCTAATAGGCAAGCAGGCTACATCGCTGTGCCTTTTTCCAAAAGACTTTTGTAGAAGCTGCATGGATGAAGAAGAGGTAGAAACTATTTCTCACCTTCGTTGTTTCTGCCCAGCTCTATCCCGTAGAAGGAAGCTGCACTAAGGAACCTTTTACTGCAACGATATAGGCTATCTGATAAGAAGCTCAAAATGGTTTAGCGAGTAGATAGAGAGAAACTTTCCTTTATGGTCCACGTGGTATCACAATGGACCTATTGCTGGTCAAGTGTGTTGTGGATTCTCAGCTGGCAGCCACTTCAACCTAACCTAACCTATCGTCCATAGCATGAATTCTTAACTATCGTCCTTTTACGCTTTAGGGTAGTTATGACAATCCCTATAACGACAGACAGGATACATCTCACTTTGGTAATACTGTCTCCATCACCATGTTTTTCCGATAACCTGGCTTACTCTTGAAAAACGTTGTTGCGTCGCTCCAAATATTAAGCCACTCTAGAAAGATATTTGAAACACATCTGTCATAGGTCAACTGGAGATGTATCGTCTAGTTTGATACCCATCTTTTGAAGTTCACTCAGAAGTGCAGGTAAGAGCTTTCAGCTACACTCATATAGTCAAGTTAGCGCACGTTAATCGTTAAATTACATCATAATGTCTGCATAGCCACTAAGCAGGCATCATGAAAATACAATATTGCCCATGCATGCATATTTATTAAAGAGTTCTTTGAGTTGATCTAATTTTCCTAGAAACAACTAACCAATGACAAAAGTGCATCAACTGAAAGAATTCTTATCATAATTGTTGATTTCCGTGTTCTTTGCATACAATACCGCTGTTTGTTTCATCAATACGATTAGTACAAAACAGAGTTCGCTTGTTGTCCCAATGACACCAATTGATACCAATTTCTATGACAGAATTTCTTATGCGGAAGACCATTTGCACACTGAAGATCTTTTTCGGAAATCAATCGGTATATTGCAATCCATAGGGAGTTAAAGATTACAATGAATGCAACCACAGTGATCGTAGGTAGGATCATTAACTTGGGTATTCCAGAACAGATACCCAGTGTGCGAAAACAATTTTAACGAGGCTTGGGAAGAAAAACCGGCTTTTGGTATGAGAGGACCAAGAACAGTCTGTTGAGAATCTTTAGAAACTTTATTGCTGTGGCATGATGAGCAACTAAACATCATGACATCATCATCGGTGATTACGGCTTAATGGCCGCTCTTTTCAAGGCAACTGCTGATCAATTGGTAGAGAGCATACAGCAAATCATCTTTAAAATTTGGTCAGACGAGTATGCCTAATGAATGAAATCACAGCATCGTTTGCCCGATGCACAAGAAAGGAGACTCCCCCAACTGCGCCAATTATAGGGGCATCAGTCTCCTAAACATTGCGATATTGTGTGAACGCCTCAAACCTTTCGTCAACAGTCTGAATGGCTCCTTTCAGTGCGGTTTCAGGCCACCATCAATCAAATCTTCACACTTCGGCAGATCCTGGAGAAAACCCAAAAAGTTCAAATCAATACTCACAACTTAATCATCGATTCCAAAGCATTTATAGAGAGGAGTTATATAGAGCCATGTCTAGTGTTGACATCCTTGCCAAACTTGTCCGTCTGTGCGAGATGACGATGAAGAGCTCTCGCTGCTCCATCCAGGTCGGCCTTTGCTGTTCCATTATTGGAAGAACTCAGCGGGCTGTCACCGGTGGGTTTAAAAGCATTAAAGCAGAAGCGGCCAAAATGGATTTATCTATAAACGAGGGTAAAACAAGAAAAAACAATCAACACCGACGAATTGGACAGAACGTCACTGTGGGCCGCTACAATTTCGAGGTAGTAATGGACTTTGCCTACATTGGCTCTGCTATAAACTCTGAAAATTACCCCAGCACAGAAATCAAGCGAAAAATTACTCCTGCCAATCGCTGTTTTTTTGGGTTTATAAGGCAATTCAACAGCCGAACAACTAAGGAGACTCTATATAAGACTCTCAGCATCCTAGTCCTGCTTTATGGCGCTAAAACATGGACTTTATTGAAGGATATTTTATTTATTTAGCGTATGGATTTACATATTACAAACAATAACACATGCACTTAAAAGTTAAACAACAAATGCAATAATTCTAAATAACTAGCATTTAATGATCACAGTATTAAATACAAGGTAAGTATAACTAAATAACAACATCTAAGTTTTGTAGCCAGTCTATCACAGCTGAGTTGTTACTACTGTCCGCAAAGTCTTGGATGCCACCAGGGTAGGACCGCTTTTTACATTCTGCAACAATGTGATGGATAGTCTGTCATTGGGTTCGGCAATCGCAGGCGGGAGAATCAGCAATTCCCCAGCTGAACAGCGAGTCCGCGCGTCTTCCGTGGTTGGTTTGGATTCTGTTGAGCGTCGACCAGTCGTTGCGCGGTAATTTAAACCCGAAGGGTAGGCATAATGGGTTCGAGATGGTGGTATAATCAGCTTGCATTGATGCTGTCGAATCTGCTGACCAGATAGAGTTCAGAACGAAATTATCACGCGCAAGCTCTTCAGCAAGCTTCGTAGTTAGGTGCCGGGACAGTAGTAGCAGTAGTAGCAGAGCATAGTAATATCGTGGTGGATGTGCAATTTAGTGTTCGTCCCCCTTGCGTACGTGTGCACTATTCAGCCAGACTGGGGCGTAGTATTCCGCTGTGGAGTATACGAGAGCAAGTGCGGCAGCTCGATGCGTGGATACACCTGACCCCCAAGTCGATCCAGTGAGTTTTTGGATGATGTTGTAGTGAGTTTTGAGTTTTCCAGCAACATTTGTTAGGTGTTGTTTATATGTAAGGGATCTGTCTAGGGTTACGCCTAGGGTTTCGGTTGTGGTTAAGTAGGGTGCTCTTAAACTGGACACCCAGTCAATAATTTGCTGGTTGGCTGGTAAGGTGGAAGCAACAAACTTCTGTTTTAGACGTGCTTGGGCACAGACTCCATTGCCTAAAATATATATTGAATTGCTCAAGGTCTAGAGTTAGAGTTCTTTCTGTGTTCGCTATGTCCTTGTCCTGAGTGGCGATTGCCAGATCATCTGCATATCAAAATTTCCTTGATGCGGTTGCAGGCATGTGCATGTGCGCTTGTGCAGAGATTAAAGGGCAAGGGAGTGAGAACGGAGCCCTGAGGCAAGCCGTTGTTGAGCTTTCTTATTTTGCTTTTGTCCTCATTGATGAAGACTTGAAATAGGCGGCTTGAAGCAGGTTATTGATAAGGTGCCAAATCCTTAGGCACGGGATTGCTTTCAGTAGCTTAAAGATAAGCCCATCCTTCTAGACGGTGTCGTACGCTGCGGTTAAGTCGACGAACGCAACGGGTGTTTTAAGTCTATCCTCAAATTCTGACACGATATGTGTCATCAATGATTGTACCTGGTCCGTACAATTTCTACCCGCACGAAACCCGGCTTGTCCGACAGGTATGAGCTCGTGGATCGTAGGGTTTATTTGATTATAGATAAGGCACTCTAGTTGTTTTTACCAGGTGCTCAAGTGCGCTTTAGGACGATAACTTTCTGGTGCATGGCTAGATTTACCGGGCTTGAGAATGGCTATAATTTTCGTTCGCCTAAACACCGGTGGGATTATGCCTGAATCAAGTGTGTTGCTGTAGAATTTCGCTAGCCATCGCCTTGTATTCTTTCCGCTATGTACGAAGAATTCCGGGTACATGCCATTGAAGTCCGCTGCCTTCCTGTTTTTACTGCCGAAAGAGCATTGCTAACCTCTTTAGATGTAAAACTGCTTGAAAACTGTGATGTCAGCGGGGTATTGGTGTTGGGGTTTCTCAGGACTCGTTTTATGGTGACGGTGTGTTGCTTGTCCATGGGGGTACGAGAAACATATATGATGCGATTGGCCACTTTGTTCGGGTCCATGCAAGAACTTGTGGTTTTCGAGCTACTGCTCCCTCCGAGTGTGCGTAGCAGGCTCCATACTTTCCTACTAAAATGAGTGAAGTTAAGGCTGCTGACCGTTGATATCGATTTGTTTTTGCAGAGGTCTGGGTTGGAGCCTTTTCGCCATCTCCGAGAGTGGAAGGTAGCCCTGTCCTTTCGGTCGAAGATTAGGTGCAGGCGGTTTGAGAATGCCCATTCCATTAGCATGTCACCATTGTTATCATTATTTTCATATCTCCACATGTTATGTTGGCTGTTGAAGTCGTCAATCAAAACTGTGGGTTGATCCGAGACTACGAGAACATTAGACGGCCATGGTGTTCCTGGAGGTTTGTATATATTTACAATGTAAATGCATCCAATTTGGATAGTTATTGTAAAAATGTTGTTGTTGGACCCTACGCTTATACATTTTACGTCCTCTATGCCATTTCTGACGCATGTTGTTGTTCCATATGATTGGTGGAAGGTGGATCCAATGCAAGAGTAATAGGCAACAGTGCCTGTAGCCTTTTGAGCAGCGTCCGATGTAGTATGCGTTTCTTGGATGACGGCTACGTCGATGTTGTTAGTCAGTAATAGTTTTGATAAGAAGTCACTTTTGGATTTGCTTATACATACCTTCGATGTTAAATTGGCATATTCGAACAGAAGTTCCGATACGCCTTGTCAGTTGGCGCTGAAGAGCACCGGCTGTATTGGGCATGCTGAAAATATTAATATTTGCGTCGTTGTTGAAGTTTATTAGTTTATATTATGGCCAGGAGAGTTTATCTTGGTTGTCTGGCTTCCTTAGGCGATAGATTATTTAGCGTTATCCAGGGTATACCACGAGGAAGCGATCAATCATTACACCCATATATTGAAGGTGGATGAATATATCCTCGGTCGCTCCAGCCCGCAAAGTCTTCGAACCTAATCCGGAGTGATGACGCAATTGAGTGCCTCCTCGCCGTTGGTGGCCCCCACAAGTTCAAGAGAGCTGCAACCAACTTGGAGCGCGCAACTGGAGGCAATTAGCTAAAGACTGAGCGAAATGGAGATGCTTGTTGTTTGAGGGCCAGGTCCAGCCTCAACTATAGCGCCACTTAAGTTAAGGCTGCATTTCAAATGTTGCCTGAGACATGGAGAAGCAGTGCAATCAACTTTACAACCAACCTACAATCGTTCCACTTAAACGCTGCTGTTATTGTATAAGACCGCAGTACCTAAAAATTGAGCGCCATAGTTACAAAGATTCTGGAAACTTTTATTAATTCGTGTCTCAAAAATATATTGCGAGTATTATGACCAAACTGTACCTCAAACGAACAGATTTATGAGAGAACGGATCAGGAACATACGAGTATAGATACGATTATATTGGAGAAAGTGAGAGTGGATTGTTCACACTCTAGTCTCTACGAAAGGAGGAAAACTGTACAGTCAGACAAGGCTTGTCTGAACCTTAGTCTTACTCAAGAAGGACAGATAGCGGGTTGGCCTCGTAAACCACAGTATAGGCATAGTACAGTTGAGGAGAAATCACTTAATTAGGAAACAATTGGTTGGAGTTGAAGCACATTGCCAGGAACCGTATGCATGCTAGCTGCCGTAAGACGCTTAGGGGGAGACAGGACTTAAGTAAGCAAGAATCGACATACTGATGCAGTTTATAACATTGAGATGTAATGAATATAAAACTTATAAAGAAGGCTGCCGACAGCCGAATCGGCAAAAACTCTGTCCATCCATCTGTATGTCGCATGTGTATCTAAAGAAACAATTCTCCTTACCCACTCTAAAAAGACTGCGTTAGAAAAATGGGACAAGGCGTTGCCATACGTTTTATAAGGATTGCAGCTTTCCTGTGTTGTTTTCTGAAATCCTTTAAATGCATACATTTCTACGCATCGAAAGCAAATGATCATGCAATTTACTAGTCATGAAATTTACTAGTACAACTACAAAATTTAATGGATAGGTCTCTTGGAGTTTTTTTCTTCTTCTTTTTTACACCAAACTGTGTACATAATTGTAGGTAATTTCAGAGCGTAATAACATAAATTTAAACAGCATGCAATTACCTCAAATAGTTTTACACTAAAGTAAAAGGGAGGAAGAAATCTTTGTCCTAAGCTACTAAAAATACATACTTTGGCACCGTGTCAATACCTTAAACTACGTCGAACTTCTAGTGAATTATTAACTAAAGTTCAGAGATGCATCTTGCATGTCCATTATTAAGATCCAACGACCACACGCAGCGCAATTTGTAAAAGATGCAAAAAAAAAAACAGCGTGTATCTTTTGACCTTAAGCATTAAGAACAAGCACAAGGCTGTGTGCGCCCATACAGCTTGCCAACTAGTGAATATATCCGATGGATTGCAGATTGAAAATTTCTTGTTTTAAGCAAAAAAAAAAAAAATTGCAAAGAAAAATTAATTAAAATGTCAAGTTTGCGCGCAAGTTTCCTCGTCAAACAAGCTCAGCATGCGTGTTCCTCAGGGTGTGTTGTCATTTTACCAAATTGCTCGTCGATTGGGGATACAGTACACTCCACATATATCTACGTGTACATATCCACCAACGATGACTAATTGTACGAAGCATGCGTTGTTCACTGCAGACATAGCCAAAGGAATTTAGGTCGAACTGAAAATTTCCGTGTTAAGAGGGAAGTTGGGTTCGCCGATAAAAAAAATAAAAAATGCGAACAAAACGTTTTAAAACAAAAATAAGTAAAAAATACATAAAATATACAAAAGTGCATATTCGAATAGTATGGGTACCGATTCTTGTATGGGTCTCCCGCTAGTAGAATACAAATCGAACCTAAAGCCAGCGCAACCGCCAAGAACTCATTTTTGCATTGCGTTGTTGAAAAAAAGTACATTTTGGATATATGCCAGAATATGCAACAAAACAGCAGCCGATATGTGTACTTAAGAAAAAAAATAAAAATATGAAACATAAATAAATTGGTTCCGGTGAACGTGTGCCAGAAAATATGCACGAATACGTTCGGCGTACACGATCTTGATCGCATGAACCTCTGTACACGCATACGTACGAGTATGCATGCAGTCTTCGTGATAATTTCAATTTATGAAAATAGTGAGTAATTTTATGTTAAATGCTTCATGGGTGGCAGGCATATTTAAACATTTTAAATAATGCACCGATGAATGTAATTGGTGACGATAAAACCTTCTTTGTTTGTAAATACTTAAACTTGCGTAAGAGTCGCTTTTTATACTTTAAGTCATGACTAAAAAAAATGTTAACCAATTGCTATTCATAATTTTCGTAGTAATTTCTGGGGAACACGTACAGTGACGTAGACTAGTAATGTAACGTGATATACAACTAGAAATGAATTTGGAAGCCTACGCACGTGTACATACTTAAGACATATAAAAGAGTACCACAGGGGTCAGTGTTAGAGCCCCTTTTATGCAACATCGATTAACCAATCCATTAGATTAACTTTTGCGACGGAAGTGGTCCTAACAATTCGGTGACAATGAAGAGAAAAAGTCAATAATAAAAAATTGGTGGCAGTGTGATTCATAAAGCATTTGGGTGTGATGATCGATACAGCGTTTAGGCCGTTGCTATAAAGCCCATACCCAGCGGACATCAAATCATTTCGTATTGATCACTGCAGGCATGAGAAAGTAAACAAAAAACCATATCGAACATTTGTCATAAATATGCAGTCTGTATGACAAAACTGCTTATCCGGTGATCACGAGGTTGGAACCCTGACTGAACCAGAATCACAAAAACGGCTGACTGGACACGGCTTCTTATTATATACCTACATATGTATGCAGTTTCAAGCGAAGACGTCGATTACATTTTCAATAAATACCCTTGATTCCGCGCTGAAAAAGAAATAATCATAGCTTAACTTGGCCAACAGTCAAAGCCGGAAATAACACCACGCATACCACCTTGATCAAAAAGTCCCCGGAATTTATTCAGAAAATGAAAAATACAAGTTTATTCATCTAAATCTATATTTTCCCCTTCAAAGTAATCCCCATCGAGTGCAACACACTTATGCCAGCGCTTGATCCAATCTTCGAAACATTTTTTATATTCGGTTTTCGGTATGTCCATCAGTGCTTCCTGCGATTTTGCCATTACTTCCTCTCGGCTGCTGAAACGCGTTCCCCGTAATGGTTTTTTAACTCGATTGAACAGAAAGAAGTCACAGGGAGCCAAATCAGGTGAATTCGGTGGCTGTTGGATGGTATTTGTTGCATTTCTCGTCAAAAAATTACGAATAATGATGGCACTGTGCGACGGTGCGTTATCATGGTGCAAAATCCACGAGTTTTCTGCCCACAATTGTGGTCTCTTTCGGCGAATTGCTTCACGCAAACGTCTCATAATGCCCAAACAATACTCTTTGTTTACTGTCTGGCCTTCTGGCAAAAATTCATGATGCACCACACCGTTGTAATCCATGAAAACCATGAACATTGCCTTCTTTTTTGACTGAAAACGTCTGCCACTGCGTTCATCATCTTCGATTGACTCACGACCACTTTTGAACCGCTCGTGCCACTGGTAAACGACCGTTTTCTTTAGAGAATCGTTGCCGAAACACTTTGCTAACATTTCCAACGTTCGCGCACCATTACATCCGTTTTTTACGCAAAATTTAATACAAGTTCGTTGTTGCAAATTTAAATCCATTTCTAAAAAATCACCAACACACACAGAGATAGATGTACTCTTGGCTACGTAACTTTTGCAAATGTCAAGCTATGACGCTAAGATTAAGAGGGAATATCAACAACAGATGTACCAACTTAACAAAGAAAACAGAATTTAAATCGGAACGATGGGAGCACCACACGGTTTTTATTCCGGGAACTTTTTGATCAAGGTGGTATACTCATACCCAAAGTGGCGCAAGAGTCATCACACTATCGGAAAATGCTGCCATTTTTGCAAAAGTCACCGTGACTTTGATATTTTGTGAAGTAAACAGAGCAGATACACGTAGAAAAAATATGGATTGCTATACTCTTCAAGAATTCGGAATAATTCTGTCAATGTTTGAATACTGCGGCAACTAGCCGCTCGCTTCGAGGATACTGGCTCAGGTTATATTTATTTATTCATCTCCAAGTAACTTAAACTTTATAGACTACAATAGGACTATAGGTTTGGTAGGGTTATGAGGTTATCATAAAACACTAGGCACCAAAGTGGGCCTAGGTGGCATCGCGTTCCCTAGGGAACCTTCACGACAAAAGACCTAAACCAAATCTCCCATACAATTAATTTCCCTACACAATTTGAAAAGGTCCTTGTTGTGGTTCAAGGACCTCAACTTTTTTAGGTTATCGAAGAAGTATCTATCAAGGTGCTTTAGCCTTTTCCTGGTAACGCCTTGGCACTCACAGAGTATATGTGTTATGTCATCTAAGACATGTAGGTTATTGCAGTAGCTACAAACATCCGTGTTAGATAATACTAGTCTCATAGCATGCTTCCTTAGGGGACAGTGGCCAGAGAGTATTCCTATCGCTGTCCTTAGCCGTGATCTTTCTGTCTAACACAGGCCACAAGGCCTTAGACACCCTGTGACCATCTTAGATTAGCCGTGTCGATGATTCTATCACGAATAATTTCCTTAGCCACGCACCCTGATGGTTTAATACTACCAATTACCATACCTATGTCACTATGTGGGAGCCCCGCTCTTCTTTTGGCCAGCGCGTCGGCTTGCTCATTGCATTTGATATCGCAGTGTCCAGGTACCCAACATAATCTGATTCGGTTCTGCGTACATAATGTCTTAAGCATTGTGCGGCAATTCCTGATTATCTCAGATTTCGTAACGTAAGACTCTAGCGCCTTTAGCGCAGCCTGACTGTCAATGTAGATGACGATATTCTTATCGGATATTGATCCTATCTCAAGTAATTCCGCAGCTTTAAGTACAGCTAGAACCTCTGCATGGAACACACTGCATGTGTCCGGAAGTCTCAGGTCAACCTGTAGGTTAATATCTCTCCACTAAATACCTGACCCCTCTGCCCCTCTGCCCTCTCTAGTCTAAGAACCATCTGTGTATATTGCAATCTCGTTATGGACAAAGACTGTCTTCCTTCGCCAGTCCTCTCTAATAAGATACATTACTTCGTATGGTGTGTCGAAGTCTAAAGTACCAAGGATATCGTCCGGTTCGCCAGGGATTTCGGGAAATGATTCCTTGGGAGTGGAGCTATGTCCTACGTTATTAGTCTTGAAGAGACCAACGTTAGTGAGCTAAAGCGCAATGTTGCCCGCTTGAAATTTAATTTGTAGGTCTAGTGGTAAAAGATACAGAAAGATCTCGAGTGCAGCTGTAGGTGTTGTGTGTAGAGCACCCGTAAATGGCAATGCAAGCTGTTCTTTGTACCAAGGCCAACATATCCCGTATGTTTTTCGTATTCGTTGCCTTTCACCACACAAGAGCCCCATACGTAATGATGGGTCTGACTATCATGATGTATATCATACTATCATTGCGGGCTTCAGGCCCCATTTTTTCCCTGTGGTCCTCTTACAGATGAAGAGAGCATTATAGCCTTGCGCACTCTTTCCTATATGTTAAGTTCCCAATTTAGTTTCCTAAGCAGCATTATGCCAAGATATCTAGCGCGATCCAAAAGGGAAAGCTCCACCTCTGCTAGCTTAGGCAGTTTGAAGGGTGGTATCTTGTATTTTCTGCTGAAGAGTACCAATTATGTTTTATCCGGGGTGACGTGCAGTCCACACCCTCTAGCCCATTTTTCGAGATTATTAAGATCTGATTCCATCATTTCACTTAATGTGTCAAGGCAGATGTCTAAGAAGACCATCAAACATCTGCATGGGCTTTTACAGCGAATTTGAGTGAACAACTTGAAGACGTACCTGTGCAAAGTGCAATTAGTGCATCTATTGCGTGAAAATTACAGCCAACCCCTCCTGAACTTCGACTACGATGAGGACGATTCTCCACTGAATATCATCATGAGCGATTTAGACCTATGCGGATATGTGAATAAGCAAAGTTATAGCTGCTGGGGCACTGAAAATCTGCATGTAATGCACGAAGAGCCATAACATCCTCTCAAAGTCACTGTTTGGTGCGGCGTTTACGGAGGAAAAGTGATTGGCGCATATTTTTATCCAAGCCGATGTTTTTTCTGTAGCGCTCACAAGTTACAGTAACCGAGATACCCCTGTTGCTGTTTCGCTACCGGGTAATACCCGTACTTGCTCTCACCGTGCAGCAACTCCCTGGTTATAGTAACTACTAAAAGATCCGCTGGGCCATGCGCAGTTTCAAGCCCTTCAAGTCCCCAGGACCTGACGGTATCATTCCTGCAGAATTTAAAAAATGTGAGGACATTGTGCTTCCATGGCTCAAAGTCATCTTATCGAGCTGTCTAAATCTGGTCTACATACCCAAGTCGTGGACCGAGGATGAAGTCGTCTTCATTCCTGCTGCTGAATGCCCAGACAGTCTCAAGGAAATCCTCCAATATGCTCTCCCTCTCGGCTCACTAGGTGGGCCTCCAAATGTTGATTGGGGTTAACCCTCATCAAACAGAATTCGTTCTCTTCACAAGGAAATATAAAGTTCCCCTCGTAGACCCTCCTATGATTAATGGCACCAGTCTCACATTCACTGTTAATGCAAAATACCTGGGTCTTACTTTGGACAGAAAACTGAACTGGAAAGCTAATCTACTTGAACGCGTAAGGAAAGTTAATGTAGCTCTATATTCCTGTAAAAAGAACGTAGGTAGGAGGGGGTATGAAACCTGATATCACTCGCTGGCTTTACGTGTCCATTATCAGGCCTATACTACTCTATGGCGTGATTGTTTGGTGGCCTGCTTTTAATAGGGCTGTCCGCTTCTCTCAGTTAGCTAAAGTTCAAAGATGCATGTGTTTCAATGGTGCACTAAGAACTACGCCCTCTGCGCAATTGAACACAAGACACCAGAGACCAGGGAACAGTCGAGACAGTGAACATCTCCTGCTGAAGGCGAAGGCGTTTGTCGACCAAAAAGTCATGGCGACAGTTTTTTGGGATGCGCGTGGTATCATTTACATCGATTGCCTTGAAGAGGGTAAAACGAACACGGCTGAGCAGAGCTGTTAGATCGATTCGACGCCGATTTGAAGCAAAAATGGCCGCATTTGGCGAACAAAAAATTCTGTTCCACCAGGACAACGCACCGGCGCACAAGTCCACAGTCGCACTGCCAAGATTGTATGAATTGGATTACGAATTGCTCCCTCATCCAGCATATTCTCCAAATTTAACCCCATGCGACTATTTTCTATTTCCAAACATGTAGAAATGGCTCGGCGGCAAGAGATTTGAGTCGAATGAAGAAGTCATCGATGAAACAAACGCCTATTTTGAGGGCCTTGAGAAATCGTATTATTTGCAGCGCATCAGAAAATTGGAGAAACGTTGAACGAAGTGTATCAAGCTAAAAGGAGATTATGCTAAAAAATAAAACATTTATTTGCCGAAAAGAGTGTTCCTTATTTAAATTTTCACTTATTGACCCACCTAAGTAGCATTTCTATCTATCCGACTGTTTGCCGTCTGAAAATATCGGCAGGCCTCCCGATTTTGGATACGATAAGTATAGGAGTGTATTGCACCCAAACAAATATATTTACACTACCACGGGCATATTGATAGCTAGCTTTCAGAGTAGAGTGAGATGCTCCGACTCAGGACGCGACAGAGGATGCAAAGGACAATTTTTATAGCCACTTAGGTGCCGTCTACAACCAAACGCCTAATGGGGACATCGTAATGGTGATGGGGGATCTCAATGCCATGGTAGGTAGCGACAACACTATGCTTAAACACGTGATGGGAGTTCACGGCGTTGGAGACTGTAATGATAACGGTGAGTGGTTTGTGGACTTCTGCAATACCAACCGCTTAGTCATTGGAGATACGCTGTTTAAGCATAACAACTGCCACAAGATCAGTTGGGTCTCTACTGACAGGCAGCGAACATTCAACCAGATCGACCACATTGCGATCAGCCGTCGCTTTAGAAATTGTGCTGGACGTCCAAAACAGACGTGGAGCTGACGTCGGTCTAGAACGAGATCGTTCACCATCTCATGTTAGCTCATATACGCCTTCTTACTGCATTCTTCAATAGCAGCCGCTTAAACTTTCTTAACATCACCAGGTTTAATATCGACAAGCTTAAGGTTCCCCAAGTACACCAACAGTTCAGGGATCACCTTTTGCTCAGAAGCAGAAGCAATCAGCAGCACAATGCACGAGAGCATGGATGACCACTTGAATGCGGTGAAAAATGCTTTTACGGCTGGGTTACACATCTATGTCGGTAAAAGACAGAAAAACCGTCACAGATGGCTATCTGCAGACACCTGGAAACGGATCGATGATCGTACAGTAATCAAGGCTCGGATTGCAGCAGCCTCAGTAGTAGAGAGAACCGAGCTAGAAGCCTAATACCGCACGAAGAAGGAAGAAGTGCAGCGTAGTGTGAGACGTGACAAACGTCAACACATCAACTCACTGGCTTCAATGGCTGAAGAAGTAGCGAGCAGGTGCGACAGTAGGACTATTTATAGCATCACTTAGGAGCTGACCACTAAGTGGTCGGAACTCCAAATAACATCCAGTGAAGAGCCTAAACGGTAACCTTCTGATCTCGGAAGAGGACCAGCTCCAAAATGTGGAGAAGCAATGTTATCAGCTTAAGAACCAAGCTGCGACTATTTCGCTCCAACGTAGAGTCGGTGCTGTTTTATGGGTGCAGTACTTGAAAGGTGGACACCAAATAACACATGCAAGCTGCATCTCCAATGAACAACTTTATACGAGAACGGGCCAAGAACCTATAAGCATAACTATACGAAGCAGAAAGTGGCAGTGGATTGGACACACCATACGGCGCGAAGACATACGCCATGTAGTGGAATCCACTCACATAGGCAGGCAGAAGAGCGGAACGCCCTAGGCAAATGTGGCGCAGAACAGTTGTGGAGGACTCGAGCTCTTTAAGAATGAGTTGGAGGTAGCTTAGGCTTGCAGAACTCCGAACAAGATAGCGCGCAGGCATGGTTGACGCTCTATGGCCCCTGAGGGGCTAAAGGATCTAAGTAAGTAAGTACCACTGTTTGTGGAAAGACTGTGGCTATAAATGGTTCAACTTCTTCCAATACCCACACGGAGCCCCAAGGTACTAGTATCCCCCCACGTTCCACTAAGGACTCCTCGGGAACAAGGCTTACCCTTACCCCCGCTAAACAGGCATATAAAGATCGCTGCATAGCCTGCCGGATTCTGGAGCACTTTGTCAATATACCGGAGTGCAAAAGAACCGAAAAGGTGAACGCCAGCGTAGAATGGGCTACAAAGATCGCCAGTGAAGACAAAGTTAGCGTCGCCACGTCAAAGCTGCGACGCCACGTCAAAGCGACAGCGATCGTTGGAGGAATCCGTGTAGGATCCGAAAAGAGCCAAGGTGCGCAACACCAGTACCTCTTCCAGGCCATCCAGTGTCATATTGAAGTCCTTAAGGAGAAATTAGTCCTGGCCGTCGACAAAGTGATGTAAACGGATCAATCGCCGCTGAAAAATGGAAGTTGGTTCCTTCACGGATACTTTCAGTGTTTCTGGACATAATGAAGGAAAATCCAGGTCCTCCGCCTAGATGCTGCGGTGGAATCGCATGCGAAGACCAAAGGTCATACGACCTATATAAACATGCTATAGGTAAATTAGTAGAGGTATGTCCAGGTGCCAAGCTTGATGTTGCTGCCTTTTTTTTTTTTTCATATATATTTGGCGCAACAGCTCCAGGGCCTAGCTTCTCGCAACCACTCATGTTGTGTGCGTTATATTTTTCACACGAATGGAAGGGACCTACAGTTTAGTGCCGTTTCCGAACGGCGAGTTGAGAAAGCTTTTTCGTGACAACAATACTCTCGGATGTTTGTCAGATGCTCGCGAGAGGTGGGACCGTGAAAAAACTTGTTGGTGTTTTCTGGGATTCGAACTTGGAACCTCAGGCGTAGTGATCCGACACACTAACCACTTACGCCACGACGCCCACACGTTGCTGCCTTAGAAAAAGCTGTAAATAGCGTTTATCTAAGTAAGGGCCAGTGCACAGCTTGTTTGTGCATAGGCGGAGCACTACATACAACTCCCTCTCCGGCACTTGGCACTTTGTTGTATCTGATACCCCTCGATATATTTAGCAAGCAAATAGCAGCGAATGTAGCCGTTTGCCTCGAAGCTACCCAACAGTGGTCAAGAAAAGAATTTGGCCACGCTTCTATTCTGAAAAAATTCAAAATCTCTCCCGAAAACACGGACTACACCATCCCACGTCTAAACTTTGACAAGAACTTCCTCGTTTCCATCCCCTCCAGATCACTCTAGATGGATGATACATTTTTAGACGATGGGTCGATCCACTTCTACACTGACGGCTCAAAATCCAAAGACGGAGTTGTTGGAGGTGTTTTCTCTTACAAGCTTAATCTCAATCTCTCCTTCCGACTACCAAATCATTGGTTCAAGGCGAAAATTTTGGCGATTAAAGAAGTCTTATCTAGGCTTAAGAAAAACGTGATATCTGCTAGAAATATCCTCAAGCAGCAATCAAATCGCTGGAATCGACCTCTATAAATTCCTTAGTAGCTCTAGACTGCCCATCGTCTCTCGCGGAGATGGCTGAGCAGTTAAATATTCACTTATGTTGGGTGCCGGGGCATAGGGACATTCCAGGGAATTGTAAGGCTAATGAACTCGCATGAATAGAAACAACTATACCCATCGTGCCGGACAAAGGCACCTTAGGTATACCAATCGCTACCTGCAAACCCAAATTTAAGCTACATGCTATCGAGACTACGAACCTTAGGTGGACAATTGGACCCGCATGTCTATCGACAAAACAAATTTGGCCGAAGCTGGATCTAAAACGTTCTAAGAATTTGATTTCTCACAACAGATTGCATATCGGCGCTATAATAGGTGTCATCACTGGACACTGTATAATAGGTAAGCATGCTACAGGGCTAGACCTTTTTGCGAACTAACTAACTATTCATCACCTTCTTGGATACTGCCCAGTTCTCTCCCGTAGAAGGAAGCTTCACCTAGGAGCCACCTATTACAACGACATAGGCGACATGAAAAGCATCGACATTAAGAGCCTCCTACTCTTCAAAGAAGCTCAAAATGGTTTAACGGGTATCACAATGGACCTGTTATTGGTGCTAGTGCGTTGGCGATTCTCAGCTGGCAGCCACTTCAACCTAAACTAACCTAACCTAAGTACCACGGGCATTTGTTTGGGACAAACATTATTTTTCTCAGGGTGTACAAACCTCAGATATGAAGTTCGTATGAAATAGAATTGCAGGAGCAATTATGATTCAAATATCGAAATCGCAAATGTTCACAAAACCGTTTACAGGTACAAGTAAATAAAATGGAGACATCTTACCAGAGATGAGACAGATTCAAATATCTAATTCGAACTATTATGTATGTACGTGGAGTAGGGTTATGTGGGTATTTAAATGCACGTGCTGATCTATTTAGATCAATCTACATCGCATATGTCATTAAGTCCATGTTCTCGATAAAAAGGTGAAGTGACGGCTAATGTGCATATATTGTACATTCTCTATTCGAAAAGAAAATGTCATCAAACCGCATAGTTGTAAATACGAACAGCAAATTAAAAAATAAAAAATAAAAAACATAATAAATAACAAAAAAAAAAAAAGAACAGCAATAAAAATAAATTGAATTCTGTAGCATGTAGTGTACGACCGACCGCATGCGTGATGGAATTTTATTTTACCTTTAATTAGTTTCATGCAAGCAAACAATTCCACACACAGGCACACCATGTAACTAAACCACAAGGAGGACACGACCAGAGAGAGAGGACATTGGACATTGCACACAACCACCACGGAACAAGAGGCACACCGCACCGTACCGCTCCATGTACACGAGTAGTTTATGAACTCGGCCTAATCGTGGAGCAAATCTTCACAGTTTTCTACTTGAAGTTGATTTATTTGCATAGAGAGACAAAATTTTTACTTTCACATAGCGTTCTAGCGTGCGGGTGTCAATAAACCCCACGAGCGCGAAGAACGTCTAAATACGAATTCACATACCCTGCACGTACGCATTTTCTACTTAGACTAGTGCTACCACCGACCGACTACTAAAATGTATGCACGGCTGGCTAAATGTAGACTTATTTTCAGAATTTCAATTCGAAAATTTCCTTGCGATTTTGTAGTGCATGATGTCACTGTGCAGAGTTGCGATGGTGTGGAATTTTGTTTGGGTAACGTATGAAATATTTTTGGATCCATTAACCGATTTATTGCGAATGGAGGCATCAAAAGGGACATCTATGTGGAATGTGATATGACCATGGAGGCAGATAGACACTCTGTAACTTAGGAATGACAGCTGCATGCTATTACAATCACCAGGAAGCAAGTTGCATATGCCCAAATCATCATCATTATGTAGTTGTGACAAGAAGATAATTATATTCATCACTTTGTAGAGTTAGAATTTGACGCATGTGTGGTAAGAACTAACTACATGAATGCAAAGTTTTTTCCGAGAAAAAATAATGTACAGAGCTACACCCTATTCAATACAGCATAGACACACTTTTTGTAGGCAGGTGGGCAAAGGTGAAACTTAGTTAGGGTTCTAGTGCCATTTCAATACCACAACTCATGCAGCCTTTTTGGATCTTAAGCTTGGAAATAAGTGAAATTGGCGTAAACGTCTTTAAATCGACCCTGTGGCATTAAGAAAGTTGATTACTTCTACGATACTTACAAAGCAAATGGCAGATTGTTTCTTTCTGCATAGTTAGCAATATTGCAATCAAGAACTATTTCGGAGAAGGATCTGCAGAGGAACACCCCAGGGTGGAGTTCTGTCCCCGGTAATATGGCTGCTTGTGGTGGATGAGATCTTGTTAATACTGAAGGAAAACGGCTTCAACGTGACGGCCTATGCGGACGATGTCGTTATCCTGGTTTCGGGAAAATTTCCTCCAGTCCTAAGTGAAAGGCTCAACTTCGTACTACAACTAGTGGATAACTGGGTCAGCAGCAAGGGGGTGGGGGTTAACCCCTCAAAGACGGAGGTAGCACTTTTCACTAAGAAGAGATCAATTCCTACCTTCAGACCCCCAAATATCGGTGGCATTGAACTAAGTATCTCAAGTTCAGCTCGATATCTGGGCGTAATTCTAGATTGCAAACTGAACTGGAAGGAAAATATTGCCGACCGCATCAAAAAAGCAAGTGCAGCTTTCTATTCCTGCAAAAAGGGATTCAGTGATACATGGGGCTTCAAACCAGCTGTGGTGTACTGAATATACACGGCGGTTGTTGGACCCATTCTCACATATGGTTCACTAGTATGGTGGATGATACTTGAGAAGCAATACCAGCTTTCAAACTTTGCCAAAATCTAGAGGGCGGCGTGCATCGGAATCATGGGATCAATGAGAACAACATCAACAGCGGCAATGGAAACCATGCTTATTTTAATTTCGCTTGACATATACTGCAGCAGTCTGGCGGATAAAACCGCTGCGAGACTGAGGGAAGGCCAATTGTGGTCATCGAGCCTTTACGGCTATGCCTCCATTCTGTCTCGATGGGGGACTACGAGTGGATTGACGGAAACTGATCACATGAACCCGATGCTAGCATTTGAAAGGAGATTTACTATAAGAATTTCTGACAGAATATACTGGAAGAATCGAAGAACCATGAAGTAAAAGGAGTTGGCTTTCTATACCGACGGTTCTAAGATGGACATTGGCACGGGAGCCGGAGTTTATTGTGAAGTCCTAGGAATAAACCACTCCTTTAGAATAAACGACGACTGCAGCGTCTTTCAGGCCGTGGTCACAGCCATCATACAGGCTACTGAAATTATACGCGAGAGTAACATCGTTGGTGAATCGATCACTGTCTATATAGACAGCCAGCCAGCCCTTAAGGATCTGAACTCTACTATAATTAGATCGATGCTTGTGAATAGCTGCAAATCACTCTTAAAAGGGTGATCTAGAGCCAATGCGGTGACCCTCTGCTGGGTACCAGAGTATATGGATATCGAAGGTAACGAAAGGGCTGACGAGCTTGTTAGGAAAGGGTCGGCGCTGCACTTATCGCTGGCCCTCTGTTGCAAACCCAATCAGTTCCTTACCCAAGAAAATAGAGGATGAAGCCACCGGTCGAGCAAACAGACGCTGGGTTCATCTGGAAAGCAAGAATAGATCAACCTCTCTGGTAAAACTTAGCCGTTATAACGCACGGGTAATTCTGGCATAATTACTGGACATTGTGTCATTGGCGTCCACGTGGAGCGACTTGGTGTTCTACATAACGACTATTGTAGAAGATGCAGGGACGAAGAAGAAATTGAATCTATTCGTCACCTGCTGTGTGATTGTCCTGCCCTATCCGTCAGAAGAGGGAGGACTCTTGGTAGTTACTGCTTCTCGGAGCTGGAGGAGTTAAGTAATGTTGAGCTGATGGACCTCCTGAAATTCATATCACTTTCTGGGTGGTTCTGACAGCGGACTGTCTATCAATGGTCTGAGTGAGCAGTGACTCTTTGTCACAAGGCACCCATCAACCTAACCTAGCCTAGCAATATTGCAGCCGCGACGATGTGCATAGAATGAAATGTTTATTCTAGCCGCATGGACCCTAATAAGGCAGTGGCCTGTACAAATGGCCACAATTCTGGCGATCTTGTAGATCTTGTGTTGTATGCCAGCTGTAGTTGGGCCACGTCTGTCAAGATATTACACAACATATGTCATCTGTTCTTGGCCTTTGAGAGAATGTCCGCAAATTACTTCCCTTAAGAGCACCCAATGGTACGAAAACCGCTTCCTCAAGGGACCTGTCAGGGGCAGGTCCTCGCTTTGCAAACGAGGTGAGTCACTTATTACATTATTCCACCAGTTCGGAAGATTACGTAGCGGAACTATTATATTGATTGCAGCTTGGCTGTTAGTGAGGATGGCCATATTACTAAAGGGTGTCGATGGACTCTTACATCCCAACTGAAACATCTCCTCCAAATGACAGCAGATGTGGAGAGAAAGGCGTCGTCGGGCTGAAAATTACTACGACAAAAACTAAAATAATAAGCCTTGGAACAAACTCATCGGTTCAAATAGGATTTCCAGTATATTGGGGGTATTGTCTCGAAAGATGGTGGGGCCGAACTTTTTTTTTTCCTGAGGGTAGGTGAAAAATCTTCTATAAACACTATGACAATAGCAAGCGCGTGCTCATAGTAGTGTCAGATTCTTAATGACTAAAAAAAACACCACCCTTCGATATAAATTCGTTAGATATCGCAACTAAGTATTAACTTATCATGCAGTTTTTCTATCATAAAATAAAAACGTTTGGCGGGTTTCTTTCCACTGAAAGATCCTGCATATTCCGCAATCAAGACGCGGTTAATCATTATCTCGCCAAGTCGAAAGGTTTCGTCCTTTGTAGTCGGCGCAATAAATTGCTCTCATCCAAAATTTGTAGGACTGTATTGTTGATATGTCCGATAAGTCGGTTTCTATGCTTTCTCGGGAAGCTTCTAATTTCAGCTTCGATTGTCGGAATTCCGAGATCCCTGTGGATGTCGTCGTTTCTACTACACCACGGTGCTTGGACAATTTCTCTTAGGACTTTATTTTGAAAAGCTTGTAAAATATTTGCTTTTATTTTCTTGGACCAGCCCCCGTAGGTCCACACCGACATTAGCACTTCCTTGAATAAAAGCAGTTTGTTCTCGGTACTGAGCTGGGAATGTTTTCCGAGTAACCAGTATATTTCTCTATATTTGATTTCGAGTCCTTTTCGTTTCATTTTCACATGCGAATTCCATTTCAGCCTTGCGTCGAGTGTCATTCTCAGGTATTTGGCCTCGTTTGCAAAGTGTATTCGGGCCGAGTTTAGGAAAATTGGCAAGTCATTACTTTTCTTATAAGTGAAATTCATGCGAACAAATTTAGATTCGTTGAGGGCAATCCGCCAGTCCCTCGTCCATTCATTATTCAGTGCGTTTTGTAGTTCTGCAGTCGTTTCTCGATTGTTTTGTCTACTGCTAGGATAGCGGTGTCATCGGCAAACGTAGCAAGGATAGTGCCATCTTCGTTCGGTATATTACGAGTATATAACAAATAGAGAAGCGGCCCAAGAACGCTTCCTTGCGGTACGCCGGCCGAAATTTCCTTGAGCTCGGAGTATTCGATTCCATGTCTAACACGAAAGAGTCTATTCCCGAGATATGATTCTAGAATGTCGCATAAGCATATAGGGAGAACTTGTCGTAGTTTGCATTTCAAGCCATCATGCCAAACCTTATCATAGGCTGGCGAGACGTCAAGAAATACGCTTGAGCAAATCTTTTTTTCATCAAATGCTTTCTCGATTACGTCAGTAATTCTATGCACCTGGTCAATCGTCGAATGCTTACTTCTGAACCCAAACTGGTGGTCAGGGATAAGATTATTTTCTTCTATAACCGGTTGGAGTCGACTTAGTAATATCCTCTCGAAAATGTTCGATATGATTGGAAGAAGCGAAATTGGTCTATACGATTTTACCTCATTTGGCGGTTTTCCTGGTTTTAAGACCATTATTACTTCCGCAATTTTCCGTTGGCTCGGAGCGTGTTTTAATCTGAGCGCAGCATTTACAATATAGAGAAGCTTAATCAAAGCTTTTCTAGGTAAAATTTTGAGAATTTCTCCGATGATTAAATCATAACCAGGAGCTTTCTTAGGTATTAGAATCTAGATCTCATTTTTGAGTTCCCTTAGCGTTGCACTTGTGAGTGTTAAATTGCCAGATGGTAAATCCAGCATATTGATGTTATCGTAAACTACTTGACTATCGTACGGTTTAAAGGTTTCTTCCAGGTGGGCTGCAAACACGTTCGCTTTTTCTTTATCTTCCCTCGCCCATTCATTCTGATTTAATTTAATTGGCGGCGCGCGGACTTTGGGCCTTTTGGTGCCTTTTACGGCTTTCCAAAGTGAATAATTGGAATCTTTTTTCGTTGTTAAACTTTCAAAATAAGAGCCTATTGCACGATTCTTAAAATCCTTAATAGTTTTCTTCAACGAATTGCATAGACGATTCAAGTGTGCTTTATGCTGCGGAGCACGACTCTGTTGCCATTTTTTACGCGCTTTTCGTTTTTCCTTGACGAATTCCTTTATTTCCGGAGGATATCGTAAACCGTATTTGTCCGGCGTTTTCCTTGGAATGGGAGTATTATTCCAAGAGGCGAGCTGTACGATCTCAACGAAGCGATCAACTTCAACCTCAAGTTCATAGGGTGTCGTAAAGGGAACGCTCAGTTCTACATTATCTTCAATTTCGTTCCTAAAGTCTTCCCAGTTTCCCAGTTAGTTGTTCGACCAGTTAATTTCGCTGGCTCTAGGTTATAGACTAGTTTTTCGCTGATTGTTTAAATAACTGGGGAATGATCAGACGACAGATCAAAGCTCTCTTTAACTTTTATATGGTTGGTAGATATTCTTTTCACAACGAAAAAATCTATCAGGTCAGGTATTTTCGAAGTATCAGTTGGCCAGTATGTCGGTTTACCCGTCGAAGTTTCTTGGGGGTACTGTCTCGACAGCTGGTGGAGTCGAACTGCCTATGCAGTATCTTAAGGATTTTCTGGCTCACTCGTATCTCTAACGAGCATCTTTACGAGAGAACGGGTAAGGAACCAATAGACACAATCATCCAACGAAGTGGCAGTGGATTCATCACGCGTTCCGCAAGGGTGACATTTCCATAGCGAACCATGCTATGCAATGGAAACCTTTAACTCAGGATGGGAGAAGACCTGGCGGTTCGAGGAGAACATGGCGCAGAACAGTCGAAAAAGAGGCATGTCAGCTGGAAAAAATTTGGGAAGAACTCAGACACATTGCCAGAAACCGTACACAATGTCGCGTAGGCGTAGTAGAGGCAGTAGGACCCACAAAGGGATACAGGACATAAAAAATCAAAAACTTAGTATCCACATTTGCATTAATTAGAGAACATAGTCTACGTACTCATGCCTTATTATTTGTAAAAATCGGTGATCTATTTTAAAAAGATAATTTTTCGTTGCCAGAAAACTGTCTGTTTCAGTGACTGTGCGCGTTTTAAAGCTGGTGCATGTGTACCTTACATCGGCACCACACCACAGCCTTGACTTGGTGAACAAAATATTCTTCTAGCAGTTCAACAAAATGTATACTTTAAGTGCTCATTGTTATTTGTGCGGCGATTTCGTCATTCAAAAGCTAATGGCCAACGTGTTTTATACAAACTTCCACCCTGAACCCTTTCCAACCTCTTTCAGCAACGACTAACACCATATTCCCTTCGCCATCGCCTAACGACCAACCATTTGTCGTGTTGAATAATAATGCATTTGGCATGGTACTTAAAAAAAGTTATTACTTTCTTTATAGGTGCAGCAGTCGTCGATACATTGTAATTTATTACCACGGTCTTGACGGAAGACACAAAACAGCTAGACTGTCGCTCTACTTTATTAGGTGTTCACGGAAGTGCCAACCCAACCCAATCGGTGGCCTTCGGAAGCCACCACAAACATGCACTTCATTCAATCACTCGGTGCGCTTCCTCTACACCTAACCCACACATTTGGACTTTTATAGCAGGTGCATTGGGAGTTCAATTCCGGCGATGACGGTCTACGAGGTATGCCGCACACTATCAAGCCGACCTTTCCAGAGGAACAGAACAAAATTGCTTTCCAATTAAGCCCAACTCGTTATATGGGTCATCAATTTTATTTTTAAAGCTCTTTTCACTTTTATGAGTCCTTTTGAGTGTGGAGAACATTATGACCCGATAGCAGACACCATCAGTCAATTTAACGATTCTAGACGCTTCTTCTTCGTCTTGGACTTTGTCTCACAACACTTTGGGTCACAAAATCTCACAACCGGAATGCAGTGTCAACAAATAAAAAATGCTGACTTCACCAAGAGGCGGTTATACATATTTGACCTTAATACGCTCTGATTCCCTGTGAATCATCATGAAGCGGAGGGATATAAAAAAATAAAAATAAAAAATAAGAATGGATGGCGACAACCAGGCGAAAAACATTTTCAAGGACAACGACGAGATTCTAGCAACAAGCTTTCTTCTTCCAGTCGGTTGATTCCTGCCCGGGGGTGAACTGCGTTAAAGTAGAAATGGAGGGTTCCTAAATTATGTTAAAGTTCTTTTCGTCGCAAAAATAATCCATTTGGTTTGGAGGGGGTTCTAAAGAATTACGATGACCAATTAGGCGGGTTGGCGAAAGGGTAATGTTGTGGAATTTTAAACATGTGGCGCCAAATACAGGAGGAGTTTTCATACAGAACTTTGTGAAGTGTTTGTAGAAGAATTCTTTTGTACGTACATATGCTGTTTGTACATTTTGCTCAGCCTTGTGAGCACATCCAACACCTGAGTGATGATTGACAGGTTTTTAGTGAAGTGAATTTCAAAATAGATTTTTCTATAAATAAATACCTTACATTGAGTATCTAGGTGGAAACAGTTTGCTTCAATGTTTAAAGCTGTCTCAAATTCTGTAAGCAGCATGTCATTTAAAAGTATATAGAGATTTTTAATTTTAGCAATTAATGTGGGTCGACAAGTCATTCAAAAACTACAGTCATAGTCGTAATATTGTGAATATAACGAGATGTAATGTACATACGTCATGAAAGTACTCAATGCATAGATGAAACAAGTGCTTGCTGTATCTCCACAGAGTGGTTCCCTCACAGAGGCACATGTTGAGAACTTTGGCTTTTTTTCCTTTACTCTGCTAGTAAGTGATCTCGGTTCCCTTTAAATTAAAGTGAGTTTATACTTCATACACAACCAGAGAAAGAATATGTTTGTCTAAAATTCTGCTTTCAATATGTATACATTTGTTTCGGGCTTAAGAATAAATTAAAAATACATACTAGACACAAATGTATTCAGTATTGTACAGAAACACATATTAGGCAATGGTGTAGTGGTAACGTCACCGATTGCCACGCTAATGGTTCATGGTTCAAATCCTAATGTCAGCAAGCATTTATATACCATGTTCTCCATATTACTCATAAAATATATGAACAGTCAATTCGATTAATTGCGAGAGCTAATGTCAAAACTATTGCGGCGGTATAACACTGGCAGTACGTTGGTCATATTATTCGCTCTGCTTCATGACATGACATCAAGTGGTCGGGAAAAAAATACTGTGAATCAGAAGCAAAGATAGAACTACAAACCAAATCTCCTAGTTATCTGGACACCACCCCTGGAATTTTTCTGAAAGCTAACATCTGAGTTTCATACCACTACAGGAATCTCTCTTTGTATATCATTTCCAACGCCCGCACGTCAAATTGTAGAGGGTGGCGCATAATTAGAGTTATGGTTTAACTATTGAATAATATTTTTATTTAAGTAAATTTTTTTTGGTTCGGTGATTGACTATTGTTGTGTGAAAGTTGATTGGCTTAGTATAGTTGAGGACTTCTCCTATCATCTACCTATAGCAATCTCCTTAAAAGTCCAAGGGTTGAAGCCGGCTCCGCTCCACGTTCCTTTTAAAAGACTCAAGTGGAAGGCAAACTTGGTATGACAGTACAGGCGAAGTCTGGATAATCAGGAATCTCTCACCGAGTTAGGTGTAGGAGGCTTTATTAGCCAATGGTACTCGTATAATCCATGCAGCACTAGGCAACAGTAGTAAAACTAAGACGGTAAACAGACGCACTCCACAAGGCGGAGTCATCTCCCCCCTGCTCTGGTTAATGGCGATTAATAAAATCTTGGTGCGACTTGATAGGGAGGGTTTTAAGGTGGTTGCGTACGCGGATGATATGGTTATACTAGTATCAGGAAAGTTCCTCTCCACGACAAGTCAACTCATGGAGAGGGCTCTGGATAAGGTACACTCATGGGCTACGAGCTGTGGCCTCGGAGTAAATCCGGAGAAGACTGAAATGATGCTGTTTACAAAACTAGATGGTCAGCCTCTCTCGCTTTGCTCCAGTGCAAAATACCTAGGCACGGTTCTAGACCCGAAACTTAGTTCGAAAGTCAATATAGAACAGCGAATTAAGAAGGTAAGCGTAGCTTTCTATGCCTGTAATAAAACATTCGGTAAGAAATGGGGACTCCAGCCAAAGATGACCCTTTGGATGTACACAGACGTTGTGCGTCCAATTCGTACTTACGGCGCTGTCGTTTGGTGGCCAGATTTGAGCAAAAAGTACAATATCGCCAGAAAAAAAAGTACAGAGATCGGCGTGCATGGGTATCACAGGAGCAATGAGGTCTTGTCGAACAGATGCTCTCAGTGTGATCTTGCATCTGATCCCTCTCGAACTACACATCATAGACACAGCTATATGCAGCGCAGTCCGGCTCAGGGAATATGGATGCTGGACCACAAGGCCATATGGTGACAGCAAGGTCCTGGAGACGATACCAAGTGAACTGGTTGCGTCCTCGATCGACTATACGATGCCCAAACTCAACTTCAAAAATTCCTTCTTAACAAAATTCCCTTCCAGAGAAGAATGGAAGAACGGAAGCGTTACCTGCAACTATGATATAGGGATATACACGGACGGTTCAAAGATGGACTGCGGAGTCGGTGCAGGCATCTTCTCTGACCTGCTGAATATATCAAGGTCTTTCCATCTCCTAGACTCTGCTAGTGTTTTCCAAGCGGAGCTTCTTGCGATTCGAGAAGCCTGCCGCCTGCTAAACAATCTTCCAACATCTAATCACAATATCGCTATTTTTGCGGATAGCCAGGCTGCCATCAAGGCCATTGATGCGGTTTCCATCTCTTAAAAACTGGTAGAGCAATGCCGGTTTGAATTGAATCAACAAAGCACTCACTCGAGAATCACTCTCATCTGGGTCCCAGGCCACAGTAACCATGAGGGTAATGAGCGTGCTGATGAGCTGGCCAGGGGAGGGTCGGGCCTTAACGGCTCTCTAGCAGAAAGAGTCGACATTCCGCTTGGTGCCGTTAAGGGCTATATTCACCTTCACTTCCTCCAGCTAGCCAATCGCGGGTGGAGCAGCCTCACAAGCTGTGTCATATCTAGGAAGACGTGGCCCAGTTTCAACAAACCCAGGTCAAAAGAGTTACTAGGCAAACCAAGACCAGTTATTGCCAAAATCGTAGTTATTATCACAGATCACTGGTCAGATGGAGACCATGCGGCCAAGCTTGGTATCCCCCACAACACCTTTTGTAGGAGCTGCAAGGATATTAATGAGAAAGAATCTCTATGTCATTTCCTTTGCAGGTGTCCGGCCCTGGCGAGGATCAGACAACAAACTCTTGGCAAACCCTTCTTCGAGGATCTGAGAGAGATAGCGGACAAGAGGATTAGAGAACTAATCCTCTTCCTGAACTCCATGAGCTGGGTTTAAACTTAACATCCCTTTTTAACTAACCACTACAATAGGTATACACGAGTCCGTGGTAACAAAACGGCGCACCTTAAGCGCTTATTGGGTTCTTTTCGACCGCCACTTTACCTACTTACCTACTTGGATAATTAAGCACACAATATTTTGAGTATAACTAACTCGCCCTGTGAGGAAATGGTGAAATGCTTGTCGCTTGACAAACAGCCGAGAGTATTGTTGTTACGAAAAAGCTTCTCAAATCGCCCTTCGGATATGACACAAAACTGTAGGTCCCCTCCATTTGTGTGAAGGAATATAACGCGCACAACACGAGTGGTTGCGAGAAGCTAGGTCCAGGCACTTGAAGAGTTGTTGCACCCAATATTTATTTTTTTAATGCTGCGGTCTTTAGGTTGCTGTATTCTGATGCAAATAAAGCCTACAAGCAATTATGAAAGAGAAAACATGTAGAATATTTCGCAGACCTTGCCTTTAAGTTAGAACGATGTAAAGATTCGAGGTCATTCTGGATACTTGTACGAATGTTACGTGATGACAAATCAAGGACTTCTTCCGCAGTAGGCTCTGAAATATTGGCTGATTACTTTAAACAGCTTCTTAGTCCATAGTCCAGTCAATCAAATTTTCAATTCCCTTTGCTTAATTTTCCCGCTGCTGAATTGGATGCACCTATAACAATAAGGCTTCTGGGACGGGAGGTATTCAAAAAAAAAATGTACCACAGTTTTTCTGCAATATCTATTGTCCTTATTTAATGTATTCAGAGGTATTCCTGAAGTCAATCATTTTCACTATTTTTAAAAAACGAAATAATAGTGTGCCGACAAATTATAGAGGCTTCTTAACACAAATTTTGTACCAGAGGCTGACAGTGTGGCTGCAAGACATTAACCGTCAAAACATTTTTAAGGCTGACTTCCGACCTGGGATTTCAACGATTGATCAAATCTTTTCGCTGACGTCTATTACCGGAAGGTTCAAAGAGACGGGTAAAAATTGATATTACCTTTTTCGTAGATTTCGAGGGTGCTTTCGACACAATAAATAGGAATTTGTTACTGTACAAGTTGTCAACTATTGGCTGTCAAGTAAATTTATTAGAGTTATAGGCAACTCACACCAAATACATCCGCTACTGTGTGGAATGGCAGTAGCTTGTCAAAAGACTTTAGAAATGAAACGGGTGTACCTCAAGGTTGTGTTTTGAGTCCAATTTTGTTCTCCCTCTATGTTGACGACGGCGGGTGGTGTTATAGTCCGTGACGTTGACGTAAAAGTTCTCCTCACTCTAGGAGTGAGGATTGCGTTAGGTGTGGACAGAAAGGCCAAGTATCCAAGACTGCAGCAATGATGCAAGGTGCGTCCTTTGCGAAGAAAAGGGAAGTAGCAACATCAAACACGCGGCAGGTATGCCTGGTATACCAAGAAGCTGCAAAAGTCGCAAGAAGAATATGAAAGTGCTGCAACTAAACTTAAACCACTGCGAAGCGGCACAGAACATCTTGACACAAACCGTTCGCGAGTTAAAGATAGATGTTGCCGTATTATGCGAGCAGTACAAAAATCTCGATGATACAGTTTGGGCTGCGGATGACTCAAAAAGAGCTGCTATTTGGGCCTGTGGAGATTGCGCCTTTGAAGAAAAAATGATGACACCCGGAACAGGCTTCGTGCGAGCAAAGGTCAAAGGAGTACATGTCTATAGCTGTTATGCATCTCCAAACAACACCATTGAGGAGTTCCAAAGTATGCTTACTAGGCTCGTGGATGATGCTAGAGGCCGTAGTCCAACGATTATAGCTGGAGACTTCAATGCATGGGCCACTGATTGGGGCAGCGCACGGACCAATAGAAGGGGTGAAGCTCTCCTAGAAGCCGTATCGTCACTAGACCTAATATTGCTAAATACAGGAAGTGAGCACACTTTTAGTAGAAATGGTGTAGGTTCCATAGTTGATATCACCTTTGCAACTAGTTCCTTATCGAGAGGCGCTAACTGGAGAGTCAGTAATCAATATACTCACAGTGACGACGTTGCCATCCTGTTTGAAGTACAACCTAGGAGACCAACGCAGGAACGCCCAAAGAAGGCACAACGAATGGGGTGGAAAATAAGCACCATGGACAAAGACACTTTTGCCCTGATTTTTGCAGAGTCAACAATAAGCTCAGGAACAGCAAACGCTATGGCCGCTGAGATTACCAAACAAGTAACTAGGGCTTGCGACGCATCGATGGCCCGGCCACCAGTATACTGGTGGAACCAAGAGATATCAGAGCTACGCAGCAAGTGCCATAGAGCCAGAAGACTATTCCAGCGATCCAGAGGTTTGTCCACACATCAGGACCTACGGGTGCAATTCAAAGATAGGCAAAGAGAACTAAAACTAGCCATCCGCAGAAGTAGGAGCAATAGCTTTAAAGAACTCTGCGAGCAAGCAGATGTAAATCCTTGGGGCACCGCCTATAGAAAAGTAATGGCAAAACTCAAAGGCACTAGGGCACCCTCTCCTTATGCAGAAAATTGTATCGGGGTTGTTTCCACCTCAAACACCAGCAGAGCGTATAGAGCCACCTCCGGAAGTACAGGACATCCCAACTGGATGTATGCAGACGATTCGAGGATACCAAGTCACCTGGATTGGATGGCATACCGAACAAGGCCCTTAAATTAACTATTAAAACAATTACGCAACCATTTGTGGAACTCTACAACAAGTGTCTAACAGAAGGAGTTTTTCCAGACTAATGGAAAAAGCAGCGTCTAGTGCTGCTGTCTAAAGAGAAAAAACCACCAGACGAGCCCTCGTCATACCGTCCCATATGGCTGTTAGACAATGGGTAAAATACTGGAGCGAATCATATGCAACCGATTAGAAGTGGCAATTGGTGAAGTCGGGGGACTCTCAAACCAACAGTACGGTTTAAGGAAAGCTCGTTCTACAGTAGAGGCAATAAGAAGGGTAACTACAACCTTGGAAGAAGCTATTCAGGGCAGGAGATGGAGAGGCGGTGCAAAGAAATACGGTGCCGTAATAACATTGGACGTCAAAAACGCGTTTAATTCGGCGAATTGGGGACTCACAGTGCAATCGCTTAGGTCAATGATGGTGCCATGGTTCTTAATTAAAATAATACTAAGCTAATTCGAGAAACGGTTTCTGCTCTTCGATACCGACGATGGAGTAAAGCAGTACCACATATCTGGCGAAGTTCCACAATGATGGGTATTAGGCCCTATCCTTTGGAACATTATGTATGATAGGGTTCTAAGGCTTGGAATCCCAAATGAGGCAAAAATCATAGGCTTTGCCGATGATATTGCAATTGTCGTGATTGCAAAACATTTAGAAGAAATAGAGGATATTGAAAATGAATGTATCCGAAAAGTCAAACGGTGGATGGCAGCAGTCGGGTTAGAGCTCGCCGAACATAAAACAGAGGCAGTATTGGTAAGCAGCCGCAAGAAAAGAGAGGAAATCACCATCAGAGTAGGAGATCATAATACGACATCAAAATCGGTTATCAAATACCTAGGTGTGATGATCGACGCGAGGCTCACTTACAAGGAGCACCTTGAAAGAACGTATGACAAAGCGGCTCGGGTGAGCGGTGCCTTATCAAGAATAATGATAAATATAGGAGGATCTAGGCAACAAAGGAGACTTATTCTATCTAGGGTGGTGTAGTCCATCCTTATGTATGCGGCACCCATATGGGCCAAAGCTATGATGAAAAAGACATACGCAAGAAGGATAAACTCTGCCAACAGACTATGTGCGCTAAGAGTATGCTGTGCCTTACGCACGGTGTCAGACGAGGCAGTATGTGTCATCGCGGGAATGCTGCCAGCGGATATCTTGGCTATCGAGCTACAAAGGACCTACGATGCCAAAATTCAGGAACCTCAAGCGTCAGTCAAAAATATCAAGCTGGAAGAAAGACAGCGAAGCATTAGAGCATGGCAGGAGCGATGGAATTAGTCCTCAAAGGGAAGATGGACCCATCGACTTATACCGGATATCCAAAAATGGATGGACCGGAAACACGGAGAGGTAGATTTCTATCTTAGCCAGTTCCTAACCGGACATGGCTGCTTTCGAGCGTATCTCAACAGGTTTGGGCTCGATGAATCTCCCAACTGTCCAAATTGCGGAGAGGCCTCAGAAGACCCTCAGCACGTATTTTTTCAGTGCCCACGTTTTCATATAGAGCACAGAGAACTGGAGGAAAAAATTGGAGAAATACCAACCCCCGAAAACATTGTGCACCATATGATAGCATCAAATGCAATATGGGACGCGGTGAAACAAGTTGCAGCGATAATCGTGCAGGAACTTAGACGGCTGGAAAGAGTCAGAGAGAGCAACCAAGTCCAACCGGCAACACTTTTGGAGGAGAGGAAGACAGCGAAAGAAGAGCATAAATCGCTAACCAGCCCCGCGAAGTAATACCTAACACTCCCGTGGGGAGAGTGGTTGAAGTGTGTAGGGTGTGGTTTAGTACGTAGGCGTATTCCTGGCATCGAGTATTCACGTTTGCGAATCGTGTATGCCAGTAGCTCGGGCTACTTGTATCTTTAGAAGATTACACACCCTTTGGCGCAACCATAAAAAAAAAAAAAAAGGTTCTCCTCTATGCCGATGACTCAGTCATTTTAGCTGAAAACCCATGTACTCTTCAGTTACAAATAAATAACTTACAACACCTTTGGGATCTTAATAATAAACACATCTGAGTCAAAAATTATGATCGTTGATCCTGCACGCCGTAGAAGAACACTGCGAGAGAACTGGTCTTCAGAGAGAGAACCGATTAAAGTCGTTAAACAGTTCAAATATTTGGAGTTTAGCCTTTTTTCAAAACTTGATCTGCACCCACATATTCACGAGAAGTCAGTAGCGGCTAAAACGGCTATTAACATCATGTGAAGAAGTTTCTTCGCTAACAAGTTAATTTGATACTTCTTCGAAGTTTGAGGTATTTGACACTGCGATAAATGCATGTCTCGGCTATGCTAATCAATTTTATGGCTTCTAACACTTCGAAGAGTTTTAAATTAGCCAACACATTTTCTTTAAACGTGTTTTTAAACTGCCGTCAACAACTCTTACCTATGCTATTCATGTCGAGTCTGGTCTGCCTCAAATTCGTGTACGCAATCTAAAAGCCAATGCCGACTACATACTTAAAGTGATGCGCAGGTCAAATGATAATTTACAAAAACGATTGATGAAATTTACATTTCAGTCCAAATTATCGCCGTTCAAAAAGCTTGCATCCTCTCATAATATCGTTCTTGGTCTTGCAGAAGTGAACATAAATGAGTCGACGTGGTATCAAGAATGCGTGACCAGAGCCCGAACGTCCTTGACAAGTCTTATCTATAAATCTCTTAATCATTGACTAGGCTGATAGCTAGCTATTTTAATTGAGAACTAAAAGTCGAAAAAATAAATCAAATTTTTAAGGCGACGACTGACTAACTTAACTATATACCATATAGGCAAGACATTCGGTTCATCTGCAACCTTTTTAATCATAATGAGGTTGGAGACATCTCATCTCGAATGATCGTTCATAAGGAGAACACTAGTCAGACTGGGTACGCCATACTACCTGCGAAAAATAGTGGCAAACTTTCCGACTAATAGGAAGCTAAGGTATGAAACCGACGAGGGCTGAGATATTACAACCTGTCGGCAGGTGTTTCACAAGGTTCCGTACTTGGCCCCCTTCTGCGGAACCTCATGTAGGATGGAGTTCTGCAACTATCTCTGCCGCAAGGAGTAAAATTGATTGGATTCGCTGATGAAATCGCTGTGGTTACCGTTCCGAAATATACCCATGAGATAGAGGCAGCCACAATTGAAGCAATATGCCGCATCAAAGATTGGTTAATGACAGCTAGTCTGGAACTGGCTGAGCATAAAACGGAGGCCGTCCTTATAACCAGCCGAAAAGTTCCAGAATATGTCAACATTTACATTGGAACCAGAAAAATAAAGTTCAAAGATGCCATTAAATATAATACCTTGGTGTGATGCTAGACAACCGGCTGAACTTTAAGAGCCATGTAGAATCCATGAGCAAAAAGGACTCGGGAATCCAGGCAGCTCTTTGCAGGATCCTTTCAAATATCGGGGGACCCGGATACGACAAGCGAAGAGTCAGCTCGGTCCTCCTTTATACGACCCCGGTGAAGGCATTGACGACAAATGCGATACGAAATAAACTCACTTCGGTATACAGACCTTGTGCTCTTAGAACCATAAGTGAATTTAGAACAATCTCGGATGAAACAGCATTTGTTATAGCTGGAATGGTCCCCATAGACATCCTCGCAGATGAGATGCTGCGAATCTATGTAAGGAGGCTCCTCCATTCGCAATATGCAAGTGCAGAGATAACAATAAAAGAAGAAGAAAGGTCAACGTCACTAGCCAGCTGGCAGAACAGATGGGACAGTGCTACAAAAGGCAAATGGACCTACCAACTCATACCAAAAATAGATGTTTGTACAAGTCACGAACACGGAGACTGTAACTACCATCTTACACAGTTCTTATCCGATCATGGAAGATATCGCACGTACTTGTACAGATTTGGACACGATACCGCTTTGCCCTGAGTGTCCAGAAGAAGAATAAACAATGGAGCACGCAATATTCCACTGCAGTCGGTTCTCTCGTTGGAGAATAGCATTACATAGCCCATCGTCTACAATCGATCACATGCTGAAGAGAGTTGGATAGAAATTGGCGCATACATTGCAAATGTGTAAATAGAGCTGGGAAGAATCGAGAAAATTCGCAAAGCAACAGAAGCAGCAACAGCTCATGCAAGATGAAAAGCAAGATATGCTTACCAGCCCCGCGATGTAATACCTAACGGCAGTCCCACGGTGAGACAGGTAGAAGTGTGTGAGCGTGGATTAGTACGTAGGTGCACTTCTGGCATCGATTGTTCGGGTTTGCGAATCGTGCATGCTAGTGGCCCGGGCTACTAATAAAGATTACCACATCATTTGGCGCAACCAAAAAAAAAACATCCGATTCCGTTTTGGATCCATCTCTGTGAAAGTATATGGGTACCTCTTGTAACCCCAGATCCTCCTCCAAATCAAATCTGGAGAAGATACCGGTTTCAAAGTTTTTTATTGAACTGAAGTTCTGAAAGTATGTAGTCGGTGTCTTGCGGAAGGATTTCTAGATCGTTTATAATAGAGCAGTATCCAGTACTTAGACAAGACGACTGAGATATGGCTTTGATGCGAGCAGCTGCCAAAGCTGGCACTTGTTTGCTAACTTACTCTGATTCCAAAGCAGATCCATCAAAATATGGTGGTTTACTTTAGCGAAATATGTTCCATCGATAACAACAGTTGAAAAGTGGGATGCCTAATTCAAAAGTGGACGAGATAGCATTGAAGACGGACCACGCTGTGGAAGACGTCAATCTCAACTACAGAGGAACACATCGAATTCAATTTGCAAAATGAAAAAACATTTTTAAGTGCAAATGCAATATAGTACTTCTGTTTGTCGCGCAATGATGATACATACTTAACAACATTTTGTTCAAGAGTTGGTTTGCATAATATGCACAATTTGAAACCTAATGATTCCCTCAGCTCACCTTTGACAATGTTAAAGGTCAGTACTACTCCCCAGGAGAAGTAGAGTTCTCATATCACGCCCGCCAGCCTTTCTTTCAGATCTTGTCTATTCAATGCGCTATCTTTCCATTCATCAAGAAAAGTCTCTCTATCGTTGTAACTGATATATTCCGATATCTTGTCCCGATTTTTCAGAACACAATGATCATATCTGTGTACATTCTGAGAGGTCGTTGAACCACCACGTATCTAAATCAATGATTGATTGAACAACTGTAATCAATTTGGTTGTACTTTGTTTCTCCTCAGGCGGTGTTAAGATTTTTTATTAAAAGTTATACCGATGACTGATAGAGTGTGAACTCCGGTTTGGATTTATTTTTACCCCACTTGTTCACTCTATCAGAATGTGTTAAGTAGGTACCCTGTAGCAGTGCTGGACTAATCTGCATCACCTAATGTCTGCATCAAGCTACAGTCGACGACCGTAGAGCGCTACATGGGCAATTGCAGAAGTAGTGTGCAGAAGTATTTAACTATCGAACTTGACTTCAAACTACAGTATGCCACAAGATTCTAACTATTTAATAAGGGCATATTGTCATTTTCCAAAGCTGTATGAAGCTATACTTTCGAAAAGAAACTGGAGAGATGTGAAAGTAGCTTTTATTCTCAAACCTAGAAGACCTGTCGACTCCATCGCAAAAATTTTAGACCAATTAGTCTTTCCTCCTTTCTTTTGAAAGAATAATTGATTTTCATTTAAGGAACTCACTCGATGAGTACAACCTACATATGTAGCTTCCAACAAGTCTACCTTAAGAGGAAGTCAGTGGAGACAGCCCTACATGAAGTTGTCTCAGAAATCCAGAAGAGCCTTTATTACTGGCTGCTTTTTGACGTAGAAGGAGCGTTTAATAACGTAAGATTGGAGTCAGTTAAAGCAGCATTAACTGAATTATGAGTATATACAAAGATAACGAAATGGATCGATGAAACTCAATGATTAAGCTCAACAGCAGCAGAAAGAGCATCATAAGGTAAAGGGTTACGAGAAAAACTCCTTTGCTGTGGCTTCGTTAGTAAAATTCTGACAATTCTCAAATCCAAAAGAATAAAAACAATGGCATACATAGACGACGACGTAGCAGTCATGATTGGTGAGACACATCTACCGATAAGCAGTGGCATTATCGGATTTGCCCTGAAAGAATTATACTGATGGGCGGAACTAAACGGTCTCGGATTTAGTCCAACAAAAACCTAGCTAGTTCTGTTCACAAAATGGAGATAAATAGTTGAATTCGATGATCTAAAGTTGAAAGGAGCTCTCTAAATCTTTCCTCAGAAGCCATGTATCTAGGAACGATCCTTGATTCGAAGCGCATATGGAAGAGAAACACAGACGCGTGCAAGAAAACCTTCGGTAAACAATGGGGCTTGCGACCACCCATAATCCATTGAATGTATACTGCGATTGTAAGACTGATACGTATTTTGGAACGATTGTATGGTGATATGCAACACAGAAATTTAGTAACGTCAATAGTCTTATGAATGTACAAAGATTAGCAAGTGTTAGCATAACAGAAGCACAGAGATCAACGCCTTAGGAATGATTGCAAATGATACTCTTCGTCTGGATGAGTTCATACGAAGCACGGCTGGCAAGCGCGCAATTCGTCTTTGACAATCAAGCACATGGAAGCAATGCTTCTATGGACATAGATCCGTGTATATTTCAAAGATAAAGATCAATTGATCTCGACAGAACAACAGATTGTGTCGTACTCTACATAAACTTTTACAAAAGATGTCAGGAGTCTTCTGTGCATTAACCAGTGAACAGGTATTTCAACTCTTCACTGATTGATCTAAAATTTACATAGGAACCCGCGCTGGAGTTTTTTCTGTGTCTCTCAACATTAACGATTCATACAAACTTCCGGGCAACTATAATACCTTCCATTGAAAGAGCAACACTACAGATTCGGGCGACTATAGCATCTCCCAACACGAATTTTTCAACATTGAAAGAGCACCACAGACTATACACACAAATTAGCTAAACACATCTATGGTCACTTTCTTCGTGGATAGTCAAGCTGTACACTGTTGTACACTGGCTGTAGACAGTGATATAATCAGAACAGGCGCCGCATGCCGACAAACTATAAACAGGACATGCAACACTCATGAAGTCACTCTCTGTTGGGCTTTCGGACATAGTAATGCAACAGGAAATGTAGTAGCGTAGAACTGGTACGGAAAGGGTCAGGATTAAATGAAGAATTCACCCATGCAACGATAGCTATTCCCATTAGTGTATTGAAAGGAAAAGTAGACCTTAAATCAAGAGAGAAGACCAACATCTTCTCGTCATCCAAAGGCGACTATGTCACATTTCTCAGGTCAACTCTAAACGAAAAGGGACCAAAAGCCTTTTGTCAATGAACAAAAAAGAAACCAACATACTTGTAGATGTACAAACCGGTCATTGCGTAATAGATGCAATGGCTGCCAGATTGGGCATCAACTCACCTGATTATAGTAGGAGCTGTCATGATACAGAAGAAATCAAAACTATCAAACATTTGCTATGGGATTTTCCCAATCTTCAAACTCGTCGCTTCCACCATATGGGCGTAAGTGGTTAGTGTGTCGGATCACTGCGCGTGAGGTTCCATGTTTGAATCGCAGGAAGCACCAACTAGTTTTTCCACAGTACCACCTTTCGCGAACGTCAGACAAATATCCGAGAGTATTGTTGTCACGAGAAAGCTTCTCAAAAACAAATTGCCCTTCGGATACGGCACTAAACTGTGGGTCCTTGCCATTTGTGTGAGCAAATATAACGCACACAACACGAGTGGTTGCGAGAAACTAGGCCCATGCACTTGAAAACAGGGGGGAAGAGTGCTTTCTCACTAGAGCACTTCTTCTTGTTCCAGGCGGCAGCGGATGTATTCCCTAGACGGAGTCAACAGTGGCGTCTATAGTTCCAGTTAGGTTGAACTTAGTGAATACCTTGCGCGAGCTGCTTCGACGTATACGGATCACAGGTCGGTAAGAAATTTCCAATGTTGGTCAGGACCTTCTAATAGAGATGGTGGTGGAGGAGCTCCTAATGGGTCAACGGCAGAGCTCATAGTCCCGTAGTGGCACCGGTGTACCCGGCCCCTCGTCCTAGGAGTATAACTAAAGGGACTGAACCTCCGTCGGGGTAACTTCCCTACCACATAAAAAACAAATGATTCTGAAACATCTAAAAGCCTCGGATAAGGACGACTCAACTGGTGACGACCCCAGCAAACGAAATACGGACAACGACCTTCATATCTGTACGTGGACTATTCTGTCCCTTTACAGACCACGTGCAGCCGAACAATAAGCAGAGGGCCTAAATTTCTATAAAGCAGATGTAACCGCCATCCAGGAAGTGCGATGGGATGGGCCGGGCAAAAAGAGGATGAAAAACTGTGACACTCATCCCTAAGATTTGGTCAATCGAGTGTATGCCTTATGAATGGAATCTCAGTATCGTTTGCCCGTTCCACAAGAAAGGAGACCCATCAACTGTGCTAATTATAGAGGCATCAGTCTCCTCAACATCGCATATAAAATCTTTTCTGCGATATTGTGTGAACGCCGAAAACCTTTTATCAACAGCCTGATTGGGCCCAATCAGTGCAGTTTCAGGCCAGGAAAGTCCAACGTCGATCAAATCTTCACACTTCGGCAGATCCTGGAGAAAACCCAAGAACTCACCATCTCTTAACCGATTTTAAGGCCGCCTATGACAGCATCTATAGAGAAGAGCTTTATAGTGCCATGTCTAGTTTTGACAACCCTGCCAAACTTGTTCGTCTGTGCAGGATGACGATGGAGATCGATCGCTACTCCATCAAAGTCGGTAATGATCTGACCGAGACATTTGATCTCAAAAAAGGTTTTAGACAAGGTAACGCGCTGTCTTGTGACTTCTTTAATATTGTACTTGAACGGATTGTGCGGGACTCGCAAGCCATCACCGGAGGCACAATCTATCACAAGTCTGTACAACTGCTTGCATACGCCGACGATATAGACATTACAGCTATAACTTCGATATAGTAAGGGACTTTGTCTACATTGGATCTGTTGTTAGTTGTTAAAACAACATCACCGCAGAAATCAAGCGAAGAATAACTCTTGCCAATCGCTCTTTTTAGGCTTATAAGGCAATTCAACAGTAAAGCCCTATCTCGAACAGCTAAGGAGACCCTGTATAAGACCCGGATCATCCCAGCTGCAGCCCGCAGAGTCTTCGAATTTAACCCGGAGGTACGATGCGCTAGAGGGCCTTCTCGCCGTAGGTGGCGCGCACAAGTTGCAAGGAGACCTCGGCCAACTTGGAGTGGGCAACTGGAGGCAATTAGCTAAAGACCGAGCTTAATGTAGAGGATTGTTGGTTAAAGCCCAGGTTCAACCCGAACTGTTGCGTCACCTAAATAAGTAATAAAGCCTCAAGGAGAATGTAGCAAACAAAGAAGTGATCTCCACATTCAAAGCATTCACCACGTTCACTCGCTTTTTTTTTTTACAGTTTCTAGAGTAATATTAACTATTTTTTTCTTTAACAGTCCACCTACATAGTTTAAGTTTACTACCTTCTACCCTTGACGTAAATCTTTCAGAAAAGCAAAGCCGTCACTAACCCAGATGCATGCTGTGCCCTTTGACCATAAGAACGTTTTTAATTTGATTTTTCTCAATGCTAACTTATTTCCTACCGTCAGATCGATTGTAAAAATTAATTCAAAAGTAAATTCCTTAAGTGGAATTCACACACTTTCTGACAAAAGCACAAAGAAACCAGTTTTCTACTTCCGATTTACTATCCGTGCACATACCCGTATAAATTTGGTTCAACAATACCCTGCCTTCGATTGCATTCTCACCCGCACTAGGAACAAAGAGATCCTTTTCCGTACAAAGTCCCAACCACATCTACCTACATATATATATACCTAGACCCACAACTTGGGCCCATCCCACGCGCACAAGACCAAGCTGACATCCCAATAAATCATCTGTAGTATGCAATATCTCCTAAACGTTTCCTTCTCCGCCACCTTACAGTGCAAAGTCTAAAGAATCCAACATCGTTTCACGTTCTGTGCGTTAATTTAGTTCTCTATGCACTCTACCATGCGTGCCACTGCAGTAGAAGATAGTTTCTTGGTGCTTCACTGAATGGCAGCCTATGCATCACTACAATTGCTCGGTTGTAGTTCTACCCACGTACATATTTCGCAAAGATACGGATACACATGCATAGGTACTCTCCGCAACGAAAGGATTAACTCTGGCACCCGCATTCGAATGATGCGTCCTGTGGTTAAATGGAACCACAATGGAATCTTGTTCTGTCCTCGACACCTCTCCTTTGGTAAAGGTACAAAGGGGTGTAACACCTAAACTATGCAATAAATTAACTTGACTTGTGTCACAGATAGATAGGTACACAGACTGCAAAACTTTTGACAAAAATTCCGGCAGTAAGCCCTTTCCCGCATATATTGGGATTGAAACCAAGAGAAAGTCAAATGAGTTGACGTCTCCTCGAGGTGAAAAGATTTTCATTTATTTTTTTTTTTTCTGGACGTGACTTGGATAGGCCTCGGGAAGTTGGCAACAAGATCGGCGCTGATCTTTTACTTTTGCATTTATAGCTGTCCGTCGTGACGTTAAGGTGCATCCAAATGACGACGATGACGGTGGCCCTTCGTGAAGTGAGAAAATGATCGCTTTGTAGGGAGACTGCGCTTGCGTTTGATCGGTGTTCTGGTTTTGATACATCGCTAGCATTAATCTAAATTTAGATTTGCCCACAATTTGGTGCTAAAATATTTCATTTTCGTTTTTCCTTTATTTGGGTTTGCTTTTGGCAGCATTGTCGGAAAATACTTACTATTCGCGAATGGTTTTTGCTGAACCATGCGCCAGAAAAAGCCAGACGCGATTAAATGTATTTTTAAATTCGCTGTGTGGATTTATATAGGAAGTTCAGTGAAACTATGCAATAAGAAAACTCAAGATAGATATGCAATCACAGTCTGTCGATTTTAAAAACAATAACAATCCCTGAAACTATATGAAATGTATGGCAGCCTCGTCGAAATATACATTTTTTCAATGCCTGTATGAAGGGTGCTTGTTACGATAGGGGTAACTGTCAAATCGAGCTATCATTCTGCTCACTCTCTTTGGCATTTATGTTTAGTACAGTCTAGCAAATCATCACGAATAGACTCACACTTGAACACCGCTACCAAATAATTCAAATTTCTTTATTTCAATAAGGACGCCCCATTTTTCCAATAGTGTTTCTCGGCTATGCAAGAAGCTAACTGCAATTTGAACACCCGGTGGAAAAAAATTAGAGTCAACATATGCACTTCATAATGTTTACTTTTAATGTTTACGCAAAAGACAGGGACACTTTCCGTTCAGGAAGGTGGTATAATCTTGACCTGTGCTTTGTAATAAGCAACTCTGAGCTCCAACCGTTGCAAACATTTAGAAACGTCCTATCAAACTTTCCACATAGCCAATACCGACCAATTATAATTGATACGGGCATTAAAATTTCCCTTATCAATAGTGTTCCCCGCGCCAGATGGAATTTCTGCAAAGCTGCTTGGAATGACTTTTCCAAAGAACTGGACGCCAATATTCGATGGATACCTCCATGAGTTGCCTACTACGGAAGGTTTGTGACCCAGATGTATCCCCAGAGGTTTTCGAAAGAAATACGTACCTGGTTAGAGTACTGAAAGTGAACAACTTTACCGAGAATTTTTAAACACTGGTGAATCAACCAGTGCGACCAGCCTTTTAAAATCACTAGATAAAGCTCGTTTGGATAAATGGTCGGAAACGGTGGGAAATATGAATTTTACTCATTCAAGTAGGAAGGCTTGGGGACTACTATCCATGTTAGGAGGATTAAATGCAATAACCATTAGAACATCAAAGATTTTACATTAACTTGTGGCCAAACATATTGTAGAGACTTCAAAAGTTAATCTTGAAAAAGAGCACACAAGGATGGTGAAAAAAGAATTAACGCGGCTGAAGGTAATAACGCCAGATTCATCAGAATTGTCGAGAGAAGTCTCAGCTACAGAGCTATCTATTTGCAAATTAAAACTGGGTAAGGCAGCTGGATTTGATGGAGTTTATCCCGAATTTTTAAAATATTGTGGCAATATCACTAAGCTGTGGCTACGTAGGTTTCTTAGTAACATCATCCAAACAGGAATGCTTCCCAAAGAATTTAAAAGAACAAAAATAATAGCGCTGCTAAGCATTAGCTAGAAACTTATTGAGGGACTTATCTACAATAGGATAGAGCAAAGCGTAAACGTGATGGTCCCAGTAGAACAAGCTGGCTTTCGCCCAGGTCGAAATTGTGCCGACCAGGTACTTTTGCTGACTACAAATATTGAAAACGGGTTTGAAAAGAAACTAAAGACATCAACTGTGTTTGTAGATTTGTCTGCAGCATACGACACTGTTTGGCGACACTTAGTAACCGAACATTCCAAGTTTATATAGACGATAAGGAAAGCAAGATGAAAAAGTTGAATAACGGCTTACCATAAGACTCAGTTTTATCCCCTCTCTTGTTCAACCTTTACATGTCTGATATACCCGAGACAATATGCAGAAAATTTCAGTACGCTGACGGCCTTGCCCTAACAACCCAAACCAAAAATATAAAAGACGCAGAAGGGATACTACAAAATGATCTCAAAGCGCTAGGGGAATACCTAAAAAAATGGAGACTAACGATTAACCTGAATAAAACCGAGACGGTGTGCTTCCACCTTAAGAAAAACTTAGCGAGGATACCACACTGCCACACAACTGGTTCCCAAAATATCTGGGTGTTACGCTTGACAGATCATTAAAGTTCAAAAACATCTGTTAAACACTTATACAAAGCTGAAAACAAGGAACAATCTGCTCCAAAAACTTGCGTCAACAAATTGGGGAGCCTCTCCATCAACCCTATGCATCGCCGCTTTAGGGTTTGTCTTCTCAACAGCTGAATACGGAGCACCTGTATGGGCTTACAGTGCCCACACTAGAAAAGTTGAGAACCAACTACAGGGTGTCCGCCGGGAACGTATACTACTTTGTTTTGCCGCCATTTTGGTAAACATATTTCATATTTGGCAGTCGTGAAGTAGACACGTGGCAAATTTATTATGGAAAAATATTCGATAAACCAACGTGTTTTAATCGTTAAAACATTTTATCAAAATCAATCATCGATTACTGTGACGATGAGAAAGTTACGTGAAATTTTTGGGAGAAACAACGTGCCAACAAAACGCACTATTTATCGTGTAGTGAATGATTTCGAAGAAAGAGGGTCTGTAGGTGATAGGCCCAAGCATTGGCCACAACGTACTGCAATATCGGCTGAAAACATTACTGCTGTTCAAGGAAGTGTTCAAAACAATTCATCAACCTCAATTCGACGCCGTGCTCAGGAGCTTGGTCTTCAAAGAACAACTTTGGCCACAATTTTGCACAAGGATTTGCATTTGTTTCCATTTAAGATTCAGTTGACACAAGAACTTCTTCAAGAAGACCATTTACGCCGCCGTACATATGCCAATACGATGTTACAGCTAGCCCATGACAACCCCGATTTTCATGAAAAAATCATAATGAGTGACGAGGACCACATTTTCATTTGAATGGATATGTGAATAAACAGAATAGTCGGTTCTGGGCAATGGAAAACCCTCAAATTATTCATCAGTCACCTTTGCATCCACTAAAAGTAACAGTCTGGTGTGCAATTTGGTCAGGAGGAATCATTGGACCTTACTTCTTTGAAAATGAAAATGGCGTAACGGTAACTGTGAATGGGGAGCGATATCGGGATATGATTGAAAACTTTTTAACGCCACAACTGCATGCTTTGGGCTTGATTAACATGTGGTATCAACAAGACGGTGCCACATCGCATACAGCCAGGATTACAATGGAATTACTGCGAGACCTCTTTCCACAACAAGTTATTTCAAAAAATGGTGATGTTGATTGGCCTCCACGGTCGCCTGATTTGACTGCTCCTGACTTCTTTTTGTGGGGATATCTGAAAAGCAAGGTTTATGCAAACAAACCAGAAACGCTTGAGCAACTCAAACAAAATATTCGTGATGAAATTAATGAAATACCGCGTGAAATGTGTGAGAATGTAATGAAAAATGTGCTCAAAAGGGCTCGCATTTGTGAGACTAGCAGAGGCGGACATTTACCTGATATTGTATTCCATACATAATTGCCGACATTAAATAAAACACTTATCAATATAAGATCCATTCTCTTTCATTTAATCAAAAATTATAAACAAACAAAGTAGTATACCTTCCCGGCGGACACCCGGTATGTGTAGCTGAACACTCAGACCTGCTTCAGCACATCTGGGTGAACTTCAGCGCACATATGTTTAACCGGACGAGGCATCTCTTGTTGACCTGATTGGCTGAAATATGCGTCTCAGAACTCTAATAAGAGCTCCTCAGAAGGAGTACGTGCGGCGGATGAATTCTCTCGATGGAATCAACGGTGACGTCTACAGACCAGTGGATACCTTACCGGAGCTACTTCGACATATTCGGAGCTGAGGTCTGTAAGGATTTTCAATACTACGTCAGGGTATTGAAAGAGAGATAGCCCTTAATGGGCCAGCGGCAGCGCTCATATCCCCGAAGTGGGTTACTGACATCGGTGCATCCGGCCACTCGTCCTAGGGGTTGAAAAAAAAGGATCTGGTCCCCCAGGTTAGGGGTTGTGCCGTCGGGTTAACTTCCCTACCACGTGAAAAACCTTTGGTTACGAAGCAACCAACAGCCTCGGATACGGATGATTTTACTGTTGACGACCCAAGCAAACGTAAAAAGGACAACGATCTTCGTGTCTGCACGTGGAATGTTAGGTCCCTCTTCAAACCGCGTGCAGCCGAACAACTTGCGGAGGCCCTAGATTCTAGGGCCTAGAGTGTCTCAAAGCAGACATTACCGCCATCCAAGAAGTGCGATGGGACGGGCCGGCCAAAAGGAGTATGAAAAACTACGACATCTGCTACGGCGATTGCTACAGACAAAAAGGACAGCGTCTATTCGGGTGCGGATTTGTCATTGGAGGCAGACTTAAGCAAGAAGTCTTGAGTTTCCGGCATGTGAATGAGCGCCTTATGACTATCCGTATCAAGGCTAAATTTGCCAACATTAGCCTAAAATGCGTTCACGCCCCTCACGAGGAGAAGGACGACGCGACCAAGGATGACTTCTGCTATCTCTTGGACAAGACGTATGAGCAATGCCCTAGCCACGACATTAAAATTATCCTAGGTGTATTTAACGCAAAGCTAGGAAGAGAGGAAGTCTTTAGTAGCGTGGTCGGAAAGCACAGTCTGTACGACATCACATCCGACAACGGACTCAGGCTAATCGATTTTGCGGCGGGGCGAAACTTTGTCGTAGCTAGCACGCGGTTCCCACGTCTCGACATTCACAAAGGAACATGGCTCTCCTTTCATCGAAAAACTGTCAACCAAATCAATCACATTGTGATCGACGCAAGGCACTCTTCCAGTATTCTGGGTGTCCGGACTTTCCGAGAAGCCACCGTGGACTCGGATCATTACTTAGTTGTAACCAAGGTACGGATGCGGATATCCAGAACGGAGCGAAATCATCGAAATACTTTGAGGAAATTTGACGTCGGGCGGCTACAATCGCAAGAGATCACCAGAGCCTTTGCCGATCGAGTTTCTCTGAGGATATGGAAGGAACACTTCTGCAGACAGTTAAACGGCGATGATGAGCAATATTCCGTTGTCAGGCAGAACGAGCCATTCAACAGTGACGATGGCAGTCAAGATTCCCGTCAACCCGATCAGAATGAAGTGAGGATAGCGATATCTAAACTCAAATCCAACAAAGCTGCTGGAGCCGACGGCCTTGCCCCCGAACTTTTCAAGGCAGAAGGAGATGAGTTGGTAAGGAGCATGCACCAGCTCATCTGTAAAATCTGGTCGGACGAAAGTATGCCCGATGAATGGAACCTCAGCATCGTTTGCCCGATCCTGAAGAAAGGAGACCCTTTAAACTGCGCCAATTACAGAGGTATAAGTCTCCTTACCATCGGATCTTATGTCTGCCATATTACACACCTTTGGTTCCCCTTATTTTTTCTTTGATGGATTTTTTCAAACACACTCGGATTGAAGAGTAGTATTCTCCGGTTATGGAGACGCCTTTGTCTTTATAATTTATCAACAGGATCCCTTCTGAGTCCCAAAAACGGTCGCCATGATTTTTCCAGCAGACTATGGCACCTTAAACTTATTGGGAGGTTGTGTGCCTTGCGTATAGAGTCTTGTTTGGACTCAGGCTCATAATGATGAATCCAAGTTCCATCCCCAGTAACAATTCGACTCAATACTCTATCCTTGTCTTCACTACAGAGGTCCAAAAACTGGCGAGAATTTACTCGATTTTCTCCATATTCTACACTTTCTTCCTGATTGAGTTGCTTGGTCGACGATAGTTCAAAGACTAAAGGCTCGATTAAAATAAAACTTGCTGTTTATACTAATAATGAGTCACTGAACTCGTTACGTTTCACTAAACTACCCTCACTTATGACCTACCTACTCATTCAGCATACTTAAAAACGCCCCTCAGTACTTCTTTGGTGACCAACCGAAAACTGAGAGTTTGACTGGGAAGTTTTGATGTATCCACCCAACGTACTCGTATAGTCCAGATCTTGCACCATCGGATTAACATTTGTTTCAATCCATACAGAATTGTTTATATAATTACCGATACTTGCGTCCAAATACATTAATTCCAACTGCATACCTGAAAGGAGAAAATAACAATTTTTTTTTTTAATATTACTAGACTATAGGTATATGCAATATAACATATTTTGTACAGAAAGTGTAAGCAATTTGGTATACATATGAAACCGGAAGATAAACATGATATTTACTAATTTTGCGGAACCCTGAGTAATGTTAACTTAAATCCATTTGCCTAATTAGTTTGTCCCACTTATGGTTATGTGTCGTTAAAACCGTCATAACATTACAAAATGCTGCAAATTCAGCTAATAAAAATTACGTAAACATTTTATACAAATTGTTAAAAATGCTAAACAAACAGTACGTGCATGACCAACGCACGTTTTCCGCAAAATGCGCATAATTTTTTTTTTTTTCTACTTTGTAACGACAATAACATAGGCTTCTGCATTGTTGATGTGTTTACCTTCAAAGCTGGCTTGGCTTGGCTTGGCTTGGATTTCGATTCTGTCATTGCATTGTTTTAAAATTCAAGACAGCGTACATTTACTTGCAGCAAGTTGTAGTCGACATGGCGACTCTTGCCCGGCATGGTTAAGTTGTTGTTTTTCGTTTTGTAGCTTCCAGGCAGCACGGCTAAGATTTATGAGTACGGCTTTAGTGCTTAATCAGGTTTTAGGTCTCGTTTTATTTTATTCAGATATTTAGTTCGAGAGATTGGTTCGAATTGTTCAATCAATGGAATAGTAAATAGACTGAATGAGTAACGAAGCACCTGGTGGTAGGGTAAGCTATACATATTTAGTGTCATTTATGTACGTATAAAGCTAGGTTTGTCTGTTACCTCATCTCGCTGGAATAGTTGAGTGAATAGGTCTAAATTCATTTGTACTCTGTGTGGTATTCAGTGCAATATGTTTTAACGTACTATTTTTGAATTTCAATAACGGCTTTAACTGCATAATTTCACGACGAGTATGTAGGTGCACGATTTTTGAAAACTCTGAAAGCTCATGCAAAATGTAATAATCTTCTCTTCGTCTTTCCATTTTCAAGTAAATTTACTTCAAGATGCTGCTATTCATATACTCGTAATGTATCTATGTTCATCTATGGACGGCAATTTGTATGATAATTCATCATCTTCTCCTGCAAACGTGTTATCTCTAAACTGCAGTAAATTACATTCGACTGTCAACTAACGTGGCAGTGGAAGCACCATACACAGATAACTCTTCAACAACATGCAGCTCAGTATCATACTTGACTTGAAGTTCTAAAAAACACATGGATGAAGAAGAAGCGTATATACACGTTAATCGAATTGGGTCAAGTTGTCCCATAAAACCGGTGCGGCGTCAATGATTCTCCAGATAAGTGCATAGTCGTATAGAAATTACCATGACAGCATTTTTCTTTTTCATGTTATCATTATTTTATTGGACTGAATTGTATCTTAAAGGTAAGCCCCCCGCCACCACCACACTTTCTTAAGGTTTAACTATTCTCGATACAAAATGTACGGGTTCTTGTAAGGAAATTGGAATACACTTGAAGTCACGTTTTGAGCACTTGCATTGGTAGTAGATAACACTGCTTATGCTGATGCGGTAATTTAGATGATGTACACGTTCTGATTCATCTATACATATATTGTTACGGAGGTGATTTTGAGAGTTTGCATTACAAAAGTTTGTAAAAAAAAAAATAAAAACTCATCCATAAGACATCCTTACTTCGAGAAGTTTTTTGATTTTGGTAACCTTAGGAAAGCTATTTAAGGCCAATATACCAATCCACCAATCCAATCCAATTAAATATATCTGCTTTGTTTTACATTTTTTTTTTATTATTATTTGCGCGCACTCAAAGGGTTATGAATACCTTTAACATGTTTACACACAGTGTGGGCGTTGGAAATGATGGATAGGCAGAGAGAGAAAAAGGTTTTGGTGTAGTGGTTCTTGAAGCTCAGTTGTTTATGCTTCAGCTATTCTCCGGGGGTGGCGCCCAGATAACTGGGGAGATTTTTGTTATTATTGTCTTTGCTTCTGATTCACAGTACTTTTTTCCCGATAACCGATGTCAAGGGCAAATCATCATCAACAGAGCGAACAATTTTTCCAGCCTTGTGACCAAGCTACTGCCAGTGTTATGCCTCCGCAGTAGTGTTCACACAAGCTTTCGAAAATGATCGGACTGACTTTATATATTTCATGAGAAATAAATAAATGTTTGCTGACATCAGGATTTGAACCATGAACTATTAGCGTGGCAATTGACGACGTTACCAACACACCATTGTCACCCCTAGTAAGTTATAATTACTCTTTTATAAGTGGTACTTGGTAGTACATACATATTTTCAATTAAACAGCCTATACAGGAGCAAGGGTAAGGCTACAGTTTTATGCCGTAAGTAGCGAAGAAGTTTTAGGTACGTTAGTTGAAGATCACTTTCTAGGAAGTAGCTCGCCAATGGATTCTACTAAAAATGGCTGCTCGTGTACTGGTACGTCAACAGGGAACGATCAGGAGAAAATCTCATTACATGGAAGAATCTGCGATGGGATATTATGTCAATCGCACCCTTCAAAGCATCAAGCCCAGATGGAATTTTGCCAGCTATGCTGCTTAGGGACATTTTTAAGCACTGTTTAAAGTCAGGCTACCTACCAGTGGCATTGAGGGAAGCGCGGGTTATATTCATACCTAAATCAGGTAAACCAAGCCACACTTCAGCGAAAGACTATAGACCCATTAGCATTTCGTAATTTCTCCTCAAAACACTTAGGATTCTCAATTTTCACATCAGAAGTAGGTGTTGCAACGACACTCTATGCAAACCTCAGCATGCATATGTAAAGGGGAAATCGGTGGAAAAAGCTTTACACGACTTAGTAAGGGAAATAGAAACAAGCCTTCACCATAAGGAATTTGCAGTAGCCGCCTTCCTAGAATATAGAAGGTGCGTTCAATAACGTAGAAGGAAGGACCATCAAACAGGCCCTAGAAACTATAAATGTCGAGCATAGAATAACCAATTGGCTCTGCAATATGCTCGGCACTAGAAACATCAATTCCACTATCAGAATTAGTTCAATAAGAAAATTCGTTACCAGCGGGGTTCCCCAGGGAGGCGTTATATCATCTCTCCTCTGGGTTCTAGTCATCGATGGGATACTTAAAGAACTAAGCAACACAAGCTAGCCGTCACCGCTTACGCGGGTGACTGGATGATTTTAATCCAGGGCAAATTAATAGACACATTAAGTGAAATGATGGAATCAACTCTTAATAGTCTCGGAAAGTGGGCTAGAGGGTGTGGACTGCATGTCAATCCGGTTAAAACAGAATTGGTACCATTCAGCAAAAAATACAAGACACAACCCTTCAAACTGCCTAAGCTAGCAGGGATGGAGCTTTCCTTTTCTGATCGCGCTAGATATCTTGGTATACTGCTAGACAGGAAACTAAACTGGAAACTTAACGTACAGGAAAGAGTCCGCAAGGCTTATAATGCTCTCTTCATACGTAAAGGACTGCTTCGCAAAAATGGAACCTGAAACCTGCAATGATGCACTGGCTACACATCATGATAATCAGACCCATTCTTAGGTATGGGACTCTTGTGTGGTGGAAGACAACGAATACGAAAATCATACGGGATATGTATGGCCATGGTACAAAAACAGCCTGCATTGCCATCACGGGTGCTCTACGCACAACGCCTACGGCTGTACTAGAGATCTTTCTGTATCTTTTACCACTAGACCTAGAAATCAAATTTCAAGCGGACATTGCGCTTCGGCTCACTAATGTTGGTCTCTTCAAGACTGGTAATGTGTCCTCCATTCTTAAGGAATCATTTCCCGATATCCCTGATGAATCGGACGTTATCCTTGGCACCTTAGACTTCGTCACACAATATGAAGCTATGTATCCTGTTACGAATCTTAAGAATTCTAATAGGCTTCGTAAGGGGTGGTGGTGGGCGCCGTTGCGTAAGTGGTTAGTGTGTCGGATCACTACAGAACACCAAAAAGTTTTTTTCACGGTCCCACCTCTCGCGAGAGTCTGACAAACATCCGAGAGTATTGTTATCACGAAAAAGCTTCTCAAATCGCCGTTCGGATACGGCACTAAACTGTAGGTCCCTTCCATTCGTGTGAAAAATATAACGCACACAACATGAGTGGTTGCGAGAAGCTAGGCCCTGGCACTTAATGAGCTCTTGCGCCAAATATTTATTTATTTATTCGTAAGGGGTACTGCAAACTCAGGGAGCACTTACGGAAACTAGGCTTCGTAAGGGACACTGCAAACTCCGGAGCACCTTTTGGAATCTTGGGGGCGCTGACTCGCAAAAGATTGAAATACTTGGGCAAGTACCAAATATCAGATGAGGATATGCCAACCATAGATCCACTTCTCCTTCTCAGATTCTTAAAAGAAATTGGTTTGGAGAGAGAGCTCTAAGGTAAACTATTCTCGCCAAGGCGAAGTAAGAGTGTATGACCTTCAAACGCAGTTCAGAAGGAATTCTATTGCGAGGGGAACTCTAACGAGGGAATAAACCTCTCCAAGTTACTAGCAGAGGCACAATAGACCACTTGCTCGCAGTGCAAAATGACCCTATACAAATAATAATAATAATCCCGTTTGAGAGGATTGGCAAAGGAAGACAGTCTCTGTACATAACGAGATATATCTAAGATCAAAGAGGGCACGGGTTCAGGTATGTATATACTCGAGAGATATTAACCTGCAGGTGGCCCGTAGTCTTCCGGAGAGATGCAGTGTGTTTCAAGCAGGGGTTCTAGTTGTACTAAAAACTTCTGTGCAACAAGAACATCGTCATCTGCCTTGACAGTCAGGTTGCGCCAAATGCACTAGAGTCTTGGGTCACAAAATCTGAAATCGTCAGGACATTAAGGCATTATGTACGTTGAACCGTGTCAGATTATGTTGGGTTCCTGGAGACAGTGATATAGAAGGCAACGAAAAGGCCGAGGAGCTCGCCAAAGGTGAAGCAGAACTGCCGCGTAGGGACATAATCGGTAACATTAAACCACCAAGGTGTGTGGCTAAGGAAATTATTCGTGATAGAATCATCAACATGGATGATTTAAGATGGTCCAACTTAGATGGTCATAAGGTGTCTAAGGCTTTATGGCCTGTGTTGGACCGTAGGAAATCTGGGCAGATCATAAAACTCGAAAGATCAGGGCTAAGAACAGCGATGGGAGTACTCTCTGGCCATTGTCTTCTAAGGAAGCATGCTATGCGATAAGGTTTATCAAATACGAATGTCTGTAGGTACTGCAACAACCTACATGTCTCAAAAGACATAACACATACATATACTCTGTGAATGCCAAAGCATTGCTAGGACAAGGCTAAAGTACCTTGAAAGATATTTCTTCGATAACCTAGAATAGGTAAGGTCCCTGAATCACTTCAATTGTTATAACAGTTACTCTCGTGACAGAAAAGATCGAAAGGCTTAAACGCGAATACTCCACTGGCCTAGACGGTATACCTGACGTAGTTTTTAAAAAAAATCTGTAAACTTTTTAGCTCTAACCCTTACGGCTCTGTTCCAACTGTCTCTTTCACAAAGCGTCTTTCCTATGCTTTGGAAAAGCCTTCCATTAAATTTTGCACGCAATTGTATTCCTGAAACCCAAATCTCTCGGTTTTTAGCCTGGGTATATCGCGTGGATCAAATTCTACCTTCATGACCGTCAACATGAAGTCCTTTTTAGACCCTTTGTATCCGATCCATTTATGGCCCCCTCTGGAGTCCCTTAAGGTAGCCATCTTGGTCTCCTGATTTTCATTTTGTCAATTAATGATGTTGATGGCATAATTAAATATTCCCGCCTATCAGTTTATGCGGACGACATGAACATTTTTACACACATCTCCACACCCACTGACTCCCGTGCTCTTCAATCTGACTTGAATAGCTTTTCTACTTTATGTAATAAAAACTTTCTTGAGTTGAATATCAAAAAATGCCAAGCTATTACTTATTCCCGGAAGCGTCTTCCGACAGACCCTAGAACGTATTTGATTTGCGACGAGCCTGTTCCCACTGTCACTTTTCTCGGTGATTTGGGCGTCATATGCGGCAGTGAGCTTAATTTTCGTAGCCATATTGACAATATTATAAGCAGGGATAATTCTGCGCTAGGTTATGTGAAACGTTGGTCCAAGGAATTTTCAAATTCTTACGTCACGAAATCCCTATATTATACATTTGTAAGACCAATTCTTGAATATGCCAGCCAAGTCTGGACTCCCTATCACGATACACATTCACATCGAATTTAGTGTGTCCAACGGAGGTCCATCCTTACGAGCATCGGTTGAACTTGTTTAACATGCAGTCGCTTGAAAAGCGTAGAAAAGTTGCCGATATACTATTTGTACATAAACTATTAGCAGGCAACATTAATTGTCCTATGCTGCTCCAAACCATTTCACTCACCACCAACCCGCGTTGCTTCATAGACTTTGTACTTCGTGTTTAATGCAATGTTCTTTTTGCAAAGTATGCCTTTCCAGCTGCAATTTATTGTCCTTTTGGCGTCTTTTAGTTTTTCTTGCAGGTGATTGTTAAAAGTTATTCGAGGTGTTATCATGACTCCAAGATATTTATACTCCTTCACCTTCTCTAGTTCTTCGCTTTGCCATGCCCATTTTTCATCCCTTGCATAACGACCAAAACCATTTCGGAAAACGAATATTTTGGACTTGGCGGTGTTGACTTTTAGGTTCCACAAACTGCAATATTGCTCTAATTAAAATCATTTATTCATGATTTGCATCATTGTTGATGTTTCCAACAGAATGACAAGGTCATCATTAATGTCAGCGAACTCGATTCCACCGGGCAAGAAAGTTGGCAGATCATCCAGAAACAGCGAAAACAAAAAAGGACTCATAAGACAACCCTGCTTGACACCTATTTTTGACTTAAACCAGTTCGTTTGTTAGATAAATGCTGATAACAGTATCAATTAGAATAAATGGTTGAAAAGTTCACGCTAACTTTGAAAATAGTTAAATGGAACTAATTTTTAAAGATTGTCATTTAGATAGTTTTTCCTTAGATTTACAGGAAACTTAATGCTTTTGTTAAAAGTGTGAATTATTCACCATCTCGAAAAATGGGTTTTTAAAATTTTACTGTTTGTCGGTGCAGCCTAAACGGCTGATCGAATTTACTTCAAACTTTATATCTAACGTTTTATACTCAAAGACAAAGACATGGTTTTCATTCTAACCTGGAAATGAATGGTACTTTACTTGAATCTGCATTAAGACAAAGTTGATTTTCTCAAAATCGGCTAGTTGCAAGAAGCATGTAAGAGAAATTTTAAGACAGTTTCTTCCTCTTATTTATCCATGCAACTCCTGAAGAAATTGTTTGAAAAAAACCTAACCTATTAGGTATTCATCTGTGTCCTATGAGGAGACTGATCGCTTTATCCAAATTGAACTATTCGAGCTAAATATGGAACTTGCAACTGAACACCAGCAAATCAAAGGTTATGATTTTCCGGAATGAATGGGAGAGGGATCTTTGGACAATTTAAAATCGCGTCGTGTGTAAAATATAAAGCCTTTGAAGCAGTCATAAGGTCAATCATGTGCTATGCAGGACAAGTGTGGGGGATCTAGCAGTTTGAGGAGGTTGAAAAACGTTCGAGATACCTCTGTAAGCGCACCCTTACATTTCGTAAATAATAAGTATTAAAACAGATTTAGTCTGGCAACGCCGAAGGGTTCTGTTTCATCCTTTTATTGCATCCGGTCGATTAAGAGTATGTAGTTTTCGTTTCTCCTTTTACTAACATCATCCGCCAAGAGGTACTAGATCTCACTTTAGCAAGCCTTTTTATATATGAGGTGCGCAACTAAGTTCTCGCTGTTTGTCAATAGATGGCTCCAGCAGTAAGTGGTGGCCGATTTTGACATATCCAAAACGTCATGAACCGAGCTTAGACATATGGTAAACAAACAGTTTTGACACATTAGTGATTTTGTTTTGGCGTCATATACTTTTGGTTGTGTGAAAATGTCTGATTTTGTGCCAAATAATCGTCATTTGCGGGAAGTGTTGATTTTCTTCTTTCATTCGAAGAATATTCTTCATCGCATCGTGACGGGTGATGAAAAATTGATTCATTACAGCAACCCAAAGAGAAGAAAGTCATGGGGACTGCCCGGTCATGCTTCTACGTCGTCGGCTCGGCCCAATATTCACGCTGCTAAGGTTATGCTGTGTATTTGGTGGGACCAGGTCCGTGTTATTTATTATGAACTGTTGAAACCCAACGAAACCATCACTGGGGTACAATTTCATCGCAAACTGGTACGTGTCTAACGAAGTCTCCATGTCGAACCATAATCACATTAGATTCGATATAGGAATCTCCATGAATGACACACTAAATTACAGGAACCCTAGGCACACTAATTGAGATTCCTATCGGTTTGTCCTCGAGGCAGAACTAAATTGTGCTTCGAATCCTATATATACCATTCCAGAGTTGGAATTCGAGGCAGAACACCTTTGAAAAACCATTTCCGTCGCTTACGAAGGCAGTTGTGCCGAAACACAGAAAAAGACCAACCGGGATGTCCCCTGGTGGAATAAGCGTCTTGAGTCACAATGGCGATTGCTGCCTTTACAAAGAAACTCTAACAAGTTATAACAAAGAACTTAGAAAATCTAAACGCGAATCTTGGAGAACTCACTGCGAACGAATTGAAAGCTTCCCCGCCGCGGTTCGCCTTCAAAAGGCCCTAGCCCAGAGTCACTCCAAGCACCTTGGCTCCCTAAAGAAACAAGATGGGTAATTGACCAGCAGTCCGGAGGAAACCTGTCAAGCTTTATTTGATACCCACCTTCCGGGCTGTATATCCGATTGTGCTGTCTCTCCAAAAGACCTAAGGAACGACGTTCTCATTGCTTCTGCACTTCCCCTATCTGGGAAAATCTTTACTGCCAACCATATTAGATGGGCTCTATCTACCTTTAGCCCATTTAAATCACCAGGTATAGATGGCATATTTCCCTGCCTACTACAAGGAGCAAACCTATTAATTCCGACCATTATAAGAATTTTCAGATCCAGTCTTATACTAGGCTACATACCAAAAAGTTGGAAGAAGGTTAAGGTGGTCTTCACCCCAAAGGCGGCAAAGCAGACGGAGCAATCGCCTAAATCCTTTCGACCCATTAGTCTCAGTTCCTTTCTCCTAAAAACGATGGAGAAAATTGTCCATCAGCACATAAGGGAAAAGTTCTTTATACATGATCCTCTGCATGTAAACCAATTTGCCTATCAATCTGGGAAGTCTTTGGAAACAGCAATTCATAGCTTAACGCTATTGATTGAAAAATCATTAGCTGCTCAAGAAACAGCCCTATGTGCCTTCATAGATATACAGGGAGCATTCGACAACACTTCCTATGAGGCTATCAAAAAGGCTATGATCAGGAAAAATATCGCTCCTTTGATCATAAACTGGATCCTAATCATGCTATGTAGCAGGAAAATAAGAATCGAGTGCGGAGGCTCGCATAAAACTATAATAGCTACCAGAGGTTGCCCGCAGGGGCCAACTACTGCATTTAAACTACATGTTACACAGAACTCATGGAAGTCATGTATGTACACTGTGCTACCATAAAACAAGTGAAGACGGCCTTTATTTCATTGGAACCTGTCCTATACTAAGCTCAATCAGAAGATCCTTTTATGGAGAAAACACTCTCTCTTCCGATAAAGTCTTGAGCATTTGAAATGGAGGAAACTGAACTATATTGTTTAAATTTATAAAATCTGTTTAAAAATAACGGCTGCAAATTATAAACCAAGCTTTCTAGAAAAATATTGATAAATTCTGAGTTCTATAATAGTTGCTGTATTCGTGATAATGTGCAGGTGTTTTACTTCCGGCAAATATGGAGGAAGGGTCGAATGAGATGATTCAAACTCTGAAATGAAGCTTTAAAATAGAAACTTTGAAGTGCGCCCCCCTGGCAGCTGGCCTCCTCGTGGTGGGGGGCGGGCAACGTGACTGGGATGTGCGGATGGGGTAACTTAAATAGTTATTCCCATCCATACAACCCAGTCACGGCTAACAAAGCGCACACCCCATGATGACACGAAGACGACCGGCCTCGGATATTGCCAAGCCTGGTAAGCCAGGGCATCCTTTGGAGCCAGGCCTGAAGGGTGTCAGGATGCGAGCGTCTGGTGGTCGGCTTGTCCCGCTCGGCAGCCGGCCGGGTCAAACCCGAAATGGCTACGAGCTTCCTGTCAATGGTCTCGCGAACCATTACGGGGGTCAAGGGGTGAACGCGCTGTGCACCGATAGGGGCACAGATGGACTCTCTGAGATTCGACAACGGCATCGACTTAGGATAGGCACATGGAACGTCTCATCGCTCACAGGGAAGGATCTTGAGCTTGTTGGGGAGGCTGTTAAAAGTCGACTAGATATAGTTGGCGTCTCTTCAACAAAGCAGAGAGGTTCTAAAACTGTGGACTTTTCGAGTGGGTTGAAGATCTTCCTGTCAGGAGTCGCACCCTCAAGGTCTGCTCGGGCGGGAGTGGGGATACTCACAAGTCCCAGGTTGACAGACAGAGTATTGGAGTGGATACCATTAGGAGGGAGAGTTGCGATCTTAAAGCTCAAGCTTGAAAGATCAACTCTGGCATTGTTGCAGGTGTATGCACCGAACCTTCTGTCAGAGTACGCAGCTTTCTTAGATGAAGTTGATGTTGCCCTTGAAAGGTTGCAGATATGGATTCTTTTGTCCTGATGGGTGACTTCAATGCTCATGTGGGTGTAGAAGTTATGACATGGGGGAGTGTGATTGGGAGGAACGGTGATCCTGATCAAAACGCGAACGGAGAGAGGTTGTTGGATTTTTGTTGTGAAAATGGCTTATCCATCATGAACACCATCTTTCCACACAAAGACATTCACAAATACACGTGGTACCGTCAGAGTCTTCAGCAGAAGTCGCTGATCGATTTCTTTGTGGTACCATCGTGTCTGAAGAGAATGGTTTGTGATGTTCGCGTATTGAGAGGGGCCGAACTGTCAACTGATCATTACTTAGTGCTGTGCAAATTGTATCTTAGCGAGAGAGTGCCTCCCCTACCAAAGCGTAAACCAAGGATGGTTACACGCATACGATGGGAGAGGTTACAGGACGATGAGATACGGGAGACATTTGCACGGCAAATATCTGAAAGGTTTGAACGAATTCCAACTGTTCCATCAAATGTAGAGGAAGAATGGCAACTGTTTTCAACGGCGGTTATTGCCTCTGCGGGAGATGTTTGTGGAGTGAAGCGGCTTGGTGTGGCGGCTGGTGGTGAGAAAAGAACTGCTTGTTTTAAAACGCCCGGAGTTCAAGAAGCCATCAGAAAGAAGAAGAGAGCCTTTAAGGTGTGGATTCACTTGGGGAACTCCGATTCTCGAAATCGGTACACTGAGGCGCGAAGAACTTGCAAATTAACTGTGAAAACAGCGAAAGAACAGTCTTGGAAGGAGTTTGGCGAGAAATTGGAACGTGACCACAGATCTGCAAATAAGATGTTCTGGCAGACCGTCCGCCGACTCAGAGGAAAAAAGTTGAATATCGTTGAAGGAGTCAAATCCAAAGACGGTACACTTCTTTCCAATGAGGAGGACATCTTACGCAGATGGAGCGAGCACTTTTCAGAATTGCTCAATCCCGAACAGGGCACCGAAGATGACAGACCTATGGTCGAGAGTAGGGCGGAAAGTAGTCCTACGGTAGAGGAATTAACTTTGGCGATCAGATCGCTAAAAGTTAGCTAATCTGCTGGTGTGGATGAAATCCGGCAGGAAATGCCCAAGGCTTTAAGTAAAGAGGGAGTGCAATGGCTCTCGCGTGTCATTAAAGTGGACTGGGATTGCTGTGAAACACCTGGTGATTGGCAAATGAGGCTGATAGTTCCTCTTTTAAAAAGGGGACAAAAGAGATTGCACCAACTATAGGGGTATATCCCTTTTAAGTCTCCCTGGAAAAGTCTTCACTAAGGTGCTAGAAACGCGTTCCAGACCTGTGGTTGAGGACAGTTTGGGGGATGAGCAGTGCGGTTTTCGTCCCGGTAGAAGCACAACCGACCAGTTGTTCACTCTCAGAATGGTTCTTGAGAAAGCCTGGGAATATGCCAAACATGTCTACACTTGTTTTGTGGATTTGGAAAAAGCATATGATAGGGTTCCTCGAGGCAAACTCTGGAGTGTTCTGCAGGAGTATGGGATTGATGGTTCCCTGTTAAGGGCGATTCTGTCTTTATATACAAACTGTAGAAGCTGTGTTCGGATAAACGGTGTTGAATCAATACCTTTCACTGTGGGCGTTGGACTCCGCCAGGGGTGCGTTTTGTCACCTCTCCTCTTCATTGTATATATGGATTGGATGTTGCAGCGCAGCCGTGGCGGAGAATGTTTCAAAGTGGGAGACCTAAGGATTAGTCATCTGCTCTTTGCGGATGATTTGGTCATCCTTGGGTCCTCTCAAACCGAACTTCAGCGCGCACTCGAAAGGTTTGTAGCCGTTTGTGATGATGCTGGAATGAAGATCAACGTGAACAAATCGGAAGTAATGGTCGTTTCCAAAAAACCCATTCAGTGCACTCTGCATGTTAGTGGAGTCCCACTGAAGCAGGTGGAGAAGTTTAAGTACCTCGGGGTTTTATTCACGAGTGATGGGAGGAGCAATGCCGAGTTATCCTGTAGAATTGGTCAGGCTGGATCAATTTTGAGAGAGCTTGGCCAATCTGTAATAAGGAAGGCCGAACTTAGTATTCAAGCTAAGCTATCGGTTTTTAACTTGGTGTATGTTCCAACTCTCATCTATGGTCATGAAATTTGGGTAGTGACCGAAAGAATAAGATCGCGGATACAAGCTGCCGAAATGAGGTTCCTTCGCGGTGTTGTTGGAATAACTCGTAGGGATCGAGTGCGCAACACCAGAGTACGCGAGGCGCTCAACGTTGAGCAGCTACTTCTCCGAACGGAACTATCTATACTTCGATGGTTTGGTCACGTAGTGCGTATGCCCCCAGACCAGCTTCCAAGACGCGCCATGGTTGCCATGCCGTCAGGTAGACGACTTCGCGGAAGGCCCAGAAATAGATGGTTGGATCAAGTCCGACATCTCTCTTGGAGCCGCTTAGGGATTCTCCCTGATGAATTGGAGTCAATGGCGGAGGATCGAGAAGGATGTAGAGTCCACCTGAGCATCCTACCCCCGCGACCCTCATGAAGGATTAGCGGGCCATTGAAAATGAATGAATGAATGAATGAACTTTGAAGTGCCAGTATCATCAATGCAGAACAGCAATCATCAGCCACCCGACCATAAAAAGGAAAAGAATTTAAATCGAAGTTTTTCCAAACACTGCACCAAAAAAGATTCCTGCCTGGTGGCACAATGCACCGGAGAATCTGTATGCTCTGGGATTTGGGTTTTCTTAGAAAAAATTAAATTTCATAGCTGGATTGTATAGCTTTAACGTTTAGCATGAACATCTTTTTTCATATATGGTTGGCAGTAGGAGGTCCTCATAGCGTAGTCGTATGAAGTGTTATGAAATGGTTCTCCAATGTCCAGAAAATCGTCTATATATAAAGTTTTTTTTTTTTATTGCGTAAAGCTTAATTGTTAACTTTCAACTTTAACTTATTAGATCTGGTTAGTATTGGTGTTGAAAATTGTACAATGGTCAGTCTGAGCTTTCTTCAGCTATAAAGCTCAATTTCGTCAAATCAATTGTCAAACATTTTCACAGAAATGAAAAATGATTACAGCCGCATTTCGAAGTGCGAAATTTCACAGCGAACACCTGAAAACACTTTTATACCCCTTGTAAATAGCGTATCACAGTCGGCCTTGCCTGAGTAATTTTAGCTATTTATTTCAACTTCTAACTACATAAAAAGTGACTACGAGTGTCTATCAATGTTAAATTAACACATCGGTGATCCCAACCACTTAATAGGTCATTCCAAAGTATCTAGACCCTGTCACCTCAAAATATAAAACAGAGCGATCGGTTTGTTATTCACATTGCAGTGCGTAATCTAATTGGTATTTTGAACCCACTACTGATTGTTAACTGATTATGTCACCGGATGTTAGTATTTTGCAGTAATATGCTTGGACACTATAAATCGAACATCATTGGAATTAGTGCGTGTGAAGCAGCGCGTCCATTGATAGTGAATGAGCGCATCAACTAAATTATGCTGGAATTTGATAGAAAAACACATAAAAAATATAATCGTCAGGAATTACGCACCCAAATGAGAGGCTTTTAGTTGTTGACTTCATTTCAAAAAAAAAAAAAATACTTGTCACTACATACTCGTATACACTTTGCGCAATACGAGTATATTTGAACAGTGTGACTAGAAATAATTTTTATCTTGGAATGCGACACGCTACAGTGCTGTATGTGGTAATTAGTTTTTTGTTTTCTCTAGAAACTATCGGCGTCAGATAAGGTAGATTCATATATGTACCCATAAATACCTGTGTACAGAAAATAATGCGCACGCGGAATATTGTTGGCAAGTGTTCTTTACTTTTTTCGCTCGTGCGATGCTACAGTGAGTCTGGTGTCACTTGCTTCAAACATATTTGGAAAAAAAAAAAAGAATTGTTTGTTTATTTTTTTTTTTTTGATTTTTAAGGAAAAATTGATACTCAAGTTGTTGAACTTTGGAAAACGATTTAAGGTGGCCATTGAACTGATAAGTCTCAGCATGAAGTGGCAGGAATGATGAACTTGTAGCTTACAATCACTAAATGGAAGACGAGTGGATAATATTAAAAAAAGCTTAGAGAATAATAAATTTCGACCGTTAGAGGAGATGATGGAATATGAAGCCGCATAGTATAGTCTTGTAAACGTAGTCACTGTACTATTTTAACCACATAATATGAGCCTTATTATATATACATGTGTGGGCGCCGTGGCGCAAGTGGTTAGTGTGTCGGACCAGTGCGCGTGCGGTTACAAGTTCGAAGCCCAGAAAACACCAATAACTTTTTTCACGGTCCCAACTCTTGCGAACGTCTTACAAAAATCCGAGAGTATTGTTGTCACGTAAAAGCTTCTCAAAAACGCCCTTCGGATACCGCACTAAACAGTGGGTCCCTTCGATTCGTGGGAAAAATATAACGCACACAACACGAGTGGTTGCGAGAAGCTAGGCCCTGGCACTTATAGAGCTGTTGCGCCAATTATATATTTTTTTTTTTATACATATATGTATGAATATGCCAATTTCTCAACCAAGCAAGCCTGTTAAAAACCTTTAAAGCTTAAGGCCATTGACATTGAGAAGCTTCCGAATATGTTTCCGCTTTGGCGTACCACGAAGATCCGTCGTTGGGCCGGTTCTTTAATATGCATCGGTCATATATGTGGATTCGATTTTCATACCATGAATTTTAATTTGTTATTAACAATAGCTGGGAAATTAAGCTCAATGTTGATAAAGAGCAGTTTTAGTCTAAGAAGAAAAATATACAAGGAAAGTAATCAAATAAATGTCTGTGGCCAACGGTGTAATCTTTTTTTGAAGAGATCTCCACCAAAATTAACATTTAAAGGATATGTTTCCAAAACTAAATACAAGATGGATATTGCAACAAAGATGTAGTTTTGTCTTCTCTCATTATTTTTTCCAAAATTAAAGCTCTTGGCTTTCAATCGGAGTTCATTGGATGAATCAAATCGTACCACTTCGGAACTCCCTCAGGTAGCCATTTCGGTCCTCTGATATTATTCTTGTCATTTAATGACGTTGATTGTATCATTGAACACTCCTATTTGTGTGTATTCGCAGATGACATTCTAATCTTCGGGTACATATTAGCCGCATATCGACCACTTTAAGGTGACTTCAATAGATTTTCTAGAGCTAGTGCCAAATAATGTCAAGCCATTACATATTTTCAAAAGCGTCTTCCGTCGCCCACTAGATCGATTTCCATCTGTGACAGGCCTGTCCCTATCGTCAGTTTATTATTTTATTTTCGCTGCCTTATTGATAACATTATTAGCAGAGCCAACTCTACAATCAGTTTCATGAAACGCTGGACATCCAAGGAATCCTTATGTTACGGAATCTCCCATATGTATTGGGCAAATTATTGAATATGCTAGCCACGTCTGCTCTACCTATCATGATACCCATTCAATTCGAATCGAGGCTGTCCAAGGCTGATTAATCAATATGCTTACTCTCCCACAGAATTATGGACCACCTTCAAATGACAGCAGATGTGGAGAGGAAGGCAGGCTGTCCAAGGCTGATTCATCAATATGCTTACTCTCTCACAGAATTATGGACCACCTTCATATGACAGCAGATGTGGAGAGGAAGGCAGGCGTCTCGGGCTGAAAATCTACACGGCAAAAACTAAAATTTATCGGCCTCGGAACAAACTCATCGACTCAACTATGCATTTCTGGGCACCCTGTAGAGAGAGTAGAGGATTTCCAGTATCTTGAGAGTATTGTCTCGACTGACCGAACTGGATATAGCCAACAGGATCGCCAAAGCAAAGTCAGCGTTCGGGATGTTATCTAAAATTTGGCGAAGCAATGCAATCAGTCTGAATACCAAGCTAAGACTGTTCCGCTCCAACGTTGAATCCGTCTTGGTATATGGATACAGCACGATGACGACCCCGGCAAACGAAATAAGGACAACGACCTTCGGATCTGAACGTGTAATGTTCTGTCCCTTTACAGACCACGTGCAGCCGAACAACTAGCAGAGGCCCTAGACTGTTATAAAGCAGATATTAAAGCCATTCAGGAAGTGCGATGGGATGGGCCGAGCAAAAAGAGGATGAAAAACTGTGACATCTACTACGGTGATTGCTAGAAAGGCAACTGCCAATGCTTATTCGGATGCGGATTTGTCATACGCGGCAGACTTAGGCAAGAAGTCTTAAGCTTCCGACACGTAAGCGAGCGTATTATGACTATCCGGATCAAGACTAAATTCGCTAATATAAGCCTAATATGTGTTCATGCCCCCACGGAAGAAAAGGACCCTGTCACCAAAGAGTGTTTCTACGAGCACCTCGACAAAACATACGAGCAATGTCCTAAATACGACGTTAAGATCGTATTGGGCGATTTTAACGCCAAAATAGGAAAGGAGGACGTCTTTGGTAGGGCAGTTGGTAAGCATAGCCTACACGACACTACGTCTGATAACGGACTAAGGCTAATTGATTTCGCTGTGGAGCGAAATGTCACCATAGCAAGCACATGGTTTCCTCATCTCGATATTCATAAGCAGACATGGCGGTCCAATGATCATGTCACGATCAACCAAATTGATCATATTGCGATCGACGCAAGGCATGCCTCCAGTATTCTGGATGTCCGTACCTTCCGACCGGCCAACATAGACTCGGATCATTACCTTGTTGTAGCCAAGGTACGAATGCGGATATTCCAAACTGAGCAACAAAGAAGAATTACTGTGAGAAAATTTAACGTCGAAAAGCTACAATCGCAAGAGATCGCCAGATTCTTCGCTGAAAGCGTATCCCGAAATCTCTCAATCACCCCTATGTCGCCAGCATCAAGTGCCGAAGACCACTGGCAACGCTGCCAACATGCCATCAGAAACACCGCGACTGATGTGCTGAGTCTCGCTCGCCCACCACCGCGAAACCCCTAGTTTGACGAAAAATGCAGGCGAGTGCAGGCAGCAAAACAAGAGGCATACAGAGCGGGGCTGCAGCGGAAGACGAGAGCTGCTCGTGAGCTCTAGGAGCAAAAGAGACGGGAAGAACATCGGCTTCTCGAAGAAAGATCATAAGAAGCGCACGTTCGAGAATATCGAAAGTTTATACTCCAGGAGCAATGTGCGGAAGTTTTACCAAAAGGTAAAAAGAACGTGTCAGAGAAGCAATAACCGTACAGAAACTTGTAGAGATGAAAATGGAAACCTGGTAGTAGAATCGCAGTCGGTGCTGAAATTGTGGGAAAAACTACTACTGCAGACTGTACAATGGCGACGAAGACCAACATTCCGCTGTCAGGCAGAATGAACCATTCAACATAGACGATGATAGTCAAAATTTCCGCGTAATTGACCAAAACGAAGTGAGGATAGCAATATCCAAGCTCAAATCCAACAAGGCTGCTGGACCTGACGGCTTACCGGCCGAACTTTTCAAGGCAGCTGGGGATGAATTGGTAGAGTGCATACACCACCTCATCTCTAAGATTTGGTCACACGAGTGTATGCCTGATGAATGGAATCTCAGCATCGGTTGCCCGATCCACAAGAAAGGAGACCAGCTCAACTGCGCCAATTATAGAGGCATCAGTCTATCCAACATCGCATACAAGATCTTTTCTGCGATATTGTGTGAACGCCTGAAACCTTTTATCAACAGCCTGATTGGACCCTATCAGTGCGGTTTCAGGCCAGTAAAGTCCACCATCGATCAAATTTTCACGCTTCGCCAAATCCTGCCGAAAACCCAAGAATTTCAAATCGATAATCACCATCTCTTTATCGATTTCAAGGTCACCTATGACAGCATCTATTGAGAAGAGCTTTATAGAGCCATGTCTAGTTTTGACGTCCCTGCCAAACTTGTCCGTCTGAGCAGGCTGACGATGGAGAACGCTCTCTGCTCCATCAAGGTCGGTAATGAACTCAACGAGACCCTTGATGTCAAAAAAGGTTTTAGACAAGGTGACGCGCTGTCATGCGACTTCTTTCATATTGTACTTAAACGGATTGTGCGGAACTCACAAGCCAACACCGGAGGCACAATCTATCAAAAGTCCGTACAACTGCTTGCAGTTGACAGCGGGCTATCACGGGTGCGTTTACAAGCATTGAGGTGGAAGCGGCCAAAATGGGTTTAGCTATAAACGAGGGCAAGACCAAGTATATGCTGTCAACAAGAAGGGACAGCCAACACCGACGAATTGGCTCTACTATAAACACAAAAAACAAGATCAGCGCAGAAATCAAGCGAAGAAAAGCTCTTGCCAATCGCTGTTTTTTTGGGCTTTTAAGGCAGTTCAATAGTAAACCCCTATCTCGAACAATTGAGGAGACTCTATATAAGACCCTGATCATCCCAGTCCTGCTTTACGGCGCTGAAACATGGACTTTATTAAAAGAGGATGAAGATATCCTAGATCGCTTCGAGAAAAAATTCTTCGTAAGATATTCGGTCCCGTTTGCGTTGACGGGTTTTGGAAGAGAAAGTTCAATACCGAACTATATGAGCTATTCAGCGACATCGACCTAGTCAAAAAACTGCGTATTGGACGTCTGAAATGGCTAGGACATGTAGATCGAATGGACACCAACGCTCCGGCCAGCAGAGTCTTGGAATCTAACCCCGAGGAACGACGCAGTAAAGGACCTCCTCGGCGTAGGTGGCGCGCATATGTTCAAGGGGACCCGACCAACTTGGAAAGCGCAACTGGAGCCAATTAGCTAAAGACCGTGCTAAATAGATAGGCTTGTTAGTTGAGGCCCAGATTCACACCGAACTGCAGTGCCACCTAAGTAAGTAAGTAAGTACGTAGAGAGTAACCACTACTATCACCAGAAAGCTGCAAAAGTTCGTTATTGCCTGTTCGTTATTGCCTGCGCAATATCTTAAGGATTTTCTGGCCCAATCGTATCTCTAAGGAACACGTTTACGGAAGAACGGGTCAGGAACCAATAGGCACAATCATCCAACGACGTAAGTGGCAGTCGATTAGTCACATCTTCCGAAAGGATGACAGTTCCATAGCGAACCATACTATGCAATGGATCCCTTTAACTCAGGATAGCAGAAGACTTGGCGGTCCGAGGAGAACATGGCGCAGAACAGTCGAGAAGGAGGCACGGTAGTTGGGCAAAAGTTGGGAAGAGCTGAGACACATTGCCAGAAACCGAACACGATGGCGCGTAGGCGTATTAAAGGTCCTAGGACCCACAAGGGGATACAGGACATAAGTAATTAAGTAAGGCTAGTTCATCTGCTTTGTTCTAGGTGGTCTTCCTTGGTCTGACAGATACAACTTACGCTCCTATGAAAAAAATGAGAAGTTGCCGACGAAGAGATTGAGTTATTGTCTACGTCACAAGCATTGGCCTCATGTACTTCTAGTATTCTTCTAAAGACTAAGCCCATTCACTTCAGTAGTGCCATAAAGCAATAATCATTTCTCCGAATGTCAGTTAGTTGTACCAAATCGCCACATGAACCAACTCTATTAGTGCTTAGTATAGTAGTCCTTGTCTATAGATACTAAGCAGTCGATACTTTTTTTTCAAAAAACTTAGTACATTCCGAAGAACATAATTAATACCAATAAATCTATTAACTGAAAAGTTTATATAGTTTAATAAGCCCCTGGAGTACCTAAAAAAAAACACGCAAACTGTTACTGAAAAGCCTGAATAAATTTGACGGTGCTACATTTTTAGAGAACCAGCTCAGCGTAATCCGTAATGCACGTAAATAACTCCTAACCTTATACCTCATTAATCGCCCCCTTAGGCCGATTTACTTTACCGCACTCACGTACTCAATCATCTCGCGACCAGATGTGGGGACATTGTCGGCATCGTAATTGGAATCTAACATAAGCAACCCAAATTGCCGCTCTAGTTGGTTCCACAACCCGTTCTATAGACTGTGTACCTACCACCACTAAGGTGATCGCGAATCGCAGCGGTTGCCAGCAGAAATGGATGCAATTAGAAAGATTTATTGCCACAGTGATTTGTGCTGCAGAAACCATGTTACGAACTCGCAATCCAAAACAAGTTTCACGATATCTCCTCGTCTTGGGAGAGGGTCTGCTTTGCCTCACCTCATCTAATAGTCTTCCTGATCTATTGTCAAATGATGCTTCAGTCAATATTTCTTCATTTTCCCCCCGATGGATACACATGATAGTAATTGGATAATGAACGGTGCCCATTTGGCTAATCTGTTACCGATGAGCATATCTACTCACATAATTGACCCCACGAAAGACCAATGTTCGATAATCGAAACATGCAGCGTAGCAGTGCAGACAGTTTATCCTTGGTTGCCAGAGGCTGTTATATGTTATCGCTGACTTATAGGTTTCCAGTAAATAACATAAATTCTCATAAGATTACATCGGCTTGAGCTATAGTGGCCCTCATTATGGTCCACTAGGCTTTGGCCGCTTTATATCATGTTACGAAGCGTGCAAGACACGTTGTTTAAGGTTGGCGATAATGGACCGTCTCAGAGTGCCCTTTGGAGTCAGTGTGCACGCTGGTTAAGTGCGATTCTTCGCAACTTTATCGTGTTACACCTTCAGGGGTGCGAACGGGTTTTGTTATATTTTTTTACTGTTATTACTTTGACGTTTTAGTGACCTTCACCAGGTAGGCAAAGTGGATTACAATAAATTGGAAACCAACCATTGCGATACACTTTGGCTCTCGTGAGATTGTAATATGATAGGAGAGCCCATATTGAAATAAATCTGAAAGCAAGATTTAAGAATCAATAAAAGAATACTATAATTTGATATATGGACTTTGAGTATCTAGAAGTGTTACATCCAGTTTCTGATACAAAAACAAAAAATAAAAAATCGATGAGAAATTCGTCTCAAATTTCGGATCGCATTTGCTGTGTTAAATTTGAATTAAGAGGACCTTAACCTCAAGCTTTGGAAGTGATAGCTATTCGTTTTAATCTTCGATTATGTTTTGAATATGAATGCATGATTGAATGAACAAATAATAGCATCTGGAAATAGATTTTGTGATTTGTTTGACGTCATGAACCTACACATAATCGACGGTACTGTTGTTAACACTCATATCTGTGATTCTGTGGGGACAAAAGTTCTTATGATGAACGTTTTCCTCTTCAAAGGCAAGTATTTCTTTCAATATACGCATCCTTATGTATCACTTCTGGAACTAAATACTCCAATCACTATCTCCGAGCTAAAAGTTGCATTAAAAATGAAGAACACTAAGGCCCCTGGGCTCGATTGGACACCTGTAGAGTTTTATAAAAACGCGACGCCAGTTTTTTTCTAAATTAGTTTTAACAAACTTTTGATTGGAGAAACACTGCAGGAGTTATTTTTAAAATCTCTAAATTTTGCAAACAAAACCCCTGGCTTGATGAGGAATGCTGGCAAAACAAGAGGCGTACAAAGCGGCGCTGCATAGACGGAGTAAAACTGCTCGTGAGCTCTACGAGCGGAGGAGAGAAGAAGAACATCGACTTCTCAGTAAGAAGAAAAAGGAATATGAGAAGAACTCGATCGTGGAGATTAAGAGACTTTATTGGACGAATGATGTTCGAAAATTTTACCAAAAGGTAAAAAGAGCATGCCAGGGTTTCAAAGCCAGAACAGAAGCCTGCAAGGACGAAAATGGTAATACAGTTGTTGAATCGCAGTCAGTGCTGAGGACATGGTAGGCACACTTCTGCAGACTGCTACACGGTGACGATGACAGATATTCCGCTGTCTGGCAGAATGAGTCATTCAACAGTGACGATGACAGTCAGGATTCTCCTCAATTCGATCAGAATTATGTAAGGAAAGCGATATTTAAACTTAAACCCTACAAAGCTGCTGGAGCCGACGGCATTGTCGCTGAACTTTTCACGGCTGGAGGAGATGAGTTGTTAAGGAGCATGCACCACATCTGCAAAATCTGGTCGGACGAAAATATGCCCGATGAATGGAACCTCAGCATCGTTTGCCCGATCCTAAAGAAAGAAAACCCTCTGAACTGTTCCAACTACAGATGTATAAGTCTTCTCAACTTCACATATAAGATCCTGTCTGCCGTATTATCTAAACGCCTAAAACCGATTGTCAACAACCTGATGGGTCCTTACCAGTGCGGTTTCAGGCCGGGAAAGTCCACAATTGACCAAATATTCACACTACGGCAGATCCTGGAAATCACCTTTTCATCGATTTCAATGACGATGGAGAACTCTCGCTGCTGTTCGATCTCAGGAAAGATCTTAGACAAAGTGACACGTTATCATGCGATCTCTTTAACGTAGTACTTGAGAGAATTGTTCGAAACTCATAAGCCAGCACCGGAGGTACAATCTTTTACAAGTCTGTACAACTACACGCTTACGCCGATGACATTGATATAGTCAGAAGAACTCAGCGGGCCGCCAGTGGGGCATTTGCGATATTGAGATTGAGGCAACAAAGATGGGCTTAGCAGTCATTGAAAGCAAAACAAAATAATATGCTGTCTCAAAAAAGGACACCCAACAGAAACGTCTTGGACAGAACGCCACAATAGACAAATATAATTTCGAAGTAATAAAGGACTTTGTCTACCTAGGCTCTATGATGAGCTCCGCAAATAACACCAGTGGGGAGATCGAATGAAGAGTCAATCCAATCACTGTCTTTATGGACTAAGAAGGCAATTGAGTAACAAATCCATATGCTTCGATGGTTTGTTCACGTAGTTCGCATGGCCCCAGAACGGCTTCCAAGACGTGCCATGATTACCATGCCATCAGGTAGGCGACCCCTCGGTAGGCCTAGAAATAAATGGTTCGATCAATTCCGACATCACTCCCGGAACCGTCTAGGGATTCCTCCTGATGTGTCGGGATCAATGGCGGACGATCAAGAAGGATGGAGGGTCCACCTGAGAATCCTACCCCCGAGACCGTCACGACGGATTAGCGAACTGTAGAAAATGTATGTATGTGTGTATGTATCCCTATGTCGAACTACTAAGTTAACTCTTTATAAGACACTAGTCATCCCTGTCCTTCTGTATGGCGCAGAGGCATGGACTTTGTCAAAATCGAATGAGGATGAATGGAGGCGAAGGTACAATGCCAAACTATGCGGCTTATACAATGACATCGACTTAGCCAGAAGAGTTCATATATCGCGTCTAAGATGGCTGGGTCGTGTAGAGCAGATGGAGCCCAACGTTCCAGCCCGGAAAGTCTACGAATCCACCCCGGATAGATGGCGCAATAGTGGAAGACCTCGCGGTAGGTGACGAAAACAAGTGGAGGGAGACTTCAACCAACTTGGCGTGCGCAACTGGAGGCAGCTGGCTCCGGGATAGCTGGAGAGGTTTGTTGATTGAGGCCCAGGTCCACCCCTTTGGTTGTTCGGCAAACTCAAAGTCCACTTTCCTTATGTTCAGGACTGGTTATGGCCCAAGTTGAGCCAGGAATGGAATGCAAACGAATTTTCACCAATGGATCCAAAACCAGGCAAGCGTCTGGTACTGGTGTCTTCGTTAAGGACGACAACGTAATGCTTTACTTTTTACAAATGTGCATCTGATTTCCAATCGGAAACCTATGCAGGCCTAATGGCGATGAACTATATTGCGAAGAACAGGTGAAAAGGTTGAAGTATTTCCGTCTGTTCGCTTAAGGCATTGCTTAAGCCCTTAACCATATCCAAGATATACGTAGTTCGTAAATGTAAAAACTCTTTTTATTTCGCCGCAAGATTGAATTTTCTGACTCTTATCTGGGTCCGAGATCACACTGGGAGTATGGGAGACGAGATCTCCGACATTATTGGTAGGCAAGGCTCAGAAAACGTTTTCTCATAGCCCGAACCTACGCTGGGTTTCCCTACGTCTCGATTAGGACTTACATTGACGATTGGGTTTCTTACGAATACAATTGTATGTGGGATGACTCTCCAGAATTTAAGTTGACTAAACGAAAGCTCCCGCACGTATGTAAGAAACCAGCGACGTTCTTGCTGTCTCTTAGCACACAAGACTGCGGAGGACCTATCTTTACAGGCAACTTTGCTTTCGCCAAGCATCTCAATGTGCTAGGATTAAATGAAACTATAGTCCGCGATGCCTGTGAAGAGGCCGACGATACTGCGGAGCATTTCCTCTGCAAGTGCTCTGCGTTTGTTCGTACCAGGAGGCTGATGTGGTGAGTGCTGATACTGTAAGCTCCTCAACACTCAAGTGCTTGCTTGGTTTTCTTAGAAAGACAAGGAAATACCAATGAAATGGATGAATCAGGGATTCGCTCTCTGGTAGTAAGCACAATGGACCAGTTGTGTATGAGAGCTCCAGTCGATGGCTTCCTATCCCAACAAAAAAAGAACCCTTACCAGTTTATCATACCTACGTATACAGCACTCAAGTCGGTTCATCTTATCTCACATCCGGTTTTACGTAAGCCCTGTCTACTAAACAACAGTCTTTATTTGTCTTGCACAATTCTTCATTCAACCATTCAACTGAAGCAAAATTTTACAGGGATATCCTTCTTCATTTCACTTTGATCTGCATAAATCTTTTATTTTTATTTTTGTGTACACGCATAATCAGATGTCGAATTCCCTGTTAAACTCATTGAACATGTTTTACAATAACACCCTCCCTCACCTTGGCACACGTTCATGTATTCAACTGCATTGCAGAAGTACCTACCGAAGTGTAAAGCAACTCTCTTTTGAAAAGGTCATGGTCATTTGTTTTGGATTCAGGTAAATCGAAATGTCCTTTCATCCGTTAAAGGGGATGAATACAATTGCCAGGTAACCATTGTCATTTGGTGTGTATTGCAGGCAAATGTATTTTTTTTTTTTTTTTCAGACTATTTATAGAATTTGGAACACCTGGTTTGCAAATTTGTCGAAATTGCATTATGTGTCCAAATAACTATTTATTAGAAGTTTCGAACAAAAGATTTAATTCACCATAAATTCTTGTCACTTTATATTGATTTAATGAACGTGCGTCTACAGTATCCCAATTAGACACATATCTTCCTTGAAGGTAGACATTTAAAAAGAATCAGAATTGACATAGTACCTTTCTAGTTGTTGCTAAAGAGTTCAATACCACCTGGCCTTTTCACATGGTCTCGGCTAGACCAGACGTCGCACCACGTTCATAAATAGCATCAATAAAAAAAAAAAAACGCTTCCGTACGTGAACTCAGTTTCAGTTACCTTCCTTTGGTCTTCCATTATTCTCAACGATTTTAATGAATGCTCATCACGACTTCCAAAGGTCAAAAGCAATTACCATCACAAGATCTTTGTAGCAGAGATGCACATGTAAGTTAATCCTCTCGACACAAACTTATTAACAATTCGCATCCACACTTCAGCCTCAAATTTCATTGTATTGCTTGCGGTAAGTTTAGAACTGCTTGTGCCCCACTTGCTATTGTCTGTAATCAAAAGACAAAAACGCACAGAAAGGCTAATGCTGTTTAAGAACTTTTAGTACTGCACACTATATCGTTTGTATCTAACACAAGATTCAGCAAACTTTGCTTTTTCGACACAATTTCGAACACGCCCCCATCCATATATTGTAGATTACGTTAGGATTTAGTATGTCCTCTTATGACCATTGGATTTAGCTGCTTAACTTGAAAGACATTGACCCAGAGAACCAGACATTTTGTTCAACATCAACTAAATGCAATTGAGAAATAGATGATCGATTATATAATTTAGATTAGATTAAAGAAAATCAATTTGGATTCTTCCTGGCCCTCAAACGAACTCCTGCGTAATTTACAGCTGGTCTAATGCTGGCTGAACACAAAGCAGAATCGGTTCTTAGAATCAGCAGGAAGAAGATGCAAACAGTCAACATTACTTTGGTTAGCCACACAATGACAACGAAGCCCTATATAAAATACCTCGCATTTGTACTAGATACGGCACTCTTCTCCAAGGAGCACCCCAAGTGCAAGAGTCACAAAGCAGCAAACACAAGCATGAATCATGCCCAACACAGGAGGCCCAAGGCACAGTAATATCATCCATAATGGCTCTATAAAGCTCCTATCTATATTGGTAGATGCTATCGTATGCGGCCTTGAAGTCGATAAAGGGATGGTGAGTATCGATTTGCACTTTTTGGGTTTTCTTCAGCATCTGCGGACGTGTGAAGATTTGATCGATAGTGGACTTTCCTAGCCGTTAATGAAAGGTTTTAGGTGTTCACACAATATCGCCTGTTGAGGAGACTTACTTACTTACTTAGGTGGCGCTACAGTTCGGGGTGAACCTGGGCCTCAACCAACAAGCCTCTCCATTTAGCTCGGTCTTTAGCTAATTGTTGAGGAGACTGACACCTCTATAATTGACGCAGTTGAGCGGGTCTCTCTTTCTTCATCTAAGCCGCATCAATCAGAGCGAGAGCCATGACGATTAAAGCAAACAAGATTAATATTTCTTAAGGGTGCCCCATTTATACAATAAGAGTGTGCTGCGCCTACCTTACCACCTCCAGCGGTACAGCTTGTCTGATAGCAAAAATGCTTCCAATACACATCCTGACTAGGGATTTCAATCCCGAAGCTAATTTTCAATCCCGGGATTCCGGGACTTCGAAAAATGAATCCCGGGATAATTGCTCACAAAAACATAGAAATTAATTATAAATGCTTTATCTTTTTAAATAAAAAAACAGCATAACTATTATGCTCTGCATTTTTTTTTTTATTATTAAAATGGATCAAAAGGAATAAAATCATAAATTTTCCGTTTAGTCGGTGGTCCTGCCATTTGCTTCTCTCTTGATTGTCGACTAGTCGAAGCAATACTCAGTTCACCTCCCACTTTGAATTTATGGATGGCTAATAAGTGCGTGTGTAAGCCTTTAGTTGAACCTCCCAAAGTCTTCAGGACAGCCTTACATTTTTTACACTGTGCACTTTTTCCATCTTTTGATGTGTAAAAATGATGCCGAACTGATGGTGATGTGTCAGATTCACAATCTTTTTTATGCTTGGTAAAATGAGTTTCGCTTGACATTTTTGAAATCACACAATAATTATAGGGACTAGTACTTTATTTAAAACGCGTGCGAGAACACCACAAACACAATAAAAACTAAACCATAACTACACTTGTTTCTCGTACAGTATTTTTATGACGCACTTGCAACATCGCTCACTCTTGTTCGAAAATACTTGTTTCTCTTTCTCCTTTGAACAGGTTTTCGTGTGTCTAGCTAGTTGGAAACCACTATTAGTTGCATGCGCTGCGCAATCACTGTAGGTATTGCATGATTTTCAAAACGTGTTCCCTTTTCCTTGAATACTTTCTTCTTTTCTAAAAAACAGGTTTTCGTGAGTCAAGGAAGTGGTAATGGCGCCTTCGAAGTTCTAACATACACTTTAAGTTTGTATGCGCATGCGCAATAACTGTACTGCATGCATGCGTGGTTCATAGAACCTATAAGCACTAAAGAAACCATAATACAAATAAAATAGATGAACACATACCTTGATTTGCGCTTCAACGGCGCCGGATCTGTCAAGCACTACCGTAATCTAACCTTTTCTAGATATGTTTCTATTCTGTACATAATTTTTGGAAAATGGCAAGGCAAAGGTTAATTTCGATCACACAAAATTATTAATCTAAGTTTTAAAAATCAAAAATTACTTAGGTATTTGCTTCAGAGACAGAGACTATCAAATAAAATCAGATTTCAATCCCGAAAATCCCGGGATTGGTGACTGGCAATCCCGGGATCGTTCAAGAGCAAAAAACGGGATTGATTTGCCTAATCCTGACAGAAGAGCAACGACGACAATACGAGTTTTTGTTTTGTGTTTACTCTTTGCGTTCGTTCTCAGTTCTCGCTGCTTCGGCAGAAGTATTGTATATGGGTATAGCAAATCATTGCAATAATTTCAGACGATGTCTCGAGATATTTACCCTTTCGACATGTTTACCCTTTGCGCTTGTTCTCGGTTCTCGCTGCTTCGACAAAAGTATGTAAATATAGCAAATCATTCAAATGATTTCAGACGAAGTCTCGAGATATTGGAAGAATCGATTATATAATTCGAATGCGCCCATCAGTAATTCTAAACCAAAAATTTGGAAAAACATTGACTTTCTCGTGAACAACTTCAAGTATTTTGTCAAACGGATTATTTAAGGTATGTACTATAAGACGGTGTACCAGAATTCTGGCCAAAAACAAAATTGTAAGAGTAACTTACTTCGTCAATTTGTTATAAACGTGGTCTTTTTCTCAGTTCATTCAGCTTAAAATTATAATCTTAGCAAGACATGTCATATGCAAGAGAATGGCGTAATAGGTTTTCAAAATTTGTAAAAAAAAGTTATTTAAGTGTCAAATCTTAAGCTGCAATCAAATAGTATACGAAAGATATTTTCCAAGCCCGATCGGACTTTAAATTAAAAATGATCGCTATTAACTGTAACGGGAAATACGGCCTGTAATGGGGTCTGTAGGGTCCCTTCTGAACTGGTCTCAATCGACACCTTTGATTATTAGCAAAACCGTTAACCTAAAATTAAGTCACATCGCTGAACACAATTGTGGGATAGAACAGCAGGTCAGCTTGCAACTGATCTTGAGACCAATCAACGAAAGAACGAAGCAAATGATGACCTCGTGGTTTTAATGGTTGTAGCACCTGGATCTTAAGCCAAGATCTTTGCACACATTTTTCAACATAGTTATTGTACTGAACCTCATTTGCTGCGTCGGGGATGAATCGATAAATTTCGATGTTCTTTCACTGCGATAATCTCTTCACTACTCACATTTTTTTGACGTGCTGGTGCTATTGCATCATTAAGAGGTATTTGGTATGAAATCTAACCACAGTCCGTTGGATGGCTTGCTCAGATGGAGAGATTATATGCGCCTGTGCCATACAAATTGCTAACTCGTCTATAAGTCTTACGAGTCGACAACCGATTTTCAAAGTAAATTTGTATAAACTGGTAGCGCTGTTCAAGTGTGAGCCTATTCGTGATAATTTGCAATACTATACTGAACATACATTTAAAAAAAGTAGGCAGAAGGAGGGGGTTTGACAGTTATCCCTATCGCAAATTTAAAGTATAAGGTCAGTACATATGAAATTACCAATCTACTGATGATTCCTAAATTTATCGTTATGGTGTGAGGTTGTGGAGAGAAATTGAAAATAAAGTTCTTTTTTTTTAAGAGTACAGTTTAACCTTTCTCCTTCTTCTTCCTTTTATCAGCGAGGCTATGATCCGAAAACAAGGGATCACAGCCCTCCCACTTCACCGCATTTCTACTGATCCGCCTGTGGGGTTCGCCTATTTGACATCAGAAAATATCGGCAGGCCTGCCGATTTTGGATCACTCGGTTACTGAGGCCAATGAAATGCCGATGTCGTCGCATTTGTCTGATCCAGGCGTTTATAGGCCTGCCTTTCCTACATCGCGATGTCTTTGGAACGTGCATAAATATTGCCTTTTTAACAGGGTTCAAATGATCTCTTCTTTGATTGTGGCAATACCAGCTGAGCCGGTCGCGCTCTAATTTTTGTACGATGGTTTCCTTGATGTTAAAGCTTCCACGGATCTTCGAACTTATTATTCGATCAAGCTTGGTCACTCCTGCTGTCATGCGAAGCATCTTCATCTCAGCTGCCGTTAATTTACTCTCATACGTTTTCTACATCGTCCAACATTGTGAACCGTATGTGAGCGCTGGACGTACAACTGCGGTGTAGAGCCTTCTTTTCAACTTAGGGGGCATTTTTCTGTCACAGAAGATAGCGGAATATTTTCGCCACTTCATCCACCCTACGCTTACACGATGATTGATGTCGTCATCACAAGTTGCTTTGCTATTGATCATAGATCCCAGATATTTGAACTTTTCGCACTTGGGAAGCACTGTTCCATTCAAATAAATGTCTGGAATAGGCCTGAGTGGATCAGAGAACGGCCAGCACAAGTACTCTGTCTTTTTTGAATTAATGCGATACCCATTTCCCTCCAAAACGTCCACCCACACATCAAGTGCTCGTTGCAGGGATGTAGGATCCTCACTTATGATGGCTCCATCGTCAGCAAAGAATAACTGATGTACCTTGGGGTCCATCACTTTACCTTCAAGCAGATAATCAAGGACTGTAATAAAGAGCAAAGGACTTAAAACGCTTCCCTGGTGCACCCCGACTTTGATTGGGAACTCTTCGGTTACTCCAGCGGGGCATCTTACTCTTGTCTTTGCTCCTTCGTACATGTCCATGATCATCTGTACATAGGTTTCTGGAACCCCTCGATGTCTTAGCGCAACCCATATCAGATCTCGTGGTTGTCTGTCGAATGCCTTTTCAAAGTCAACCAATACCTTTCTAACGATAAAAATAAGTTTTCACTATTAGTTCATTAAATAAACTTTTTTTCTAACATAGAGGAGCTTTCACCAATACATTTAAGGACAATTGTCCAATTGTCCAGCAACTCGGGAAATTAACGATGCCTTTGGTTTGCGTACGTGTAGCGAGAGCACAGTTCGAAACTGGTTTACTACTTACCAAGTTCGACAAAGGAAATTGTTTGCTCGAAAATATGCCAAGAGGTAGACCAGAGGAGATTATTGGTAATGAAGAACTTGCAGCAACTGTTGAACAAAATCCATCTACGAATGTTCTTAACCTTGCTGCAAGGTTCAAAATCTCAACTGCAACTATAAGTCGTCACCTTTCATCCATCGGAAAAGTAAAAAAAACTAGAGAGATGGGTGTCCCACATCTTACTTATTTACTTAGGTAGGCGCTACAGTCCGGGATGGACCTGGGCCTCGACCAACAAACCTCTGCAGCCAGCACGGTTACGAGCCAGCTACCTGCAGTTGCGCCAAGTTAGTTGAGATCCCATTCCACTTGTTCACGCCACCTACCGCGAGGTCGTCCTATACTGCGCCGTCCATCCGGGGTAGATTCGAAGACTTTCTGGACTGCAACGCTAGGCTCCATCCGCTCTAAATGACCGAGCCATCTTAGTCGCTGTATATAAACTCTCCTGGCTAAGTCGATTTCCTTATATAGGCCGTATAGTTCGGCATTGTACCTTCTCCTCCACTCACCGTCTTTCCCGACAGGACCAAAGTTCGCTCGAAGAACTTTTCTCTCAACGAAACCAAGGCCATTCTCATCCGGTTTTGACAAGGCCCATGCTTCTACGCCATACAGCAGGACTGGGATGATTAATGTCTTATAAAGAGTTGTCTTAGTAGTTCGAGATAGGGTTTTGCTACTCAATTGCCGTCTTAGCCCATAGAAACAACGATTGGCAAGAGAAATTTTTCGTGTGATCTCCCGACTGATGTCATTTGCGGAGTTCACCATAGAGCCTAGGTAGACAAAGTCCTTAACTACCTCAAAATTATATCTGTCTATTGTGGCGTTCTATCCAAGACGCCGATGTTGGGTGTCCTTTTTTGTAGACAGCATATACCATATTTTGTTTTGATTTCATTGACCGCTAAACCCATCTTTACTGCCTCGATCTCAATACTCGCAAATGCCCGATGGACGGCTCGCTGAGTTCTTCCGATTATGTCAATGTCATCGGCATAAGCGAGTACTTGTACAGACTTGTAAAAGATTGTATCTCCGGTGTTGGCTTGTGAGTTTCGTACAATTATCTCAAGTACTAGTTTAAAGAGATCGCATGATAGCGCGTCACCTTATCTAAGACCTTTCCTGACATGAAACGGTTCGATGATGTTCTTACCGACTTTGATGGAGCAGCGAGAGTTCTCCATCGTCATTCTGCACAAACGGACGAGCTTGGCAGTGATGCCTAGACTAGACATGGCTCTGTATAACTCCTCTCTATACACGCTATCATAGGCAACTTTGAAATCGATTTTTTCCTAGATCTGTCGTAGTGTTAATTGTGGACTTTCCCGGCCTAAAACCGCACTGATAAGGACCTATCAGGTTGTTGACGATCGGTTTTATGCGTTCACATAATACGGCGGACAAGTTCTCATATGCGATGTCGAGAAGACTTATACCTCTGTAGTTGGCGCAGTTCAGAGGGTCTCCTTTCTTCAGAATCGGGCAAACGATGCTGAGGTTCCATTCATCGGGCATACTTTTGTCCGACCAGATTTTACAGATGAGCTGGTGCATGCTCCTTAACAGCTCATTCTCTCAGATACAGATAGTCATGAGGCGCTCGTTTACATGCCGGAAACTCAAGACTTTTTGCCTCAGTCTGCCTCCAATGACAAATCCGCACCCGAATAGACGCTGTCCTTGTTGTCTTTAGCAATCGCCGTAGTAGATGTAGCAGTTTTTCATCCTCCTTTTGCCCGGCCCATCCCATCGTACTTCTTGGATGGCGGTAATCTCTATTTTGAAACACTCTACATCACATCTTAGCACCAGCGAATATGCTACGACATTTGAAGGTTGCAATATCTTTAACCAAGAGACACCGTGTAAATCCTTTCTTGCATCGCGTCGTCACTTGCGATGACAAGTGGATCCCATATGATAATCGGAAGAGGTCAGGAAGCTTCGTTAACGTGAGTGAGTTTCACAGGGGACTTGCCAAGACAGGCTTACACCCCAAAAAGATAATGGTGACAATATGGCGGAGGAGTAAGGGAGTTGTCCATTATTCGTTCCTCACGCCGGGTGGTACTGTAGAGAAATCGCTTTTTATCATAACATCATAACAAATTGCGCCAAAAACAGACGTTACTGGTAAATAGGCATGGTCCCATACTGCCGCATTATAATTTAAGTCCACATACAGTACAATCAACGTTACCGAAGCCGCTTGCCTCATTCATCTTACTCACCAGACTTATCTCCAACCGATTACCACCTTTTCCGAAGTTTGGGCAATCACCTCTAAAATAGACAGTTCATAAGCCCAGATACAATACTTTACACTTTGAGAACTTATTGACCCAAAAGGATAAGAATCTAGCGATAGCTAGACCACTGAGAGGAGGCTTTCAGGCGGATGGCCGCACAGGCAGCCATCTGTTTGCCGAAAATATCTAAGGGTAGCAGGTTGAACAAAATGTCCAGTGCCGCGGAGGGAGTAGTTCTCAGTGCACCACTGATGCAGATGCATGCAGATCTTTGCACCATAGATGTTAATGGAGATTATTTTTTGGAATAAACTTTGTTAGTTTTTGAAATAGTTTTTCACATAAAATCGGCAATTTCATATATGATATAAGGACCTAATACAAGTACGAGTGGTGCAGCAGTGCCCTAGGTGTATATTTTTTTGGAGTTTTCTATGGTTTTAGAATACTCGTATCTGCGGATATTTTTTATTACAATTCCTATCAAATTCCTGTTTTGTAACATTTTTTAGGAAAGTTGTCGGTATATATGATATTATACATTTACATTGCTAAAGGTACATTATTTCTGCACACTGGCACACCAACTATTTGAGCAATACCCTTTTTATTTCTTAATATTATTACTACAAAATGTGTTAATAAAGTATTAAGAGCCCAGTCTGCTATACCAAAATACATATTTTTTTAATAAGCGTAAAAAAATATTTGATTAAAAAAAATGCCACATCCCATATGAGCTTTGCTCTTCCCTGGAAGAGATATGACCCTTAAACAACAAAGAGGCACAATTTCTAGGCCTTCTCAATAGTTCCCAATTTGTCTACTTAAATGTACGCGGTCAGGTCAATTTGGTTGTGACAAAAATCACCTCATTCCCTTAAATATGATATATATACTCGTAGGTATATAAATATAATATAAGAGATATTGGAACTAACTTTATACACAGTTTTTTCATATGATGCGTGGGGGCACCCCCACTCTTTTGGAGGGGTTTTCTTCAAAAACCTAAATCTGACTTCTTTTTTTTTTATTGAGAATACGTCAAGTAGCGAGTTTACACTAGACAAAGTCACATCCACTTGCGAAGAACTCGGTCTAGCGATAAAGAATAGGGTGCCATACCCAGATGGATTATAATTTTTCTGTATGTTTATTTTTTTTAGTAGATATGGGGTTAGGATGGTATATGCGAACGAGTTTGGGTAGATACGCAATGATGATTTTTTTATTTTTTTGCACAATTCGTGCTTTATGTTCGTGGGAAAAAAGAACCATTATACGCTTTTGAGATGCAGACTGAGTGGCTAGTACACCCAGTGTACCTAAAAAATAATCTTATCCTTGACTTTTAAATGTCATAAACTTGCTTACTTTTTAATTTTTTTCTTTCTTGTCTGAGATTATTACTACATCAATGCATGTATGTATGTAGGAGTATGTGGCTATAGTGCCACTCAATCACGTCGTACGTGTATGCATGTATGATATTTACCTGAAAAGAAGCAAACAAAACATTTAATTATTCAATTGAAATAATGATTGCATTAATTAAATAAAAAAAATTATTCGAAATGATCACTTTATGTTTTCTACGAATCGTAGTAAAAATTTCGCACACGAAATTACGAAATTCTACCGAACTTTATAAAATCTAAAATTTACAATAAAGGTGCCTACTGAATTGGAAAATTCAATAATACTCGTATTCTCTATTTTCAAAAAGAGTGACCCACATATTGGTGCAAACTATGGAGGAATGTCATTCAAGAATTCTATAGCCAAGATATTTACGGCACTGCTGACAAATCGGCTAACAAAATGGGTTAAGAATAATAAAAAAAGTAATTTCCAGGTGGGTTTCAGGGAAGGTTATGCTGTAGTCTACCAAATACTCAATCTAACGTCAATTGCCCAATTGTATCTGGAAAAGCGGAACAATTGTATGCATTTTTCGAAGACTACCGAGCTGCTTTCGATACGGTAACCAGAAATTGTTTATTTAATCTTCTTCTTCCTTTTATCAGCGAGGTTATGATCCGAAAACAAGGGATCACAACCCTCCCACTTCACCGCTTTTCTACTGATCCGCCTGTGGGGTTCGCCTATTTGACCTCAGAAAATATCGGCAGGCCTGCCGATTTTGGATCACTCGGTTACTGAGGCCAATGAAATGCCGATGTCGTCGCATTTGTCTGATCCAGGCGTTTATAGGCCTGCCTTTCCTACATCGCGATGTCTTTGGAACGTGCATAGATATTGCATTTTTAACAGGGTTCAAATGATCTCTTCTTTGATTGTGGCAATACCAGCTGAGCCGGTCGCGCTCTAATTTTTGTACGATGGTTTCCTTGATGTTAAAGCTTCCACGGATCTTCGAACTTCTTATTCGATCAAGCTTGGTCACTCCTGCTGTCATGCGAAGCATCTTCATCCCAGCTGCCGTTAATTTACTCTCATACGTTTTGTACATCGTCCAACATTGTGAACCGTATGTGAGCGCTGGACGTACAACTGCGGTGTAGAGCCTTCTTTTCAACTTAGGGGACATTTTTCTGTCACAGAAGATAGCGGAATTTTTTCGCCACTTCATCCACCCTACGCTTACACGATGATTGATGTTGTCATCACAAGTTGCTTTGCTATTGATCATAGATCCCAGATATTTGAACTTTTCGCACTTGGGAAGCACTGTTCCATTCAAATAAATGTCTGGAATAGGCCTGAGTGGATCAGAGAACGGCCAGCACAAGTACTCTGTCTTTTTTGAGTTAATGCGATACCCATTTCCCTCCAAAACGTCCACCCACACATCAAGTGCTCGTTGCAGGGATGTAGGATCCTCACTTATGATGGCTCCATCGTCAGCAAAGAATAACTGATGTACCTTGGGGTCCATCACTTTACCTTCAAGCAGATAATCAAGGACTGTAATAAAGAGCAAAGGACTTAAAACGCTTCCCTGGTGCACCCCGACTTTGATTGGGAACTCTTCGGTTACTCCAGCGGGGCATCTTACTCTTGTCTTTGCTCCTTCGTACATGTCCATGATCATCTGTACATAGGTTTCTGGAACCCCTCGATGTCTTAGCGCCACCCATATCAGATCTCGTGGTTGTCTGTCGAATGCCTTTTCAAAGTCAACCAATACAATATGCAAATCCCTTAAGGAATCACGATGTTTTTCCATTATGATCCTTATACTTTGGATTGCATCTGTGGTTGATTTACCCGAGACAAACCCGCACTGATCATCAGATAGCCGTATTATTTTTCGCAGTCGGCCACCTAATACCCGCTCAACGATCTTCATGGTGTGTGACATCAGCTTGATCGAACGGTAGCTATCACAGTTTCGTGTATCACCCTTCCCTTTGTATACAGGGAGAAGGTAACTTTCCCTCCATTGATTCGGCACTGAATCACCTCTCACAAGTTTGGAGATGAGAATTCTGAGCCATCTGAACCCGATGTCTCCCATCTTTTTCTAGAACTCAGAGGGCATCTCATCTGGCCCAACCGCTTTTCGTTTTTTGGAGTATTTGACCGCCTCACTAACTTTTTCGACTGTAATGTCGGGTATTTCTTCACAGTTAGGGGTGGCTCTTGGAAAGTATAGCCGGGGAAACTGTTCATTTAGAAGCTCTTCACAATACTGCCGCCACCTCTGCAGAATTTTGTCGTCATCCACAAGAAGCTGGCCATGAGCATTGCTAATGAACTTTAGCGAACGAATCTCCTGAGCATTCCTCCTTCTTTGGGCGGCTATTTTGAAGATAGTGGCGCTCTTGTTCATATTGTGTCTTTGCAGCTCCCGGATAGCCTGGTTTGCATCAGCAACCGGGGAAGATATTTTCTCCAGCTCCCGATACAGGCCCTCCGTACTCTCTGCTTGAAGCTGGGCGCACTTCTTCTTCGCTTTTCTCTTGCAACATCTGTATCCCATTTCGAGGCGAACTTTTTCGTCATTATTATTAGAGGGGCAGTTTGACCAAGCTTTGAAAGCTGCTTTCTTCTCATTTATCACTTTCTTAGCTACATCACTCCACCACCATGTTTCTTTGGCGTGTTGATGGTGGCCTTTTGAAGCTCCTGAAGTTCGCTGTAGGGAATCCCACATATTTTGTGCTCTGCACTCTTCATCCTCAGCTCCGTTGATGGTGTGAGAGAGGTAATTTTTCATTACGAAAACAAAAGCCTCGCCTTTTTCTTTGTCCAGATTGTATCACTTGATTTTCTCAGAGACCCTTGTTTGTTTGCTTTTCTTCGGTGTTTTCATAAAAATTTCTGTTAGCAGGAGACGGTGTTGCCGAACGATTGCCTCTCCCAGGATCACTTTGCAATCTTTTACCCGAGGCTTCATGAAACTACCTACCAAATGGTAGTCAATCTGAGGTTCATCTCCACCACTGCTGTAAGTGATCAGGTGTCGGCTTTGTTTGATGAACATGGTATTTAACACGATAAGACCGTGTGATTTGCACATGCTTAGGATGTCTTCACCAGGAAGGTTCCTGGTGCCATATCCTAGTCCTCCATGGCAGTCTTCATAGTCTTCGTTTGATTTCCCGACATGTTCATTCAAATCTCCTCCAACAAACAGAAACTCTTCCTTTGGGATGTTCTTAAGGAGATTGTGGAAATCTAGCCAAAATGCATCTTAATCTCTCTGATTGCACCCATTTTGGGGAGCATATGCACTGACAATATTCCACACCTCTCCTTGTATTACTAGTTTGAGAGACATCAAACGGTCGCTGGACCTCGAAATGCTCAAGACGTTTCCAAGTAGCTCTGCCGCAAGGATGATACCGATTCCGTTCTTAGCCTTTTCCGTTCCGTAGTAGAACATCATCAGAAATTGTTTATTTAATAAACTGTCAAATATTGGAATATCGGGCAGATTCTTAACTTTTCTAAAAGACTTGTACAATAGCAATAAGTCTACGGTATGGGCTTGTTATATATACATATAACATACTAGCAGATGCTATGTATATACTTTATGCATTTAGCTAACAGAAGAAATTCATCAAACGCCATCGTTATCACCTGCGTCAAAATACAGACGTAGCTATAAATTTTCGACTCATGGGTAGGCAAGGAAATACATTCATGTGTTTATTTATTTTATTTTATACTGCGCACAAAAGTACACAAAAAATCAGTACTTCTCAAACTTTTCGAATTTGTAGTTTTATAATACCTGTTTTTTTTAATCTTTGCGTTTATATATTCTAATATCTTAATCCCCTTGAAGAATATCGAGAAAATGTTGACTGGAGATTTGGGCCAAGCCTCTAAGGTATACAATGGCAAAGCTTTGCTTAAATCTGTCGATTAGTTTTTGCGTGATAACCGGCCAAAGACGACACTAGTTATGATTTTATTGTATGTATGTATTGTAGATATGTCTAAATGGTGTGATGTAAATTTAAGAGCTAAGCAGGGCTACCTTCTCAGCCCTTTTTTATTTTCGTTATTACTAGATGATATACTTGACATTTTGCCGGCTGGTGTAAAACTAAAACAATTGGAAGTTAAGGGACTTCTCTATGACGATGATATAGTGATATTGTCACAATTACCGAGTTCAGTGCAACTTATGATGCATAAGGTCGAAGAATACTGATAAATCAAGAGTACTAGTTTTCAGAAGGGAAACCGGGTGTTTAGTGAGGAACAAGAAATGGAAATATTGTGGGGAGGATCTCGAAGCAGTAAGGTCATATAAGTATAAGTACCTAGGGGTCACTGTTAATCATAACAACTCAATGAAAAGACACATCAAGCTTTAGCTATTGGTATCCAAGAAAACAACAAATTATACGTGGAGAAACCTATTTCTTCTTCTTCCTTTTATCAGCGAGGTTATGATCCGAAAATAAGGGATCATAACCCTCCGACTTCACTGCATTTCTACTGATCCGCCGGTGGGGTTCGCCTAGGAGAAACCTACAGACTAGTTCAAAAAGAAACCGTCAAAAATTAAAATATTCGAAGCTGTAATGCACTCAGTAATGTGCTATGGAGCGCATGTATGGGGAAGGAAATTATATGATGAAGACGAGAAATTACTGAGGTTCTTTCTGAGGAAGTTATTCCATTTGCCTTCGTAAACTTCCAACTATATGCTTCATATTCAAAGTGGTATGTCACCACTCTTAATATACACGCTTCAGCTAAACATGAAGTACATACTGAAGGTAATAAAAGGAGAAAATGACACGCGACCTACGGCAGATCTTGGCAAAGAAAGCGTAAAGAGCAAATTCCCAATTCTACAAAGACTCGAAGGATATTGCTGAGAAGCACGGTCTTCGTCTATGCATGGTTGAAACGAATCTTTCAAAATTGACAAGGCTATGGAAAGCGACGTCATAAGTGAAGCAGAAAACTCAAACTCCCGCTTAATTTACAAACATTTGAAGCATCGGGACGTAAACTACTTGCAAACCAACATTAGCATGGCATAGATCTAGCTTGGTTTCCGTACCGGAGGAGAACTTTTAAGACTAAGCTACATGCCTAATTGCAGCTACATGCCACTACGACGCAGTTTGTGCAACACTGGGGAGAAATTTGGCAGGCTCAGTCGTGTCCAAGCCGTTGGGGCTGACGTGAAAACATGACGATGTCCGATGTCTTTGCTTCTTTGCCGAATTTTATTCAAAAAAATACAAGAGGTCAAGTTTGTTCGCGTTATACAACACGGCGAAAACGGTCTCTGGCGGGCTTCGGCTACTCCATGGTACTGAGAACCTTCTATACAACATAACCTAGCTTAAGACAGCCTGTGAAGATTTCCTTCAGCCACGGCATAATAGTTTCCACATACTCTTGCAGCATCACAAGACGAATATTATCCATACCTGGTGTCTTATATGGACCGACAGATTTAATTGTCCATTCTAATTGGCGATCTTGACTATCTCGTCATTTTCGTTTGCATCAAGTTCTACCACAGTTACTGGAATAGGTGAACTATTTTCAGGGACAACAGTGCAGCCAGGATGTGAGTCTGCCCAGGTAACATCGCTTCTCTTGAATGAAGATTCAGGTGATGTTGATTTTGCTAGGACTTTCCTAAGACGGGACGCCTCAGTCGTTGATTCGATAGATCCACAAAGATTCCTCCAAGAGGTCTTCTTTGAGAACCTGATCTCTTTCTTGAGCATTCTTTACCTTTCTTTATAAGCGGACCGCATTCCAAATTTGTGTTAAATATGTGTAATTCTCTCCATCATCTAGGATGAAATAAGCATCAGAGATATACGGAGTAAATGCTTATTGAGTACGCTAAATGGAATATCATAGAAGAACACCTCTTCAACACAAGGAGAGAAATTCTATCTGGACCTGAAGGTGTGTTACACTTGAGTTACTGAACAGGATGGGAAAAATATGTGTCCTAAGAATAATAGAGAGGGCGACTGCTAACGTTATCGATTGCCACGCTCATGATTCATGGTTCAAATCCTTATATCAGCAAACATTTACTTATTTCTCATGAAATGTAAATATAAAGTCAGACCGATCAATTTCAAACGCTTATATCAACACCACTGCGAAGGCATAACAGTGGCAGTAAGTTTGTCATATGGTTTGAAAAAATGTGGTAGGGAAAAAAATACTGTGAATCATAAGCAAGGATAAAATAGTAAAACAATTGTCTCCAGTTGCGAGTATCTGGAGGCCACCCACAGAGTTTTTCTGAAACCTTATATCACCTGAGTTTCAAACCACTACACCAATATTTCTCTCTGTCTCTCCTTTCCAACTTATGTCGCACAATCATGTAATTGAATTCAAAGATTGTTCCTTAGACGTACGAAGCTAAAATGAAACAAAACAAAAAAATAAAAAACTGGGTTTAGTATAGACAGGGTGAGAACTGTCTGGCAAGATAGAACTTCTGCAAATATGCCTGCTCACAGATCAGCTTTCTCTTCAAAGTAGACGAGAGCTGGGCAGGTTGAATGGGTGAAACCGTTTAGTTCTTTTGACAAAAGACCAAAAAGATTTACTACCTTTAGGAGATTAAGTATTATGTACATTCAATGCCATTTTGTAGAAGCGTTGGGTTTCTTGCGAAGGTGTTTAGTGCCATAACGCAAAAGGCTCTTCCTTCTTCCTGATGGCAATCGCACATGTCAGGCAATGCTTTAAGGCTTATCGATTTACTTGGAATAAAGAAGCGTATTCCAAGGAAATTAAGAATCAATACTTGAAAACTGGTAACATTTGTGAGTACTTTCACAGCAGTTGTTATACAGAACCAAATATCTAGGAAAGTGGAGAGAGAGGCAGGCGTCGTCGGGCAGAAAACGAACACGGCAGAAACTAAAACTATCAGCCTTAGAACAAACTCATCGACTCAAATACGCATTGATGCACAACCGGTAGAGAGAGTAGAGGATATCCAGTATCTTGGGAGTATTATCTCGACCGATGGTGGAACCGAAATGGATATAGCTGACATGATCGCCAAAGTAAAGTCCGCGTTCGGGATGTTGCCCAAAATATGGCGAAGCAATGCAATCAGTTTGAACACCAAGATAAGACTGTTCCGCTCCAACGTTCAATCCCTACTGTTATAAATCCTGATGTCAGCAATCATTTATTTATTTCTCCTGAAATATATAAAGTCAGTCCGATCATTTGCAAAAGCTTCTGTGGACACTACTGCGAAGGCATAACACTGGCAGTAGCTTGGCCATGTAGCTGTGAAAATTGTTCGATCTGTTGATGATGATTTGCTCTTGATATCGGTTATCGGGAAAAAAGTACTGTGAATCAAAAGCAAAGACAATAATAAGAAAAAAATCACCCCAGTTATCAGGACGCCACCCCTGGAGAATAGTTGAAGCATAAACAACTGAGCTTCAAGAACCACTACACCAAAAATCTTTCTCTCTCTCTCTCTCTATCCATCCTTTCCAACGCCCGCACTGTGTGTAAACATGTGAAAGGTATTCATAACCCTTTGAGTGCGCGCAAATTATACAAAAAAATAAAAAATAAAAAATATGGATGCAGTACGTGGAGAGGGACTACTACTATCACCAGAAAGCTGCAAACGTTCGTTAATAGGTGCCTGCGCAATATCTTCAGGTTTTTCTGGCCTAATCGTATCTCTAACGAGCACATTTCGAGAGAACGGGTCAGGAACCAATAAGCACAACCATCCAACGGCGGAACTGGCAGTGGATTTGTCACACGTTCCGAAAGGGTGACTGTTCCATAGCGAACCATACTATGCAATGGAACCCTTTAACTCAGGATGGCAGAAAACCTGACGGTCCGAGGAGAGCATGGCGCAGAACAGTCGAGAAGGAGGCACGGCAGTTGAAGAAAAATTAGGGAGAACTCAGACATATTGCCAGAAACCGTACACCTAGGCGTAGTAGAGGCCTTAGGACCCACAAGGCGACCCAGGACATAAGTAAAATAAGTAAATATATAGGAACTAATTAAATGTAGCCAACTTCACTTGTTACAAAAATATACACGGACATCTGAGAGAAAACTGAGTAAAGCCAGCGTGATTCTACGACTCATACATATCTGCGCTCTAATGTGGATAACAACATCAATTTACCCTATCTGTAATAGCACTGCATCTAGATACCTACTATAACTCCAACTAACTTTAAGTTCTGATTTCACTCGTATTCATTGTGTCTTTCTCCTCGCGAAACACTGAACTGAAATTGATGTGTTTTGTCGTCTGCTCCAGCAGTGCATACCTTTCTTCATTCAACTCCTTTATCCTCGTCTTGTTCGGTAAGAAAAAAGCAATTGTGTTTGCGTTTATTACTACGGATATTCCTTTCAGAGAAGGCAATGACGTTAAGTTCATCTTCCCTCGGATATCAGGTTCTTGATATCAAAAAGCATGGCTACGTGCATTGCACTGCAACTTGCTACTCAGCCGGCTATGTCTCGGTCAAACCACAAAGGTCTACCGCCGGCTATATTGCATGCGTAACAGCCATTTCCTTTGATCTGATGGCGAAATGCGAAGATGCGGAAAATCGCATATTTTCTCCACGGTTTCCGTCAGAAATAATAATAGAAAATCATTGAATCGCACAAACGTAAGATGATCTCTGTGCGGTTTAGGTTCCTAGAAATCTTGCGGCGACCGCTGAAATGATCATTCTGATTGCAAATGCGAAACTTAATCGCACACCCTTGACTCTTGGCTAGACATCATCGCCGCGTTCGCGTAACATTTGCCCTCAGAACTCTGTTAAATTAAAGTGCCAGCAAAGCTTAGTCTTTAAATGTGGATTATGAGGTGACTTCAATTTTATTTTTTATTTTTTTTGCAACAAATAAATGACAATCATCTCCCCATCCAGTGAATAACAACAACCGGGAGGAGGACAATACTCGCATTAGATTCATTGTCAAATCGATTAAGCCCCGAGTGGTGGATGTGTGAAATATTGATACGTTTAGCTAGTTAAGTACTTTAGCGTAAATTATGCATTTCCGCGCGATAAGGCACAATGTGTGTCAGTGCTGTGAGAGAATCGTAAAAATAGAAACTGAAACGAGCCGGCCTGGCAGAATATAATTAAAATTTTTAATGAACTAACCGGTGATGGCGCTAATGTACCATGGGTGGGTTATACAATTGAAACTTGTTTGCTGAGCTGAAATGTGAGCTGGCTAGAAGTCTATGACTCCACAGCACTCATGTGTCATTGGCAATCTGGGTAATATTGACACAACACATGTGTTGAACGAGAACTTATTTGTGGGTAAATGCATGCTCATCGTACCTTATGTAACGAGAATCTCACACCTGTAAGCTAATGTAAGATGTAATTAAAAATGAATTACTCATAAGGAGTTAGGTTCGCACAAATAAGTCGAATTAAGTCGTATTGACAAGAGCTTTCTTTAAGCAATCTATTGAGTAACCAAGCCTTGTCTAATTCAGCAGTTTCACAACACAATTTTACTGCTCCATTATAACCGGGCTACCTTCACACCAAAAGCCACCTGTCCCATAAGACAGAAATAAATAACGGCCATCTATTTCGTCAAGTACTGCTGAAGAGGTAACTACAATCTGTGGACAGTTTCGAAACCAAAGTGAAAAGGGCGGTCAAAGCATTCGTGAAACACCACCGTCATAAATAAATTTCCTGATAAATGTAACCTAAGCCTCAGAGGAGGATGGGATGGCACTCCGCAACCTATGACTGCGGCTGATACTCATACTTTGCATGATGCACCCTACATGCAAGGTGCCATCGGAAATGCAGGAGAAGTATCAAAGCACCAATATGGATTCAGAATGCAATGATAGACGATAGACGCATGTAAATACATCAAAGTAAGCCGTTGTGGGGAGATGATGGAAAGGTTAAAGCCATTAAAAACGGATTTAATCTGACGAACTGAAAACATAAAATATTATCTCAGGTGCGGGTACTGTCGACCGGAAATCATGGCACTCAAGGAAGCCCTGTTGAGACGTAATGCAATATCTGTCACGGATATTAGCATTTTCAATGAGAGTCAAGCGGCAATCAAGTCCCTGAAATCATTGTCTTTCACTTCAAATGTCGCTTTTTACTGCCGTTTGTCTCTCACGGAGATGATGGAACAGTTCAGCACTCAACTGCTGAGTGCCAGGCCACCAAGACATTCTGGGAAACTGCAAGGCTTACGAGCTCGCTAGACAGGGACTCTTAGGAAATGGCGGACCCTAGGCATGCCCCTCACTGCATGTAAACGTCTATTACTAACACCACGCTAAATGATGACTGTGACAAGCTGGATATTACTTAGTAGCTGATTTGAGTGTTTCTCTTTCAGTTCAAAGTAATATTCGTCACAAAATGCTTGCCCTTAAGCAGTACTGATAGCGTTATTTTAGCGTTATTAAAGCTGGACACTATTAGCAGAACAACTGTAGATGAGAAAATGGCTACGTTATCGGCATCCTCACTGGACACTGTCTCATAGGACAGCATGCGGGCCTCTTTTCTAACGACTCCTGCTGTAGAAACGAAGAGGAGGAGTAAACCATCCTTCACCTTCAATGCACATGTCCGGCCTAGTCGAAATAAGACTTGGTCTTTCAAAACGACCAAGGACATGCCGCAAAGTAGAACTGGGATGATTAGGACCTTATATAGATTCTCCTTTGTTATTCGGGACACGGCTACTAAATTGTCTTCTTAGTCCAAAGAAACAGTGACTGATAAGAGTTATTTTTCTTTAATGCCATTTTTGATAACAAAGCCAAGGTAGACGAAGTCCTTTACTACCTCAAAGTTGTAGCTACCCGCTGTAACATTCTGTTCAACTCTTTGATGTTGAGTGTCCCTTTTTGTTGACGCATATACTTGTTTTTGCCCTCGTTACATGATCACAAGACCGCCATGTCTGCTTGAGAATATGAAGATGAGGAAACTGTACGTATCCGAATAAGCGCTACTTCTACTCCTTGTAGCAATCACCATAATAGACTTCACAGTTTTTCATCCTTATTTTGCCCGGCAGTGGTGCAAGTGGTAAGTGTGTCGGACCACTGCATGTGAGGTTCCAAGTTCGAATCCCAAAAAGTTTTTTTCACGGTCCCACCTCTCGCGAACGTCTGACAAACATCTGTGAGAATTGTTGTCACGAGAAAGCTTCGCAAAACAAATTGCCCTTCGGCTACGGCACTAAACTGAAGGTCCCTTCCATTCGTGTGAAAAAATTTAACGTATACAACACGAGTGGTTGCAAGAAGCAAGGCCCAGGCACTTAAAGAGCTGTTGCGCCAAATATTGTGACTGCCAGTCTTATGCTTTTGCCATAGTGTTCAATTCAATTCAATTCAATTCAATTTTTATTTGGCTTTTAAAAATTCATTAATACCAAAAATGAATCTGCGAAGCCCTGTTAGGCTTTTCTGCAGAAGATTGTTTTTACAATAGTTGTGTATTTAATCTTAGGTATTCTTGAGAGAGAGTTAAGAGTTAATTTAATACATCTTAATACATAAAGTAAACACATATCAATGAATTCATTTTTCTTTTTCTTCTTCTAATTAGGATTTTATGGTTGATGTAGTAGGTAGTTCTTTAGTAGTTTCTTCCTTAAGCCATCTGTAGCGATGTTTAGTAGTTCTCTAGGAAGTCGGTTGAAAACATTTGGAACGATGACAGATAATTGTTGTCTGCCGTATGAATTTCTGAATCTTGGCGTCTGCAGGAAACCGTGTACTCTTCTTCTAGTGTTGACTTCGTGATCGATTGGACGCTTGTAGTGTTGGTCGTAGTAGTATTCTTCGAGAATGTTTAGTTCAAAAAGTTGAGGTACGTTTGATAAGCCAAGCTCTGCATAGGTTCTTCGCTGATTGATGTTAGCTTGCGTAGTATTTCCCCACGCTAATATTCCATACCTTAATATCGACTCCACCAATGCAAAATAAACTTGTTTAAGGACAGTGTAGCTAGTATGGATACTCAAATGGTGAAGAGCATACAGCTATCTGATCGATTTCTTTGTTGTTAAAGGAATATCGGGCAACTGTATACAAGTTGAAGAAAGCTTCGATCTCCCCTCTGATCATTCTCCAGTCATTATGACTATAAGCGATGCTCTGATTAAAAAAGTAGGTCCGGTCAGATTAACCGGGGCGAAAACTAATTGGGATGGCTTTAAAAAAGATATTGACGCAAATACTGAGCTGAGCGTATCACTTAAAACGCCATATGAACTTGAAATTGAAGTTGGTCGCTTCGTCGAAATCCTACAGAATGCCGCGTGGAAGAATACTCCCAAACCAAAGAAAATGCCGGCAAGCTACATTCAAACTTATCCACAGGAAATAAAAGAGACGACTAAGGAGAAGAGAAAAGCACGCAAAAAATGGCAACAAACTCGGGCTCCGCAACATAAAGCACATCTTAACGGTTTGTGCAACTCACTAAAAAGTTCTATTAAAAACCTTAATACGACTTAATTACGGGAGAGGTTCTTAAAGCACTACCAAAAAAAGCTCTAATTAAGCTTCTGTTCATTATAAACGCCGCACTTAGACTAGAATATGTTCCCAGTCAATGGAAAGTCGCCGAAATCATAATGGTCCTTAAGCCCGAAAAACCGCCGAATGAAAAAACGTCTTATAGACCGATTTCGCTTCTTCCAATTATATCCAAGGTGTTCGAGAGAATATTGATTGGGCGAATACAGCCGGTAATAGAAGAAGGGTATCTGATTCCGGATCATCAGTTCGGATTCAGAAGTAAGCATTCTACAGTTGACCAAGTACATCGAATAACACATGTAATCGAAAAGTCACTTGAAGAAAAAAAGATTTGTTCAAGCGTATTCCTTGACGTCTCTCAAGCCTTTGACAAGGTCTGGCACGAAGGCTTAAAGTTTAAATTACGACAAGTTTTGCCAGAGCACCTACATAAACGAATATTCAGATTTCAAGGAAATAATGGCTGGGGTGCCGCAAGGAAGCGTTCTTGGTCTAGTCTTGTATCTATTATACACCCGTGATATACCGCAAGTAGAAGGCACTGAGGTAGCTACATTTGCCGAAGACACTGCTATCTTGGCAGTAGGTAAAACGGTCGAAGATACTACAGAAAAACTGCAAGAAGCTTTGGATAGAGTAAATGAATGGGCAAAGGTTTGGCGAATCGCACTTAACGAGACCAAATCTGTTCATGTAAATTTTACTTATAAGAAAATAAATATTTTACCGATCTTTTCAAACTCGGTTCAAATTCCGTTTGCAAACGAGGCTAAGTATCTTGGAAAGACACTTGATGCACAGCTGAAATGGAAAACGCACGTTAAGAAAAAACGCAAAGAACTAGATAATAAATATCGAGAAATGTATTGGTTACTTGGAAAATATTCCAAGCTTAATATAGAGAGCAAACTGCTTTTATATAAGCAAGGGCTAAAGCCCGTATGGACATATGGTATACAACTCTGGGGTTGTACCAAAGTAAGTAATATTAAAATTTTACAAACTTTTGAAAACAAAGTGCTAAGAGGTATTGTCAATGCGCCATGGTATATCAGAAATAGCGATATCCATAGAGATCTTGGCATTAAAACTATAGAAGACGAAATCAAAAACTACGCGAGAAAGCATAGAAGTCGACTAGAAAGTCACGTAAATATTACAGTCCTCCAAGTTTTGGAAGAAAGAAATTTACTGCGCCGTCTACAAAGAACCAAATCTTTAGACTTGGCGCGTTAAGTAACCGCGTCTAAACTGCGGAGCTGCCAGGAACTTCTAATGGAAAGGTCCCTGCAAAACGTCCTTATTACGTGAAATGAAAACTACTTGATAAGTCGAGTACTTAGTTGTAGTCAAAATAAAAAAAAGTCTGTTTTGAAGGGAGGTTTTTTAGTGGGTAAGAATCCCACACTACTATGAGCACGCGCTGTCGATCCTCATAGTGTCTTGTTGAAGATTTTCACCTTCCCTCGGAAAAAAAAAATACAGCTATAGCTACGCTATATGTAAATCCCATTTGAAAAAGCAGTCAACTTCCACACCTAGATATTTTAGATGTTGTACATTTTCAATAAAGTTGTTACAGCTATCGTCGTAATTTAGACTTGCCTTGTCGGCATTGTGATGCAGGCATGTTGTTTTATGGCATTTGATGTAAATTTTGGTTTTTAATACATGTGTTGGTCTGATGTGCATTAACTTTATTTTTTTAGAGTTTATGATTAGTCCGAAATCGTGACACCATCGTACTATAGAGTCAAACTCGACTTGCATGATGGTGGTCGCCGTTGGTAAATCCCTGTGGCTGACTACTATCGCTGTATCATCCGCAAAAGCAAATCCAACACTATTTTGTAGCATAGTAAGTATTTGATTTACATATATAATAAAGAGTAAAGGTCACAGTATAGAGCCTTGGGGAACCCCGTATTTGATATATTTTTCTTGGCTATATGTGTTTGAAATTTTAACTTTCATTCCTCTGTTTTTCAAGTAGCTTTTGAACCATTCCAAAATATGCCCTCGGATCCCGATTTTCTCTAGCATTTCGAACATTTTCTCATGTCTTAAAGTGTCGAAAGCCTTTTTAAAGTCGATGAAAATTACGAGACTATGGTAGTTCTTATTGAGATTGACATTAATTAAGTTGGCGAATTCCACAAGAAGTTTACTTGTGTTTTTATTTCCTATAAAGCCATATTGGTTCTAGTTTATGATTTTATATTTGTCAGTATAATTTTGAAGCCGATCTACCATTACTTGTTCGAGTATTTTATCAATAGCAGGGAGGATTGAGATTTTCTATTTCGTTTATGAAACTAGAGGCGAATTTGTTAGTTAGCCTGATAAGACTCCTTTCCATACCGAAATTAGTTTGTATAATTTCATCCAGATTTGTGCCGGTAAAAATGTAGTTTGGTTTTTTCAATTCTTTTGTTAACGAAATTTCGGTAACTTTTGTATTCAACTTCGTATTGTATGCACGTCCTATTATTTTTCCATCGCCTGTATAGAATATCCCTTTGCTTGCACAGTTGACGTATTTCTTGATCTACCCAGAAGTTTGTCACATTTCGCTTTTTCATTTTGCCTTTCTGTGTTGAATTTGTATATGCCATCTTAAAAACCTTACTGAATTCTCCATACAGATCATTTGCATTATTGAAATTTTCCATAACAGTGTTCCAATTAACACTTCGTATGTGTGAGTTTAGAAGGTTATCGTTAACAAAACATCCAATTTTTTGATCTTTAGTATCATCAATATCATTACCCAAAACACACAAGCTTTCGCAATTGATCGAACTGACTCTTTATTTCATGTTTTTTTCTTTTTGTTTTGAGTCAAAGAGGAGACAATTTTTTGGTTATTGGGTGACGAGGAATTCATTGATTTAATCGGTTACAATTGATAAGCTCAAATAATGCCTAATTGTTATTTTTTATCAAATAAAATAAAATAAATGAAATTGATTGGGCGCCTCATTGGGAATTTTATTTACTCAAGATAAAGGGACATCGGTCGATGGGTATAAGTGGGATTCACTTTTTGGAATTTTTGTCGACTGTTTACCATGCACTACTTCATAAAAATCAATAACTTTGTTTTGTCGTCTTTTTTTCTTTTAAATTTATTTAATTTTTTATGAGGGTTTCATTTGAGTTTTGTTATCTCCGCTTTGCAGAAATTTCATCGAAACTTGATTTTTATTGGATTTACTTTGGCAGAAAATGCTCATAGTATGGCATGGGATAGCAGCGCAATAACCAAGTTCGTGGCCGACTGCTTATTTTTCCTCCTCGCCATGATCCCCGGTAACTTCTTAGTTAAACACGTATCAAATCAAAGTGATTTGCCAATTGTATGAACATAGTTCAGCTAAAAGATCAACAATTGGACCCTCAACAGTTTTCAGCCATTCAAAGTACCGGGAGCAGACAGAACTTTCACTGTCTTATTGCAAATAGGGAAGGAAATTGTCATGCCACACTTCATAGGAGTAATAAGAAGCAGTTTAGCGCTTAAATACATATATACCAAGACTTTGGAGAAGAGCAAATATAATATTCATCGCGAAAGTGGGAAAGAGGGACACAACCCCACCTTATTTTTTCCCCAAATCCCATAGCATTAAGACTCTTCGGTCCATTGTGCTATCAGGCAGGAACCTTTTTTGGTGCAGTTCGATGTCAATCGTTTTCCTTTTTATACTCGGGTGGCTGATGATTGCTATTCTCCACTGGGGCTTAAACTTGCATATATTAGTTAACGAGCAAACACTCTATCCATTGCACCATTGCCATCACTTAAACAACAATCTCACCCTAATCCCTTAGACCCATCCGCCTGATTTCGTTCAAACTGAAGATACTGAAAAGGTAGCAAATAATTTCCCAAGAATGATCGTTCTGAAGAGAATACCTGTTCATCACAATCAACACAGAGGAGAAAGGTCCAGAGAAATTGGGCTAAGGAATCACTGGAGAGCAAGGGGACGGAAATATGCGTCTCTCTAGACATCGACAACACCTCCCATGTAGCGACTAGGAGGGTTTTTGATAGGAAATAAACATACCATCAGTAGATGCATGGGACGCTGAGAACAAGGACTACTGAAACAAAGCACCACTAGAGGCTGCACACAAGAAGAAGTTCTCTCTCCACTAATGTGGGGCATATGCGATAGCTGACGGATGTTGGCATAAACTGCCAAGAGCACACCAATGACATAGTTATTATTGAGAGACGAACATTTGAAGAAACGCTTTGTGAAGCAGTTCAAAAGAGGATTAAGAGTCACACAGAGATGATGTTCAACTGTAGGACTTAGAGTAAACCCGACCAAAACCACTATGGTTGCCTTTACTAAGAAAAGGAAATTACAACACTTGTACCCAATCCTACTGGAAGGAATCAGAGTCAACACGTAAGAGTAGATCAAGCATCTAGATACAACTTTAGATAGTTAGCTTCTTTAGAAGCTATAAGAACGAATACCATTCGAACATTGATGGTATGTAGGAACATATGAGGTAAAGCTTGGTCATAAGAAAGGTGCGTTAAGGAGACCATGATAAGAATAATCACTGAGGGCGTCGCAGAAAGAAAATGCATAGCAATCAAAAAGCGAGAATCTCCTCTGGATTGGCCTAGAGATGATATTGTGAAAAAATACTGCTTTGAATGGAAATTTGGCACAAAACTGGAGCAGTGAATTCGAAAAGCACAAATTCAAATAATTATATGGTACATAGATGAGTCCAAAATATATACAGCAAATGGGTCAAGCATTGGAGTGATATTCCGCAACTGTAACAGACCAAAGAACTTCCACAAAACACGCTTACGTGTTAGCAAAAACCGGCTTCGAACTCTGATAGGCATGCTAACGCGCCACCATAGACTCAAGGAGAATCGCAGTAAACTAGTTATAGAAGAAAATTGACATTGCATAGTCGAAGAAATGTCAATTCACAAAAGGAGCCTATGTATTAGGGAAAACGGATATATCTTCGCTGGGTAGATACTCCGGTCGACCAAAGCAGCAGGGGGTGCTCTAACTCAACTAGAGCTATATCTTGGGGGGCACAATAGATCTTTTTAGGTCGCAATGCACTTTTACCCCACACACACATCTTTATCTTCATGAGATCAACTACAAAATAGAACCTCCGACTAAGGCCATATGATGAAAGCGTTGTGCGAACGGGGATCAAAATATTATCTAGTTTACTATGAATCAGTCCAATATACCATATTTTATTAGAATTATTGTAGTAGTGAAAACCTTATATGAGCTACTTCGACTTATTTGGAGTTGATGTCCATGCGGTTTTTTAACAGGGAGTCAGGTTGTAAAAAAAGAGTCCTAATGGGCCAACGGCAGCACTCGCATCCCTGAAGTGGATTACTGGCATCGGTTCATTCGGGCCATTGTCCTAGAGGTTATAACCAAGGATTTGGTCCTCCATATTGGGGGTTGTGCTCTGGGGTAACTTCTCTACCACGGAAGAAAAGAACTTGTTACGAAGCGACCACAACGCGCCTGCTGACAATCCAAGCACACGAAATAAGGACAACGACCAATAGGATCTGTTCATGGAATGCTCGGACACTTAACAGACTAAGTGGTGTTGAACAACAAGCAGAGGCCCTAGATTTCTCTAAATTCTCCGATGGGATGAGTTGGGCAAAATAAAAAATAAATATTTGGAGCAGCATTTCTTTAAGTGCCTGGCCCTAGCTTCTCACAACCACTCGTGTTGTGTGCGTTATCTTTTTCACACGAATGGAAAGAACCTACAGTTTAGCGCCGTATCTGAAGGGAAATTTGTTTTGAGAAGCTTTTTCGTGACAACAATTCTCTCGGATGTTTGTCAAACATTCGCGAGAGGTCGGATCGTGAAAGAACTTTTTGGTGTTTTGTGAGATTCGAACTTGGAACCTCGCACGCAGTGGTCCGACATACTAAGCACTTACACCACGGCGCCCACTCTGGCTGATAGTCATGAAAAAACTACTTTTAACATTAGACAGAGAAAGAATCAAGGTTATTGGGTATGCAGAAAACATGATTATACTAGTGTCAGGAAAATTCCCCTCCGTCCTAAGCGATTTGAGTAAGGACCTGGCGGCTTGCCGGCCGAACTTTTCAAGGCAGCTGGTGACGAATTGGTAAAGTGCATACATCAACTCATCTCTTCGATTTGGTCAGACGAGTGTATGCCTAATGAATGGAATCTCAGCATCGTTTGCCCGATCCACAAGAAAGTAGACCCCCTCAACTGCGCCAATTATAGAGGCATCAGTCTCCTCAACATCGCATATAAGATCTTTTCTGCGATGTTGTGTGAACGCCTGAAACTTTTTATCAACAGCCTGATTGGACCCTATCAGTGCGGTTTCAGGCCAGGAAAGTCCACCATCGATCAAATCCTCACACTCCGGCAGATCCTGGAGAAAACCTGAGAATTCCAAATCGATACTCACCATTCTTTATCGATTTCAAGGCCGCCTATGATAGCATCTACAGAGAAGAGCTTTATAGAGCCATGTCTAGTTTTGACATCCCTGCCAAACTTGTCCGTCTGTGCAGGATGACGATGGAGAACGCTCGGTGCTCCATCAAGGTCGGTAATGACCTCACTGAGACCTTTGATGTCAAAAAAGGTTTTAGACAATTTGACGCGCTGTCATGTGACTTCTTTAGTATTGTACTTGAACGGATTGTGCGGAACTGGCAAGCCAACACCGGAGGCACAATCTATCACAAGTCTGTACAACTGCTTGCATACGCCGACGATATAGACATTATCGGAAGAACTCAGCGGGCTGTCACCGGTGCGTTTGCAAGCATTGAAACGATAAACGAAGGCAAAACCAAGTATATGCTGTCAACAAGAAGGGACAATCAAAACCGACGAATTGGACAAAACGTCACAGTGGGCAGCTATAACTTCGAGGTAGTAAGGGACTTTGTCTACCTTGGCTCTGCTATTAATTCTGAAAACAACACCAGGGCAGAAATCAATCGAAGAATAACTCTTGCCAATCGCTGTTTTTTTGGGCTTATAGGGCAATTAAATAGTAAAGCCCTATCTCGAACAACTAAGGAGACTCCGTATAATACTCTGATCATCCCATTCCTGCTTTACGGCGCTGAAACATGGACTTTATTAAAAGAGGATGAAGATATCCTAGATCGCTGCGAGAAAAAAATTCTTCGTAAGATATTCGGTCCCGCTTGCGTTGACGGCTTTTGGAAGAGAAGGTTCAATCATGAACTATACGAGCTGTACAGCGACATCGACCTACTCAAAAAACTGCGTATTGGACGTCTGAGATGGCTAGGACATGTAGAGCGAATGGATACCAACGCTCCGGCCCGCAGAGTCTTCGAATCTAACCCGGAGGGACGAGGCAGTAGAGGACCTCCTCGGCGTAGGTGGCGTGCACAAGTTCAAGGGGACCTCGACCAACATGGAGTGGGCAACTGGAGGATTGAGGCCCAGGTTCACCCCGAACTGTAGCGCCACCTATGTAAATAAGTAAGTAAGATAAGTGCTTGGGCCAAAAAGTGTGGTCGTGGTATCAACTCGAGGAAAAGTGAACTAATGCTCTTCACCACTGAAACCAAAACACCAGACTTTGCACTTCCTCGGCTAAATGGCCAACAGTTCTCCTTATGGTCCAGTGCTAGATATTTAGGAGTACACCTAGATCCTAAACTTAACTGGAAGCTAAACATAGAACAACGGGTAAAGAAGGCATGTATAGCTTTCTATGCTTGGAGCAAAACTTTCGAAAAAATGGGGCCTACAACAAAAATTTACCTTATGGATGTACACAGCCGTGGTACGACCAATTCTCACCAATGGGTCAGTAGTGTGGTGATCGGCTGTAAAAAAAAAACCTATAATATACGCAAACTTAATAAGGTACAAAGAACGGCATACAAAGGTACCACAGGTGCTCTATGTGCAACGCCGACCGATGCTCTTACAGTCTTTCTGCACCTGCTACCTTCAGATAACACATAATAAACATCACAGTACACAGTGCGGTCAAACTCAGGGAGTCTGGATCTGATTTATGAAATCCTATGGGCATAGTAACATTTTAAACTCTCTGCCGTGAGACCTCGTTTTGCCTACAAGAGATTACATTATACCCAAACTACATTTCACAAAGCACTTCTACGTTCAATTCCTCACAAGATTAGAATGGCAAGGTGAACAGGTGATTAAGAATTTAGAAGTTAGAATCTACATAGACGGTTCACAAATGGACTGTGAAGTCGGTACGGGTGTGTTTTCCGAATCCTTTAACATCTCTAAATCATATAGGCTTACAAATTTCGCCAGTGTGTTTCAGGCAGAATAACTCGCTGTCCGGGAAGCATGTCGCCAGATCAGAACGTTATAACGCCGAGGCAAAAGATCACTATTTTTATTGGTAGCCAGGCAGCCATCAAAGTCATTGGCACGATTACTATTGTACATCCTCCAAGCTGGTGCTTGATTGCTAAAATGAGCTAGCCTCGCTAGATGGTCAATTCAAGGTAACCCTGATGTGGGTTCCAGGGTACAGTAACGTTTATTGAAACGAATTTGCCGATAAACTGTCTAGGCAAGGCTCAGCCCTCCACAGCTCTTTTGCGGATTCAGTTCAAATTTCGCTTGGAGCAGTCAAAGCAGAAATATCATCGAAATTCCTTACTAAAGCCAACCTCAGATGGACTAGGCTAACAAACTGTGTCATATCTAGAAATATATGGCCAAACTGTAATAAAGCACAAACAACAGACTTCCTTAACAGAACGCGTAGGGACATCGATAGGATAACAGCGACCATCACGGGTCACTGGCCTATAAGGAGACCATGCAGTCAAACTAGGCATCCTACAAAACACACACTGTCGAAGTTGTAATGTCGCAACTGAGAAAGAAACCCTAATCCACTTTTTATGCGCTTGTCCGGCACTAGCTAGGACCAGACAACGAGCTTTAGGAAAACCCTTTTTCAATTCTTTTGAGGAAATCTCAGAGAGAAACCTTAAAGGTCTAATAATTATCTGAAGCTCCATAGGTTGGATCTAGAGACCTTTCACATCCAGGTACACGAGTTTTGTAGTAAGAAAATTGGGTTTTCCTTTTCTAAAAAGACCTACCTACCTACCATTCATAACTCCTTGAGTACGTGCAAATCATAAAAAGAAAATCTCGTCTCATTCATTTCCATTAGAATAACAATTTCGAAATTAGCTATTTGTTTACAGCTTAAAGATACATATTGGCAGTATTTCAAAAATATATCACTTTTCTTTCGCTTGGCAGGTGTATGCAGCAAGACCAAAACGTAATTGAAAATCCAGACAAAGTTTTGCATAATAGTCTTACTTTTGTTTGTGCTAATTTAATTTTAGAAATGAAACCAGAGACCATGAATTTTCGCAAAAAGAAGAAGTTTTCACGAAATCAATAAATCAAAATTTAAGCAGGCTGCAGAGAATTTAATTCGATGACTCAGTGCAGTTTTTAGATTAATTAAAATTTGCTATGCTCTCATTCGGGTACAGTGCTTTGGGGATTTTGAATACAATATCACGGCGCAATTATTTTTGTACCTTGAATGGCAGGCATGTGGTGCAATTGTTTATTCTATTAGTTTATAAATTTTATTTTTGGCCCAGACTTGTACGTCATATGAAAATAATTGAATTCAATCGGGTTTGTTTGAGAGCCGAATGCAAATTTGCTTATTTTGTTTACCATGACTAAAAGTATGGTTCTTGGGCATAAGTGTAGACAGTCCGTTGTATCGGAGAGGAATGCAGTAAATAAAATATTTTATTCAAGATACATTTACTACATTCAATTCGCACGTTTGAGTATGAATTGTACTATACTGTACCTCAAATGTGTAACTGCGGCGGAGTTGCCTAGGCACTTTGGTCTGGGTTCCGCTGCCTTACACTTGCCCAGAAAAACTATTCAAATACAAACATTTGGCGCAACAGCTCTTTAAAGAAAAACTATTCGGTTACCTCCATATGCAGAATAGGGCGCTGAAAGCAAATACTTGGAGAGTGTTGAATACAGGTCAGAGAAAGCGGTTCGGTCCACGCTTCTTGTTGGCCTCACATAAAGAATTGCTACCATTCCTTGCAAAGACCAAAGGAATGGTGCAGATAGATCTTCAGCTGGGACGATGTGCTTGATTAACCACATAATCAAGCATGATGTCTCAGCGGTAATTAATACAAGAGCTCTGGATATATGACAACAACCGTATCCACCGGCTCAAAACCAGGAATTACACGCTGTCCTACCAGGCCGACGAAGAAAAACAGGGCATGCATACTATTTAAAAAAAAAAAAATAAGGGCATTTGAATATCCTGAGAAACGAAAGAGAAAAAAGGAATGTGCCTGGTATTAGCCTATCTCCTACACGAGAGGTCGAAGATTCCATCTTATAAGACGAAACAGCTGATGGTTAAGGACAGATGGATCGACATCGTGGGCTGTGACGCAAATGCGCATCACTCGCAGTGGAGATGCAATTAGTCTACCAAACTCACCATTTGTAACAAGGGTGCTACGCCAACTTTTGTGGTAAGAAACAGACAAGAAGGGCTAGACATTACACTAGCTTCGTGTCTTCTTCTTCTTCTTCCTTTTCCAGCGAGGTTATGATCCAAAATAACAAGGGATCATAACCCTCCCACTTTATCGCATTTCTACTGATCCACCAGTGGGGTTCGCCTATTTGACCTCAGAAAATATCGGCATGCCTGCCGATTTTGGATCACTCGGTTACTGAGGCCATTGAAATGTCGATGTCACCGCATTTGTGTGATCCAGGCGTTTATAGGCCTGCCTCTCCTGCCTCGCGATAACTTTGGAACGGTCATTGGCATTGCCTTTTTAGCAGGGTTCAAATGATCTCTTCTTTGAACGTGGCAATACCAGCTGAGCCGGTAGCGCTCCATTTTTCGTAAGATGGTTTCCTTGACGTGAAGGCTTCCACGGATCTTCGAACTTCTTATTCGATCAAGCTTTGTCACTCCTGCTGTCAAGCATCTTTATCTTTATCTCAGCTGCGGTTAATTTACTCTCATACTTTTTGTACATCGTCCAACATTGTGAACCGTATGTGAGCGCTGGACGCACAACTGCGATATAGAGCCTTCTTTCAACTTAGGTGGCATTTTTATGTCACAGAATATAGCGGAATTTTCCCGCCACTTCATCCACCCTACGCTAACGCGATGATTAATGTCGTCATCACAGGTTGCTTTTCTATTGATCATAGATCCCAGATATTTGAACTTTTCACACTAGGGAAGCACTGTTCCATTCAAATCAATGTCCGGAATAGATCTGAGTGGATCAGAGAGCGGGCAGCACAAGTACTCGGTCTTTTTTGAACTAATGCGATACACAATTCCCTCCAAAACGTCCACCCACACATCAAGTGCTCGTTGCAGGGATGTAAGATCCTCACTTATGATGGCTCAATCGTCAGAAACCTTGAGGTCCATCACTTTACCTTCAAGCAGATAGTCAAGGACTGTAATAAAGAGCAAAGGACTTAAAACGCTTCCCTCCTGCACGCTACTTTGATTGGGAACTCTTCGGTTACTCCAGCGGCGCATTTTACTCTTGCCTTTGTTCTTTCGTACATGTCCATGATCATCCGTACATAGGTTTCTGGAGCCCCTCGATGTCTTAGCACCACCCATATCAGATCTCGTGGTTGTCTGTCGAATGCCTTTTCAAAGTCAACCAATACAATTTGCAAATCCTTTAAGGAATCACGATGTTTTTCCATTATGATCCTTATACTTGGATTGCATCTGTGGTTGATTTACCCGAGACAAACCCACACTGATCATCAGATAACCGTATTATTTTTAGCAGTCGGCCACCGAATATACGTACCCGCTCAACGATCTTCATGGTGTGTGACATCAGTTTGATCGAACGGTAGTTACCACAGTTTCGCGTATCACCCTTCCCTTTGTATACAGGAAGAATGTAACTTTCCCTCCATTAATTCGGCATTGGACTACCCCTCACAAATTTGGAGATGAGAGTTCTGAGCCATCTGAACTCGATGTCTCCCATCTTTTTCTAGAACTCAGAGGGCATCTCGTCTCTCCCAACCGCTTTTCGTTTTTTGGAGTATTTGACCGCCTCACTAACTTCTTCGACTGTAATGTCGGGTATTTCTTCACAGTTAGGGGTGACTCTTGGAAATTATAGCCGGGGAAACTGTTCATTTAAAAGTTCTTCACAATACTGCCGCCACCTCTGCAGAATTTTGTAGTCATCCACAAGAAGCTGGCCATAAGCATTGTTAATGAACTTTGGCGAACGAATCTCCTGAGCATTCCTCCTTCTATGCGCGGCTTTTTTGAAGATGGTTGCACTCTTCTTCATATTGTGTCTTCACAGCTCCTAGGTAGCCTGGTTTGCATCAGCAACCGGGGAATATATTGTCTTCAGCTCCCGATACAGGCCCTCCGTACTCTCTTCTTGAAGCTGGGCGCACTTCTTCTTGGCTTTTTTCTTACAACATCTGTATTCCATTTCGAGGCGAGCTTTTTCGTCACTATTATTAGAGATGCACTTTGACCAAGCTTTGAAAGCCGCTTTCTTCTCATTTATCACCTTCTTAGCTTCATCACCCCACCACCATGTTTCTTTGGCGTGTTGATGGTGGCCTTTTGAAGCTCCTAGCAGTGATTTGGACTTCTTTAGGCAAGTTCGCTGTAGGGAATCCCACATATTTTGTGCTCTGCACTCTTCATCCTCAGCTCCGTTGATGGTGTGAGAGAAGTAATTTTTCATCACGAACACGAAAGCATCGCCTTTTTCTTAGTCCAAATTGTACCACTTGATTTTCGCAGAGACCCTTGTTTGTTTGCTTTTCTTTGGTGTTTTCATAAAAAATTCTGTTAGCAGGAGACGGTGTTGCCGAGCGATTGCCTCTTCCAGGATCACTTTGCAATCTTCATGAAACTGGCTACCAAATGGTAGTCAACCTGAGTTTCATCTCCACCACTGCCGTAAGTGATCAGGTGTCGGCTTTGTTTGACGAACATGGTATTTAACACGATAAGACCGTGTGATTTGCACATGCTTAGGATGTCTTCACCAGGAAGGTTCCTGGTTTCATATCCTAGTCATTCATGGCAGTCTTCATAGTCTTCGTTTGATTTCCCGACATGTTCATTCAAATCTCTTACAACAAAAAAACTCTTCCTTTGGGATGTTCTTAAGGAGATTGTGGAAATCTACCCAAAACGCATCTTTATCCCTCTGATCGCACCCAATTTGGGGAGCATATGCACTGACAATATTCCACACCTCTGCTTGTATTACTAGTTTGAGAGACATCAAACGGTCGCTGGACTTCGAAATGCTCAAGACGTTACCAAGTAGCTCTGCCGCAAGGATGATACCGATTCCGTTCCTAGCCTTTTCCGTTCCGTAGTAGAACATCTTGTAATCTTTTGTCCTAATTACTAGCTTCGTGTACTGATTACTTTATGGCAGAGAAATGGAGGGGTTTCGAAGAGCAATTCTGTGAATCCATCGCGGATATTTGTGAATCTTCCATGTACCGCAAGATGCTGGCTAAAGACGTCGGTTTTCCCAGGTTCATTAGGAAATCTGACGGCTCATGGGTGGAAAGTAGTGAGGGAGTATTAGAAGAATTAGTTGCAGCTCACTTTCCAGGAAGTCGGAGATCAATGGATTATGTAACAAATGTCCCAAATCAACTGGCAGCTTTCACGTCAAGGAAACCATCGTATACAGCGCGACCGGCTCAGCTGGTATTGCCACGTTCAAAGAAGAGATCATTTGAACCCTGTTAAAAAGGCAATATCAATGCACGTTCCAAAGACATCGCGATGTAGGAAAGGCAGGCCTATAAACGCCTTGATCAGACAAATGCGACGACATCGGCATTTCATTGGCCTCAGTAACCGAGTGATCTAAAATCGGCAAGCCTGCGGATATTTTCTGAGGTCAAAAAGGCGAACCCCATAGGCGGATCAGCAGAAATGCGGTGAAGTAGGAGGAATGTGATCCATTATTTTCGGATCATAACCTCGCTGAAAAAAGGAAGAAGAAGTCCCAAATCAACTAATACACTGACGGTTCAGAAATGTTAAATGGGTCAAGAGCTGGTATCTTTGGCCCCAACTACAAACTCTTTACACCATTAGGCCAATCCACTACTATTTTCCAAGCAGAGGTCAATGCTATCGAGCTCTATGCCAAAGAATGCATAAGAAGAACCCTCCGAAGAGCACATATTAATATAATGTCAGATAGCCAAGCAGCACTCAGGGCTCTCACGTCCTTTGACTATAAGTCAAAGCTGGTTTGGAATTGTCCGCCAGACTCTTTTGCAACTTGCTGCACACAATAAAGTTACATTAGTGTGGGTCTCCAGACACAAAGGCATCCATGGTAATGAAGCGGCCAATGAGCTTGCCAGACTAGGTGTCCAATCTCCTTACATTGGGCCTGAATCTTCCTGCGGTTTACCCACTAGCCAGATTAAAATAGATATTTCGCTGGGAACGCGAACAAATTCTCTCACACTGGAATGCACAACCTGGCCTAAAGTATTCCAAGAAATTTATTAATTTCTCAAAAAATAGAACTAGAGACATTCTATCAATGAGCAAACAGAATGCTAAGATCCTTACTGACTTCTTAACTAGACACTGCTCTCTCAACTACCATCTCAAGGAAATGGGCCGTGTTCAATCGGAAACGTGCCGTCTCTGTCTTGAAGACCCAAAAACAGCCCATCACATACTCTGTGATTGGCCGGCCATAGCCAGACTAAGGATAAAGCACTTTAACAAAGGCGTCACATCACCTTCTGATGTCACCTCTTCGTCAGCTCGAACTATCCTTAGCTTCATTAATCAACTATGTTTCAGCTAGTTGACAACTACTACTCAAACAATCAACCAGGGGATAGCACAAACGATCTTTTTAGGTCGCAGTTCTCCGGGGGGTCATTCTCTGCCCTTCCTCCCCTTTTACATTAAAAAAAAAAAAGTCTAACAAATGGGTACTCGGATAATATTGGAATGACAATAGAGGAGGGGGTAGAAATTCGTATAACAAGGACGAATCTGCATCTGGCAAGCATCAGGTCCTGACGGTATTTTGCCAGCTATGCTGCAAAAAGCTCCAACCAATGTTAGAAAAAGGCTTAGGGAACTACATACTTGTGGCATGGAGTGAAATGCGGATTCATTCATATTCCGGGTGCCGTGGCGCAGTGGTTATTATGTATGCCAATGCGCATGAGATTCAATCCTCGAGTCCCAGAAAATAGAAAAAAGTTCATCTCTCGTGAACGTTTGACAAATATCCCAGAGTTTCGTTGTCATGAGAAAGCTTCTCAATAAAAATTGCTTTTCAGATACTGCACAACACTGTAGTAATTTATGATAACCTCATAACCCTAATCTACCTAACCTAGCACCCACTGCAACGATAAGAACGTCTAAGAACTGTATTGTAATGTATCTCGTTGCCATGGGATAGTATCTAACTCATCGTAAACGGAAAAATTAAGAAAATATTACATAAAGGTCGATTTTGATTTTTTTTCCAATTACTGAAAAAAAAAAGGAAAACCCATGTACGAGTAGATACATACTATTCAATTTGAGTGAACAAATCCATTACAGTATTACTATCTCATTCGACTGCACAGCATTTTTTCTGAAATAAGGAATAATCATCCTATAATACACGTAAGCCATTAGGTCAACTAAAACTACCTTTGTCGCTTCTTATCAACCGAAACCTTTAATGTTTCTGATAAAGTGAAACGCACAACTAAATGCCGACACACCGCTACAATATGCAACCGAAAAACGTAACACTCAAACCGATACGAGACTGCACTATGTACCTTTGATTTCTATGTCCAAAGACCCATAACGACTGTGCATGCGGTGAACGATTTATCTGAATTTCATTTCCTTTTACATTATCGATGATATCAATTTGTCACTGTCAGAATCAGTTACGGATTGTAGACAAGTTCACAGCTCAACATTAAGTTACCCCCCACTACCACCACCACCACCAACGTTCTAGGTATGAATACATGCTTAATGGCCTTTCATTCGATGCAGGTACATATGTATGGATTCCCTATTGAATTGTTATGCAGCAATCCTTCACCCGTTTTCGGGGGTTTTCTGATTCAGTTGCCACTGCAGCTCGGGTATTCATGACCTTAGACTACGATATGCCCGGGGCGAAGATATTAAATATTCGTTATGCATCTTTCACCTTCCTTTCTCGTCCTCAGTCGTTGTCGTCATGTCCACTTCTATTGGCGCATTGCTGTAATTTTCAATACTATTCAAGGAAATTAGACGAGAAAGATGTCATGTCATGATATTGTCATCAGATACGACTGAAGGTTCTGTCGTCGAAGAAAAAGTCCAATGGATTATTATTTGTGCTCACGTATAGGTTAACTTTAATTAAATTATAAAGAATAACACGAGGTGTGTTGACGCCATCGGTGTTGAAGTGTATAAAATTTCATACTATACAGTATGGTTGAAAAGTTTCATTCTTGATTAGTGCATGCATCTGCTTGTATTTTAGATGTAAATGTATCTGATTTTGATGAATTTTAGATGAAACTGCAAATTGAACTTAAGAAATCCCAGGTCTCCTTTCCATCTGCTATGCAATTGCCCAGCATAATCGTCAACAAGAAATCCGATTTCTGGATCAATAATTCTTGGGCGAACTCTGAAGGTTATGTTATTTAACTGGGTGCCCTGTGACTACAACAGTTGGTCAATTCCTTGCTGTTTCTTTGAAGAGATATAACTCTGAGGAGCTCTCCATGTCAATATTACCTATATCTTCTAACTCAGTCTTCTACTAGGGCACTTGCAGAGCAGGTCTTTTCTTTAAAACAATTTATTGGCCACGCCCGTATGGCGTGTGGGCACTGCGACCAGAGAGATCTATTGCCAGAATTCACCTATTATAACAGCAGTACTTCTACTTTCCTAATGAAAGCAATAATTACGACTGCGGAGGAGTTTTTTACGTCAGTTGGAGATATGATCTCTCCTTCTTCTCCTGATTCTACACAGAGCTGCACACTCACATGGTATATGCTCTGTGGTTTCGTCCTCTTTTAGACAGAGGCGACAAATGATATCCTCCGAAATTCTCATTCTTTTTGAAGTGCTAGAGTACTTGACAGGAAGCTCAAAAGCCTTCTTAAGTTGTTTCCGCTCTATTTAAGGATATCAACTGCCTTCCTTTGGAAGAGTCGGACAGCTCTTTTAGCTTGTCTGAGACCATGGGAGTTATTCCAGTGAGAAATGCTCATATTGCGTTCCCAACTGTTTAGGGTAAATTTAAAGGCTGAATTAGATATTCCGCAAAAGAGTTCAGGACCAATTAACAACTCAGAGGAACCTTTTCTGGCAAGCAGATTTGCAGTTTCGTTACCGTCAACGCCTACATGACCTAGTACCCACCACAATTTTAGTTTATTATATCGGTTCCAGTTTTGTAAACTGTCGAAGCAGCTTAGAACTGATTTTGAACTGATAAAGTGGGAGATCACTGCTTTAAGCGCAGCTAGGCTGTCGGTGAGATGGATTGCGGCACCTTTGATGCTTCAGTGCAAGTTCGTCTCGATAGCATAAAGCTAGGCCTGGAAAACACTGGGACTCTTTCTTAGTGGTTTCGAAAGAGTATGTTAGGTTAGACCAACGAATACGTGCACAGTAAAACCTTAGTAGAAAGACACTGAGTCTTCCGGCATTCGTAACCATAACATCTTATCCAAATGATAGATGAAAATTGGTATCATGTACCCTTGAATATGTTTGTGCATTGCGATTTTTGTCGGGATAGGAAACGCTCAACTGGAGCAATTGGTCCATTGTACTACCAGAGAGCAAACCCTGATTTACCCATTTTATTGGAATTTTCTTGTCTTTTTAAGAAAGCCAAGCAAGCACTTCAGTGATGAGGAGCTTACAGTACCAGCACTCACCACATCCGCACCAAAGATCTGCCACCTGATACGAGCAAAGGCCGGACACTCACAGAGATAATGTTCCGCGGTGTCGTCGCTCTCTCCACAAGCGTCGCAGATTGTAGTGTCACTTAAGCCCAACACGTTAAGGTGCTTGGCAAAAGCAAAGTGGGCTGTCAAGACGCCAATAAGTTGTCTACAGTCTTTTCTGCTGAGAGACAGCAAGAATGCTGCTGATTTCCCGGAGAGTCATGCCACACACAATTGTGCTCGTAAGAGACCCAATCGTCAATGGAAGCCCTAACCGAGGACGCAGGGAAACCCAACGCGGGTTCGGGACCTGAGAAACCCTCCTCTGAGCCTTGTCTAGCAATCTCATCGCAGATCTCGTTCCCCAAGATCCCAGTGTGACCTAGGACCCAGATAAGAGACAGAGAATTTAGCCTTGCGACCGATTTCAAAGAGTTTTTGGTTTCACGAACTATTTTGGAAGTGGTTAAAGGGTTAAGCAAGGCCTGAAGCGCAACCTGACTGTCACTGCAGACACAAATGCTACGTCCCTTCCACCTGTTCTTCACAACATAGTTCATTGCCATTAGGATTGCATAAGTTTCCGCTTGGAAAACAGACGCATATTTGCCTAACGAAAAGTGAAGTCTAATGTTGTCGACTTCCACGAAGACACCAGCGCCAGACCCTTGACTGGTTTTGGAACCATCCGTGAAAATACGACTACATTCCATTCCTGGCTCAGACTCTGGCCGAAGCCAGTCCTGGACACAAGGAAAGTCGACTCTGAATTTGCGCATCAGCTGGAGTTCTGGTGTCATTGCATCAGACGGCATATCCATAAGACAGGAGTCGTAAGATAAGTGTCGCACAAGTTCACCAAAATTCCAATGTGGAGTGTACCAAGAACCGCAGCCTGCCTAAGACGATGGATGGCTTTGATATTGCAACCCATGATATATGTAAGTATCGAGGGGAGGTAAGTTCAGCAAAGCGTCTAGAGCAGAGCCAGGCGTACTCGGGAAAGCTCCCGTGCAGCCGAGACCAGCCGTTCTTTGGAGTTTCGCGCAAAAGGCAACGACATATTTACGCGAGAGCCCCTTCCACCAAACAACTGACGCATATGCGAGGAATGGTCTTATCATACCCGTGTAGATCAAGAGAACCTTATTCGGTGATAAGCCCCAAGTCTTGCCGAAAGCACCCTCACATTGCCGGAAGACTGAGAGCGCCTTGGATGTTTTCGGCTCGACGTGTTTAGACCAATGAAGTTTCTTATCTAAAATCACTCCCAGATATTTGGCTTCATTGGAAATGCGAATGGTGACGCCTTTCAGCACTGGCTGAGTCAGACCGGTCAAAATCATCCTTCTCCTAAAAGAACAACCTCAGTTTTAAGAGGATTCACCGAAAGCTCACTCCTAGTACACCATTCATCGATCATGTCCAGCACCGCCTGCGCGTAAGCACAGACCGACGCCAGGCATGGCCCGACAGAAAGTACGGCGACATCATCCGCATATGCCTGAGCGTAGACGTTAGAACTATTTAGAGTGTTCAACAGAGAGTCGACCACCATGCACCATAACAATGGAGACAGAACGCCACCTTGCGGACAGCCCCTGTTTACCCCTGTCACAACATATTGGTCACAATCCGCATCCACTACCAAAGTTCTATTCATTAGCATTGCTTTAATCCACAACACTAATGTTTCATCTACCCCGTGTTGTCTGGCAGAGTCGCACATGCAGTCAAAAGTCGCATTGTCAAAAGCACCCTCAATGTCGATGAAGATACCCATCGCGTATTCTTTCCTTTTAAGCGTGCATTCAATTCTGGCCACTAAATTTTTAAGTGCGGTCTCGCAGGATTTCCCACCCTGATAGGCATGCTGCATCTCCGATAGTGGATGCAGCCTCAAAGCAACTTTGAGCACGTGAAATTCTATCAGTCTCTCCATGCTTTTCAGTAAGAAGGATGTCAAACTTATATGTCTGAAACTCTTAGGGAGCGAATAGTCTTCCTTACCAATTTTCGGTATGAAAGCTACTCTGACTGTCCGCCAAGGTGTAGGAATATATGCCAGCGCCAAGCCAGCGGTGAAAATTCTTTTCAGAGTTGGCAATAACTGATCTATACCCTGTTGCAGCATAGCTGGATATATTCTATCGGTGCCAGGCGATTTGAAACCATCAAAAGATGCCACAGCATATTTGATGGCCTCATCTGTTACCATGGCTGATGCAATATACCAGCTGCGCCGAGTCTTCTGACTTAGATCAAGCTCAGCCTGGGTAAGCGGACCACGCTGCGACCTAGTTGTTATCTGATTGCCGGGAAAGTGAGTCTCCCGCAGAAAACTAGAAGTTTCCGCTTTCATCTCAGTAAACTTGCCATCAGACTTTCTCAGTGATTCCGGTTTGGTCGGCTTGCCCCTTTTGAGAGCCTTAACCAACCTGCTGGTTTCACCGAGTGTCTCGATCTTTTCACAAAAATCGATGCATTGCGATGCTTTTACGAGTATTTTACTCTAATGGAACCAGTTAAACCTTGACTCCAATCTGCTGATCCCAGATGTGTCTAGGCCTGACAGGTCTTCTTAGTTGCTGAAGAAGTACTTGTCTAGGATAGAGCGGCACAAGTGGCGGAAATGGGTTATTGTGCCCGTATCCCTCTCGTCTCTACAGCTTTTCAGAAATCATTGGATTTCTACTACAGTTCTCTTCATCTGCACATACTAGGTACGGCGGCTCCCGATAAATACTTCTTCATCGATCTTAAGGTCTAAACAGAACTGCCATAATCAATGGCTTTATCAAGAAGAGTATGCAGTTCCACGAGTAAATAGAGATATCTATATACATACATACCTCTATACTTACCTATATAATGTAACTAAAAAACTCAATGTACATATTTACTTATTCAAATATGTAAAAATTATGATAACCTATTACTTCGGTGTCACCTAGCATAACTGCCCCATTTTTTCAGCCTTAAATCAGCTCTGCTTACAATATTATAAAATGCACATCTTAATTCTAGAGAAATAATCTTTACTTGTCGTCTCGTCTGTGTACCAACGGACGTATGCTCTTTAAAGGGGAACTTGCCACCACCTGATGTACACTTCCTTGTAAGGAATCACAGGTTACATTTTTTGATAGACTTTAACTTACATTTTATTTACGATAACGGCAATGAAATTTAATACAGTTTCATCACATCTAATAAAGAGGAAATAAACAACTCAAAAAGGCAACAATTAAATAGCCCACTGTGATGCTATAAATTCTATTTTATTAGAACCCCAATAAACCTTCCGAGTCCTTCTTCAAAGCAATCTTCTTCTTTTTTATTTGGTTCATGTGGGCTAGGATTTCTAGAATTTTTTTTATTGCATCCGCACCTGAGAGTATTATAAAAAAAAAAAAAAAAAACAAAAAAACACAAGCGATTGACTACCGTGTTGATACTGGTGGACACTCGCTGAGAGTAAGGAAGGTGACCTACAAGAGTAAAGATGCCAAATCTGGTTCATGGTCCTTTTTCTCAGTTCTTGTGCGAACGCGATTGTAGATTGAAAAAAAATATTCCACCTGCCTTCTTTTATACAGAAAAAGAAAAACAAAGGATGTTTGTTTGGTTGTTTATTTGGGTGCAGGTATTAACGCATTCGGTAGGTAAAAACAAAAATACTTGAGAGTCTGAGAATGGAGAGGAAACAGGATTTTGTTTGCAAATTAGTGGTTAGCTCCCACGATAAGATTTGAATTTCACACATACAGGTAAGGCAATGATGCTTCTGTTTATTTGTCTTGAGATTCAGTAAAGACTAGCAAAAGCCCTTAGCCCTTCAAAGCAAACATCCAGATTTCTGGTATCAGATAGAGCTAACGAGCCAGCGTCCTATCACCCAATCTGTCTGCTTGATAGAATGAAAAAAATACTTGACCATCTAATATTCAGTCGATTACTCCTGGTTACTGAATCAGAAGAAGGTCTTTTGGACCAACAATATGGATTACGCAAAACGCAAAAGCAACAGTCGATATTATTGGTATGGTGGTGTTAATGGCCAGGCAATCGATACGTGGGGACGTAAACCTTATCGCGGAGTGATTACACTTGGTGTTAAAATTGCATTTAATACAACAAATTGGGACTATATTATAGATGTGCTAACAAATATGAATACATCAGGATATACGAGTGTCCTGCTAATAATCGATAACTACCTCCACAGAAAGGTGTTGTTATACCACACCGCCATAAGGATAAAGGAGTGCCCCATAACCTTTGGCGTTCCACAAAAATAGGCCCTCCTATGGAATATAATGTACGATGGTATACTGAGGCTCCAAGTCCACAATAGAGTACAGATCATAGGTTTCGTCAACGACGTAGTGATAGTGGTTACGGCGAAACTTGTAGGCGAGTGAGAACTGAACGCAAACGAGACCATCGCATCCGTCAAACAATGACTAGAGTCAAAGAGTTTAGCTTTGGCAGAATACAAGACAGAAGTAGTTCTTATTACTGGTCGTAAAATAAGAGGGAGCATCATCGTCAAGGTGGGGAACTATGCAGTACACTCCAAAAGATGCATTTTGGTGTTAAGTTAGACGGCAGACTAAACTTTGCTAAACATATGGAATGCATACCAAAGAATGCATCAAATGTATATTCCGTGATTTAAAGAATGCTGCCAGATGTTAGGGACACAAGAGTCACCTCCCAATAACGACAGGTGACCCTCTCAAACCATACTAGACTAGCACTGGGGCCTTACTTTTTATTACGTTTCTATAGCAAATGTATACAATCTCAATTTCCAAGTAATTTAAGTGACGTTTGATAGATGTTTTGACAATCTAACTTTCGGAAATGTTTGCTTTGAGTTGGAAGCACTTACACTCAAAAAAATACAAAATACCAATTCATTTTAGAATCGGATTACATTTCCGAATGGCAATCTGAATCTGAAAGCAGTACAAAATAAGGCCACTGGTAAAACACAACACGACTGCATATCAGTAACAGGGATTGATTGAGTTGATCAACTTTACTGCTCTTATGCACCCTACTACCTATACGATGCACCTAGGTACTAAGGGTTCGATTGATTCAGTCACCCTACCTAGCCAGACGGATTACCACATTACCCATAGTTTGACTGCATAATAGTACAAAGGTTCGATTGAATCAGTCACCTCATATCCTCTTATGCACCCCACTACCTCCACGGTCCACCTAGGTATGAAGGGTTCGATTGATTCAGTCACCCTACCTAGCCAACACCAAATGCATAGCAGTATCAACAGTTCGATTGAATCAGTCACTCTAATACTATTATGCATACCTACACCTTCACGGTCACCCAGGCCCCACTACCAGCCAACACAAATTGCACAACAGTACAAAGGGTTCGATTGAATGAATCACCCCAATACTCGTTTGAACACTCTACCTTCCCGGTCCACCTTGACTTTAGGGTTGATTGAGTCAGTCACCCTACTTAGCGACTACAGGCACATTAATTTTTAGCCATAACCCTCCTGAGAAAGGTAAAGGTTCCCAAGTACCCGGTGAGTCCTCCGGTACAATCAACATGTTGTATCACATACATACATACATTTTCAATGGCCCGCTAATCCTTCATGAGGGTCGCGGGGGTAGGATGCTCAGGTGAACCCTCCATCCTTCTCGATCCTCCGCCATTGACTCTAATTCATCAGGTGGAATCCCTAGACGGCTCCAGGACAGATGTCGGACTTGGTCCAACCATCTACCATATTTCTAGGCCTTCCGCCTACCTGATGGCACGGCAACCATAGCACGTCTTGGAAGCCGGCCTGGGGACATACGCACTTCGTGACCAAACCATCGAAGCATAGATCGTTCCATTTGGAGAAGTAGCTGCTCAACATCGAGTGCCTCGCGTACTCTGGTGTTGCGCAGTCGATCCCTACGAGTTATTCCAACAACACCGCGAAGGAACCTCATTTCGGCAGCTTGTATCCGCGATCTTATTCTTTCGGTCACTACCCAAATTTCATGACCATAGGTGAGAGTTGGAACATACACAGAGTTAAAAACCGATAGCTTAGCTCGAACACTAAGTTCGGTCTTCCTTATAACAGATTGGCCAAGCTCTCTCAAAATTGATCCAGCCTGACCAATTCTACAGGATAACTCGGCATTACTCTTCCCATCACTCGTGAATAAGACCCCGAGGTACTTAAACTTGTCCATCTGTTTCATTGGGAATCCACTAACATGCAGAGTACACTGGGGTTTTTGGAAACGACCATTACTTCTGACTTGATCACGTTGGTCTTCATTCCAGCATCATCACAAACGGCTACAAACATATCGAGTGCGCGCTGAACTTCGGTTTGAGAGGACCCAGGGGTGACCAAATCATTCGTAAAGAGCAGATGACTTATCTTTAGGTTTCCCACTTTGAAACATTCCCCGCCACGGCTGCGGTGCAACATCCAATTCATATATACAATGAAGAGGAGCGGTGACAAAACGCACCCTTGGCGGAGTCAAATGCCCACAGTGAAAGGTATTGATTTAACACCGTTTATCCGAACACAGCTTCTACAGTTTGTATATAAAGACTGAATCGCCCTTAACAGGGAACCATCAATCCCATACTCCTGCAGAACACTCCAGAGTTTACCTCAAGGAACCCTATAATATGCTTTTTCCAAATCCACAAAACAAGTGTAGACAGGTTTAGCATACTCCCAGGCCTTCTCCAGAACCATTCTGAGAGTGAATAGCTGGTCGGTTGTGCTTCTACTGGGACGAAAACCGCACTGCTCATCCCCCAAACTGTCCTCAACTACAGCTCTGGAAAGCGTTTCTAGCACCTTAGCGAAGACTTTTCCAGGGAGACTTAAAAGAGATATACCCCTATAGTTAGCCCAATCTTGTTGTCCCCTTTTTTAAAAAGAGGAACTATCACCCCCATTTGCCAATCACCAGGTGTTTCACCGCATTCACAGTCCACTTTAATGACACGCGAGAACCATTGCACTCCCTCTTTACCTAAACCCTTGAGCATTTCTGGCCGAATTTCATCCACACCAGCAGTTTTGCCAACTTTTAGTGCTTTGATCGCCAAAGTTACTTCCTCTACCGTAGGACTACTTTCCGCCCTACTCTCGACCATAGGTCTGTCATCTTCGGTGCCATGTTCGGGATTCAGCAATTCTGAAAAGTGCTCGCTCCATCTGCGTAAGATGTCCTCCTCATTGGAAAGAAGTTTACCGTCTTTGGATTTGACTCCTTCAACGATATTCAACTTTTTTCCTCTGAGTCGGCGGACGGTCTGCCAGAACATCTTATTTGCAGATCTGAGATCACGTTCCAATTTCTCGCCAAACTCCTTCCAAGACTGTTCTTTCGCTGTTTTCACAGCTAATTTCCAAGTTCTTCACGCCTCGGTAATGTATCACAATGGGCCTTAATGGTCTACGAGTAAGTGTGCCCTGGCTCTGTCAGGTCAGCCACCTCACCTAACCTAACCTAGCCTAACCTAACCTACGGCCGCAAGAAGCACCAAGAGAGTACTATTGTTTGGAGTTGTGAGCACAACAATGCTCTACGTATCCCCAATCTGGTCGGAGGAGTTAAAAGTTAAACACAATCGGTTGCGGATGAACAGTGGCCGTAGACTAAACACACTTCGATTTATATCCGCTTATAGGATAATTTCGGATGAGGAGACATACATCAAAAGCAGATTGATATTTTCTCACTGATGAAGCAAAAGAAATTCGGTATGGAAGAACGGAAAACATGGACTTCTAAGAACTAAGAAGACAAGGGAGAACAAAACGCTGGCGGGATGACTTAAGTTGTGTAGAAGACTTTGAACTCTTATTATTGAAGACTGTAGTTCGATTGTCTGTCAAGTTTCATATATCCTGAAATGCATCAGGCGGGGAACAAAAATCATCAGCATCCCGAGTATAAAAAAAGAAAACAATTTACATCGAAGTTTTCCATCTACTGCAACCTGCAAAAGGTTCCTGCCTGGTAGTACAATGGACCCGAGAGTCTGAGGTTTCTGGGATTTTGGGTTTTCTTAAAAAAAAAATGAAAATGTATCAGGTCAACAACTTACATACAAATGATTACATTAAAACAGGGTAACCAGTCTTACGCAATATCACGTAATTAAAAGCATGAGACGGCAAATTGATAAATATAATTCCTTGGAATAACGTTAATCAGTTGCGTCATAAGTTAATTAACTAATTTCACGTCACTTGACCTGCTGAATTTAATTGAATATTTAATTAATCTTATCGCGGGCGATTTTAAGCTGCGCACGAGAAAGTGACTTATTTTTCAATTCAAGAGGTGCTAAAATAGCTTCCTTTCTTTTATTTATTTTAAATGCACAGTTGTGCTTAAATGTAATGAATAACGATATAAGTAATGAACGCTTGTTATTTATAAGGCAAAGATTAGTTGTGTGTTAATTTTCGATCCCGAGATTTTGATCAATCTTTTTATTACTACTGTATGTCGAACTAATAAAGGGTGTCCCAACGTCTATTGGCAATTTGATTTTTCAATTAAACGCATTCGTTCTTTGAAAAGTTCTGATGCTTTTATCTTCTATATACATATATACGTATAATAAAACTGCAGAGGGTCGAATGATCTTGTCTTTCTGTACACGCATCACGCGGAAACTAGGACAGGGAATTTTATGAAACTTGGTATAGTGATAGCTTGTATCTTAGGTCCACATTAAGGATACTATTCATCCCACGAAATGAAAGGGTTCCTGCAAGAAAGTCAAAATCTATCTATACATATAATAAAACTGTAAGCGTAAAAGTGTTTCAATAGCGAAAAAGAAGTGCGGCCAGCTTCAAGCAGAGAGTACGAAGGAGCTATATCGGGAGCTGGAGAAAATATCTTCCCCGGTTGCTGATGCAAATCAGGCTATCCAGGAGCTGCGACGGCACGATATGAACAAGAGCGGAACCATCTTAAAAATAGCCGCCCAAAGAAGGAGGAATGCTCAGGACATTCGTTCGCCAAAGTTGATTAACAATGCTCATGGCCAGCTCCTTGTGGATGACGACAAAATTCTGCAGATGTGGCGGCAGTATTGTGAACGACTTTTGTTTCCCCGACTAAACTTTACAAGCGCCACCCCTAGCTGTGAAGAAATACCCGGCATTATAGTCGAAGAAGTTAGTGTAGCGGTCAAATACTCCAAAAAACGAAAAGCGGTTGGGCCAGACGAGATGTCCTCTGAGTTCTGGAAAAAGATGGGAGACATCGAGTTCAGATGGCTCAAAACTCTCATCTCCAATTTTATGAGAGGTGATCCAATGCCCAGTCAATGGAGGGAAAGCTGGCTTCTCCCTATGTACACAGGGAAGGGTGATACTGTGATAACTACCGTTCGATCAAGCTAATCTCACACTCCATGAAGATCGTTGAGCGGGTATTAGGTGGCTGACTGCTAAAAATAATACGCCTATCTGATGATCAGTGCGGGTTTGTCGTGAAAAAATCAACGATAGATGCAATCTAAAGTACAATATAAGGATCATAATGGAAAAACATCGTGATTCCATAAAGGATTTGCATATTGTATTGGTTGACTTTGAAAAGGCATTCGACAGACAACCACGACCTCTGACATGGGTGGCGCTAATACATCGATACATAGAAACCTATGTACAGATGATCATGGACATGTACGAAGGAGCAAAGACAAGAGTAAGATGTTCCGCTGGAGAAACCGAAGAGTTCCCAATCAAAGTCCAGGTGCAGCAGCGAAGCGTTTTAACTCCTTTGCAGTCCTCGACTATCTGCTTGAAGGTATGGTGACGGATCCCAAGATAAATCAATTATTCTTTGTTGACGATGAAGTCATTATAAGTGAAGGTCACACGTCCCTGCAACGAGTACTTGATGTGTGGGTGGACGTTTTGGAGGGAAATGGGTATCGCATTAGTTCAAAAAAGACAGAGTACTTGTGTTGCCCGTTGTCTGATGCACTCAGGCCTATTGCATACATTTATTTGAATGGAACAGTGCTTCCCAAGTGCGAAAAGTTCAAATATCTGGGATCTGTGATCAATAGCGGAAGGATCATTAAGGATCTGGTCCTCCAGGTTGGGGGTTGTGCCATCGGGTTAACTTTCCTACCACGTAAAAAACCTTCGGTTACAAAGCAACCAACAGCCTCGGATACGGATGAATTTACTGTTGACGACCCAAGCAAACGTAAAAAGGAAAACCATCTTTGTGTCTGTACGTGAAATGTTAGGTCCCTCTACAAACCACGTGCAGCCGAACAACTGCGGAGGTCCTAGAGTGCCTCAAAGCCGACATTACCGCCATCCAAGAAGTGCGATGGGATGGGCCGGGCAAAAGGAGTATGAAAAACTGCGACATCTAATACGGCGAATGCTACAGACAACAAGGACAGCGTCTATTCGGGTGCGGATTTGTCATTGGAGGCAGACTTAGGCAAGAAGTCTTGAGTTTCCGGCATGTGAACGAGCGCCTTATGACTATTCGTATCAAGGCTAAATTTGCCAACATTAGCCTAATATGCGTTCACGCCCCTCACGAGGAGAAGGACGACGCGACAAAGGATGACTTCTACCAGCTCTTGGACAAGACGTATGAGCAATGCCCTAGCCACGACGTTAAAATTATCCTAGGCGACTTTAACGCAAAGCTAGGAAGAGAGGAAGTCTTTAGTAGCGTGGTCAGAAAGCACAGCCTGCACGACAACACATCCGGCAACGGACTCAGGCTAATCGACTTTGCGGCGGGACGAAACTTTGTCATAGCTAGTACGCGGTTCCCACGTCTCGATATTCACAAAGGAACATGGCTCTCCTTTCATCGAAACACTGTCAACCAAATCGATCACATTGCGATCGACGCAAGGCACTCTTCCAGTATTCTGGGTGTCCAGACTTTCCGAGGCGCCAACGTGGACTCGGATCACTACCTAGTTGTAGCCAAGGTACGGATGCGGATATCCAGAACGGAGCGAAATCAACGAAATGCTGTGAGGAAATTTGACGTCGAAAAGCATCAGACATGCTGCCTCTGATGTACTGGGTTTCTCTCGGCCACAACAACGAAACCCCTGGTTCGATGAGGAATGCTGGCGAGCACATGCAGCAAAACAAGAGGCGCACAAAGCGGCGCTGCATAGAAGGACTAGAGCTGGAGAAAAGAGGAACATCGACTTCTCAGAAAGAAGAAAAAGGAGCATGAGAAGCGCTCGATCGAGGAGATTGGGAGACTCTATTGCAGGAATAATGTTCGAAAATTTTACCAAAGGGTAAAAACAACATGCCAGGGTTTCAAAGCCAGAACAGAAGCATGCAGGGACGAAAATGGCAACATAGTAGTAGAATCGCAGTCGGTGTTGAGGATATGGAAGGAACACTTCTGTAGACTGTTAAACGGCGATGATGACCAATATTCCGCTGTCAGGCAGAATGAGCCATTCAACAGTGACGACGGCAGTCAAGATTCCCGTTCAGAATGAAGTGAGGATAGCGATATCTAAACTCAAATCCAACAAAGCTGCTGGAGCCGACGGCCTTGCCGCTGAACTTTTCAAGGCAGGAGGAGATGAATTGGTAAGGAACATGCATCAGCTCATCTGTAAAATCTGGTCGGACAAAAGTATGCTCGATGAATGGCACCTCAGCATCATTTGCCCGATCCTGAAGAAAGGAGACCCTCGGAACTGCGCCAATTACAGAGGTATAAGTCTCCTCAAGATCGCATATAAGATCCTGTCTGCCATATTATGAGAACGCCTAAAACCGATCGTCAACAACCTGATAGGTCCTTATCAGTGCGGTTTCAGACCGGGAACGTCCACCATTGACCAAATATTCACACTACGGCAGGTCTTGGAAAAAACCCATGAATATAAAATCGATACGCCCCACCTCTTCATCGATTTCAAAGTTGCCTATGATAGCGTGTTATACGATTTATACAGAGCCAAGTCTAGTCTTGGCATCCCTGCCAAGCTCGTCCGTTTGTGCAGAATGACGATGGAGAACTCTCGCTGCTCCATTAAAGTCGGTAAGAACATCACCGAACCGTTCGATGTCAGGAAAGGTCTTAGACAAGGCGACGCGCTATCATGCGATCTCTTTAACATAGTACTTGAGAGAAATGTACGAAACTCACAAGCCAACACCGGAGGTACAATCTTCTTCAAGTCTGTACAACTACTCGCTTATGCCGATGACATTGACATAATCGGAAGAACTCAGCGGGCAGTCAATGGGGCATTTACGAGTATTGAGAACGAGGCAGCAAAGATGGGTCTAGCAGTCAATGAAAGCGAAACAAAATATATGCTGTCTACAAAAAAGGACACCCAACATCGGCGTCTTGGACAGAACGCCACAATAGACAGATATAATTTTGAGGTAGTAAAGGATTTTGTCTACCTAGGCTCTATGGTGAACTCCGCAAATGACATCAGTAGGGAGATCACACGGAGAATTACTCTTGCCAATCGTTGTTTCTATGGGCTAAGACGGCAATTGAGTAACAAAGCCCTATCTCGAACTACTAAGGTCAATCTTTATAAGACACTAATTATCCCAGTCCTGCTATATGATGCAGAGGCATGAGCTTTGTCAAAATCAGATAAGGATGCCCTTGGTTAATTTGAGAGAAAAGTTCTTCGAGCGATCTTTGGTCCCATCTGCATAGACGTCGAGTGCAGGAGAAGATACACTGCCGAACTATACGTCCTATACAATGACATCGACTTAGCCAGAAGAGTTCACATACAGCGACTAAGATGGCTGGGTCATTTAGAGCGGATGGAGCCCAACGTTCCCGCTAAGAAAGTTTTGGATTCCACCCCGGATGGACGATGCAATAGAGGAGGACCTCGCGGTAGGTGGCGCAAACAAGTGGAGAGGGACCTCTACCAACTTGGCGTGCGCAACTGGAGGCGGCTGGCTCGTAATCGTGCTAGCTGGAGAGGTTTGTTGGTTGAGGCCCAGGTCCACCCCGGACCGTAGCGTCATCTAAGTAAGTAAGTATGATCAATAGCAAAGCAAGCTCTGATGACGACATCAATCATCTCGTAAGCGTAGGGTGGATGAAGTGGCGAGAAATCTCGGCTTTCTTCTGTGACCGAAAAAAGCCCCTAAGTTGAAAGGAAGGTCGTTGTGCGTCCAGTGCTTACATACGGTTCACAACGTTGGGCGATGTACAAAATGTATGAGAGTAAATTAACGGCGGCTGAGATGAAGTTGCTTCGCATGTCAGCAGTAGTGACAAAGCTTGATCGAATAAGAAGTTCGAAGATCCGTGGAAGCTTTCACGTTAAAGAAACCATCTTACTCATACGAAAGATAGAGTGCGACCAGCTCAGCTGGTATTGCCACGTTCAAAGAAGAGATCATTTGAACCCTGTTAAAACGGCAATATCAATGAACGTTCCAAAGACATCGCGAGGCAGGAGTGGCAGGCCTATAAACACCTGGATCGCACAAATGCGACAACATCGGCATTTCATTGGCTTCAGTAACAGAGTGATCCAAAATCGGGAGGCCTGCCGATATTTTTTGAGGTCAAAAAGGCTAACCCCACAGGCGGATCAGTAGAAATGCAATCAAGTGGGAGGGTTATGATCTCTTGTTTTCGGATCATAACCTCGCCGAAATGGGAAGAAGAAGATGCACATATTTTTTAACAAAAATTGAACTGCATCTTTTTTTCATTTTATTTTATTTTTACCGACATAAATTTGTTCATACTGTCATATTAAAACACTGCTCATTTGGAAAAAAATAAATATACTGTCTTTGGGCGCCGTGGCGTAAGTGGTTAGTGTGTCCGATCACTGTGCGTGAGGTTTTGAGTTCGAATCCCAGAAAACACCAAAAAGTTGTTCCACGGTCCCACCTCTGGCGTGCGTCTGACAAACATCCAAGAGTATTGTTGTCACGAAAAAGCTTCTCAAATCGCCGTTCGGATACGGCACTAAACTGTAGGTCCCTTCCATTCGTGTGAAAAATATAACCCACACAACATGAGTGGTTGCGAGAAGCTAGGCCTTGGCACTTAAAGACACCAAATATTTATTTTTTTTTTTTTTTCTTTTGTTATAAATTTTGAATTCGAGTTACAACTTTCAGCGTTAAAATACAAACCATAAGATACATTGGGAATCATTTTCTGAAAACTTTGTTATTCACTTAGTTATCCGCTCATCGCATATGATCACAGAACAATATGTTGTAGGACATGGTTTGCCTTAGCTTTTTAATTATTTAATAAGCAAACCAAATATGATCATAGAGCAGTCTGTGGAAGCATATCTACGTGCATATACGTAATATGTATTTTGTTTTAGCTTTTATAAAATTCGAGAAGCAATAATATGGTATGTTCGGCACATACCATGGGCGTCTGCTTTGCACGAGTTTCATTCAACGTCATTACACTCGTAGAACAAGCCCCTCAAAATGTAGTGAATGAACAAACTATGGCGCTTAGCGTCACTTGTTTAATGATGTCATAACAATTTTTAGATAGTTGCTTTGTAGTAGGGGGAAAAATCAAGAGTAGAAGCCAACTGAGTGTTGCATTTGTGTTACATACAAAATTGTACGTTTCTAGTAACCACTGTCTTGCTAGGTTTAAAAAAAACACCTATAGTCAGTCGTTATACTGGATCATTACTGGATCATCACTGTGTTTGCTTTTGAGGGATGGGTGCGAGTCTGAGGAAATACGAGTATATGTGAAGAAGTTTGTTTTCAAATAAAAACGTATTGGGTACTAAAAAATTCTCGAACTTAGTCGCTTTGTGTAGTGTGGTAAAGTGCTAATCAATAAAGTAATCGACTAAAGTTTTAGTCATTTTTATTAAGATTTTCATAAAGATAGATGTAAGCTTGGGCATGCCTTAGCTCAGTGGTTAATGTATTGGGCCACCGACCGAGAGGTTCAATACGGAACCACCTCTTATAAATATAATAAAAAGCTTCACGGTCTTTGTAAGTGGACCTAATGTGAGACCTTATAAGTACGATTTGTCATTGTAGATACATTGTTGGAGTACAAAAGCTGATAGTCCACATTCGCCTCGTACCGCACCTCCATCCTTAATGTTAAACTGGGCTGTAATTAAACTCCTGGCTACAAGTACTTACGCCTATTTATAACTAATTGAGCCATTATTCACTTAAAGGTCGGCTGGAATGCAATTAACGCAGAGAAGTGGTTGTAGTGCAATTTCAAACGAATGCAAGTTAATCAAGCGCAATTGAAGTGAATTAATGAGGACAAAACGATTAACTTAAGACATTTCGCTTGTCCGCATGTTTATATTAATCTTATTGACAAATTAAGAAGTGATACAGGTACATACGGCTTACAATAAGATAACTTAGAATATAGACAGGGGGAACCCCTTCCTAAAAAAAAAACTGAAGTTCCTAAGAATATTGTTTTCGTAATGGGGATATCCCACAAATTTTAAGTATATTACATATGTACGTGGCCATTCGTGTCTCTGTTTAAAAAATATATATATCAATCAGATTGATAACGTACCAGTGTTGATTGTAACGCCTTTACGGCTGCTTGACTGTCCAGATATAGCTATGCTGATTATTTTTGCAAAAATATTTTTCTCTATAACCATATTTACATCTCGCTGTATTGCGAAAACTTCGGTTTTAAAAATGCTCCTTTATCTAAAAGAGCGATTTGTATTTCGAGACTCACAGTAGACACCAGCTCCCGCACCGACATCCACTAGCAATTCTGAGAATCCCCAGTTGCAATCTGAGAGTGGAATGACGTTGTCCGTCTCCGTCTGGAATTTGAAGATATTTCATCAATCTAAAATTGAGGCGTGACCATGTGGACGTGACCATTAATCTTAGTCCAGTTTAAGCTGCCGAACTTTTGCAATACACATATCTTTTATCGAGATAAATTCAACATTGGCACCAGAGCTTTGTATGCATATTAATCTCATCAATACCTTTTCGAGGGTTTCCACTAGCCTATCGAACCGTTGGTTAAGATGGACCTTACCACCACAGTGTCTAGCCAATACGATACTTTTAGTTTGAATCCCTATGTTTTCCCGAAAGCTCTTCTACATGCATATAATGCCACATAGGCCTATTGGATTCCGTCGTGAATTGGACCTAAGCTTGTATGTATGCCTTTTTCGAAACACTCTGTACATTAATAAAACGTGATTTATTATGAATCATTACTACACTATACTACAAATTAGCCATGTTTTTGTTTGTCGAACCATAAAAAGATTCGCAGAAACCGAAGGAATTAAGGACCGCCAAAGATCGGGGCTGGTCAAACGGTAGTGCATGCGATCATATGAAAACACAAGCGTTTTCACTCAGCTCATGCCTACCAACTCCTACTCTCAACCTCCACGCGGTGACGACAGCTGGGAGCCTAGTACCTTAATCCAAGAAATGGGTAACTGTTTTACAGATAAGAAACGAATGACTTTTTATTATAATAGTAAACGTCATGTATAATAGTTTCATGGTGTCAATATTACAAAAATTAATTAAAAGTGTTGCCAATACAACATCCCCTCTTAGATATTAAAGTTTAACAAGTGATATAATTTAATATTTCAATTTCGATAATTAGATATTTAATTTTAATGTTACGTAACAATTTCCATTTACTTCATATTATATTAAGTTAAGATAAATTCAGGATTTTTTTCTCTAAGTTAGTTTGATAAGTATTCCTATGGACGGTATATTCGTTTTCCAGATCTCGTTACTAAAGCGTCATTTGAATTTCGTCTGGTCATCTGCATCTGGTCGCTGGCTGGTTGATTTGCTGGTAGATGCTTGTTTTCTGCCAATATTGCTGTACTATTTCTTCCTATCTCTGCATCAGTGTTGTGACTTCGGACGTCATCTGAGTTTGCATCTGTGTTCAAAGTTGACTGTAAGGAGTCTAAATAAGGTGCTTTAATAAGATGAAATCTATTTCTACGAATAATACGTTTATTAGTTTCAATTTGATATGATCTATGTTGAGCCTTTCCGATAACTTTCCCATGCCGCCTGAGGTCAGTTATCCAGACTAAATCTCCTATCTGCAACTCGCTCAGTATTCTTACGCCATGCCTTTTATCGTAATTTGCCTTGTACCTGTTCCTATACAAAGCTTCCCTATTATTAAGATTTTTAAGATTTGGTTTTTCCCGCAAATTTATACTGGGTATATTGTCGCGCAGTCTTCTGCCAAAACTGAGTTCTACAGGACTGAATCCATTCGAAAGCGGTGTATTTCTGTATGCTAGCAATGCCAGCTCAAACTTTCCCGTGTTTTTCTTTAATAAATTTTTTGCTATTTTTACTCCAGCTTCCGCAGCACCGTTTGCCTGCTGGTATTGAGGACTACTTGTGAATATTTGAAACGACCAATCTGTCGCGAACTGTCGAAATTCCGACGAATTTAAATTTTGGAATTGCGTACCGCTGTCCGTATAGATACATTGAGGTATACCATGCCGACTAAACGTTGATTTACAGGCTTGTATGATGTCTTTCATCCGCATCCGTTTTAATTCCTCAACCTCAAAATATCGCGAAAAACAGTCTATAATTACGATGTACCACTTACTCTCAAATTTAAACAAATCCATGGCAACCTTTTGCCCGGATAATCCGGAAATTCAGAAGGTATCAATGGCTCGTGTCTATTTTTCGCATGCTGAACACATCTTGGACAACATTTTATTTTCGTCTCAATTTCCTTTGAGAGTCCCGGCCACCACATAGTCCTTTGAGCTCGCACCCTTGTTTTAGTTATACCCAGATGTCCCTCGTGTAGCTTTGCTAGCATAGCGCTCCTTAGGCCCTTTGGAATGATCATCCTGTTTCCCCGTAAGAGCAGATTATCGACAACCGACATTTCATCCATGATTGGGTAATAGGTTTTCATCTCGTCACTTAATTTCCTCCTTGGTGGCCACCCAGTTTTGATATACCCCTTGATCTCTTGGCACTCTGGATCTGTTAGTTGTGCTCTGATGATTTGTGTAATGTTTTTGTCGTTTGTATGTATATTTTGCATCGATATTTGGTGAATGTATGCATCTACTTCCTCCTCTATTTCATCTGAAGTTGAACTATTTTCAATCGGCGTTCTAGATAAGTGATCAGCAATGACCAAATTTTTACCTGGTATATACGCTATTGAATAATCGTATCTCATCATCATCATACGGATGCGTTGCAATCGGGGTGAGAGGTCATCTAGGCTCTTGGTCTTTAAAAGTTGGAGAAGTGGCTTATGGTCTGTTTCTATTAAAAAGTGCCTTCCTATCAAATAGTTTTTAAATTTCTCACATGCCCATGCAATAGCTAAAGCCTCCCTTTCTATATTAGCATAGTTTTTCTCTACTTGCGTTAACGTCCTTGAAATATATGAAACCGGACACAAATTTCCACCGTGCCTCTGCAAGAGTACGGCTCCTAAACCCAACATGGAGGCATCACAAGACACAATAGTTTCGTTTGTCGGCTCATACATTTTTAAATTTGGCGGTGACGAGAGAAGATTCTTTATTTCCCTAAATGCTCTTTCCTGGACGTCTTCCCAAAGAAATGTGTTTTTCTTGCACAGTAGACTTGTAATCGGCTCCAGTATCGACGATTTGTTTGGGATGTATTTTCCAATAAAATTCACCATCCCCAGGAACCGTTGAACATCTGTGGTGTTTGTTGGAGCTTCCATTTCCACTATTGCTTTTACTTTTTCCTCATCAAGCCTTATTTCACCTTCGGCAATAGTATGGCCTAGATACGAAATCCTTGTTTTCCCAAACTCAGATTTTTTCTTGCTGAGTGTCATCCCTGCTTCTTGTATCTTCTTAAGTACCACTTCTACGCATTGATCGTGGTCCTTTATTGATTCTCCCCATATTAGAATGTCATCCATATGTACTATGCAATTCCTCATACCCGTCAGAAATTGTGTCATTTTTCTTTGGAAGAACTCCGGAGCTGATGTTATTCCGAAAGGAAGCCTCAAGAATTTATACCTACCAAATGGGGTCAGAAAGGTTGTTAGATCCTGTGATTCCTTAGATAAAGGAATTTGCCAAAATCCGCTATTCGCATCAAGTTTTGTAAAAAACTTTGCCCCTGTTAGTTGCGACAGTGAGTAATCTATACCAGGAATCGGATGCACCTGCCTTTTAACCCATTTGTTAAGCTCTCCGAGATCCACACAAATGCGGATACCACCTTTCTTTGGGACGATGACCATAGGCGCACACCAATCTGAGGCCTTCTCAACAGGTACTATAACCCCTTCCCTTTCCATTTTATTCAGCTCCTCCTGAACCTTTTCCCTCAAATGCACCGGTACTATCCTTGGGACTGATATAGCATAGGGCTCCGCCTTAGGCTTTAATTCGATTGCGTACTTTTCTTTAAATGTCCCTAAGCCTCCAAAAACATCCTTAAATTCGTGTACCCAATTCCTTGAAGAAACTTCAAATAACTTTTTCACTAAGCCCAGTCTTTCTATTCCTGTTTTTCCCAATAAAGGTGTGATTGTATCCTTCGTAATATAAACCACCTCCTCAACATCCTGTTGCCCATATTTCAAACAAACGGTAGCTTTCCCCAGTATATTTATTTGCTGTCCAACTCCATATAATCTTGTACTCGTCTTTTCGATACAAACATTCCGCATGCGTTCGACGGCTGACCAGGGCACTAATGTGACATCAGCACCTGTGTCAACTTTAAATGTAATTTTCTTTTTATTTAGTCACAAATCGACAGACCACTTATCTGTTATCGCGCCAACGAAGTACTCATCTTCTTCCTCTCTGTCTCCGTCCTCTCTAGCAGACTCCCCCATTCGCAGTGCTTCGCGAGAGCATGGAGTGCCGTTATAAACTCTTCACCCGTTTCCTCACCTTGTTTTCGTTTAAGGAATTTAGCACGCTCATAGATTACATTTCTTTTAGGTATAAAATATTCCCCGAATTTTTTTAAACATGCATCATATGTATCAGGTACTGGTGTAAAAGATGCGTAAATTTCCTCGGCTTTTTCGCCCATGCAGTATATTAAAATGTTTACCTGGGTTTTTTCGCTTGATGCGTGTAATCCGTTACCTATGCGATACCGTTCAAATCGCCTGATCCATTTCTCCCAATCTGATGGTACGAATGAAAATTCCTCTGGAGCGGTTAGGGCCAATTGCATGCTTGGATTTATTTGAGGCGCTCTCGTTGTGATCGTTTTAGTTCCTCCTGTCGTGATCGGCTTTTCCTGCTTTTCCTCGTTTTCCATGGTATGTAATTGAAGCACGTGTTCTCGATTAATTTGATGTTTTTTGTTCCAAGATTTTTATTTAATTACCTTTTCGCTGTTGTTTGTTTTTATAATACTGACTTGTTTTTGTGTAGTTGCCTGATCTTTTCCTTTATTTTTTTTTTCCAATTATAGCTGCGACTGCCAATTTTTCTTAAAATATTTGGCTTACTTCTTTGCCGCTGCCACCATGTTTTACAGATAAGAAACGAATGACTTTTTATTATAATAGTAAACGTCATGTATAATAGTTTCATGGTGTCAATATTACAAAAATGAATTAAAAGTGTTGCCAATACAACAGTAACCAACCCCGACTGGCGGATTCTGGATGGCAGCAGATGAGAGAGGGGGGAAGAGTGCTTTCTCACTAGAGCACTTATTCTTGTTCCAGGTCGCAGCTGACGAATTCCCTAGACTGAGTCAACGGTGGCGTCTATAGTTCCAGTTCGGTGGAACTTAGTGAAAACCTTGCGCGAGCTGCTTCGACGTATTCGGATCACAGGTCGGTAAGGAATTTCCAATGTTGGTCAGGACATTGGAATAGAGATGGTGGTGGAGGAGCCCTTAATGGGCCAACGGCAGCGCTCATACTCCCGTAGTGGACTACTGGCACCGATGTACCCGCCCCCTCGTTGTAGGGAAATAATTAAGGAACTGGCCCTCCAGGTTGGGGGTTGTGTCTTCGGGGTAACTTCCCTACCACGTAAAAAATCGATGGTTCCGAAACAACCAAAAGCCTCGGATAAGGATGACTCAACTAATGACGACCCCAGCAAAGTAAATAAGGACAACGACCTTCGGATCTGTACGCGGAATGTTCTGTCCCTTTACAGACCACGTGCAACCGAACAACTAGCAGAGGCCCTAGACTGCTATAAAGCAGATTATGCCGCCATCCAGGAAGTGCGATAGGATGGGTCGGGCAAAAAGAAGATGAAAAACTGTGACATCTACTACGGTGATTGCTACAGAGGTAACAGGCAACGCTTATTCGGGTGCGGAATAGTCATACGCGGCAGAATTAGGCAAGAACGACACGTTAGCGAGAGTATTATGACTATCCGGATCAAGGCTAAATTCGCTTACATAAACCTCATATGTGTTCATGCCCCCACCGGAGGAAAAGGACCTATCACCAAAGATTGTTTCTACGAGCACCTAGACAAAACATACGAGCAATGTCCTAAATACGACGTTAAAGTCGTATTGGGCGATTTTAACGCCAAAATAGGAAATGAGGACGTCTTTGGTAGGGCAGTCGGTAAGCATAGCCTACACGATACCACGTTTGATAACGGACTAAGTCTAATTGATTTTGCTGTGGAGCGAAATTTCACCATAGCAAGCATATGGTCTCCTCATCTCGATATTCATAAGCAGACATGGCGGTCCAATGATCATGTAACGATCAACCAAGTTGATCATATTGCGATCGACGAAAGGCATGCCTCCAGTATTCTGGATGTCCGGACCTTCCGAGCGGCCAACATAGACTCGGATCATTATCTTGTTGTAGCCAAGGTACGAATTCGGATATCCCAATCTGAGCAACAAAGAAGAATCACTGTGAGAAAATTTAACGTCGAAAAGCTACAATCGCAAGAGACCGCCAGACTCTTCGCTGAACGCGTATCACGAAATCTCTCAATAATCCATATGCCGCCAGCATCAAGTGCCGAAGACCAGTGGCAACGCTGCCAACATGCCATCAGAAATGCCGCGACTGATGTGCTGGGTCTCGCTCGCCAACCACCGCGAAACCCCTGGTTTGACGAAGAATGCTGGCGAGTGCATGCAGCAAAACAAGAGGCAAAGGAACACGAGAGCTGCTCGTGAGCTCTACTAGCAAAAGAGTCGGGAAGAACATCGGCTGCTCCAAAAGAAGAAGAAAGAGCATGAGAAGCGCGCGTTTGAGAATATCGACAGTTTATACTCCAGGAACAATGTACGAAAGTTTTACCAAAAGGTAAAAAGAACGTGTCAGAGAAGTAATACTCGTACAGAAACCTGTAGAGATGAAAATGGAAACCTCGTAGTAGAATCACAGTCGGTGCTGAGAATATGGAAAAACTACTTCTGCAGACTGTATAACGGCGACGAAGACCAACATCCCGCTGTCAGGCAGAATGAACCATTTAACATAAACGATGATAGTCAAAATTTCCGTCCACCTGACCAAAACGAAGTGAGGATAGCAATATCCAAGCTAAAATCCAACAAGGCAGCTGAAACTTACGGCTTACCGGTGGAACTTTTCAAGGCAGCTGGGGATGAATTTGTAGAGTGCATACACCAACTCATCTCTAAGATTTGGTCAGACGAATGTATGCCTGATGAACGAAATCTCAGCATCGTTTGCCCGATCCACAAGAAAGGAGACCCCCTCAACTGCGCCAATTATAAATGCATCAGTCTCCTCAACATCGCATATAAAATCTTTTCTGCGATATTGTGTGAACGCCTGAAACCTTTTATCAACAGCCTGATCAGTGCGGTTTCAGGCCAGGAAAGTCCACCATCGATCAAATCTTCACACTTCGGCAGATCCTAGAGAAAACTCAAGAATTCCAAATCGATACTCACCACCTCTTTATCGATTTCAAGGCCGCCTATGAGAGCATCTATAGGGAAGAGCTTTATAGAGCCATTTCTAGTTTTGACATCCCTGCCAAACTTGTCCGTCTGTGCAAGATGACGATGGAGAACGCTCGCTGCTCCATCAAGGTCGGTAATGACCTCACCGAGACCTTTGATGTAGAAAAAAGGTTTTAGACAGAGTGATGCTGAGTGACGCTGTCATGTGACTTCTTTCACAAGCCAACACCAGAGGCACAATCTATTACAAGTCCGTACAACTGCTTGCATACGCCGACGATATAGACATTATCGGAAGAACTCAGCGGGCTGTCACCGGTGCGTTTTCAAGCATTGAGGCGGAAGCGGCTAAAATGGGTTTAGCGATAAACGAGGGCAAAACCAAGTATATGCTGTCAACAAGAAGGGACATCCAACACCGACGAATTGGACAGACCGTCACAGTGGGCAGCTATAACTTCGAGGTAGTAAGGGACTTTGTCTACCTTGGCTCTGCTATAAACTCTGAGAACAACCTCAGCGCAGTAGTCAAGCGAAGAATAACTCTTGCCAGCCGCTGTTTTTTTTTGGGCTAATAAGGCAATTCAACAGTAAAGCCCTATCCCGAACAACTAAGGAGACTCTGTATAAGACCCTGATCATACCAGTTCTGCTTTACGGCGCTGAAACATGGACTTTATTAAAAGAGGATGAAGATATCCTTAGTGTCTTCGAGAGAAAAATTCTTCGTAAGATTTTCGGTCCCGTTTGCGTTGACGGGTTCTGGAGGAGAAGATTCAATCACGAACTATACGAGCTGTACAGCGACATCAACCTAGTCAAAAAACTGCGTATTAGACGTCTGAGATGGCTAGGACATGTAGAGCGAATGGACACCATCGGTCCGGCCCGCAGAGTCTTCGAATCTAACCCCAAGGCGCAGTAGTGGACCTCCTCGCCGTAGGTGGCGCGCACAAGTTGTAGGGGACCTCGACCAACTTGAAGTGCGCAACTGGAGGCAATTAGCTAAAGATCGAACTAAATAGAGTCGCTTGTTGATTGAGGCCCAAGTTCACCCCGAACTGTAGCGCCACCTAAGTAAGTAACTTAGTTTTGACTGAGAAAAAAAGCTAAAGTAGTTCCAAGTCACGTTTTGTTGTTGCACTCCATGTTAACGGACTCAACGTCTCACCAAAACGCACCAATAGTCAATAAAAGCTTAATAAGAGCTTTGCGTAGCAATACGAGCAGGGGCCTGCTAATATTTTATATTTGCAAAAAAGTTTTATTTTGCAGATATTTTTTTTAATAGTCATGCCATGACATTCCTAAAAATATAGATCCAGTTTATTGTATAATTTATATAAGAGCTTTCGGAGGCGATTTTGTTTACCTGCGGTTAGAAACGTAGGCACATCCAACGCACATGGATCATATTCTAGAAGGTATTAAAGTCTAATAAATATTGCTCAACTGATTTAAAAAATAAGAAATATTGATACCCAAGATAAGATAACGTCTGTCTAATATAAAACTGAAATATACTCACCTAATCTATTCAATGTGGGCGAATAATAGTGAAAGGGACAGTGGGTCGATAGTTATTTCACAAAATTTCTGACAACAAATTCTCTGATCTTTTATAAGGGCAAACTTATATTTTTTGTGACCAAATTGCTGGAATAACTCAGTTAGATAAGATAACAAAAATTTGACTAAATAAGCTTCCACAGAGTAAATATACGCTTGGCAGTCCGTATCTTATCTCCAAAATTAACAAACAACATTTCGGGTTGATAAAGAATATATGTACAGTGCCTCACAAAAGTCGTGGGACAGATGGCGTAGAAAATAATTTTAACTCATTTCATTAAGAAAGTAAGCAGAACATAAATTCTTTATTATTTATTTAATACTACTTCTTAAGGCACAAAACTTAACATATCATAATTCATTAAACAAAAATTATAAACCAAAATAAAGTAAATTTTGTCATAATAAGACACAAAATCAATCTCACAAAAGTAATGGGACAATATAACTTTAGCGGTTTGAAAAGCAAAAAAAAAAAGTAAATACTCTATATTAATATTTTGTGGGATTACCGCTGGCTTCGATTACTTTCTGAAGTCTTCTTGGAATCGATTCGACTAAGTTTGTGGTCTCTTCGGTGGTAATAAGTGCCCATTCGTCCGCCAATATCCTCTTTAATTCGGCCTTTGAATTGATTGTGTGCTTCCTTACTTTCTGTTCAAGAATATCCCATAGATGTTCAATGGGGTTAAGGTCCGGGGATTGAGGCGGTGTTTCAATAACTTTGGGACAATTATAAAGCAACCATGACCGAACGGTGTACGATTTGTGTTTAGGGTCGTTATCTTGATAATAATTAAATGTGTTCAGAAGTCTCATTTTTCCTGCGCTTTGGCGCAAATGATTTTTAATTATATTCAAATACACCCACTGTGTCATTGTCTCTTCGATAAAAACCAAGTCACCGACACCATTGGCCGACATACACCCCCATACCATAACCCCGCCACCTCCATGCTTGACTGTTGGTACCAGGTTTTTCTTTTTGAACTCTTCATTTGGTTTTCGCCACACGGTAATGCGTCCATCACTACCAAAAATATTGAACTGCATATATAACGTTCTTCCAATAGGTGAAATCAAAGTTTTTGCATGTTTGAGCGAACTGTAGTCGTGTTTTTCTATTTGCTTCTCTGACATAAAATTTCCTTCTAGCTGTTCTTCCATTATAACCAGCTCTACGTATCGCTCTTCGTATTGTTTCAGGATTCACTACCTTTCTCGTTCTTTCCTCTAAATTAGCTGCCAGTTTTGGTGCACTGACTCTTGGGTTCTGTTTAATTTTTCTTAAAATATTTCTTTCATCGCGAATATCTTATAACTTGGGTCGACCACTCCGCGGTTTTTTTTCCAACCTGTTTTCTTCTTTATACCTTTTTATTATATTAAAAACTGTCGAATGACTTCTTTTAACTAAATATGCAGTTTCTCTTACAGTCTTTTTTTCCTCATAATTTAAAACAATTATTTTTCGAATTTCTTCCGAGGTTTCCTTTCGCGACATACTGGGTACTTAAAACTGCACTACCAAATTGCCTTTTTAGCGCCAAAGTCTTTTGCACGACTAACTAGAAAACGGATATGAATAACAAATGCGTCTACTCAAACGAACATGCAGGAACCAGACAAAAAATCCGTTATTTCTTATGCTGTCCCATTACTTTTGTGAGATGAGCTTTTGTGCTTGTACGCTTTCAGTGGTCTGATTTTCCCGCTAGTTAGCGCAGCATGCTTTCTCATTGTGCTACTTATTTACCTAGTTTTAAACAATTAAATGGTATTCTTAAACCTTAGCTGTTGCGCGAATTTTTCGTTAGATTTCCATAAATTTATTTCCATTGCTCTTGTCCCATGACTTTTGTGAGGCACTGTATGTACATATGAGAGGCTCTCAAAAGTTCGGTGAAAGTTTTTTTTTTTTTTGTCATTGCTCTCACTGACGAAAGCCAGTTGCATTTAGAATGCACTTCCGATGACATAATCCACACGTGTACCACTTTCAGTTCGACTGCTGAGTCACTGTACCGCGTACCATTCGGAGATTCACAGCTTTATAGTAGTGTGCGGGTTTGTTTTATGGGTTTTTAATAGTTGTAGAGTAGAGTCGCATCTCAAGGTGTGCACTGCTACAAAATGTTAATGAGCTGCAGCAACGTTCTCAATCTAAAACTTCTATCTATTGAAGGGAGTTTGTTGTAAAGAATATTTTTCTATCTCTTCGTTTGGGTTCAGGGTTTCACTTTTTTTTCAACAACAGATTGGAATGTTTCTGTGTGTCGGAGGAATTTAATCAATTATAATAGTCAGACAAAATGGTGTTACATATGCAGGCGGTGTCCATGTTAGTTCTTTGATTTCGAGTTGAACTCCTTTTGTTGGAATTTTATCGCTGATTTTGTTGTAATAACCGGTTGCCATAAGTAGGGGCTTGTTACAATCGATTTAAATACAAAGATCGTTTACTGACTTGGTCATTACTTTGTCTTAATCAGTGGTTGATCGGTTTTTATTACTCTGGTGCTTGATACGGTAATCGTGCCACCAGGTACGACTATCTATTCTTTTACATCAGAATTCTGTTTCGAAACAATGTTTAAAGGTTTCTTTTGAAAATGAGTAACAGTTTGCGGTTGTTTAATTAAATTTGTGTTCCAGATACACTTTGAATTAAAAATTTGACACTTAAGAACGGCTTAATGTTTACTCTATTGAAAGTGTCCAATGAATAGAAAGGTCGCTTTATTAGAACCCAATTAAAAATTACTTAAAATTAATCCGAAAATAGTGCTGCATTATAAATAAAGCTATTAAAGAATTTATGAGTTTTGAATATGAGGATAAAGGCTTTCGAAATGATGAAAAGGTGTCAATAAAATATACAGTGAATTCTAATTCGCCTTTACATATGTATGGACGAATATTTCTTAGATGAAATTTAGTCGTCAAGCCTATATAATAAACTAATGAAAAGTATCCCTTGGGGCTTAATAAATCTGCCTATAGTGAATGGAAATGTTGCCAGGTGTTGGACCGACACTCATTTTCAATATCTTCGATTATTAAACCAGTTGTGTTAGTTTATCAAACTTACACTCTAATGAATGGCGTATAAGGGCTTAATTTCTTGATTGTAATGGAAAATGAATCAAACTTTCTTCTAAGAATTTGAAAAAAAAACTGGCCTTAACTAGAGCAGTCATCTTATAATCGTACTAACAATACACCTGCCCTAGCAGCAGGAAATCCACAATCTATTTATTTACCACTTAGTTCAATTTGGGCGGTACAAGTCGTCATCTCCAATAAATGGGGCTATGGATGTGCCCGATATGAGAAATACATTTTTTTAATCGGATCTCTTCTTTCACTAAATGCCTTGAACCTATCAGCCGCCTCTCGTATGATTTGAAATATGCGCTCATAATGGCAGAATATTTAGAGCAAATAGTTGGAATGCTCTGAGTGCGAACAAACTCGCACTGGACGAATTTTTTTTCTTTTTAACTTTTGCCTGAGAGCATTATATAACCGAACTACTATATACACATCGAGTACTTACCGATAGTCAGACAAATTTAATTTTGCACAACAGCTGTATTCGCTCCATTCATTCGGTTCTAGTCTATATGTTCAAATTCGACCTCAGAAGTTTTTATGAATTTCTTATCTACCTAAACCCTATTACATAGCTACAACCATAACGATGGCTAAAAGTAATTGACTAAAGGATTCTGAATACTTATACAATCATCAGTAGGTTTTCTGCAATCAAATCCTTCCATTTTTTTTTTTAACTTAAATGGTCCAAAGGACATTCATTTTCCTTAAGTCAAACGAAACAAGTACAAATGACAAACATATCAAATAATGCAATCTTCAAGCTTCCAGATACGGTGCTCAAGAAATTTCGCTTCTCCAGAGCACCAAGAATGGAGAAACAAAGGTCTCAGCACATCACCCGAAGTGAAAATCTGGTACATACTTACTTACTTAGGTGGCGCTACAGTTCGGGGTGAACCTGGGCCTCAACCAACAAGCCTCTCCATTTAGCTCGGTCTTTAGCTAATTGCCTCCAGTTGCGCACTCCAAGTTGGTCGAGGTCCCCTACAACTTGTGCGCGCCACCTACGGCGATGATTCCCTCTACTGCGTCGTCCCTCCGGGTTAGATTCGAAGACTCTGCGGGCCGGAGCGTTGGTGTCCATTCGCTCTACATGTCCTAGCCATATCAGACGTCCAATACGCAGTTTTTTGACTAGGTCGATATCGCTGTACAGCTCGTATAGTTCGTGATTGAATCTTCTCCTCCAAAACCCGTCAACACAAACGGGACCGAAAATCTTACGAAGAATTTTTCTCTCGAAGCGACCAAGGATATCTTCATCCTCTTTTAATAAAGTCCATGTTTCAGCGCCGTAAAGCAGGACTGGGATGATCAAGGTCTTATATAGAGTCTCCTTAGTTGTTCGAGATAGGGCTTTACTGTTGAATTGCCTTATAAGCCCAAAAAAACAGCGATTGGCAAGAGTTATTCTTCGATTGATTTCTACGCTGATTTTGTTAGAAGAATTTATAGCAGAGCCAAGGTAGACAAAGTCCCTTACTACCTCGAAGTTATAGCTGCCCACGGTGACGTTTTGTCCAATTCGTCGGTGTTGGTTTTCCCTTCTAGTTGACAGCATATACTTGGTTTTGCCCTCGTTTATCGCCAAACCCATTTTGGCCGCTTCCGCCTCAATGCTTGCAAAAGCACCGGTGACAGCCCGCTGAGATCTTCCGATAATGTCTATATCGTCGGCGTATGCAAGCAGTTGTACGGACTTGTAATAGATTGTGCCTCCGGTGTTGGCTTGTGAAAGAAGTCACATGACAGCGCGTCACTCTGTCTAAAACCTTTTTTGACATCAAAGGTCTCGGTGAGGTCATTACCGACCTTGATGGAGCACCGAGCGTTCTCCATCGTCATCTTGCACAGACGGACAAGTTTGGCAGGGATGTCGAAACTAGACATGGCTCTATAAAGCTCTTCCCTATAGATGCTGTCGTAGGTGGCCTTGAAATCGATAAAGAGGTGGTGAGTATCGATTTGGAATTCTTGGGTTTTCTCCAGGATCTGCCGAAGTGTGAAGATTTGATCGATGGTGGACTTTCCTGGCCTGAAACCGCACTGATAGGGTCCAATCAGGCTGTTGATAAAGGGTTTCAGGCGTTCACACAATATCGCAGAAAAGATCTTATATGCGATGTTGAGGAGACTGATACCTCTATAATTGGCGCAGTTGAGGGGGTCTACTTTCTTGTGGATCGGGCAAACGATGCTGAGATTCCATTCATCAGGCATACACTCGTCTGACCAAATATTAGAAATGAGTTGGTGTATGCACTCTACCAATTCATCCCCAGCTGCCTTGAAAAGTTCGGCCGGTAAGCCGTCAGGTCCAGCAGCCTTGTTGGATTTTAGCTTGGATATTGCTATCCTCACTTCGTTTTGGTCAGGTGGACGGAAATTTTGACTATCATCGTCTATGTTGAATGGTTCATTCTGCCTGACAGCGGGATGTTGGTCTTCGTCGCCGTTATACAGTCTGCAGAAGTAGTTTTTCCATATTCTCAGCACCGACTGTGATTCTACTACGAGGTTTCCATTTTCATCTCTACAGGTTTCTGTACGGGTATTACTTCTTCCGTACATTGTTCCTGGAGTATAGACTCTCGATATTCTCAAACGCGCGCTTCTCATGCTCTTTCTTCTTCTTTTGGAGAAGCCGATGTTCTTCCCGTCTCTTTTGCTCGTAGAGCTCACGAGCAGCTCTCGTCTTCCTTTGCAGCGCCGCTTTGTATGCCTCTTGTTTTGCTGCATGCACTCGCCGGCATTCTTCGTCAAACCAGGGGTTTCGCGGTGGTGGTCGAGCGAGACCCAACACATCAGTCGCGGCATTTCTGATGGCATGTTGGCAGCGTTGCCACTGGTGTTCGGTACTTGATGCTGGCGGCAAAGGGGTGATTGAGAGATTTCGGGATACGCGTTCAGCGAAGAGTCTGGCGGTCTCTTGCGATTGTAGCTTTTCGACGTTAAATTTTCTCACAGTAATTCTTCTTTGTTGCTCAGATTGGGATATCCGCATTCGTACCTTGGCTACAACAAGGTAATGATCCGAGTCTATGTTGGCCGCTCGGAAGGTCCGGACATCCAGAATACTGGAGGCATGCCTTGCGTCGATCGCAATATGATCAATTTGGTTGATCGTTACATGATCATTGGACCGCCATGTCTGCTTATGAATATCGAGATGAGGAAACCATGTGCTTGCTATGGTGACATTTCGCTCCACAGCGTATCTGGTACATAGATGACTCCAAATTAAAAAATTGCAATACCGGAGCTGTTATCTGTGGTCCGAACTTTCAGCGTGCGACAGCGCTTCGTAAATCACCTACCATCTTTCAAGCAGAAGTCCATGCGATAGAACTATACATTCGGAAATGCCATCATAGAAACATTACTGGAACCCGCATCTACATCCATTTGGACAGTCAGCAGCAGTAAGGGCCAACGGAAAACAGCAGAACATATTCTTTGTGAATCCCTTGAGGCCGCAAAGTAATGGTTACTCCATCTCACGGGAGTCTCGATAGGTCCAACGGAAGCCTAAAACTCATGATATTGTTGAGGTTTGTCAAAAGCCAAAAGCCATTTTTATTTTAGTTAACCATTGGGCCAGCACAAAAGATCTTATAGGTCACAGTGCACTTGGGCCCCACACATTCGTATCGTATCGCGATGATGGGCAAAAAGCAAATTCGGGATATTTTCTTATACGAGTTTAAAATAGGGGGTAAAGCAGCTGAGGTACAGCTAATGAGTTTGGCGCCTCCAGAAATCCGGAGTTTTATGTTACTTTTACCAAGTAACAAACAAATCCTTCGCATCCAGCACTACGAGATCTAAGGCAGTGAACAACTGCCACGTACATATCTCTTTACGAGATAACTGGATAGTACAATTTCACCCTTTAGTGGGTACTAAAGTCGCTCTAACATATCGGGGAATCGCGCAGTTGACGTACGAGTACCTACCCTTACAAACTATCTAATGTGCTTATTCATTTTATATTACACCCGTAAATAAGCATTTTATTTTGTGGGGGTGGCAACGGTGTAGTGGTAACATCGCCAATTGCCACGCTAATGGTTCATGGTTTAAATCCTGATGTCAGCAAGCATTTATTTTTTTCTCATGAAATATATAAAAGTCAGTCCGATCATTTGCGAAAGCTTGTGTGAACACTACTGTAAAGGCATAACACTGGCAGTAGCTTGGTCAAGCGGCTGGCAAAATTGTTCGCTCTGCTGATGGTGACTTGCCCTTGACGTCGGTTATCGGGAAAAAAGTACTGTGAATCAGAAGCAAAGGACAAAAAATAACAAAAATCTCCCCAGTTATCTGGACGCCACCCCCGGAGAATCTCTGAAGCATAAACAACTGAGCTTCAAGGACCACTACACCAAAATCTGTCTGTCTCTCTCTCTCTATCTATCCTTTCCAACGCCCACACTGTGTGTAAACATGTTAAAGGTATTCATAACCCTTTGAGTGCGCGCAAATTATTAATATATATATATATATATATATATATATATATATGGTCTATATCTTGCCTAGAATTTATACTCTCTCCCCGTGCAGGGACGGGTTAAGAATATCACTGCAGCGCCTCCCAACAAATAGCGCTTGTCGTAAAAGTCGAAAAGTCGTAATGCAACAGTTTAGACGAACGATAAGGGTCGCGTGTTGGAACGTTTGAAGTAAGACCGATTGATGTTACGAGCTGGAAGAGATGGTGCATAGAAGGCCGGAGATCTTGTGTGTCCAAGAAACGAAATGGCAAAACAACGGAAATCGGGCGCGTTTCTTGGACGTTAGGACAAAAGCTTGCAAGTTGTGCTACTACGGAACGGAAAATGTGGTGTTTCTATGAATTATTCCGTTGAGTTCTTCCGAACTTCTGCCGTGGGTCTGCTAGCAGTCTGTCAAGTAGATATGGGTAGTGTTTCGAAGCGGAACTCTAAATGTGAGAGCAATATTCTAGCCTCGGTCTAACCTGTTCTTTCTGGAGCTGGAGTGAGGTACAGTTTTGCTCCGAATAGGTAGCTCAATTCATGTTCATATCATGTTACATCAGTGTGAACTCTGGCACCAAGTAAGCGCACACTCTCCACGGCAACTGCGGCACTCTGGAGTCTAGACATATTCTTTTTGGAAAAAGTGAATGACTGGATTTGTTCACATCACTGGATATGTGAAATAGCTGCATTCATGGGATTGTTGTTCTAACAAAATGCCATTAGGGTTATGTCTTCTTATTTGTCATCGTAAGCAGATCGTTTACATGGAGTTCGAATAATATTGGCGTGGAAATGGAACACTTGGGTACTCCATCCAGCGTTTACAGAAATGGGATCAGAAGCCACACACATCGGCAACTATTTATATAACTATATACTATACTATACTAGGGCCCTTGTACGCACTGCGATCTATAAGATCTATTGTGCCATACTATTGGTTGTTCAAAAAATAATGTCGGTTTTTAACCCTTAACTTTAAAGGCATAGGTCTTAAGTGAAACAAAACTTTATTAATCAAAATAGCAATCGTTGTGATCAACACACTTTTGCCAACGGGAAGGAAGTTTATTTATTCCTTCGGCATAAAACTCTGGAGGTCTGGAGGCTATGAACTCGTTGAAGGCAGTTTTGGCGTCGTCTTGGCTCTTGAAGCATTTCTCACGCAAGAAGTTGTCGAGATGCTTAAACAAGTGGCAGTCGGTTGGAGAAAGGTCCGACGAGTATGGTGGATGGGACAAGGTTTCGTAGCCCAGCTCGTTCAACTTCTATAAGGTCGGCAGTGGGACGTGTGGTCGGGCGTTGTCATGGAGAAGATTGGTCCTTTTCTGTTGACCAATGCGTTCAAGTTTTTCGTGCATTTCATCGATTTGCTGACAATGTTTCTCAGCCGTGATGGTTTCGCCAGGAGTCAGAAAACTGTGATGGATCACACCAGCTGCAGACCACGCAACAATCACCATCGTTTTCTTTTGGTGCAATGGCGGCTTTAGGAAGTGTCGTGGTGCTTCATTTTGATCCAACCATTGAGCTGAGCGACGCCGGTTGTCGTACAGGATCCATTTTTAATCGCACGTCACAACCCGATCGAGAAAAGGATCATTGTTGTTGCGCAAAATGAGCGAAGACGCAACTTCAAAACGACGATTTTTTTGGGTCTCGTTCAATTCGTGTGGAACTCACTTGTCGAGCGTCTTTCATTTCTCAATTTCTCGCAGGTGGATAGAAACTGTTCCAATTGCCACGCCTAGTTCTCATGCAAGTTCTCTTACTGTTGTTCGTGGATTTGCCTCTACCAGAACCTTTAATTGATCATTGTCAATGAGTGTCTTACGCCCACGATCTTCCTCATCTTCGAGCGACTCATCTCCATTTCGAAATTTTTGGAACCAGCGTTGCAGCATACGTTCGTTAGTCGTTCCATCGCCAAAGGCGCTATTAATGTTACGGCTGGCCTCCGCTGCTCTGTGGCCCAGTTTGGACTCATGAAAACAAAAAGCGCACAATTGCTTCTTTTCCATATTAATACCTGTGCACATTAACAACGTTATGTGAAGTTAAATAATAAAGTATAGTATCATATCATAGGCATATAGAGCGCTCTTTAAAATGATATATAATATGTATATAAATAATATAAATTTTATTTCAAAACAACCACAAATAAATGAGTATCATGAGAACCGACATTATTTCTTGAACAACCAATACTTATATTGATCTGTCATGAAGAAAACTTTCCATCCATTCGTAGAGTTGTCTTGGGAACCCTTATGAAGCTAGCTTGCTAAGCAGGCCAAGTGTCGGCCAGTTGCTTATAGAAGAAACTACTTAGCTCACTCATGGTGTCTAGGTATTTAACTGATAGAATAAGTACTATCTCACCAGCAAACGCAACTAACTTTGATATCATGTTCACTGAGAATATTCAATATTGGGTCAATCGTCCACAGGAGAGGCGATAAGACTCTGCCTGCAGTGTATCCCTCGCTGAAATATTTGTAATTTTATTGAGTCTCATTTTCTTGACTCTGCGATTGATTCTGGAAACTACATCAGCGCAGAAATCAAGCGAAGAATAACGCTTGCCAATCGCTGTTTTTTGGGGATAATAAGGCAATTCAACAGTAAAGCCTTATCTCGAACAACTAAGATGGCTTTATGTAAGACCCTGATCATCCCAACCCTGCTTTACGGAGCTGAAACATGCACTTTATTAAAGGTGGATAAAGATATGCTTAATTGCTTCGAGAGAAAAATTCTTCGTAATATATTCGGTCCCGTTTGTGTTGATGGGTTTTGGAGAAGAAGATTCAATGACCAATTACCTATATGAGTTGTACAGCGACATCAACCTAGTCAAAATAAAACTGCGTATTGGACGTTTGAGATGGCTAGGACGTGTAGAGCAAATGAACACCAATGCTCCGGCTCGCAGACTCTTCGAATCTAACCCGGAGGGACAACGCAGTAAAAAGCCTCCTCACCGCAGGTGGCGCGCACAAGTTCAAGAGGACCTTGACCAACTCGGAGTGCGCAACTGGAGGCAATTAGCTTAATACCGAGATAAATAGAGAGGCTAGTTGGTTGAGGCCCAGGTTCTCCCCGAACTGTAGCGCTACCTAAGTAAATAAGTAAGCAGCTTGTGCTCTTCAAAGCGCATTGACGATAACATCGTTAGTCGCAATATTAAAAAGCGCCAAGTGTCTATTATCTGCAGTACAGTGAAGTCTCAATTGTAAGCGGTGTATACTAGCTGGACTAAGAAACCATGAGCATAACCCTACTGGACCTTCCTAGGTACTATCTGATTGTGTTAGAATTGAGCAACATCTAACTATTCAATTGACTTGAACTAACTAGGCCAAAGGTAAAGATCATTCAAGGCTTATCCATTAAAAATAAAGTTGATAATGCCAAGATTCATATCAAACAGTCAAGGTACTATCAAAAAGCTATTTGACTTCTATAATCCAACCTTTGGACATCACACAAACGTTTTTTTTTTATGTCTCTGACACATTTTTCAACTCGAAATGGCTTAACGAGCTTTAGTTTCATTGACCCAAGAATTCTTCAGAACTTTTCAACACTTATCTCCGATGAGTAGGTACACTTAAGTTTTTGTCAGTTTTTTTTATAGATTATCTGCTCAACATACAATTGAGTGTGAGTTCTTCAGATTACACTATTTACCAACCGTCATCATGTGATGATCATCGCAGAACAACAAGACCATAACTTTTGCTGTTTTTTTTTTTTTTTTTGCAATAATTTGGCACCTTCCTACCACTGTGTTACCTAATTGTATCTCATCCCACTCAAACTTGATATACAACCCACCATCCCCGAAGTCACTTAAAAGTGACAAGATCACCTTGACACTAACCTGTGTTTATAAATCCAAAGACCAAGCAGGCAGCTAACAGCATCCATTTGAAGTATTCCATAGTGATCTGGGATGGATTGGCCTCAAAACCAATTAGAGAGGAAGTTTATGCCGAGAGAAAATAAACACACCGTTGGTGTGGTCTGGAACAACTTTGAATATCGATTTTAATTTCAATCACAGAACGCGAAATGCACTACAATCACACTGCCACCACCACAGTGAAGAGATTCTTTCAAATGCTTGGATTTAATTAACGATTGACAGTGTGGTCGCAACTATCAAATAACAACAACAAAACCAGAAATAACAATAACACCACTTGCGCGCACCTTTTACCACATGCACTCTCTCTGGCCCTCTGACAAAAAAAAAATCACAAATAAATCATTCAGATTCAGATGCAGATACTTGCTTCAGATAGATACTTGAAAGAATTTTTTTTAGCACCCGCCGCCAAACGAACGGTAATTTGCTGGTAATTTCCACCTTTCTCGACCGTGAGGAGGAAAATTCCTTTTTTTTTTTTTCTCAACTCAATGTGAGACACGCTCTATGGCACCTTTAATTTCGATCAGTTAATTATCCGATGGATGAAAATCAACTTACAAAACGAAGGAAGAAAAAAAACCAGAACTAAACCGAACCGAACCTATGAACCTAATTTTAATCGAAAAACCGCCTTTCGCCGGTGTGCGGTCAAAGATACAAAAAAAAAGTATCTGTGTGAGAGCAGATGGATGCACCACCTTTCTATCTCGAAACAGGTAGCACAAGTAAAAAGCAATATTATTTAAAAAAAATTTCTTTTGCTTTCTTTGGAGCGGAATGGAAGTTGATAACAAAGAAAATAACGCTGCGGATAACGTAGTACTAACAGCAATGCCGAACCACAATTTACTGAATGAAGTACGACAAGAAATACAGATACATCCGATAACTTTTGCTTTTCAAAGCGGTAAGCGTGTTGGACACATTGTTGCTAGCAGCTGGACTTGGTTTGGTTGTGTTTTGTTGTTTTGGTTTCGGATTCGGAGTGCGCAGCGTGGCAACATATGGAGGAATGTCTTGGAATATGGAACGTAGTGGTGAGTTTGGCTGACTGTTGTCAGTGCAGTTGGGGACATGTTGATGGCAATGCATTTATGAATGAGGAGTGTTTTTGGGACAAAGTTGCATGAAATGCAATAAAATGCTTGTCGTGCAACAGATGCTGCAAGAGGTGAACTTCGAAACCGAATGTGCACTTTCAGTGTGACAATTATTTTCAAAATCACATTTGAATGGATGAATTCAATAAGAAACAAATATTTCGAAGGAACACTGTAGAATGCAACCAAGAGTAGAACAAAAGGAAATGATGAGAGAGCTCAATGGCGAACCCCACAGGCGGATCAGTAGAAATACAGTGAAGTGGGAGGGTTATGATCCCTTATTGTCGGATCATAACCTCGCTGATAAAAGGAAGAAGAAGAGAAGATGAGAGAGATCAATGAGACCCATCGAAGTACTGCAACCTACATAGCGATCTGTTGTACAAGGTGGCCCAAAATGTATCACCCTATCGGAAGTTGCTATAACTTTTGCAAATGACTGCCCCTCGGGGGGCATAGGGCATCAACCACACCTACGCGCCATCTTGTTCGAAGTTCTGCAACGCATTTGAGCTACCTCCAACTCATTTCTAAAGAGCTCGATTCCTCCTCAACTGTTCTGCGCCACGTTTTCCTAGGGCGCCCCGCTATTCTGCCTGCCTGGGTGAGCGGATTCGACTGTATGCTGTATTTCGCAATGGAGTTGTCTTCGCGCGTTGTCTCAAGGCCAAGCTTATAAGGCAATTCAATAGTAAAGCCTTGTCTCGAACAACTAAGGAGACTCTGTATAAGACCCTGATTATCCCAGTCCTGCTTTACGGTGCTGAAACATAGATTTTATTAAAAGAGGATGAATATATCCTTGGTCGCTTCGAGAGAAAAATTCTTCATAAGATTTTCGGTCCCGTTTGCGTTAACGGGTTTTGGAGGAGAAGATTCAATCACGAACTATACGAGCTGTACAGCGACATCGACCTAGTCAAAAAACTGCGTATGGGACGTCTGAGATGGCTAGGACATGTAGAGCGAATGGTCACCAACGCTCCAGCCCGCAGAGTCTTCGAATCTAACTCCGAGGGACGACGCAGTAGAGGGAATCATCGCCGTAGGTGGCGCGCATAAGTTCAAGGCGACCTCGACCAACTTGGAGTCCGCAACTGGAGGCAACTAAAGACCGAGCTAAATGAAGAGGCTTGTAGGTTGAGGCCCAGGTTCACCCCGAACTGTAGCGCCACCTAAGTAAGTAAGTAAGTAAGTATCTTCTTCTTCCTAAATCTTCTTCCGTCTTCACTGCATTTCTATTGATCCGCCGGTGGCGTTCGCCTGTTTAACATCAGAAAATATCGGCTGGCCGCCTAATTTTGGATCGCCTTGATACTGAGGCAAACCAAATGCTGGCGTTGTTATATTTGTGTTATCCAGTAGTTTTTAGGCCTGCCTCACTGTCGCGATATCAGTTGAGTGTTCATTGACCCTGCCTTTGTGATGAGGTTCAAATGGCCTCTTCTTCAATATTACAATACCAGCTGAGCCGGTCGCGCTCCAACTTTCATGAGATGGTTTCTTTGACCTGAAGGTTTCCGTGGATCTTCGAAGCTTTTCGCATTTGGGAAGCACTGTTCCATTTAATCAAATCTCTGGAATAGGCCTGATTGGACCAGAGAATAGGTAGCACAAGTCCTCCTTTTTTTACTAATGCGGTACCCATTTCCCTCCAAAACGTCTACTCATACGCCAAGTGCTCATTGCAGGGACGTAGGATCTTCGCTTGTGATGGATTTTTCGTCAGCAAAAAATAACTGATGTGCTTTGGTGTCCGTCACTTAGCCTTCAAGCAGATAGTCAAGGACTGCAATAAAGAGCAAACAACTTAACATGCTACCATGGTGTACCCCGAATCTTTACTGAATCACGATATTTTTTTTATTATGATCCTTCTTCTTTGGATTGCATTTGTGGTTGGTTTACCCCCGACAAGCCCATACTGATCATGGGTATTATTTTATGCAGTCGGCTACCTAATACTCGCTCAACGATCTTCATGATGTGTGACATCAGTTTAATCGAACGATAATTATCATAATTTCGCGCATCACCCTTGGCTCAACTTCAAGTTAGACATTGGGACTTAAGCTAGTAAAAATCAATACCGCTCTATGAAATTATGAAATTAATTTCTTCGTCTTCTGATTCCGATAACTGGACATCATCATACACTTATGGAGTTAAAAGTTGCTGAACAATCTCTTTGTCATCGCCATCATCATCATGGAACTATGAATGTGCAGACAGTGTGGAAACAATAATTTCTTGCTATCTCAATTGGGTGAATGTTGAATTCATTCTCACTTAGTAGAGCCAGAAACATGAATGTGATTATTCCCCAAAAGTTTCAAAGTTGCACTCTCAAGGTTCTTGCATAAGAAGGACGATATGTAAATATACGTTTACATCCAAAATCGAAATCATGAGAGTCAAAGGCGGCCAAATATTCTCAAACTTTATGATCTGAAAGCCCTGTAAAGTAATTAAAACTGCATGTAAGAAATTATTTTGAGCAATCCAAATAGATGGGTTAGGTCCAGAGGTATCACATTCGATACCCGACATAAACTGGCAATTTACATAGTATTTACGCACACATGATTCGCGTACTTCACATACCTATACAGCAGATTCTACCCGCAGTAACTACCATAAAAAAACAAAAATTTAAATGACTTACTAAAATTATCAGAAAAACTTGGGCCACCGTGGGGCTTGAAGTTTAAGGATTTTGACGAACTACTTACTGTCAGTAGGCTAACATCTTAGTGTTGGTGCACACATTTTGTTTGCTTGCATTTTCAATATATCATGCGATGCCTTCAGCCATTTGGACATTGCTTGCTATGGTGTCGAGAAAAAAAAAGACAGGCGTAGGTATCATATATGATACCAAAGATGAAGAAGGCTGGTGCAAGTGGTTGCGTGCACTTTATTTCTTTGAGTTTAGTAGACAATTGAGTAGTAAAGCTATTTCCACAACAACTAGTTAGATCTTATATAAGACGTTATATGGAATACGAACGAATAGACGCGTTTATATCTTTGTCTAGCTACAGTGAGTAATTGTAGTGTGATTTCCCGCCAAATATAGTCTGACTCTGCGCGAAGCTCGTATAATCATAGTTCCTAGTTAATCGGCTTGTTAGAATTTCTTAATATACTGCCTATTAAGCTAAAAATATAAATTTATTTTTTCCGCCTCGAGATTTCTTTTCAGTTTTTTGCTTTGCCTTTGTCTACCACTACATCCACCAAGTGGCTCCCACACTATACATACGATGCCGTTTTCCAATACACGCTCAAAAGCTGTTCCTACAAAGGGCCCACTCTCGATACCCACCCAGCTGAATTCACCGGCACCTAAACCTCTCGGCTCTGATAGGTCAGGTTGGATATGTGGGCTGGTCTACGCCATTGACCAGCCCACAGCGTGGGTTGGGGCCGCCCGGGGCAGACCCAATTTAAGCCGCCCCTAGTAATTTTTTCACACATGAAAAAAAAAACCTTTGTATACGGTTTCAACCAGTTATACCTACACATATGTATGTCAATAAACTTGGTAAAATTTCTCTTAAAAATTTTGTCAACTGTTGTTCGTACTACTTTCTAGCAAGTGAAGCAAAAATTAAGCTGCAAATTCTAAATTTTCCCATATTGGTTACTTTCCGATTTCCCAATCTCTAAGCGAATAAAAATTACTTACATCAGAATATCAAATAAACAACGGTAATTCCCATTAAACTTGAACTATCTTAATTAAATTCTTCAGAAAAACAGCCACTAAATACAAAATCAAAATTGCCCACTAAGCCAAAGCGTAAGATCGCGCCGGAGAAAGAAGGTAAACTAAAACTACCGGGTTCAGAGCGCAAATAGGTGAGGGAAAGAGTGACAACAGAAAAGTCCTCGACCTCTGTTCTTAAAAGAAACGGTACTAAAAAGTTAACATCGAAAAAGCCACCGGGTACTGACCCTCAGGCAGCAGCAATGCAGTCTTACGCTCAGGCCACGGCTTCCGAAAAACCAAAAAACGTTGAAATTTCGACGGACCCTGTCTCTCATGATTTCTCAGTTATTCTCGCGAAACTTGAAGAACAAAGCAAAAAGAAATAAAATTATTCTCGATAGGCTGGTTAAGCTTGAAAATAATTCACAGAAAATGCGAACTTCAACTAGAATATGAATGACAAACGAATGTTGAAAATATGTACTTGGAATGCAAACGGACTTTTGCAAAAACTTGACGAATTGGAAATATTTATGCGTGAAAAACGATATTGATATTTGCTTGATTTCTGAAACCCACGCAAAACAGGAATAGCATTTAAAAATAAAAGGCTATAATGATTACCACGTTTGTCACTCGTCGGGAAAAGCGATAGGTGGATCATCCTTGTTTATTAAAGACTGCAGCAAACAATCCGAAGACCTAAAGATAGAGCTTGAAACTTTGCAATTGTGCACGATTCGAGTTAAAAATAGTTAGCGTACTCTTAAAATCTCATTTATCTACTGTCCACCGCGTTCCGCGCTTGAAAAATCTGATTTTACTAACTTGTTTGAATCGCTGAAACCTAATTTTATCATCGGCGGCGACTTTAATGCGAAACATACGTTCTGGGGCTCAAGATACAGCTCGAAAAAAGGTAGAATGCTTTATGGGGCAGGTATGGAGTACAGTTGTGATTTCCAGTCGACGGGTAAACCGACTTACTGACCAACTGATACTTCGAAAATACCTGACCTGATCGATTTTTTCGTTGTGAAAGGAATATCTACCAACCACATAAAAGTCAAAGAGAGATTTGATCTGTAGTTTGATCATTCCTCGGTTATTTTAACAATCAGCGAAAAACTAGTCTATAACCCAGAGTCACCGAGATTAACTGGTAGAACAACTAACTGGGGAGACTTTAGAAACGAAATTGAAGATAATGTTGAACTGAGCGTTCCACTTACGACACTCTATGAACTTGAGGTTGAAGTTTGTCGCTTCGTTGAGATCGTACAGCTCGCCCCTTGAAATAACACTCCCATTCCAAGAAAAACGCCGGACAGATACGGTTTATGATATCCTCCGGAAATAAAGGAATTGGTCAAGGAAAGACGAAAAGCGCGTACAAAATGGCAACAGAGTCGTGCTCCGCAGCACAAAGCACACTTGAATCGTCTGTGCAATTCGTTGAAGAAGACTATTAAGGATTTTAAGAATCGTGCAATAGGTTCTTACCTTGAAAGTTTAACAGCGAAAAAAGATTCTAATTATTCACTTTAGAAATTTGTAGAAGGCACCAAAAGGCCCAAAGTCCCCGCACCGCCAATTAAATTAAATCAAGATGAATGGGCAAGAGAAGATAAAGAAAAGCGGACGTTCTTGCGGCCCACCTGGAAGAAACCCTTAAACCGTACGATGGTCAAGTGGTTTACGATAACCGCAATAAGCTAGATTTATCATCTGACGATTTAACGCTCACAAGTGCAACGCTAAGGGAACTTAAACATGAGATCGAGAATCTAAAATCTAAGAAATCTCCTGGTTATGATTTGATTACCGGAGAAATTCTCAAAGTTTTACCTAGAAAAGCATTGATTAAGCTTCTCCATATTGTATATACTGCACTTAGATTAAAACACGTGCCGAGCCAAATGAAAGTCATAATGGGTTTAACACCAGGAAAACTGCCAAATGAGGTAAAATCGTATAGACCAATTCCGCTTTTTCCAATCATATCGAAAATTTTCGAGAGGATATTATTAAGGCGTCTCCAACCGGTTATAGATGAAAATAATCTTATCCCTGACTACCAGTTTATAAGGTGTGGCAAGATGGCTTGAGATGCTAACTACGACAAGTTGTCCCTGTATGCTTATACGATATTCTAGAATCATATCTCGGGAATAGACTCTTTCGTGTTAGACATGGAGTCGAATACTCGCAGCTCAAAGAAATTTCGGCCGGCGTACCCCAAGGAAGCGTTCTTGGGCCGCTTCTCTATCTGTTATATACTCGTGATATACCGAAAGAAGATGGCACTATCCTTGCTACGTTTGCCGATGACACCGCTATCCTAGCAGTAGGTAAAACAATCAAAGAAACGACTGAAAAACTGCAAAACGCGCTAAATAATGTAAATGAATGGACGAGCGACTGGCGGATTGCCCTCAACGAATCTAAATCTGATCACGTGAATTTCACTTACAAGAAAACTAAAAACTTGCCAATTTTCCTAAACTCGGCCCGAATACCTTTTGCGAACGAGGCCAAATGCCTGGGAATGCCACTCGACGCGAGGCTGAAATGGAATTCGCACGTGAAAATGAAACGTAAAAAACTCGAAATCAAATATAGCGAAATGTACTGGTTACTCGGAAAAAATTCCCAGCTCAGTACTGAGAACAAACTACTTTTATACAAGCAAGTGCTAAAGCCGTTGTGGACCTACGGTATACAACTATGGGGTTGTACCAAGAAAGCAAATGCCAATGTTTTACAAAGTTTTCAAAATAAAGTGCTAAGAGAGATTGTCCAAGCACCATGGTACATTAGAAACGACGATATCCACAGGGATCTCGGAATTCCGACAATCGAAGCTTCGCGATAAATCATAAAAATCGACTAATCGGACATGTCAACAATACAGTCCTACAAATTTTGGATGAGAACAATTTATTGTGCCGACTACAAACGACGAAACCTTTCGACTTGGCGAGATAATGATTAACCGCGTCTAGATTGCAGAATATGCAGGATCTTTCAGTGGAAAGTAACCTGCCAAACGTTTTTATTTCGTGATAGAAAAATTGCTTGATAAGTTATTACTTAGTTGCGATATCTTTTTTTTTATGGTTGCGCCAAAGGGTGTGTAATCTTCTAAAGATACCAGTAGCCCGAGCTACTGGCATGCACGATTCGCAAACCTGAATAATCGATGCCAGGAATACGCCTACGTACTAAACCACACCCTGCACACTTCAACCACTCTCCCCGCGGGACTACCGTTGGGTATTACTTCGCGGGGCTGGTTAGCTATTTATGCTCTTCATTCGCTGTCTTCCGCTCCTTGTTCCAAAAGTGTTGCCGGTTGGACTTGGTTGCTCTTTCTGACTCTTTCCAGCCGCCTAAGTTCCTGCACGATTATCGCTGCAACTTGTTTCACCGCGTCCCATATTGCATTCGATGCTATCATATGGTACACAATGTTTTCGGGGGTTGGTATTTCTCCAATTTTTTCCTCCAGTTCTCTGTGCTCTATATGAAAACGTGGGCACTGAAAAAATACGTGCTGAGCGTCTTCTGAGGCCTCTCCGCAATTTGGACAGTTGGGAGATTCATCGAGCCCAAATCTGTTGAGATACGCTCGAAAGCTCGAAAGCAGCCATGTCCGGTTAGGATCTGGCTAAGATAGAAATCTACCTCTCCGTGTTTCCGGTCCATCCATTTTTGGATATCCAGTATAAGTCGATGGGTCCATCTTCCCTTTGGGGACTGGTTCGATCGCTCCTGCCATGCTCTAATGCTTCGCTGTCTTTCTTCCAGCTTGATATTTTTGACTGACGCTTGAGGTTCCTGAATTTTGGCGTCGTAGGTCCTTTGTAGCTCGATAGCCAAGATATCCGCTGGTAGCATTCCCCCGATGACACATACTGTCTCGTCTGACACAGTACGAAAGGCACAGCATACTCTCAGCGCACATAGTCTGCTGACAGAGTTTATCCTTCTTGCGTAGGTCTTTTTCATCATAGCTTTGGCCCATATGGGTGCCGCATACATAAGGATGGACTGCACCACCCTGGATAGAATAAGTCTCCTTTGTTGCCTAGGTCCTCCTATATTTATCATTATTCTTGATAAGGCACCGCTCACCCGAGCCGCTTTGTCACACGTTCTTTCAAGGTGCTCCTTGTAAGTGAGCCTCGCGTCGATCATCACACCTAGGTATTTGATAACCGATTTTGATGTCGTATTATGATCGCCTACTCTGATGGTGATTTCCTCTCTTTTCTTGCGGCTGCTTACCAATAATGCCTCTGTTTTATGTTCGGCGAGCTCTAACCCGACTGCTGCCATCCACCGTTTGACTTTTCGGATACATTTTCAGATACATTCGTTTGCAATATCCCCTATTTCCTCTAGATGTTTTGCAACCACGAAAATTGCAATATCATCGGCGAAGCCTATGATTTTTCCCTCATTTGGGATTCCAAGCCTTAGAACCCCATCATACATAATGTTCCAAAGGATAGGGTCTAATACCGATCCTTATAGAACTCCGCCAGATATGTGGTACTGCTTTACTCCATCGTCGGTATCGAAGAGCAGAAACCTTTTCTCGAAGTAGATCAGTATTATTTTAATTAAGAACCATGGCACCATCATTGACCTAAGCGATTGCACTATGAGTTCCCAATTCGCAGAATTGAACGCGCTTTTGACGTCCAATGTTATTACGGCACCGTATTTCTTTGCACCGCCTCTCCATCTCCTGCCCTGATTAGCTTCTTCCAAGGTTGTAGTTACCCTTCTTATTGCGTCTACTGTAGATCGAGCTTTCCTAAAGCCGTACTGTTGATTGGAGAGTCCCCCGACTTCACCAATTGCCACTTCTAATGGGTTGCATATGATTCGCTCCAGTATTTTACCCATTGTGTCTAACGGGCATATGGGACGGTATGACGAGGGCTCGTCTGGTGGTTTTTTCCCTTTAGACAGCAGCACTAGACGTTGCTTTTTCCATTGGTCTGGAAAAACTCCTTCTGTTAGACACTTGTTGTAGAGTTCCACAAATGGTTGCGTATTTGCTTTAATGGCTAATTTAAGGGCCTTGTTCGGTATGCCATCCAATCCAGGTGACTTGGTATCCTGGAATCGTTTGCATACATCCAGGAGTTCCTTTTGCGTGACAGTTGGGATGTCCTGTACTTCCGGAGGTGGCTCTATACGCTCTGCTGGTATTTGAGGTGGAAACAACCCCCATACAATTTTCTGCATAAGGAGAGGGCATGAGGGGGAGGGTGCCCTAGTGCCTTTGAGTTTTGCCATTACTGTTCTATAGGCGGTGCCCCAAGGATTTACATCTGCCTGCTCGCAGAGTTCCTTAAAGCTATTGCTCTTACTTCTGCAGATGGCTAGTTTAAGCTCTCTTCGCCTATCTTTGAATTGCACCCGTAGGTCCTGATGTGTGGACAAACCTCTCGATCGCTGGAATAGTCTTCTGCCTCTATGGCACTTGCTGCGTAGCTCTGCTATCTCTTGGTTCCACCAGTATACTGGTGGCCGGCGATTTGTTGACGTTTTTCGGGCCATGGATGCGTCGCAAGCCCTAGTTACTTGTTTGGTAACCTCAGCGGCCATAGCGTTTGCTGTTCCTGGGCTTATTGTTGACTCTGCAAAAATCAGGGCAAAAGTGTCTTTGTCCATGGTGCTTATTTTCCACCCCATTCGTTGTGCCTTCTTTGGGCGTTCCTGGGTTGGTCTCCTAGGTTGTACTGCAAACAGGATGGCAAGGTGGTCGCTGTGAGTATATTGATTACTGACTCTCCAGTTGGCGCCTCCCGATAAGGAACTAGTTGCAAAGGTGATATTAACTATGGAGCCTACACCATTTCTACTAAAAGTGTGCTCACTTCCTGTATTTAGCAATATTAGGTCTAGTGACGATACGGCTTCTAGGAGAGCTTCTCCCCTTCTATTGGTCCGTGCGCTGCCCCAATCAGTGGCCCATGCATTCAAGTCTCCAGTTATAATCGTTGGGCTACGACCTCTAGCATCATCCACGAGCCTATCAAGCATACTTTGGAACTCCTCAATAGTGTTGTTTGGAGATGCATAACAGCTATAGACATGTACTCCTTTGACCTTTGCTCGCACGAAGCCTGTTCCGGGTGTCATCATTTTTTCTTCAAAGGCGCAATCTCCGCAAGCCCAAATAGCAGCTCTTTTTGAGTCATCCGCAGCCCAAACTGTATCATCGAGATTTTTGTACTGCTCGCATAATACGGCAACATCTATCTTTAACTCGCGAACGGTTTGTGTCAAGATGTCCTGTGCCGCTTCGCAGTGGTTTAAGTTGCATTTGCCAGGCTGCTGAGGTGTTGACGTATCCTGCCCTTGTGAGTAACTGAGGCTTGACACGCTGGAAGTGTTCATCTTGACCCCGGCATCCTCCAGAGTCACACTCTCACCTAACACTGAGACTATCCCAGTCATCGAGTCAGAGGCTTTATCTGTAGGCTTCTGCAATACCACTGAATCACGTTTGTGCTCCGGATTGGCTGATTAGATCACCCTGCGTCCTGACTGGCAGAGGCTTGTCGCGGACTTAGGTGTTCCCATCAACCCTTCCTCGTTCGTGACTTCCGCGGCCACTGTACTTTTTGGAGGGCTAGCAATAGGCTTACACTCTGCCAAGGACTGTTCCTGCAAGAAGGCTCGTGCGTTATGGAGCCTCTTCCGCTCACATTCTGTTAATTCCTCCCATTTCTTGGTCCCTAATCTCCGGACTGTCAACCTGCAGTTTTTAGAGCGCTTGGAGGATGTTGACGTATTGGAGAAAGATGAGCTGGCGATAGAGCAAGTGTCGCTTGATTCTAGAAAAAGATTTTCCAGATTAACGTTAATTGCTCCAACGCTTTCCTCATCCAACGTACGGAGAAGAATTGCTTCTTCCTCCACTCCTACACCTTGATCGGTTATTATCTTCCCTTTCTTTTTAATTAGGTATTATTTTATTTTATTTTATATAATTAAATTGTTTGCCTTCTTGTGCGAAATATGAAATATGTAATGTTATGCTCAGTACTATAAAAGAATGTTTCTTAACGTACAACCCTAATGTTAGTTAATAATAAATTGAAATTGAAATTGAAATTGACCTTCATCATCCTGTCGCCTCAATCTCAAAATTGGCTAAAGCGCATTGAATGGACACCACCATCACAGGCCATTGAGTTTTCGAATCAAACCCAGAAGGACAACTCAGGTCCTCTGGCACTGCTAGACTGCATATTTATAGTTTCAACCTGCTTAGAGGAGTAAACGAAGTGCACGACTGCGAGTACAAGCTCATCGGATTTGCTTAGATTTTACACTTTCTGTTGCGACGACTATCCAAGTTCCGGTCGCAAACTAAGAGAGTATTTTAATAACTTACAAAATCACCCATCTATGTTACCAAGGTTAAATAAACATCTTTTCTGTATAAAAAAATATGTTAACCATAAAGTACATATAGCTGGGCTAAGACAATAAATATCGCGTATCTTTCATCCGTTCAGTAGTAATACTAAATAAAAAAAATAAAAAAAACAGATTTTGCACCTCATAAAACTAGGGATATTATTGAAAAGCAAACTTTTCCCACAAGACCAACACTGCCCTAGTCACATTTGCGTACAAGCCTTATTTTTTACGTAACTAATAAAAAATTTACATAAACAAAGATAAATTCGTGTATTTATGTAGATTTATGGGATTCTTTCCTGTTGACATGCCAGATGTTTTCACATAAAGATACACGACTAGTAGCTTTGCAAAACTCATCGAGAAAACAGAAATAAATCTAATAGAACAAATTGTTTACACATTAAAAATGCCTTCAATTCCGCCCTGCTTAGCAGTGCCCAAAGCTTTCAAAATGTTATGACATCCACATGGTATCTCTGTACTTCAATGTTAATTATATACTGGCTATGAGAGTATGATGTGTGCAGAACGTCCATCATTTTGATTCGATTAGTTCATACCTTATGTTGGCGTGGAATATTTAAAAGCAGATAGTGGTATTTCTTTATATATGCAAATTTTGTAGAAAATCTAAGAGAGCTATTCGAACGTCAGTTTGAGTGTTGATTTTTGGCTGAAAGTGACTTAATTTAATTCTCACCTCAAAATTTAGATCTCGGTCACTGATGTGGGATTCTAATTAGATTCGCACGAATAATTTATACGAGTTTTAAAAAGTTTTATAATAGGGTTCGATTTTTTTTTATATTGCAAACATTTCTTTTGGGCTAGTAAGCCTATTCGATTCACTTTCAATATTTAAATTTTTGTGCCCATAGCTAATGCTTGGAAAGTAGAAAGGAAATCACACAGAAACGTAAGAAGTGAGGTCAGGGAGGTCCATTGGCCAGGCAGTTGTTTCTAGCTTAATTTGTTTCACATTAAAAAATGTACCCAAAGCCAACGTTGTTATACTTTCGCATTTATCGTATTTACAATGACTGAGATCGATCAATCATGTATGCAAAGGAAGCGCTAAAACACTTTGAGGAAGATGTCGAAATATTTATATATTTGTTGGTAAGACTTGGCTGGTCAGACGGTAGTGCATGCGATCATATGAAAACACAAGCGTTTTCACTTAGCTGAGGTCTACCAACTCCTACTCTCAACCTCCACGCGGTGACGACAGCTGGGTGCCTAGTACCTTAATCCAAGAAATGAGCAACCAACTCCGTTTAGCGGATTCTTGGTGGCAGCAGATGAGAGAGGGGGCGAAGAGTACTTTCTCGCTAGAGCACTTCTTTCTGTTCCAGGCGGCAGCGGACGAATTCCCTAAACGGAGTCAACGGTGGCGTCTATAGTTCCAGTTAGGTTGAACTTAGTGAATACCTTGCGCGAGCTGCTTCGACGTATTCGGATCACAGGTCGGTAAGGAATTTCCAGTGTTGGTATAGAGATGGTGCCGGATGAGCCTTTAATGGGCCAACGGCAGCGCTCACACTCCCGTAGTGAACCACTGGCACCGGTGTACCCGGCCCCTCGTCCTAGGAGAATAATTAAGGAACTGGCCCTCCAGGTTGGGGGTTTTGCCGGCGGGGTAACTTTGGTACCACGTAAAAAACCTATGGTTCCGAAACAACCAAAAGCCTCGGATAAGGACGAATCCACTGATGACGAAACCAACAAACGAACTAAGGACAACGACCTTCGGATCTATACGTGGAATGTTCTGTCCCTTTACAGACCACGTGCAGCCGAACAACTAGCAGAGGCTCTAGACTGCTATAAAGCAGATATTACTGCCATCCAGGAAGTGCGATGGGATGGGCCGGCCAAAAAGAGAATGAAAAACTGTGATATCTACTATGGTGATTGTCGATCTAGATGTACAGAGTCAAGAGGCAGCGCTTATTCGGATGCGGATTTGTTATACGCGGCAGACTTAGGTAAGAAGTCTTAGGCTTCCGATACTTAAGCGAGCGTATTATGACTATCCGGATCAAGACTAAACTCGCTAACATAAACCTAATATGTGTTCATGCCCCCACAGAAGAAAAGGACCCTGCCACCAAAGAGTGTTTCTACGAGCTCCTCGACAAAACATACGAGCAATGTCGTAAATACGACGATAAAATTGTATTGGGCGGTTTTAGTTGGTAAGCATAGCCAACAAGACACTACGCCTGATGACGGACTAAGGCTAATTGATTTTGCTGTGGAACGGAATGTCACCATAGCAAACACATGGTTTCCCCATCTAGATATTCATAAGCAGACATGGCGGTCCAATGATCATGTAACGATCAACCAAGTTGATCATATTGCGATCGACGCAAGACATGCCTCCAGTGTTCTGGAATTCCGGACCTTCCGACCGGCCAAAATAGACTCGGATCATTACCTTGCTGTAGCCAAGGTACGAATGCGGATATCCCAATCGGAGCAACAAAGAAGAATCACTGTGAGAAAATTTAACGTCGAAAAGCTACAATCGCAAGAGACCACCAGACTTTTCGCTGAATGCGTATCCCGAAATCTCTCAATCACCCCTATGCCGCCAGCATCAAGTACCGAGCACCAGTGGCAACGTTGTCAACATGCCATCAGAAAAGCCGCGACTGATGTGCTGGGTGTCGCTCACCCACCACCGCGAAACCCCTGGTTTGACGAAGAATGTCGGCGAGTGCATGCAGCAAAACAAGAGGCATACAAAGTGGCGCTGCAGCGGAAGACGAGAGCTGCTCGCGAGCTCTACGAGCAAAAGAGATGTGAAGAACATCGGCTTCTCCAAAGAATAAGAAAGAGCATGAGAAGCGCGCGTTCGAGAATATCGAGAGTGTATACTCCAGGAGCAATGTGCGGAAGTTTTACCAAAAGGTAAAAAGAACGTGTCAGAGAAGCAATAGCCGTACAGAAACTTGTACAGATGAAAATGGAAACCTCGTAGTAGAATCGCAGTCGGTGCTGGGAATATGGAAAAACTACTTCTGCAGACTGTACAATGGCGACGAAGGCCAACATCCCGCTGTCAGGCAGAATGAACCATTCAACATAGACGATGATAGTCAAAATTTCCGTCCACCTGACCAAAACGAAGTGAGGATAGCAATATCCAAGCTAAAATCGATCAAGGCTGCTGGTCCTGACGGCTTACCGGCCGAACTTTTCAAGGCAGCTGGTGATGAATTGGTAGAAAGCATACATCAACTCATCTCTAAGATTTGGTCAGACGAGTGTATGCCTGATGAATGGAACCTCAGCATCGGTTGCCCGAACCACAAGAAAGTAGACCCTCTCAACTGCGCCAATTATAGAGGCATCAGTCCCCTCAACATCGCATATAAGATCTTTTCTGCAATATTGTATGAACGCCTGAAACCTTTTATCAACAGCCTGATTGGACCCTATCAGTGCGGTTTCATGTCAGGAAAGTCCACCATCGATCAAATTTTCACACTTCGGCAGATCCTAGAGAAAACCCAAGAATTCCAAATCGATACTTACCACCTATTTATCGGTTTCAAGGCCGCCTATGACAGCATCTATAGAGAAGAAGTTTTGACATTCCTGCCAAACTTGTCCGTCTGTGCAGAATGACGAAGGTCGGTAATGACCTCATTGAGACCTTTGATCTCAAAAAATACTTTAGACAAGGTGACGCGCTGTCATGTGACTTCTTTAATATTGTACTTGAACGGATTTTGCGGAACTCACAAGCCAACACCAGAGGCACAATCTATCACAAGCCCGTGCAACTGCTTGCATACGCCGACGATATAGACATTATCGGAAGAACTCAGCGGGCTGTCACCGGTGCGTTTGCAAGCATTGAGGCGGAAGCGGCCAAAATGGGTTAAGCGATAAACGAGGGCAAAACCAAGTATATGGTGTCAACAAGAAGGGACAGCCAACACCGACGAATTGGACAGATTGTCACAGTGGGCAGCTATAACTTCGAGGTAGATAGGGACTTTGACTATCTTGGCTCTACTGTAAATTCTGAGAACAAGATCAGGGCAGAAATCAAGCGAAAAATAACTCTTGCCAATCGCTGTTTTTGAGCTTATAAGGCAATTCAATAGAGTAAATCTCTATCTCGAACAACTAAGGAAACTTTGTATAAGACCCTGATCATCCCGGTTCTGCTTTACGGTGCTGAAACATGGACTTTATTAAAAGAGGATGAAGATATCCTTGGTCGCTTCTAGAGAAAAATTCTTCGTAAGATTTTCGGTCCCGTTTGCGTTGACGGGTTGTGGAGGAGAAGATTCAATCACGAACTATACGAGCTGTACAGCGACATCGACCTAGTCAAAAAACTGCGTATTGGATGTCTGAGATGGCTAGGACATGTAGAGCGAGTGGACACCAACGCTCCGGCCCGCAGAGTCTTCGAATCTAACACCGAGGAACGGCGCAGTAAAAGACCTCCTCGCCGTAGGTGGCGCGCACAAGTTCAAGGGGACCTGGACCAAGTTGGAGTGCGCAACTGGAGGCAATTAGCTAAAGACCGAGCTAAATGGAGAGGCTTGTTGTTTGAGGCCTAGGTTCACCCCGAACTGTAGCGCCACCTAAGTAAGTCAGTAAAGCAGACTTAAGGACCTTAACAGGCTACTTGACTGGTCATTGCCCACTCATGTACCAACTGCACAAAGTAGGAGTGGCAGATACAGACGTATGGCTATGTGGAAAGCAGAAAGAGACGGCAGAAAATATTCTTTGTTAATGTCATATTGCCGCAAGAAAGACTTCTCCACATCAGGCGGGTTTTACTAAGCGCCTCAGACACTTGGCACGTGGAGCCTGGAGCTTTGTTAAGAGTTATCAAGAGCCTTGACCCAGTTCTCGGCTAAACACCGGGCTGGCACAATAGATCTTATAGGTTGCAGTTCGAACAAGGTCCTAGCATAGTATAGTATAGTATAGTATAATATAGTATAGTATAGTATAGTAAAGTATAGCATAGTATAGTATAGTATAGTCTGGCTACCCAGTGGGTGCTGCGAGGAAGTGATAAATCCATTTTGCCCACCACTCAAGAAAGTAGCTACAATGTATACGTAGGCACATTTCAAAACTCGCCATTAAACCCACTTCTATTGAATCACTTTCTGTTTTTATGCGTATCTAATATCTATGCACCGAACCATATCCCCTGAGAATAATGCTAACCCCAATTTATTTTTGAGTTTCTTCTCGTAAGGTTTTCAATATCAGTTTGGAGGAAGAGACAAACATCAGAAGTACCATAGCCACAAGTCACATTCAAATGCCCGTACATGGCAAACATAAATTTGGTAACATTTAACTGTGAAATGTGCATTCTATGAGGAACAATTAAGTTCTTTAATAAAATTACCCACCGTAGACTGCGCAAGAGGAGTGTCATTCTAATTGGAAAGACGCTTTGTTTCATCGGCGCCCGTTGGCTGGGCACGCACTCGAGCGTGTAACTCCAGCCAAGTCATTGGCACGTTTCTACGCTTATGATCGATTTTGAGATCATATGAATACATGGCGCTCTGGATTTACCCAGAGGGTGATGTATATTACGTTTTTGGATTGTACTTCCATGAATGTTCGAGTTATGAAGTCGTTATGTGCTAATGCTTCTTGAATCGCTATGCTGGCAGTGTGAAACTATGTTTTAGCTGCTTGTATGAAGATTGTGCAAGTCCATTACATATTTTATTTCTATTTACTGATCAGTGATCACCTTAAGCATTATGATTGGATGTATGTACATTCATACCCCAAGCTACGTATTATATATATATACGGTAGTGCATGCGATTATATGAAAACACAAGCGTTTTCACTTAGCTGAGGCCTACCAGCTCCTACTCTCAACCTCCACGCGGTGACAGCTGGGTGCCTAGTACCTTAATCCAAGAAATGAGTAACCAACACTGTTTGGAGGTTTCTTGGTGGCAGCCAGGTGGCAGCGGACGAATTCCCTAGACGGAGTCAGTAACCAACCCTGTTTGGAGGTTTCTTGGTGGCAGCCAGGTGGCAGCGGACGAATTCCCTAGACGGAGTCAGCGGTGGCGTCTATAGTTCCAGTTAGGTTGAACTTAGTGATTACCTTGCGCGAGCTGGATCCCAGGTCGGTAAGGAATTTCCAACGTTGGCCAGGACATTGGAATAGAGATGGTGGCGGAGGAGCCCTTGTGCCGTCAGAGTAACTTCCCTACCACGTAAAAAAAAACTAATAGATCTTTAAAGAGAACGACCTTCGAATCTGTACGTGGAATGTTCGAACCTTTACAGACCACGTGCAGCCGAGCAATTAGACGAGGCCCTAGACTGCTATCAAGCAGATATAACCGCCATCCAGGAAATGCGATGGGATGGGCCGGTCAAAAAGAGGATGAAAAACTGTGACATCTGCTACGGTGCTTGCTACAGAGGCAACAGGCAGCGCTTATTCGGATGCGGATTTGTTATACGCAGCAGACTATAGAAAGTGACTGGAAGGAGCTGTTTTGAATTTCAAGCGAGCTGAAGAAATGGATGTCTTAGAGGTAAAAACCAAAGGATCTGACCTCTTTATTGTCCCCATTTATCTTAACTGTAATCACTGGAAAAGGGATTATAACCAACTTTGCACTTTGCACTTTGCACTTTGCAACGCACTACAGGATTTAGGGTCAATGGATTTGCTTCTTGTTGGTACGCAAGGATTGGAATGTCGCAAAATAATTTTGTAAGTGGGTCTGTAGCAACAATTATTAATCCAACCCGCAGATCAAAAGATGAAGTGTGTGATGGGAAAGGGACTAAAATACTGGAAATTGTTGATGCTTTAGACGCAAGGATTTTAAATGGAAGCTCTAAAGGAGACTCGAATGGCGAATATACGTTTATTCGAGGAACGGCGTGCTCAGTTATTGATTACTGTTTTATGTCAAGGAAGTGGTGCTCTATTCTGAGCAACTTCAGTATAGCTCCACAAGTTTTCTTAGACCACATGCCCTTGGAAATTTCATGCATAATTCAGGGATTGAAAGAAGCGCTCAGCACGAAGCCACTGAGACTACTGCCAAAGTTGATATGGAGAGATCGATTTCAACCTCTATTTCAAAATAATTTAGATCAGGAAATTATTAAACGAAGATTGGAAAACAAGCCACTGCACATGGAGGACTTTACTCGAATTATAATTGAAGTTGTTCCAGCAAACACTACAGGAAAGCGTAAGGGTACTTTTAAACCGGTTTGGTTTGACGCTGAATGGTATAAAGCCAGAAAAATTCCTTTTCATTTCTTAGGCTCTTAAGGAACTACAATATCACATTTTTCAAAAATATGTATCAGTCGCCAATAGGGACTTTAAACATCTCTGTTTTGTAAAAAGAAAACAACTGGAGCAGCAAACCGTAGCTGTTTTAAATTCATCAAGGTCCTCAGCAGAATTTTGGAAAGCCGCCAAAACTATCAATGGGAGAACCAATATCATTTCATCATCCTTACAAGTATTTGAACTTCGGGACTATTTTAAGAACCTGCTTAACACGCCGCAATTTTCGTCTCTTCCTCAATACGCAGCACCATTTTTTAGAGATGATCTCCTAGATGCTCCACTTTCAATTTCTGAAGTACAGAGTGCAATCAAGAAATCGAAAGTTGGTAAAGCTCCAGAAGATGACCGAGTTCCAGCTGAATTCTTTAAAAATGGTTAACCTGAATTCCTGTCCGCATTAACCAAGGAATACAATAGGATATTTGAGACAGCGAGTGTTCCAAATAGCTTTAAAAGAGCAATAATATTTCCCCTACACAAAAATGGATCATACGATAACCCTGAAAACTATCGAGGCATTTCGTTCCTGAATACATCAGTGAAGTTGTTTAGTGCTATGATTTTCAACAAGCTAATGCAATGGATTAAGAATAAGAAGATACTGAATGAATTTCAAGCGGGATTTAGAAGAAACTATTCAACTTTAGACCAAATATTCACCCTTACGAACATTGCGGAGAGCTTCAAAAGAAGGAACAAGAAGTTATATGCTTTCTTCGTTAACTTTCGCGCTGCTTTTGATTCTATTGCTCGTGAAGCACTTTTTTATAAGCTATTTAAGATGGGAATCTCAACCAAATTTGTCGTTTTATTAAAAGCGATGTACGAAAACAACGTCGCTTATGTATGGGATGGCGAGCTTGTATCAGAAGACTTTACAACACGAATGGTAGTCAGGCAAGGATGTGTTCTGAGCACGTTACTTTTCATTTTATTTATAAATGATATAATGGATGCAATTGGAGTGGGAATTCAGTTTGGAAGTATGCAGATACCAGGACTCCTTTTCACAGACGATATAGTTTTTTTTTATCTGAATCAGTGGAAGGAATGCAGCGAATGGTGAACCGTCTTGAGCGCTACTGTGTACTTTGGAATCTGTCTGTAAATTTAGAAAAATCTAAAATGATGGTGCTCAGAGATGGTGGTGGTAGATATTCTCGTAATGAAAAATGGACATACAAAGGAGAAAATGTTTCAATAGTTCGGGAGTATAAGTGTTTAAGATTAACGTGATTTTGTTTATTTCAATACTTCAGTAATGTAATCATCTATCTATAATTCATTTACCTGCTGTTAATTCAAATAGTTCATATTTCGTTATCAATCACTTTTATATCTAACGACGAACGATATTGTGTGTGCGCATGTATGGGTAAATAAATTTAGTACTCGCTCTCTCGCATCATGCAACAACAACTGCATTGCTTGAGAATTTGGTGACAATGTGAGAGTGCAATAATGTAGTCTCGCCTCTCGCGCCTTTGATCGCAATTGTTTTCTTCCACTTGGATCTCGATCGCAGCACGCACAACACGTTTAGCTAAGTATCCCTACTTTGTAAATCAAAATAATAAAGTTTCCACTTGTAATTGCACATTTATTCTATGGCGTTTTTACTCATCCCATTTTCGGTGCAATTACAAAAATCCATTACAGTGCATTTCTCATCATAAATTTTGGTCCTTCGGTTGCCGAATTGGCTGGTCAAACGGTAGTGCATGCGATCATATGAAAACACAAGCGTTTTCACTCATCTGAGGCCTACCAACTCCTACTCTCAACCTCCACGCGGTGACAGCCGGGTGCCTAGTACCTTAATCCAAGAAATGGGTAACCAACCCCGTTTGGCGGATTCTTGGTGGCAGCAGATGAGAGAGGGGGGGAAGAGTGCTTTCTCACTAGAGCGCTTCTTCCTGTTCCAGGCGGCAGCGGATGAATTCCCTAGACGGAGTCAACGGTGGCGTCTATAGTTCCAGTTGGGTTGAACTTAGTGAACACCTTGCGCGAGCTGCTTCGACGTATTCGGATCACAGGTCGGTAAGGAATTTCCAGTGTTGGTCAGGACATTGGAATAGAGATGGTGGCGGATGAGCCCTTAATGGGCCAACGGCAGCGCTCATACTCCCGTAGTGGACTACTGGCACCGGTGTACCCGGCCTCTCGTCCTAGGGGAATAATTAAGGAACTGGCCCTCCAGGTTGGGGGTTGTGCCGTCGGGGTAACTTCCCTACCACGTAAAAACCGCATGGTTCCGAAACAACCAAAAGCCTCGGATAAGGATGACTCAACTAATGACGACCCCAGCAAACGAAATAAGGACAACGACCTTCGGATCTGTATGTGGAATGTTCTGTCCCTTTACAGACCACGTGCAGCAGAACAACTAGCGGAGGCCCTAGACTGCTATAAAGCAGATATTACCGCCATCCAGGAAGTGCGATGGGATGGGCCGGGCAAAAAGAGGATGAAAACTGTGACATCTACTACGGTGATTGCTACAGAGGCAACAGGCAACGCTTATTCGGATGCGGATTTGTCACACGCGGCAGACTTAGGCAAGAAGTCTTAAGCTTCCGACACGTGAGCGAGCGTATTATGACTATCCGGATCAAGGCTAAATTCGCTAACATAAGCCTAATATGTGTTCATGCCCCCACAGAAGAAAAGGACCCTGCCACCAAAGAGTGTTTCTACGAGCTCCTCGACAAAACATACGAGCAATGTCCCAAATACGACGTTAAAATCGTATTGGGCGATTTTAACGCCAAAATAGTAAAGGAGGACGTCTTTGGTAGGGCAGTCGGTAAGCATAGCCTACACGACACCACGTCTGATAACGGACTAAGGCTAATTGAATTGATCGCTGTGGAGCGAAATGTCACCATAGCAAGCACATGGTTTCCTCATCTCGATATTCATAAGCAGACATGGCGGTCCAATGCTCATGTAACGATCAACCAAATTGATCATATTGCGATCGACGCAAGGCATGCCTCCAGTATTCTGGATGTCCGGACCTTCCGAGCGGCCAACATAGACTCGGATCATTACCTTGTTGTAGCCAAGGTACGAATGCGGATATCCCAATCCGAGCAACAAAGAAGAATTACTGTGAGAAAATTTAACGTCGAAAAGCTACAATCGCAAGAGACCACCAGACTCTTCGCTGAACACGTATCCCGAAATCTCTCAATCCCCCATTTGCCGCCAGCATCAAGTACCGAAGACCAGTGGCAACGCTGCCAACATGCCATCAGAAACGCCGCGACTGATGTGTTGGGTCTCGCTCGACCACCACCGCGAAACCCCTGGTTTGACGAAGAATGCCGGCGAGTGCATGCAGCAAAACAAGAGGCATACAAAGCGGCGCTGCAAAGGAAGACGAGAGCTGCTCGTGAGCTCTACGAGCAAAAGAGACGGGAAGAACATCGGCTTCTCCAAAAGAAGAAGAAAGAGCATGAGAAGCGCGCGTTTGAGAATATCGAGAGTCTATACTCCAGGAACAATGTACGGAAGAAGTAATACCCGTACAGAAACCTGTAGAGATGAAAATGGAAACCTCGTAGTAGAATCACAGTCGGTGCTGAGAATATGGAAAAACTACTTCTGCAGACTGTATAACGGCGACGAAGACCAACATCCCGCTGTCAGGCAGAATGAACCATTCAACATAGACGATGATAGTCAAAATTTCCGTCCACCTGACCAAAGCGAAGTGAGGATAGCAATATCCAAGCTAAAATCGAACAAGGCTGCTGGACTTGACGGCTTACCGGCCGAACTTTTCAAGGCAGCTGGGGATGAATTGGTAGAGTGCATACATCAACTCATTTCTAATATTTGGTCAGACGAGTGTATGCCTGATGAATGGAATCTCAGCATCGTTTGCCCGATCCACAAGAAAGGAGACCCCCTCAACTGCGCCAATTATAGAGGCATCAGTCTCCTCAACATCGCATATAAGATCTTTTCTGCGATATTGTGCGAACGCCTGAAACCCTTTATCAACAGCCTGATTGGACCTTATTAGTGCGGTTTCAGGCCAGGAAAGTCCACCATCGATCAAATCTTCACACTTCGGCAGATCCTGGAGAAAACCCAAGAATTCCAAATCGATACTCACCACCTCTTTATCGATTTCAAGGCCGCCTATGACAGCATCTATAGAGAAGAGCTTTATAGAGCCATGTCTAGTTTTGACATCCCTGCCAAACTTGTCCGTCTGTGCAGGCTGACGATGGAGAACGCTCGCTGCTCCATCAAGGTCGGTAATGACCTCACCGAGACCTTTGATGTCAAAAAAGGCTTTAGACAAGGTGACGCGCTGTCATGTGACTTCTTCAATATTGTACTTGAACGGATTGTGCGGAACTCACAAGCCAACACCGGAGGCACAATCTATTACAAGTCTGTACAACTGCTTGCATACGCCGACGATATAGACATTATCGGAAGATCTCAGCGGGCTGTCAACGGTGCTTTTGCAAGCATTGAGGCGGAAGCGGCCAAAATGATTTTGGCGATAAACGAGGGCAAAACCAAGTATATGCTGTCAACTAGAAGGGAAAACCAACACCGACGAATTGGACAAAACGTCACAGTAGGCAGCTATAACTTCGAGGTAGTAAGGGACTTTGTCTACCCTGGCTCTGCTATAAATTCTACTAACAAAATCAGCGTAGAAATCAATCGAAGAATAACTCTTGCCAATCGCTGTTTTTTTGGGCTTATAAGGCAATTCAACAGTAAAGCTCTATCTCGAACAACTAAGGAGACTCTATGTAAGACCTTGATCATCCCAGTCCTGCTTTACGGTGCTGAAACATGGACTTTATTAAAAGAGGATGAAGATATCCTTGGTCGCTTCGGGAGAAAAATTCTTCGTAAGATTTTCGGTCCCGTTTGTGTTGACGGGTTTTGGAGGAGAAGATTCAATCACGAACTATACGAGCTGTACAGCGACATCGACCTAGTCAAAAAACTGCGTATTAGACGTCTGAGATGGCTAGGACATGTAGAGCGAATGGACACCAACGCTCCGGCCCGCAGAGTCTTCGAATCTAACCCGGAGGGACGACGCAGTAGAGGGAATCATCGCCGTAGGTGGCACGCACAAGTTCAAGGGGACCTCGACCAACTTGGAGTGCGCAACTGGAGGCAATTAGCTAAAGACCGAGCTAAATGGAGAGGCTTGTTGGTTGAGGCCCAGGTTCACCCCGAACTGTAGCGCCACCTAAGTAGTAGTAGTAGAAGTGACATTTATTGAACATTAGAAAATTGTTACTAATACATAATTAAATAATCACAAATATGCATTGGCGTTTGCCGTCAGCCTGAAAAGAGAGATTTACAAAATTTTAAAATAGAATTCAAAAGATCTCAATTACTTTATCTGTCTAAATTCGTTTTAGTTATATTCACTAATTTTTCTTAAAAGCTTCATGTAATATTTGTTGCCTGTATTTTAAAGCGGACTTTAAGTAGCTAAACAGAACCTTCCAATTTTGACCGTAGCGCCACCTAAGTAAGTAAGTAAGTAGGTTGCCGAATTAATAATTGAATTAGGCGAATTATTCGTATTTTTAATATCTTTTGTTTGGAAAAAATTGCATGTGCATGGTGTGCAGACACTTAAATACATACATACATATATTTGTACGAAATAAAAACATCGAGTGTGAAACGTTTGCTGCGCTAAGCCGGGAATTGAACTATAATACAAGATTAAGACATTGAATTCCCTCGTAGTATTATCTCTTAAAATTATAGCCCGTGTTATAATTATTACAAGAGTTTCGGTACATTTACGCGGGCATATCACCTAGGGTTTTTATTCGAACTTTCTCGTACTATAAGCAGTGAGTAAAATGAATGCGATTAAATCAAAGCGCGGAAATGCGAAAGCATGCTTAACACGTGCCGTAGAATTTCTTTCGACGAAGCAAGACTCTTCCACAATTGAGATGTTAGAAATTCGGTTAAGCAGGTTAGTTGAGGCGTGGAGTGAATTTTCGTCGTTACACTATGAATGTCTGAAACATGTAGAGGAGAATGAATTAAGTGAATATGAGAAAGACTTCGGTGTATATGAGGAGAAATATTTTGAAGCTCATTCAGGTTTAAGAAAAGTAATTCGCGAAAAACAATGTACACGAAACCCAAACCCTAATGAGCCTGTTCTTCAACAAATCGCTAATCAACAGGCCACCCTTTTGAAAAACCTAGATTCTTCCATAAACACGTGTTCGAAAGTTAACTTGCCTCCAATTGAGGTGCCTCCATTTTCCGGTAGTTATAAGGATTGGCCATCCTTTCGAGATTTATTTACTGGTTCGGTTGACAATAATCAAAATCTGACCGGAGCTCAGAGATTTCATTACTTAAAATCCTTTTTGCGTGAAGATGCGGCCAATCTTATAAAACATATCCCTATTTCGGACGCGAATTATATCGTGGCTTGGGATAGACTGGAAAACAGGTATGATCGCGTGAATCTCATCGTGAAATCTTTCGTTCAAACGTTTCTTTCGCTTCCGTCTATGAGTGTGTCCAATGTGCAGACCTTGCGAAAAATTACAGACGGTGCAGATGAGGTGATTCGTGATCTCAGTGCGCTAGATAAGGACAATCGCGATCCATGGCTAATTTATCTGCTATTAGCTAAGCTTGACAATGAGACAAAGCACGCATGGGCCGAAGAAGTTGGTCCTCGCGATGATAGCACGATATCGGAGTTAATTAACTTTCTCGAACTCAGGTGCGACGCTTTGGAGTCGTGCCAATCTCTCAATCGATCAAATTTATCGCGCGGTAAAACATTAACTCAAATCAAAGCCCATGTTGCAAAAGCTACGGAAACCAGCTCTCGGTGTATCATGTGTAAAAATGCTCATTATTTATCCCAGTGTTCGCAGTTTCTTGCATTAGACATTCTTTCGCGTAGAAACTTTACGAAAACACAATCGGTGTGTTTTAATTGCCTGCGCCCTGGCCATTCGTCTAATAAATGCAAATCCTCTTTTCGTTGCCGCGTCTGTAAGGCTCGTCACCATTCCCTCGTTCATCACGACGATCCAAAAGTCAGTTGTTCACCAATAGACTTAAATCTACCTTCTTCACCATCGTCGTTATTACCTGCATCGTTACACCCTCATGTTCCGGAAAATCCGTCTACTTCGAATGCTGCCCCACTCATAAACAATCACTCGCTTGAATTTGGCATTCAAAAGCAAACAAATTTGCCTACCATCGTGGCTAAAATTCAAGATAGCCGGGGTCAGTACACAGATTGTCGTGTTCTTTTGGATACAGGTTCTCAATCGTCGTTTATTCGTGAATCATTTGCCCACCGACTTGCATATCCTAGGAAACGTGCTCGAATCCCTGTCGTAGGAATATCTTGGAAAGAAGCGGGATTTACGAAGTGATTTGTGTCGATACAACTCCTTTCTCGGTATAATTCAAACAAATTATCAGTCGATGCGTTCGTGCTTGACAAATTGACATCAAATTTGCCATCAAAATCCTTTGACGTATCGGCTTGGGACTACATTCGAAAGTTGGATCTGGCGGATCTTTTCTTCACAACTCAAGTTCAATCGATACTATTCTCGGAACTGATAAGGTTTGGTCTATTATTAGTCCAGAGAATATTCAAGGCCCTCAAGGCCGACCAATTGCTCAAAACAGAACTTTCGGAAGGGTAATCTCTGGAGAGCTTTTCGATTCAAATCGTCGTGCCCTAGAATTATCATCGTTTCACTCAGCTGTCGATATAGATGCTCTTCTCCAACGGTTTTGGGAGCTAGAAGAAGTCGCTCCTCACAAAAATCATGAAGTCCTCAACGATCCAGCGGAACATTTTCAAAAAACATTTTCTCGTGCTTCGGATGGAAAATACATCGTGTGTCTTCCATTTAACACACCCAACCCAAGTTTCGCAGATACTCTGCAGTCGGCAGTTTCGCGATTACATTCAATGGAGCGTAGGTTCCGAAACAATCCCGATTTGCACCGAATGTACTCCAAATTTATGCAGGAGTATCTTGATCTTGGACATATGGAACAAATTCCTTCGACTCAGGTTCCTGAAAATCCTCTCATCAGTTCTACCTCCCTCACCACGCTGTATTAAAACCCGATAGTTCGACTACAAAACTTCGCGTCGTGTTTGATGGTTCGGTAAAAGACGCCAACGGACAATCTTTTAATCTCTTAATAGGTCCGCCAATACAACGCGATCTCATAGGTGTGTGCTTACGTTTTCGGCAGCATCGTTTTGTGTTTACCGCTGACATCGTAAAAATGTTTCGGCAGATATGTGTCCACGAAAAGGACACTGACTTCCAACGCATCGTTTGGCGCGATAATTCTAACGAAGAAGTCCAGCATTATCGTCTACGAACCATAACGTATGGTACCGCATCAGCCCCATTTTTGTCGGTTCGCGTACTGCAACAAATTGCCAGCGATTACGAATTGAAATACCCAAACACCGCTCGAATCTTCCTCAACAACGTCTACGTGGATGATGTGATGACCGGAGCAAATTCAATTGAAACCTTGTTAAGTTTGCAGTCGGATCTTGTCGCAATGCTTTCGGAAGCTAATCTTCAGCTTCGCAAATGGAGTTCCAACTGTTGGGCTCTGCTATCAAAACAAAACCGTGAGGATTGTGAATACTCCTTCGTCGATCCTGAACGATCTGAAACGCTCATAAAAGTATTGGGACTGTTCTGGAATCCTGCTACCGACGTGTTTTCATATCGATTGACCATAACAAATCCCTGTCCTTCGCTAGCAAGGAGAAAACTGCTATCAGAAATCGCCCGTATTCTTGACCCATTAGGATTCCTCGCTCCCTCGGTAATTTTGTTCAAAATCATGTTTCAAAAGCTCTGGTCCTCTGAGTTAAAACTGAGTTGGGACGATCCCCTACCTCCTGAAATCGCTGAAAGATGGTTGAACTACCGTCAACAATTATCTTCTTTCGAACAGGTTCGTGTTCCGCGAAATATATTTGTGTCTGATGAAGCTATCGAGCTTCATGGTTTCTCGGATGCTTCGTCGTTGGCATATGCCGCCGTAATTTTTGCTCGGTCGAAAACCCCCGCAGGTAGTGTTACTATCACAATCGTCGCGGCGAAAACAAAGGTAGCCCCTCTGAAACCCATTGCATCAATAATAAATATATTGAACATAGTGCAAAGCTTAAATTATTTCGTGCGACTGCAATCTCTATATTGCTGTATGGGGCTCAAGTTTGGGGATACTGTCAGTTTGATGAGGTTGAAAGATTCCTGAGGTATTTTTTGAAACGCATTTTCCGGCTATCAATCTGCACCCCTAATTATATGCTGCATTTGGAAACAACAGTGCCAGCTCTATTTTTATACACGCTTAAGCTGCACTTCGGTTTTATCATTAAAGTGTTGGATATGGAAGATGGATGGCTGCCTAAACTAGTGCTTAAGAGAGCTTTATCAACAAGAGGAAACCTTATCGAAAAGTGGGAAGAGCTGAGGGAGAGTTTTGGTGAAACGTGCGCATTGCAGAAGATATTAACTCTGCTGAGTTAAGGATGGCATTTAAAAAACTTTTAGAGAGAGCACGCTACACTACTTGTGATTGTTGCAAAACGGAAGCTGAAACTTCCCAGCATAGAATGATTTATAGCAAACTCAACTATAATCTTCAACAACATATGTACTTTCCCAACCGCTTTCTGCTGAATATGATTAGCAGAATATTTAAACTAAAAGAGGGGAAATAATTAATTTAAATTACATCCCACATCGACCAGACCGGTCAGTTATATGTGACCTGTGTAATCTTCAAGAAAGGGAGGATGTATACCATTTTATTGCCAGATGCCCTATCCTAAGTGAATTTCGTGTGAGATACTTGGGCGCAACTGCATCGGATGTGAATGAAGTCTTGAACTAACTAACTTATACGCAGCAGACTTAGGCAAGAAGTCTTAAGCTTCCGACACGTGAGCGAACGTATTATGACTATCTGGATCAAGACTAAATTCGCGACCATAAGCCTAATATGTGTTCATGCCCCCACGGAAGAAAAGGACACTGCCACCAAAGAGTGTTTCTACGAGCTCCTCGACAAAACATACGAGCAATGTCCTAAATACGACGTTAAAATCGTATTGGGCGATTTCAACGCCAAAATAGGAAAGGAGGCAGTCGGTAAGCATAGCCTAGACGACACCACGTCTGATAACGAACTAAGGCTAATTGATTTCGCTATGGAGCACATTGAGCAACTACTAGTATATAACATTGGTTCTATTTTTGTTAGGACGAAAATGGCTTCACGTAAGGACTTAACGGTTAACGAAATAAAGATAATGATGGAATTCAATAGGGATGATTCAGCAAATAAAGTGGAAAATATGTGCGATGATGACTTGTTGGACGAAATTATTCAGAAAGGAAGTTCTGACAAATTTGCAAGACTCTGACGAGTGTATGCCTGATGAATGGAATCTCAGCATCGTTTGCCCGATCCACAGGAAAGGAGACCCCCTCAACTGCGCCAATTATAGACGTATTAGTCTCCTCAACTTCGCATACAAGATCTTTTCTGCGATATTGTGTGAACACCTGAACCCTTTATAAACAGCCTGATTGGCCCCTATCAGTACGGTTTCAGGCCAGGAAAGTCCAACATCGATCAAATCTTCACACTTCGGCAGATCCTGGAGAAAACCCAAGAATTCCAAATCGACACTCACCACCTCTTTATCGATTTCAAGGCCACCTATGACAGCATATAGAGAAGAGCTTTATAAAGCCATGTCTAGTTTTGACATCCCTGCCAAACTTGTCCATCTGTGCAGGATGACGATGGAGAACGCTCGCTGCTCCATCAAGGTCGGTAATGACCTCACCGAGACCTTTTATGTCAAGAAAGGAAAATTATGTGCGTACCATGTTAAGTTTAAGTTAGCTAATTGCCTCCAGTTGCGCACTCCAAGTTGGTCGAGGTCACCTTGAACTTGTGCGCGCCACCTACGGCGATAATTCCCTCTACTGCGTCGTCCCTCGGGATTAGATTCGAAGACTCTGCGGGCCGGAGCGTTGGTGTCCATTCGCTCTACATGTCCTAGCCATTTCAGACGTCTAATACGCAGTTTTTTGACTACGTCGATGTCGCTGTACAGCTCGTATAGTTCGTGATTGAATCTTCTCCTCCAAAACCCGTCAACGCAAGCGGGACCGAAAACCTTACGAAGAATTTTTCTCTCGAAGCGACCAAGGATATCTTCATCCTCTTTTAATAAAGTCCATGTTTCAGCGCCATAAAGCAGGACTTTGATGATCAGGGTCTTATATAGAGTCTCCTTAGTAGTTCGAGATAGGGCCTTACTGTTGAACTGCCTTATAAGCCCAAAAAAACAGCGATTGGCAAGAGTTATTCTTCGCTTGATTTCTGCGCTGATCTTGTTCTCAGAGCTTATAGCAGATCCAAGGTAGACAAAGTCCCTTACTACCTCGAAGTTATAGCTGCCCACTGTGACGTTTTGTCCAATTCGTCGGTGTTGGTTTTCCCTTCTTGTTGACAGCATATACTTGGTTTTGCCCTCGTTTATCGCTAAACCCATTATAGCCGCTTCCGCCTCAATGCTCGCAAACGCACCGGTGACAGCCCGCTGAGTTCTTCCGATAATGTCTATATCATCGGCGTATGCAAGCAGTTGTACAGACTTGTAATAGATTGTGCCTCCGGTGTTGGCTTGTGAGTTCCGCACAATCCGTTCAAGTACAATATTGAAGAAGTCACATGACAGCGCGTCACCTTGTCTAAAGCCTTTTTTGACATCAAAGGTCTCGGTGAGGTTATTACCGACCTTGATGGAGCAGCGAGCGTTCTCCATCGTCAGCCTGCACAGACGGACAAGTTTGGCAGGGATGTCAAAACTAGACATGGCTTTATAAAGCTCTTCTCTATAGATGCTGTCATAGGCGGCCTTGAAATCGATAAAGAGGTGGTGAGTATCGATTTGGAATTATTGGGTTTTCTCCAGGATCTGCCGAAGTGTGAAGATTTGATCGATGGTGGACTTCCCTGGCCTGAAACCGCACTGATAGGGTCCAATCAGGCTGTTGATAAAAGGTTTCAGGCGTTCACACAATATCGCAGAAGAGATCTTATATGCGATGTTGAGGAGACTGATACCTCTATAATTGGCGCAGTTGAGGGGTCTACTTTCTTGTGGATCGGGCAAACGATGCTGAGATTCCATTCATCAGGGATACACTTGTCTAACCAAATCTTAGAGATGAGTTGATGTATGCACTCCACCAATTCATCACCAACTGCCTTGAAAAGTTCGGCCGATAGCTGTCAGGTCCAGCAGCCCTGTTGGATTTTAGCTTGGATATTGCTATCCTCACTTCGTTTTGGTCAGGTGGACGGAAATTTTGACTATCATCGTCTATGTTGAATGGTTCATTCTGCCTGACAGCGGGATGTTGATCTTCGTCACCATTGTACAGTCTGCAGAAGTAGTTTTTCCATATTCTCAGCACCGACTGTGATTCTACTACGAGGTTTCCATTTTCATCTCTACAGATTTAGAGAAATGTATTGGCTACTCGGAATATACTCGAAGTTACTGGCTGAACACAATGCATGCCGCGGCCGCGCCGCGGTAGCGTAGTACGTAGAGCTGTCAAATGGTGTGGCGCTGCACTCACAAAATTCGCCCACAATGGTGTAGCGCGTAGTAATGTCAAATAATGCCAGCTGATTAAAATTGTGTTTTTCTTTTTGAGTGTTATTGAGATTTGATTATTTTTGTGAGATTATTGTGCTATAATAATACAATAAAAATAATAAGAAATAAATAAATTTATTTTCCTTTCACTAGCAAAATAAATTTTTCCACGGCGTGCTCTTCCATTTTGACTGTAACGAATATTTCAAATTTATTGCGCTACTGCTGAACTCAGTTCAAGAATCCACCACGAAAACATCGTATAGAAAGCCAAAACAGTCTTCAACAGTCGCCAATTTCTCTATCTGTCACTTGTGGCGCTGCACAAGTTAAAAGTAAACCAACTTCGTACTACACCACTGCTACCGCCACGCGGCACTGGGCGCTCTAGTGAGTTCCCATATATTTTAACTCTATGGCAGGTCGTACTACGCTACCGCGGCGCGGCCGCGGCATGCATTGTGTTCAGCCAGTTAAGCGTATACAACAAACTGCTTCTGTATAAGCAAGTCCTAAAACCGTCTTGGACATATGGTATACAACTTTGGGGTTGTACCAAACCAAGCAATATGGCTCTACTGCAAGCATTTCAAAACAAAATACTAAGAGCAATCGTGAATGCTCCTTGGTATATAAGAAATAATGATATTCACAGAGATCTAGGAATTGCTACCGTGAGGGACGAAGTAACAAACTTTGCTCACAAACTTCGTATCCGTCTTCATGTTCACTGCAATAATGAAATAATCCGTACTATGGACGTGACAAACCTTGAGCGCCGACTACAAAGAACAAGACCTTTCGACCTAGCGCCGTAAGGAAAAACCGCATGTAATGGCGGTATTAGTAGGTGCCTTCACTGGAAAGCTACCTACTTAACGCGATTAACACTACAGAAGCGTAAACTACTCGTTAAGGCAACTTAGTCGTAGTCATCACAAAAATGAAAAAATGAGAGGGACGAATATCCTACTACTATGAGTACGCGCAACCGGTTCTCATAGTGCCTCTCTGAGGGGGTGAGGTTTAGCCCGTAGGCATATACTGATTAGGACGGATGGCATTGTCAGATATATGAATCGGGCATAACCAATGGTACGGACCATTGGTATCTTTTGAAGATTGCTGCACCTCCAGGCGCAACCAAAAAAAAAAAAAAAAATCTCTACAGATTTCTGTACGGGTATTGCTCCTCTGACACGTTCTTTTTACCTTTTGGTAAAACTTCCGTACATTGTTCCTGGAGTATAACTCTCGATATTGAAGATTGAAGGTTTGAAGAAAGGTGAACTCCCAAATATTTGAAGTGTTTAACTACTTCAATCTGTTCTCCCCCCAAAGACCAGTTCTCTTGCAGTGTTCTCCTATGGCGTGCAGATCCGAAGATCATAATCTTGGAGTTAGAGGTGTTTATTTTGAGATCCCAAAGGTCGCAGTAGCATTTTTATTTATTTATTTGTACAAGAAGAAGAAGAGTACATCAGCATAGAGGAGAACCTTTATCTCGACATCACCGACTTTAGCACCACCAGGTAAGCAATTAGCTAGGTCGTCAATATAGAGGGAGAACAAAACTGGACTCAGAACACGACCTTGAGGTACACCCGTTTCAGTACTAAAGTACTTCGACAAGGTACTATTATTCCACACAGTAGCGGAGGTATTTAATATGACCTCCCTATAAACTCTAATAAATTTACTTGACAGGCCAATAGTTGACAGCTTGTACAGTAACGAATTCCTATTAATCGTATCAAAAGCAGCCTTGAAATCTACGAAAAAGGCATATAATTTTTTCCCCTTCTCTTTGAACCTTTTAGCAAAAGTCGTCAATGAAAAAATTTTATCAACCGTTGAAAACCCGACTCGAAAGCCAGCCTGAAAAATACTTAAGCGGTTAGCCGTTGATTTGCTACCACCTAGCATTCGCACAGTTGTCCAGAACAACCTCGAATCTTTACATCGTTCTAACTTAGAAGCAAGGTCTGCGAAATATTCTGCATGTTTTCTCCTGGACAGTTGCTTATAGGCTTTGTTTGCATCAGAATATAGCAACCTAAAGACCACAGCATTATTTTTCCTAAAAAGATTCAAAAATGTAAACGATTTGCTTCTAAATCTCATGCACTCTCCATCAAACCACACCGCTACCTTAGCCGCACCGCCAGAAGAGGAGGTTACTGACACAGATCTAAAAATGGATTGTGACAAGCATTCCACCATTTCCTCGCAGGGCGGGTTTGTTATACTTGAAATATTGTGTGCTTGGTTATTCAGTCTCCGTCTGTACTGCCGTACCAAGTTAGGTTTCCATTTGAGTCTTTTAAAAGGAACTTGTGACGCGCTGTTATGTGACTTCTTTAACATTGTACTTGAACGGATTGTGCGTAACTTACAAGCCAACACCGAAGGCACAATCTATTACAAACCTGTACAACTATTTGCATACGCCGACGATATAGACATTATCGGAAGAACTTGGCGGGCTGTCACCGGTGCGTTTGAAAGCATTGAGGCGGAAGCGGCCAAAATAGGTTTAGCGATAAACGAGGGCAAAACCAAGTATATGCTGTCAACAAGAAGTGACAGCCAATACCGACGAATTGGACAAAACGTCACATTGGGCAGCTATAACTTCGAGGTAGTAAGGGACTTTGTCTACCTTGGCTCTGCTATAAACTCGAAAAACAAGATCAGCGCAGAGATCAGGCGAAGAATAACTCTTGCCAATCGCTGGTTTTTTGGGCTTATAAGGCAATTCAACAGTAAGGCACTGTCTCGAACAACTAAAGAAACTCTGTATAAGATCCTGATCATCACACTCCTGCTTTACGGTGCTGAAACATGGACTTTATTAAAAGAGAATGAAGATATCTTTGGTCGCTTTGAGAGAAAAATTCTTCGTAAGATATTCGGTCCCGTTTGCGTTGACGGGTTTTGGAGGAGAAGATTCAATCACGAACTATACGAGCTGTACAGCGACATCGACCTAGTCAAAAAACTGCGTATTGGACGTCTGAGACAATTAGCTAAAGACCGAGCCAAATGGAGAGGCTTGTTGGTTAAGGCCCTGGTTCACCCCGAACTGTAGCGCCACCTAAGTAAGTAAGTAAATACCAAGATCGATGTAAAAAAGTTGAAGTGGGCAAAAAGGAGGTATATGCAGCCTCTGGATATTACGTGGAAGGGAGAATGGCCAGAAGAGAACCTTGTGGTTATATAATCACCTTTGGAATATTTCCGTATATTCATAGACAAGGAAATTATAGAAAAAATTTGCGAGGAATCAAACAAATATTGTCTGCAGCAGACGGGGAATGAGATGAAATGTAATACAATAGAAATAGAGTGCTATATTGGCATTTTACTTTAGAAGGGTTTTAAAATTACCACAAATTCGAATGGCATGGGCGAAAGAATTACGTCTTTCGTTAGTGGCGGATGCTATGTCCCGCAATCACTTCGTAAAAATAAAACAGTTTTTCCATGTAAATGATAACCAGCAGCAACTACCAAGAAATCATCTCGATAACGATATTAAAATTCCTCCTTTGCTCGCAAAGTTGAAACAGAAATTTAGCCAAATACCTCCCAAAGTGCATCAAGCAGTCGACGAGCAAATGTACTTTTCCCTATTGCCGGTGATCTAAAAAATATTCGAAAAACTACTTTCTAAATGTCTACAATTCGTAATCGACGAAAGACGTCTCATTCCTGACCATCAGTTTGGATTTAGAATCAAATATTCTACAATCGACCAAGTCCACAAAATAACGGACGTGATTGAGAAAGCTCTCGAAGAAAAAAAGATTTGTTGTAACAGCGTTGTCGCCACGTTTGCGGACGATACGGCGACGTTGACAACGGGCGATGCTATCGAAGCAGCAACTGGAAAGCTGCAACATGCTATTAATAAAGTCCACGCTTGGACGAATTCTTGGCGTATTGTGTTGAACGAAAGCAAATCTACTCACGTCAACTTTACCTACAAAAAAAGAATAGATTGCCTGTTTATCTAAACCCGGCTCAAATACTGTTCGCGAACGAAGCAAAATATCTAGGAATGACTCTAGATGTTAAGCTTAAATGGAAATGGCACGTAAAAAAGAAAAGCGACGAGCTTCAAAATAAATACAGACAAATGTACTGGCTACTTGGAAAACGTTCGAAGCTAAGCCTACATAACAAACTGCTTATCGATAAGCAATTGCTAAAGCCAGTGTGGACGTACGGTATACCACTATGGAGCTGTACCAAGAAAAGCAATAGAAACATTATACAAACTTTTGAAAATAAAATTCTTAGAACGATCGTTAGGCGTGGCAAAATCGCATCATCACCTCCTCGTGGTGCCCACTAGATAGCTATCTGATAGTGAACTAACGATGAGCGTATGCTGAGTCTGACGATATACGAGTATGTGTAGCTGAACACTAAGCCTTGCGTAAGCACATCTGGGTGAACTTCAGCGCGCATATTTTTAACCGGACGAGGCATCTCTTGTTGACCTGATTGGCTGAAATATGCGTCTCAAAAGTCTAGCAAGAGCTCCTCAGAAGGAGGTCGTGCGGCGGATGAATTCTCCCGATGGAATCAACGGTGATGTCTACAGACCAAAGGATACCATGCCGGAGCTACTTCGACATATTTGGAGCTGAGATCTGTAAGGATTTCTAATACTATGTCAAGGTATTGAAAAAGAGATGGTGGCGGATGAACCCTTAATGGGCCAACGGCAGCGCTCATATCCCCGAAGTGGGTTACTGGTTTCGGTGTATCCGGCCTCTTGTCTTAGAGGTAAAAAATAAGGATCTGGTCCTCCAGGTTGGTAGTTGTGCCATCGGGTTAACTTCCCTAACACGTAAAAAACCTTCGGATACGAAGCAACCAACAGCCTCGGCTACGGATGATTTTACTGTTGAAGACCCAAGCAAACATAAAAAGGACAACGATCTTCGTGTCTGCACGTGGAATGTTAGGTCCCTCTACAAACCACGTGCAGCCGAACAACTTGCGGAAGTCCTAGAGTGTTTCAAAGCAGACATTACCGCCATCCAAGAAGTGCGATGGAATGGGCCGGGCAAAAGGAGTATGAAAAACTGCGACATCTACTACGGCGATTGCTACAGACAACAAGGCCAGCGTCTATTCGGGTGCGGATTTGTCATTGGAGACAGACTAAGGCAAAAAGTCTTGGGTTTCCGGCATGTGAACGAGCATCTCATGACTATCCGTATCAAGGCTAAATTTGCCTAAATTAGCCTAATATGCGTTCACGCCCCTCACGTAAAGATGGACGACGCGACCAAGGATGACTTCAACCAGCTCTTGGACAAGACGTATGAGCAATACTCCAGCCACGACGTTAAAATTATCCTAAGTGATTTTAACGCAAAGCTAGGAAGAGAGGACGTCCTTAGTAGCGTGGTCGGAAAGCACAGCCTGCACGACATCACATTCGACAACGGACTCAGGCTAGTCGACTTTGCGGCGGGACGAAACTTTGTCGTAGCTAGCACGCGGTTCGCACGTCTCGATATTCACGAGGCAACATGGCTCTCCTTTGATCCAAAAAGTGTAAACCAAATCGATCACATTGCGATCGACGCAAGGCGCTCTTCCAGTATTCTGGGTGTCCGGACTTTCCGAGGAGCCATCGTGGACTCGGATCACTACCTAGTTGTCGCCAAGGTCCGGATGCGGATATCCAGAACTGAGCGAAATCAACGAAATACTGTGAGGAAATTTGACTTCGGGCGGCTAAAATCGAAAGAGACTTAGTCTAAGTCCTATGCCGCCAGCAGCAAATGCCACTACTGCAGACTGTTAAACGGCGATCATGACCAATATTCCGATGTCATGCAAAACGAGCCATCCAACAGTGATGACAGTCAAGATTTCCGTCAACCCGATCAGAATGAAATGAGGATAGCGATATCTAAACTCAAATCCAACAAAGCTGCTGTAGCCGACGGCCTTGCCGCTGAACTTTTCAAGGCAGGAGGAAATGAGTTGGTAAGGAGCATGCACAAACTCATCTGTAAAATCTGGTCGGACGAAAGTATGCCCGATGAATGGAACCTCAGCATCGTTTGCCCGATCCTGAAGAGGGGAGACCCTCTAAACCGCCCCAATTACAGACGTATAAGTCTCCTCAACATCGCATATAAGATCCTGTCTGCCGTATTATGTGAACGCCTTAAACCGATCGTCAACAACCTGATCGGAAAGGTCCTCAGAACCTCAGGAAAGGTCTTAGACAAGGTGAAGCGCTATCGTGCGATCTCTTTAACATAGTACTTGAGAGAATTGTACGAAACTCACAAGCCAACACCGGAGGTACAATCTTTTACAAGTCTGTACAACTACTCGCTTATGCCGATGACATTGACATAATCGGAAGAACTCAGCGGGCCGCCAATGGGGCATTTACGAGTATTGAGATCGAAGCAGCAAAGATGGGTCTAGCGGTCAATGAAAGCAAAACAAAATATACATATGCTGTCTACAAAAAAGGACACCCAACATCGGCGTCTGGGACAGAACGCCACAATAGACAGATATAATTTTAAGGTAGTAAAGGATTTTGTCTGCCTAGGCTCTATGGTGAACTCCGCAAATGACATCAGTAGGCAGATCACACGAAGAATTACTCTTGCCAATCGTTGTTTCTATGGGCTAAGATGGCAATTGAGTAGCAAAGCCCTATCTCGGACTGCTTAGGTAAATCTTTATTAAACACTAATCATTCCAGTCCTGCTGTATGGCGCAGAGTCATGGGCTTTGTCAAAACCGGATGAGGATGCCCTTGGTTATTTCGAGAGAAAAGTTCTTCGAGCGATCTTTGGTCCCGTCTGCATAGACGGTGAGTGGAATAGAAGGTACAATGCCGAATTATACGACCTATACAAAGATATCGACTTAGCCAGAAGAGTTCACATACAGCGACTAAGATGGCTGGGTCATTTGGAGCGGATGGAGCACAACGTTCCCGCTAAGAAAGTCTTCGAATCCACCTGGGATGGACAGCGCAGTAGAGGACGACCTCGCGGTAGATGGCGCAAACAAGTGGAGGGTGACCTCAACCAACTTGGCGTGCGCGACTGGGGGCAGCTGGCTCGTAGCCGTGCTGGCTGGAGAGGCTTGTTGGTTGAGGCCCAGGTCCACCTCGGACTGTAGCGCCATCTAAGTAAGTAAGTAAGAACGCAGATATTCATCGGGATCTGGGGATTCGCAGCGTCGTCGAAAAGATAACAAAATTTGCGTGTAATCACAAAGATCGTGTTCACGGCCATTGTAACCGTACCGTCATTGAACTACTTGACGCGAACAATTCAATTCGACGTCTGCAAAGGACAAAACCTTTTGACCTCGCGTCATGGTACGAGTATACCATATGGCAGTCGCAAAAAAGGCAGGAAATTTCATTTGAATTTAACCTGTCTAAAGTGCTACATTTCTTTTTAACTAGATGCGAACATCTTTTTCCAGAAATCAGGGATCTCGTAAGTGAAAATAAAGCTGCTGGATAAGCGTCGGCTTAGTTTTAGTATTAATTTTGAAGAGATGTGTTTTTTTTAGTAAGTAAATATCTCACACTACCATAAGCACGCGCGGTCGGGACTTATGGTGCCTTTAGAAGATTTATCACCTGCTCTCGGCGAAAAAAAAGAAAATGTACTTAGTTATGAAGATCTCTTCTTGTTTGATGAAGTCCACATGCATAAAGATCTGATTATAACAATTTAATTTCAGGAAAGTCGTCTTCGAAACAGCACATGCCAAAGAAGCTACATAAACGGGGCTTCAATGCGTTTACACAAGCTGGATCATATACGACTTTGAGCTATATGTTGGAAAAGGTACGTGTTGCAGTTACGGACTTGGAATCTCTTCAGACATTGTCCTACATCTTTCATCTTCTTTGCCAAAAGAAAAGAAGCTGAACGTTATTATTGCATTTTCTGCAATAAGACTGGTAGGGCTTTGACATCGCCTAGCGGAACACTACCATTGCCGAGATGGCTAAGGTGCTGTGTTCACCATTCTTCTGCAGAAAATGCAATAATAACGTTCAGCTTACAATATACACACGTGTTGGTGCTTTCACGAGATAATCACTTCGCTGTCTATGATATACCGCTCTCTTTCAGCTACAACCCATAGCAGAGAGTACATAAGACACAAATGTGATGTTGGAGAATTGATCGAAGAAGAAAACATCCAGGGATAGCTCAGTCGTAGAGCGTTGGTGGCTAAAACCATAACTATCGCAGGTTCGTCTCCTGCCTCTGGGAAAATGTTTTCTTCTTTGATCAATTCTCGAAAAAATAATCATTCTTTACAAAAAAAAAAGAACTTCAAGCTATTTTTCGACAACTGGTTTTGTTTGATAAGCCTGATGGTGGCTTTGAAGAAAGTTAGCACACTCTCTATTTAGGGACCTGTATTGCGATTGATCGGGAAACTACTGACTGCTCAAAACTTGGCTTGGGCCAGTAGCGCAACAATCAAATTCGTGATGAACTGCTTACTTTACCTCCTAGTGGTGGTCCCCGGCCAACTATACGTATAAACCCTTATACAAAATTGTAAGTGCGGGTTGTCTAGGGCCTTGATTCTAGGCTAGGTAACGTGGGCCAGCAACCTGCTTTACTGAAAACCGACCGCTACAGAAACCGACACTATGCCTCGGATAAGGAATGATCACATGTTGACGACTTCTGGCTATTGTACCCGGACAAAGATAGGTTTCTGGAATGTAAAGACGCTCCCCGACTCGGGAAGAGAAGGTCCTTACAATGCCAGATTCCTCCAATTGGAAAACGAATTCATGCGATATAAACTGGATATTTTGGGGGTAAGTGAAGTAAGATGGTTAGAAGCGGCCGAGTACCAGTCTCCAACGCGTAACACTGTACTACTCTATTCTGGAAGACGATCCGGAAGTCCGCGGGAATATGGAGTCGGACTACTGCTAACAACAACAGCACGCAAGGGCCTAATTTCCTGGCAGCCTCATGGTGATAGGATTTTGACGGCCAGATTCCGGACTAGAGTACGACGCGTCACCATCATACAGTGTTACGCCCCAACGAATAGTTCGTCTGAGGACGAAAAGGAGAGCTTCTACAATCTCTTAAGCGCCGTCTTCAACACAACACCAAATGGAGACATTGTCATAGTGATGGGGGATTTGAATGCCAAGGTAGGCAGCGACAACGAAGGGCTCAAACATGTAATCGGGAAGCATGGACTAGGCAACCGCAATGACAACGGCGAAAGGTTTGTCGATTTCTGCAATGACAACCGCTTTGTGATAGGTGGCACCATGTTTGAGCACAAGACCTGCCACAAAGTCAGCTGGGTTTCCAATGACAGGCAAGCAACCTCCAACCAAATTGACCATTTTGCTATCAGCCGCCGCTTTAGAAGTAGTCTCCTGGACGTCCGAAACAGGCGAGGGGCAGATGTGGGGATAGTACGTGATCACCATCTTATGATAGCTACTCTCCAACTACGCACTGCTGCAGTTCGAAAATCCCACGACAACACAAGAATGCCCAGGTTCAACACCGATAGACTTAGTGATCCCTCAGTGCGCCAACAATTAAGGGAGCACTTTTCGCAAGGTGCGGAAGCAATCAGCAGCTCAATGCCCGCAACCATCCAAGACCATTGGTGTGCGGTGAAAAATGTTTTTACATCTGGTGCTGAAAGAAATGTCGGTCGATCGCAGGAAGACATAGGGCGTGGCTTTCCGAGGATACTTGGAGACAGATTGACGAACGAAAACAGCTGAAAGCTCGCGTTGCAGCTACTCCAGCAGCAGGGAGAAGCGAGCTAGAATCTATCGCATGAAGATGAGAGAAGTTCAGCGTAGCGTTCGACGTGATAAGCGCAACTACATCAACGCGCTGGCTACAGAAGCAGAAGAAGCTGCACGGAGGTGCGACAGCAGGACCGTCTACAGAATCACGAAAGAGCTGACAGGTGGTCGCAGCTCCAGCCAACACCCAGTGAAAAGCCTGGACGGCTCCCTGCTCATTTCGGATGAGGACCAGCAGAAGAGATGGAAAGAGCATTTTGCTACGGTTTTGAACCGTGTATTCGCTAGCGATATGCTCCCAAATCAGACTGAGATGCCCGAGGTGAGAAGTACCCGAATAAACACCACGACTCCCAGTAAAGATGAGATCATTACCGCGATCAAGGCACTCAAAACCAACAAGGCGGTAGGACTTGACGGTATTCCAGCAGAGCTCTTACGAGCAACGCCAACAACATCGGCTGAGCTTCTGCTTCCACTTATAGCTAGAGCTTGGGAAGCTGAGAGCTTTCCTAACGAGTGGAAAAAGGGAATGATCGTCAAGCTTCCTAAGAAAGGAAATTTAATGGAGTGCGGAAACTGGAGGGGTATCTGCGTGCTGCCTGCTGTAGCTAAGATAATAGCTAAAATCATCCTTGAGCGAATCAAACAACATCTCGAAGACACACTCGATGCCGAACAAGCAGGTTTCCGCTCTGGATCCTCCTGTGCCGAACCATGCTATGCAATGGAACCCTCTAACTCAGGATGGCAGAAGACCTGGCGGTCCGCGGAAAACATGGCGCAGAACAGTCGAGAAGGAGGCACGGCAATTAGGGAAAAGTTGGGGAGAACTCAGACACATTGCCAGAAACCGTACACGATGGCGCGTAGGCGTAGTAGAGGCCCTAGGACCCACAAGGGGATACAGGACATAAGTAAGTAAGTGCACAAAATGTGATGTGCATTTATGCTGCAATAGGTAAAGAAACCGTTTCAAAGAATATCACAATAAATAAAGCGTTAAAGAATTATGTTTGAAAACAATGGTTTCATTTAAAAGTTATTCTCAAGAAAAATGTTTATACTCCTCGTTGCCCAATGTTGCCTATACGGCCCACCCAGGCCGCATATCAAACTTCGTATTTATCTTTTTTAGACTCCTATTTAACTATTTAAAACCAGAAGGTAAAGTAATGGGCCCCAAGGTACATCAGTTATTCTTTGCAGACGATGAAGCCATCATCAGTCAGGATCATACATCCCTCCAACGAGCACTTGATGTGTGGGTGGACGTTTTGGAGGGAATTGGGTATCGCATTAGTTCAAAAAAGACAGAGTACTTGTGCTGCCCGTTCTCTGATCCACTCAGGCCTATTCCAGACATTTATTTGAAGGGAACAGTGCGAGAAGTTCAAATATCTGGGATCTATGATCAATAGCAAAGCAACCTGTGATCACGACATCAATCATCGTGTAAGCGTAGGGTGGATGAAGTGGCGAGAAAACTTCGCTATCTTCTCTGACAGAAAAATGCCCCCTAAGTTGAAAGGAAGGCTCTACACCGCAGTTGTGCGTCCAGCGCTCACATACGATTCACAATGTTGGACGATGTACAAAAAGTATGAGAGTAAATTAACGGCAGCTGAGATGACGATGCTTCGCATGACAACAGGAGTGAGAAAGCTTGATCGAATAAGAAGTTCGAAGATCCGTGGAAGCTTTCACGTCAAGGAAACCATCGTACAAAAGATAGAGCGCGACCGGCTCAGCTGGTATTGCCACGTTCAAAGAAGAGATCAATTGCCCTGTTAAAAAGGCAATATCAATGAACGTTCCAAAGACATCGCGATGTAGAAAAGGCAGGCCTATAAACGCCTGGATCAGACAAATGCGACGACATCGGCATTTCATTGGCCCCAGTACCCGAGTGATTCAAAATCGGCAGGCCTGCCGATATTTTCTGATGTCAAATAGGCGAACCCCACAGGCAGATCAGTAGAATTGCGGTGAAGTGGGAGGAATGTGATCCCTTATTTTCGGATCATAACCTCGCTGAAAAAGGAAGAAAAAGAAGATTATTCAGAAATTTCTTCTTGATTTCCTCATCAGTCTTTAAAGTACAATTTTTTTTACAAACCTTCCAGTGTACTCGTACATATTCATTCAGATTTCCTCGGAAAGCTTATAAGTTAACTAAATTATTCTTTTATTATTAGGTGTCACCACATGATTACGTGGACTTTGAGGGAAAGCAAATATTTTGCAAGAGAACGTTTTAAGTAAAGATAAATACAGATAGGGTGGAGATAAAATTATGAGAAAAGATTTATCTTTACTACAAGATAATGCGTAATCATTATATTGGTGTCATGCATAGGTAGATACTCGTATGAGTAAATTTTCTCAGAATAGTGTACAGCAAATTTCCGGCTAATTAAGTCTTTTTAATGAGCCACAACATATTTATAACCTTAGTTATAATCTCCACAGCATTACATGGCATAGTTCTACGAAGTGAGAATAGGATAAGAAAATCGATCAGATAAAGTTGAATTATGAGCTTTTGGAAAGAACGTGCTTGTTATCTAACCCTCAGCATAAAAATTAAACCCTTTCAACATAAGTCACTTTATTGTATCACTGCTACAGTAGTTGTTTCATTATCATATCCACTCTTCATGAACGACTCTTGACTCTTGGAACATTTATTAACTGCAGCTCAGGTCTAGTGATTGATCACGTAGCGAACAATCCTTGGTCCAATTGAGTCAATTTCCTCTCAATAGTAATTATGCTTGTCCACGATGAAGTATCTTTTTTGTTCCAAATACCCTTGCGTTCAGTGGTCAAGTGGCACGCAGTGTTTAAAGTATCGCACTTCTGTGAACGATCGGGTGGCGGACAAAGCGTCTCATTTCAGTGGTTATGCAGCAACGCGCTGTATAGTGTTATGTTGCGCCGTCTTGCGGATCTTATGTAACCTGAGCAAGTGATCTCACGACACGATTGGATAATCGGGGAAGTTTCATTGATTGAGCAATCATGTTGCAATCAATTTCAGAATAAATCTAATTAAACTAATCTCGTTGGAGAGAATCCAATGCATTTGGATTCAATTAATTGATTTATAATTATTATGCGGAGCCGGCGAAACGTTGAAGCAATTAAAGGAACATAAAACTGCGTAACGCCTAATGAGAGTGATGATTGGGTAATGTCGTTACTCTCGAACAGTCATTTACCTCGAGTGTCAACATAAGATTTATGTTTCAAAGCACTTGACACATGAGATATTTATTTGTGGAAAATCCGAAGAAAATTCACATCTCTTTGAACAAAGACATTGGCTACATTGTTAGTAATAGAACTCAATTGTTGTGTTTGAGAATTTTTTTTTCCAAGGGAGATGAAAATCTTCAACAAGACACTATGAGGACCGTCAGCGCGTACTCACAGTAGTGTGAGATTTTTAAGCTTGATATGGTGTACAAATGAACATGACGCACTTCATTTGGAACTATTGATTCTCGGATAAGTCATGATGCATGACATTCAAATTACTTATTAAGGTGGCACTGCAGTCCGGGATGGACCTGGGCGTCAACCAACAAATCTCTTCGGTCAGCCAATTTACGAGCCAGTTACCTGCAGTTGCGCACACCAAGTAGGTTGAGGTTCCCCTCCACTTGTGTACGCCACCTACCGCGAGGTCGTCTTATACTGCGCCATCCATCCGGGGTGGATTCGAAGATTTTCTTAGCTGCAATGTTGGGCTCCAACCGCTCTAAATGACCCAGAAATCTTAGTCGCTGTATGTGAACTCTTCTGGCTAAGTCGATGTCATTGTATAGGACGTATAGTTCGGCAGTGTATCTTCTCCTGCACTCGACGTCTATGCAGATGGGATCAAAGATCGCTCGAAGAACTTTTCTCTCAAATTAACCAAGGGCATCTTTATCTGATTTTGACAAAGCTCATGCCTCTGCATCATATAGCAGGACTGGGATAATTAGTGTCTTATAAAGATTGACCTTAGTAGTTCGAGATAGGGCTTTATTACTCAATTGCCTTCTAAGCCCATAAAAACAGCGATTGGCAAGAGTGATTCTTCGTTTGATCTCCCCACTGGTGTCATTTGCGGAGCTCACTATAGAGCCTAGGTAGACAAAGTCCTTTACTACCTCAAAATTATATCCGTCTGTTGTGGCACTCTTTCCCAGATGCCGATGCTGAGTGTTCTTTTTTGTTGTCAGCATATATTTTGTTTTGCCTTCATTGAGCTCTTAACCCATCTTTGCTGCCTCGGTCTCAATACTCGCAAAAGGCCCACTGATAGCCCACCGAGTTCTTTCAACTATTTCAATGTCATTGACGTAAGCAAGTAGTTGTAGAGACTTGTGAAGCGTCAATGAGATGGCATGATAGAGCGTCACCTTGTCTAAGGCCTATTCTGACATCGAACGGTTCGGTGGTATTCTTTCCGTCTTTGATGGAGCAGCGAGAGTTCTCCATCGTCATCCTGCACAGATGGACAAGCTTAGCAGTTATGCCAAGACTAGACTTGGCTCTGTATAAATCGTCTCCATACACGCTATCGCAACTTTGAAATCAATGAAGAAGAGGTGCGTGTCGATTTTATATTCATGGATTTTTTTTCAAGATCTGCCGTAGTGTGAATATTTGGTCAATGGTGGACTTTCCGGGCCTGAAACCGCACTGATAACGACTTATCAGTTTATTGACGATTGGTTTAAGGCATTCACGTAATACGGCAGACAGGATCTTATATGCGATGTTGAGAAGGCTTATACCTTTGTAGTTGGCGCAGTTCAGAGGGTCTCCTTTCTTCAAGATCCAACAAACGATGCTGAGGTTCCATTCATCGGGCATACTTTCGTCCAACCAGATTTTACAGATGAGTTGGTACATCCTCCTTACCAACTCATCTCCTCCTGCCGTGCAAAGTTCGGCGGCAAGGCCGTCGGCTACAGCAGCTTTGTTGGATTTGAGTTTAGATATCGCTATCCTCACTTCATTCTGATCGGGTTGACGGGAATATTAGCATCACTGTTGAATGGCTCGTTCTGCATTACAGCGGGATATTGGTCATTGTTGCGAATGGACACCAACGCTCCGGCCCGCACGATCTTCGAATCTAACCCAGAGGTTCTACAGTGGATGGCCTCCTCGCCGTATGTGGCGTGCACAAGTTCAATGGGGACCTAAACCAACTTCGAGAGTGCGAAACTGGAGGCAATTAACTAAAACCGAGCTAAATGGAGAGGGCTGTTGCTTGAGGGCTAAGTTCAGTCCGAACTGTAGGTAATCTGTAGATTTACCGAAGTAATTTGCTGGAGGTATGATAAGCCCGATTGTTGGTTGGGTTAGGTTAGGTATATGGGCCTCTACACCACACTCACTTCAATATAGACCCATTGTGGTACCCATGAGGGGAAATAAGATAGATAAGACAATCATTTCCTCGTGAAAAGAAGAAAATAGAACGTCTCTTGCACATATCCTAAAGAAAGCATTTAGTACTTAGTGTGCCCAAAACACAAACCATCCAAAGGATTTAATGAAGTTTGCGATGCCATTTATCAGTCTGGTGCACAACTTTTCTAAATCCTTAAAAAAGTATTGTCCAAGGAATTTATTTCTAAAAAGACAGAGGCCTGGGCAGTAGCAAAGAGAGTGGGTAGTGTCCTCCTGAACCTCCTCGTCACCGCAGCCTCTACAAAGGTCTTCGTCCGTCACACGTAGCTTTTTCATGTCGTTTCGCACTGTGTTACGCCCCGTAATGACTCCTATGAGAGTAGAGAGCGATTTTCTATCCCTCGGCATGAGTCTTTTGGTTCTTGTTTTGTTGAATGTAGCCCATGGCTTCCTCGTTGCGACGTAAGTATCTAAAGAGATCCACCTGTTGTTTGCCTTCGCTAGAGATTTGTTCTCTGCTTCGAGTTTCAGCGTGGAAGGCATTATGTACACTGAGGGGTCGGATTGGTCCGACTTTAATGCTAAGATTCCTCTAGCCAGTTTGTCGGCTTTCCCATTCCCTGGTATACTTACTTACTTAGAGATTCCCTGGTATGCCTTTATGAAAAGCGACGCAGCAGAGCTTTACCTCGTGCTGTTTCCAAATAACCTTGAGCTCTTCTCTACAACACTTCACAAGCTTCGATTTTATTTCTATAGCAGATATTGCTTTTATCGTTGCCTGGCTGTCAATGAAAAATGTGATATCCTCCTGTGGTATTGCCCTCATCGCAGTTTCACGGGCTACTATAATCAATGCCAGGATCTCTGCCTGGAAACGCTGCTGAAGTTCGGAAGCCGAGCTGACATAGAGATACCAAGCGGTTCAGAGAAAGTGCCTGCAGATATATATATTTCCATTTTGGATCTATCGGTGTACACATCTATGGATCGCGTATTAGACGTTCTGCCGTTTTTCCGTTCTTCCCTGCTCAGATAGGTGCTTAGAAATGGCCTCGTGAACTCTAGGTCTGGCGTTGTGTAGTCTGTACTAGATTTTTATTTATTTTGTTTTTTCCTCTTGTACAACCCATGCCCACGTAGCAACGACACTACTACCTGAAAGATCTATTGTATCGGAGGGTTGGAGTTAGTCTTACAGTCGTACTACCTCCCTTATGAAAGTGAGTATGTCTTTAGTAGTGGAGCATTTCAGTTCAACTGAAGTAAGTATCTCCTTGTGGAGAATACGTTTCCTTAACCAGTGTAGTGCCGGGCATTCACAAAGAATGTGATCGGATATTTAATCCTCCTCTAAACATAAGCGACAATCCTTCACTTGGCACAGGTTCATCTTGTTAACGTGGTATCTCAAGCCGCAATTGCCAATAAGAAAGCTCACAAGCTTCTTAATGCTTTCCCTATCTAAGTTAAGGATTTCCTTATAGGAGTTAGGCTTGATTAATCGTTTGGATTGTCTTAGGCCTGGCCCATTGGTCTAGTGGTCTAGACGAAGTTTGTTTTCCCATTCGTTAATCAGCGTTGCAGCTGTCACCCAGTTGACGCCACAATAAGGGTCAGGACCTATGAACGAAAGTTTCTGAGCCAGCCCTAGCAAGCTCATCTGCAGGTTCGTTGCCCACAATCCCTTGGTGTTCAGGGACCCAACTGAGTTTTACCCTGTTGTATTTGGTAAGGTCTTGTAATGCATCGTAGCAGCATTTCACGGTTCTGGAGTCCATTAGGTTAAACGATAGGACCATAAGTGCTGCTTGGATATCTGAGAAGATATGTATTCTAGCGCCTTTGATCCCCTTGCGGAAATTGTGTCTGGGGCAGATCTCAATGGCAAGGATTTCAGCCTGAAGCACAGTGGGAGTCGTACCCATAGGTACCGAAATTTTTGTGTTGGGTCCAAAGACCCCAGCTCCAACTCCAGAATCCATTTTCGAACCGTCGGTGAACCAGACCAGACTTCTAGGGTCCAGCGTTGGAGCACCATTAGACCAATTTCCGCGGTCCAATATTTCAACCTCGAATAACCTACCGAAGCAAGGTTGCCCGACCATAATATCTGGTAAAGTGCAGAACATTTCTTGCAGCCATTTTCCTAATGAAGATTGGTAGGGGTGTAAGCCCAACAATAGCTTCCAGAGCTGTCGTAGGGCAGGTGCGCAACTGTAATGCCAAGACAGACAATTCTTTGGAACTTCTGCAACTTGTTTGCGGTTGTCTGCTGGTGAGTTTTTGGCCACCAGACGATGGCCGCATATGTGATAATGGGTCTAACCATCATTATGTATAACCGATGTATCATCTTAGGAGAGAGACCCCAAGTTCTGCCGTATAGGCGTTTACTGGCCCACAGTGCCCTAGTATCGCGCTCAGTGGCGGACTTGATATGTGAATTCCAATTAAGTCGTTTTTCAAGAATTACACCAAGATATTTGACTTCGCTGGAATAACCGACGGTTGTGTAGCCTGATCTATGAAGATCTACTAACAAGTTGTCGATGACTATTGACCATAGCAGGGAGCAAAGAACGCTTTTGTTTTCGTAATGAAAAATTACCTCTCTCACACCATCAACGGAGCTGAGGATGAAGAGTGCAGAGCACAATATATGTGGTATTCCCTACAGGCCAAATCACTGCTAGGAGCTTCAAAAGGCCACCATCAACACGCCAAAGAAACATGGTGGTGGAGTGATGAAGCTAAGAAGGTGATGAATGAGAAGAAAACGACTTTCAAAGCTTGGTCAAAGTGCCCCTCTAATAATAGTGACGAAAAAGTTCGCCTCGAAATGGAATACAGATGTTGCAAGAAAAAAGCGAAAAAGAAGTGCGCCCAGCTTCAAGCAGAGAGTACGGAGGGCCTGTATCGGAAGCTGGAGAAAATATCTTCCCCGGTTGTTGATGCAAACCAGGCTATCCAGGAGCTGCGAAGACACAATATGAACAAGAGCGCAACCATCTTCAAAATAGCCGCCCAAAGAAGGAGGAGTGCTCAGAAGATTCGTTCGCCAAAGTTCATTAACAATGCTCATGGCCAGCTTCTTGTGGATGACGACAAAATTCTGCAGAGGTGGCGGCAGTATTGCGAAGAATTTTTAAATGAACAGTTTCCTCGGCTATACTTTCCAAGAGCCACCCCTAACTGTGAAGAAATACCCGACATTACAGTCGAAGTAGCTAGTGAGGCGGTCAAATACTCCAAAAAACGAAAAGCGGTTGGGCCATACCCTCAGCGTTCTGGAAAAAGATGGGAGAAATCGGGTTCAGATGGCTTAGAATTCTCATCTCCAAATTTGTGAGAGGTGACCCAATGCCGAATCAATGGAGGGAAAGTTACCTGTATACAAAGGGAAGGGTGATACGCGAATCTGTGATAACTACCGTTCGATCAAGCTGATGTCACACACCATGAAGATCGTTGAGCGGGTATTAGGTGGCCGACTGCGAAAAATAATAATGATCAGTGCGGGTTTGTCTCGGGTAAATCAACCACAGATGCAATCCAAAGTATAAGGATCATAATGGAAAAACATCGTGATTCCTTAAGGGATTTGCATATTGTATTGGTTGAGTTTGAAAAGGTATTCGACAGACAACCACGAGATCTGATATGGGTGGCACTAGGACATCGAGGGGTTCCAGAAACCTATGTACAGATGATCATGGACATGTACAAGGGAGCGAAGACAAGAGTAAGATGCCCCGCTGGAGTAACCGAAGAGTTCCCAATCAAAGTCAGGGTGCACCAGGGAAGCGTCCTAAGTCCTTTGCTCTTTATTACAGTCCTTGATTATCTGCTTGAAGGTAAAGTGATGAACCCCAAGGTACATCAGTTATGATTGCTGACGATGGAGCCATCATAAGTGAGGATGCTACATCCCTGCAACGGGCGCTTGATGTGTGGGTGGACGCTCTGAATGGAAAAGGGTATCGCATTAATTCAAAAAAGACAGAGTACTTGTGCTGCCCATTCTCTGATCCACTCAGGCCTATTCCAGACATTTATTTGAATGGAACAGTTCTTCCCAAGTGCGAAAAGTTCAAATATCTGGGATCTATGATTAATAGCAAAGCAACCTGTGATCACGACATCAATCATCGCGAAAGCGTATGATAGATGAAATGGCGAGAAAATTCCGCTATCTTCTGTGACAGAAAAATGCCACCTAAGTTGAAAGGAAGGCTCTACACCGCAGTTGTACGTCCAGCGCTCACATACGGTTTACAATGTTGGACGATGTACAAAACGTATGAGAGTAAATTAACGGCAGCTGAGATGAAGATGCTTCGCATGACAGCAGGAGTGACAAAGCTTGATCGAATAAGAAGTTCGAAGATCCATGGAAGCTTTCACATCAAGGAAACCATCGTACAAAAAATAGAGCGCGACCGGCTCAGCTGGTATGCCACGTTCAAAGAAGAGATCATTTGAACCCTGTTAAAAATGCAATATCAATGCACGTTACAAAGACATCGCGATGTAGGAAAGGCAGGCCTATAAACGCCTGGATCAGACAAATGTGACGACATCGGCATTTCATTGGCCTCAGTAACCGAGTGATCCAAAATCGGCAGGCCTGCCTATATTTTCTGAGGTCAAATAGGCGAACCCCACAGGCGGATCAGTATAAATGCGGTAAAGTGGGAGGGTTGTGATCCCTTGTTTTCGGATTATGGCCTCGCTGATAAAAGAAAGAAGAAGAAGAAAAAGAAGGGAGGAAAGAACTCCTCCTTGACGGCAGCCTTTGGCTGGACTAATAGCCGCCGTCTATGCTTTTATAAAGATGTCTAGCGGAAGCAGCTTAAGAATGGCCTTGAGTCCTGCTGTTGGTGGCGTTCTCATTGCACTGGTTGTAGCGATGCATGCTAGTGTTTGTACTTTTGTGACGACAGTTAGTTTATTAGATAGATAGATAGATATATTTATTTTCACAATAAGTTTACAGTGGGGTTGTTGTCGCACAATTTACACAGGTACAGAGATTTGATATTTAATAGTTATATCTTTCTACTGAAATATTAATTTTAAAATCGACGCAAGTCGTGAGTAAGAGAAATAAAAGAAATATTTGGAGGAAAAATTCGAAAGAAAAACCTCCAAACAGTTAGGTTATTATTTTTGCTCTCGGTTTGTCACCATACAAGGCTGCCATAAGTTAGTATTGGCCTTACTATAGCTGTGTACATCCATAGGATGATTTTGGTTTGGTTTCCGCGAATATTCTGTTGCACGAGTACAAAGCTATCGTGGCTTTTTGACTCTATCTTTAATGTTCAGTCTCCAGTTCAGTTTCGTATCGAGCACCAGGTCTAGGTATCTCGCACTACTGGAGATACTCAGGGGAATACCCCTTACAGAGGGTGCTATGAATTGTGGAATTATACTTTTGTTAGTGTCCACATCACTTCGTCCAGGTGTCAATGGTTTTTAGCGCCCCGATTGTTGGTTAACCGATGACTAATGTGACAAATCTTATGCTTTCCGAAAATGGTGCCACGAATTGTAGATACAACTGATCTTCATTTTTCCAATGATAAGGTTAAAATTAATAGTTCTGTCGGGAAATCCCAATTTAACTCAAAATCACTCAAACAATCTACTCCTACTGCAATTTTCGCATTCATTCTTTTCATAAGTACCTACACACGACCACTTAACTATGTATTGCAGGAATATGATATTCATTTAATTGAAAGTCACGTTTCTAACAGTAATTATTTTTAGTTCTCGTCTATGGTGTGCTATGGTGCAGCTTGTTAAGTGAAAATTTCTTCCTCAGTGCTGTTCGCTGAGGTTATGATACATAGTGCTTCCCCGAATAGGGGAAAAATAACTTCGTGGTTATGACGTTTCTATTAATCATTCGGCAAGTCAGACATTGTGTTCTGTGTACCGCCACGCCGATTCGACACTCGGTCTAGCAGAGCTTCTTCTTGTGTTTGAATTAAAATTCATTCAGCGGATGTCAACGAACACACCTTGAACGTCAGTCACTAGCCAAACAAAAACACTACGATGCGCGCGATCATCGGATGCGATCGTGCCGCGTAATTTAGTTGTCTCCTAATAATTAACCAACATTTCTACTGTTTGTCTGTGTTTCGGTTCTCGGCGTTCATTGGAAGTGATGATAGTTTGTCACGACCGAATTTTTGCACGACTACACGCACGAATAGATAAAACAAGCGGAAAGGGAGCGGTCCGACCGACTGGATGGGCTGATTAGTTTGCATCCCAATCGTGTGTTGGCATTAGAAATACTAAACAAATTCTTGAAATTAATTTGAATTCGAATCTGATTGAGCAGGTGGAGCGTAGGCACAAGTTTGATTTGTGTACCTTACCAATTGGATGCAAAAAGTGGAAATGGATGGACTAACTACAACAAGAATTTCTTGATCTCAATGGCCCTTGTGACCCGAGTTGTCCATTGTATGTTGGGTAGGTTATGGGCGGCATCTTGTGCGGCCGACACAACGACGCGCGCCAGAATGGGCATGATCAATGGTTTAGAGCCTGAAATTGATTTCTATTATTGTGCGGCGATCGTCGTGGGTTCTTTTTATCGGTCCTTGCCGTACCCTTTCCATTGTGCTGCAGTGCGGCTCTTTATGTGTGTTTATATCTATAAATGGATTCAATTCGATTCAGTGCGGTAGAAGTATCTTCCTGAGTGATCCTATATCAGGTCCGCATGTTATCGTTTGTTTCGTGAGACTTTGTCTAGACGCTGGGAAGTTCAATGATACGCTAAAGTGGTCTCTTGAAATATGAATTGTTTCCCGGAGTCATGGAGGGGCAACGACATTTCAACATGAAATACATAAACTTCATTTGAATATAATTTTTTTTTTTTTGGAAATGATCGTGCCTGGCTGGGGGGAGGACAGAGAAAATTGGTTGCAAAGAAAAGCAACCTTCTAAGCGAAAAGGTGTTAATCTGACGCACTCCCTTCATACCCAACTGATTCCTTGAGATTCACTATAATTGAAGTTGAATGTTATTCGCCATAAAGGACCTCAGCCACTGCGGACATTCAAAGCATTGTTTACATTTTATTTACATATTTATTTATTTTTTTTTTTTTATATTTTTTTTTGATTCGATTCGGTTACAATTGTTTCAAGAAGACTAACGAAAGTTCACTTTGAAGAGTCATTCAATACACATATGGTATGTATGTATGTATGTATATAGGCTCTAGGCTTTTGCATCACCATCGTTACAAGATTTTTTCAGTACAACGATTCTACGTATAGCCGAATCCCGAAAAGAATTACTTCGGTGACAAGATCTGTCCAATCTGCGACATCAGTTTTGTTGGGATATAGGTATGCGAGTTCATGAAAATGACGCAGCTCACCTACTCAGCCAAAATCTAAATTTCAAATCAGACTACTGTCACGCTGTCTGCACATGATTGGTGTCAGCACCGAGTGTAGTGCTCGCATTAGGGCGTAGCATGTATTTTCTGAAAGCAAACAATTTATGGTGTTACCATATTATTATGGTGATAAAAAGGGACTGTGGGGTATCTCTTGGCCTGGCATTCTACCCATGCAGCAGGCTCAATAAATAAAAGCATTGACCCATCCGCACTTGAGTGTGCTTATTCCTGTGGGTATATTTAGAAAACGTCACGAACCTGGCAGACGGTCCACCCCATCATTCCCAGATGTGCAGTTTAGAGACAGAGACTGATCATCTTACACCATTCCTGGACTTCGGCCGACGAGTTCATACAGTAATCGCCTAAAAAGAGAGGACGGGGAAGGCGGAAGAGTTACAAGACTGACAAATATCACATTGCTTACGTATGATTAAAAAGGGAAATTGAAAGCATCCCTCTACTGGGTTTCGGAACACAAAGCAACTGCCCCTGTTTTATGCGAATGTCTAAGTCTAAGCAGAACCAGATGGACGTTCGTCAGAGAGTCAAAAAACCAGGGGCGGACTAATTAAATGGACTATCCTAATGAACGAGATCCGAATGAAAGGTGAACTTCCGAGTAAAGCTACGCCACCGTCTCGTCTTATGTCCTGTATCTCCTTGTGGGTCCTACGGCCTCTACTACGTGGTTTCTGGTAATGTGTCTCAGCTCTTTCCAACTTTTCCCCAACTGCTGTGCCTCCTTTTCGATTGTTCTGCGCCATGTTCTCCTCGGACCGCCAGGTCTTCTGCCATCCTGAGTTAAATGGTTCCATTGCATAGCATGGTTCGCTATGGAACTGTCACCTTTTCGGAACGTCTGATCAATCCACTGACACTTCCGTCGTTGGATGGTTGTGCCTATTGGTTCCTGAAGCGTCCTTTCGTAAAGATGTTCCTTAGAGATACCATTGGGCCACAAAATCCCTAAGATATTGCGCAGGCATCTATTTATGAACCTTTTCAGCTTTCTGGTGATAGTACTGGTCACTCTCCACGTACTGCAACCATATAACAGCACGGATTCAACGTTGGAGGGCAACAGTCTTATCTTGGTGTTCAAACTGATTGCATTGCTTCGCCATATTTTGGGCAACATCCCGAACGCGGACTTTGCTTTGGCGATCCTGTAGGCTATATCGAGTTCGATTCGAGACAATACTCCCAAAAACTGGAAATCCTCTACTCTCTCTACCAGTTGTCCAGCAATGCATATTTGAGCCGATGAGGCTGATCATTTTAGTTTTTGCAGCATTCATTTTCAGCCCGACGACACCTGTCTCCCTCTCTACATCTGTTGCCATTTGATTGAAGTCCATAATTCTGTGAGAGAGTAAGCGTACATCGTCAGCGTAGTCAAGATGTTTAGGTTGGGATGTAAGAGTCCATCGAATTCCTCCATTTGCCGTCGACAAAGCTACATGAAGCACATCGCTAATCACCAATGGAATAGTATTGGTGACAGAATATAGCCTTGACTTACCTCATTTTTGATCTCAAATTCCTCAGATAACCTTACTCTCTGCGGAACGTAATATTTGGAGCCTTCATATAGAGGTTTGATAATAGCAATTAGTTTATTGGGAATACCTCTCCTGGGCAATGCACGCCAAATAAACTCGCTGTTGACACTATGGAACGCCTTCTGAAAATCGATGAACAGCAGGTGGAGTGGCGATCGATATTCAACGCACTGTTCGATGATAATCCGCATGGTGTTGATGTGGTCGACACAGGAGGATCCAAAGCGGCAACCCGAGATGTTGTTTGATTCGGATAATTTTAGCTATTATCTTAGTTACAGCAGGCAACTCGCAGATACCCCTCCAGTTTCCGCACTCCATTAAATTTCCTTTCTTAGGAAGCTTGACGCTTATTCCCTTTTTTCACTCATCAGGAGAGCTCTAAGCTTCCCAAGCTCTCTCTCAGCCGATGTTGTTGGCGCTGCTCATACGAGCAAGTACTATCGCCTTGTTGGTTTTAAGTGCCTTGATCGCGATAGTAATCTCATCATTACTGGGAGTCGTGTTGCGTTTTCGGGCGTTTCTTACCCCAGCATCTCAGTCTGATTTGGAAGCATACCGCTAGCGAATACGTGGCTCAAAACCGTAGCAAAATGCTAATTCCACCACTTGAGCTGGTTCTCATCCGAAATGATCAAGAAACCGTCTAGGCTTTTCACTGGGTATTGGCAGGAGCTGCGACTACCTGTCAGCTCTTTGGTGATCCTGTAGACGGTCCTGTTGTCGCACCTTCGTACAGCTTCTTCTGCTTCTGTAGCCAGCGCGTTGATGTAGTTGCGCTTGTCGCGTCGCACGCTACGCTGAACTTCTCTCATCCTCATGCGATATAGGGACTCTAACTCACTTCTCCCCGCTGCTGGGGTAGCTGCAACGCGAGCTTTCAGCTATTTTCGTTCGTCAATCCGTCCCTAGGTATCCTCGGAAAGCCACGCCCTATGTCTTCCCTGCGATCGACCGACAATTCTTTAAGCACCAGATGTAAAAACATTTTTCACAGCACACCAATGGTCTTGGATGGTTGCGGGCATTGAGCTGCTGATTGCTTCCGCACCTTGCGAAAAGTGCTCCCTTAATTGTTGGTGCATTGAGGGATCACTAAGTCTATCGATGTTGAACCTGGACATTCGTGTGTTGTGAGATCTTCGAACTGCAGCAGGGCGTAGGGTAGGTAGGTAGAAGTGGCGGTTCTGTAAAAACAGAGACCCAATTAGCACTGTTGTGCCGTTATGATACCACGACTCATGCGACCTTGGATGTTGATGTGTGTTGGTGAGGACAATCTAGAACCAGCCTGTGGAGTTTAAGAAGAGTGTTAGTTCATTTATGTTCTTACCCGAGATTTCCTCAAGTGAATTGTAGAAGGGTTTGCCTAATGCTTGATGTCTAGCCCTAGCTAGTGCTGGACAATTGCACATGTAGTGGATAATTGTTTCTTTTTCGGTGGCTATGTTGCAGCTACGGCAGTGTGTATTATATGGGATACCTAGTTTGGCTGCATGCTCTCCTACCGGCCAGTGTCCCGTGATTATCGCGATTGTACGGGCAATGTCTTTGCGCGTTCTGTTCAATAGGGCGGTTGTTTTGGTCTTGTTGTAGTTAGGCCACATCTTTCTGGATATGACGCAGTTCGTTAACCTGGACCATTTAAGGCTAGCTTTTCTAAGAAATATTGAGGAGATGTTTGCCTTAATTGCTCCGAGCGGGGTGTGAACAAGTTCCGCAAGTAAGCATTGAAGGGCTGAGCCTCGCCTGGCCAGTTCGTCAGCATGTTCGTTGCCATCAACGTTGTTGTGGCCTGGAACCCAGACTAGGGTCACCATGCATTGGCCATCTAGCGAGACCAGCTCCTGTCGGCATTCTAGTACTAGTTTTGAGGAAATAGTTTCCGAGGCAATGGCTTTGATAGCAGCTTGGCTATCGATTAAAATAGCGATTCTTTGCCTTGGTAGTGTATTTGTGTTTGACTTGATTTGGCGACAGGCTTCGCGAATGGCGAGTACTTCCGCTTGAAAGACGCTGGCAGCGTCCGGGAGTCGGTACGATCTTGCGATGTTCAGGGGCTCCGAGAATACACCCGCACCAACCCCACAGTCCATTTTTGACCCATCGGTGTAGACTGTTAGATCGAAACCACTGGTCGCCTGTCCATCTTGGCAATCTTTTCTTGTAGGGAATCGTACATCGAAACGCTTTGTGAAGTTCAATGTGGATGTAGTCTGTTGGAGTCGATATGAGTTCTCCTGGTAGAGAATCTAGGATATTGCTGTGTCCATAGGGTTTCGCAGTCCAGCACTCGGACTCTCTGAGTCTGATTGCGCTGTGCGCTGAGATGTTTGTGATATGTAGATCTAGGGGTAAAAGGTATAGCAGGACTGTTAGAGCGTCTGACGGATTTGACCGTAGGGCGCCTGTGGTGCCTATGCATGCTGCTCTTTGCACCTTATTTAGTTTGGTTATGTTATAGGCTTTTTTAAGGGCCGGCCACCATACTATCAACCCGTAGGTAAGGATTGGGCGTACTACGGCTGTGTTCATCCACAGGGTCAATTTTGGTTGCAGGCCCCATCTTTTGCCGAAGGTTTTGTTGCAGGCATAGAAGGCTATACATGCTTTCTTTACTCGTTCGTCTATGTTTGGTTTCCAGTTAAGTTTAGGGTCTAGAATAACTCCTAGGTACTTAGCGCTGGAAGATAAAGAGAGTATCTGACCGTTTAATCGAGGAAGATTGAAGTCGGGTATTTTGGTTTTTGTGGTGAAAAGCATCAGTTCAGTTTTATTTGGGTTGACTCCAAGTCCACACTTTCTGGCCCATGCGGTGACTTTACTTAGAGCACTCTCCATGATCTCACTTATCATGGGAGGGAAAATTCCCGACACTAAAATCACCATGTCGTCCGCATACCCACCTATTTTAATTCTTTCTCTGTCAAAGCATAAAAGGATTTTATTCATGACTATTAGCCCTAGTAGAGGTGAGATGACTCCCCCTTGTGGCGTTCCTCTACTGGCAAATTTGGTTATGGTGCTGTTTCCTAGAGATGCCTGAATAGTTCTAGTGCTGAACATAGAGACTATCCATTGACTTGGGTAGGTTTCTATGCCCAGCTCCGTGAGGGTCTCTAGGTTTACTTCAGTGTGTGCATTGTTAAAAGCTCCTTCTATGTCTAGAAAGGTAGCTAAAGTGTATTCCTTATACTGTAGGGATTTTTCTTTTGTTCGCACTACTTCATGAAGAGCTGTTTCTGTAGATCTTCCTTTGAGGTATGCATGTTGGGATTTGGAAAGAGATGACTCGATTGTATCTCGCAGATAGTTGTCTAGAAGGCGCTCGAGGGTCTTCAAAACGAAGGAGGTCAGACTGATTGGTCTGAAATCTTTCGCGTTCTCATGTCCGCGCCTCCCCACCTTCGGAATGAAAACCACTCTCACCCGTCTCCATGAGTGGGGTACATGGTTATTTAGGATGCAGCTCCTGAAAATCGGCACGAGCCATGGGATTGCTACCTCTTGCATTTTTTGTAGCATAATGGGCAGAATGCCATCTGGGCCTGGCGATTTATAAGGGGCGAAGCTGCGAATGGCCCAGGGGATTTTTTCTTCGGTAATAATGGGTATTATGTGTTCCCAGGATTGCAGGCATTGTGAACTGTTACCCTCAGTGTAGCTGTCTTTACATCCGGGAAAGTGGGTGTGTATTAAGATCTTTAAGGATTCTGCAGTTGACTCCGTCCACTTACCATCCGACTTTTTCAGGAGGGATGGATTGGAATGATCCTTCGATAGAATCTTGCTGCGTCTAGCGGAGTCTTTGAGGGTATCAATTGATTGGCAATACTCTATCCAGGACCGTTTCTTGGCCATTCTGATAGCTTTTTTGTATATTTTAAGGCTGTCCGTGTAAGGCTGCCAGTATTTGCACTTGTAGCAGATATTGAAGGTCTCTCTAGTCAGTTTCCTGAGGTTAGAAAGTTCTTCGTTCCACCACGGAGGGAAAGTTTTTTTGCTGTATTTGACCGGACACGCAACTTTAAAAGCATTATTGAAGGCTTTTTCGAAAGTCTTTACTTTTGTGTCTAGTTCTGCAGTGGAGGTTATTAAAGCGTTTGGAGTTCTATGTAGCTTGGATCTAACGACTTGACTAAACTTTGTCCAATCGGTTCTTTTGGGGTTTCTGTAGGGTTTGGGGGTCTCGATCTCGAGATCTACATTGAAGAGGATCCAATTATGGTCTGAAAAAGACTTCAGATTGGATACTCTCCAGTTCTCGACTTTCATACTACTACTGTTATTAGAGAGTGTAACGTCTATGACATCTTCCCAGCCGTTGAAATTTTCCGTTCTCGGAAAAATAAAGGTTAGGGAGCCAAATGCGGATTCTCGGTCTCCTCGGAATCTCTCTGGCCAGGATTAGCTTGAGCCTCAAGCCATCCCATGCGTCACGGATCTTGTGAACGCAGCCGCTTAGGAATTCCTTAGAGAAGGCGTCCTCGCATTTGATGACCCTGTACCCTCGTATGATCTCAGCTGAGTCGAAGCAGGGCAGCGGTCCTCCTTGGTTGTTAATAAGATGGTCCATGACCATCTGGGATAGTTTGACCTCGATGGCTCCCCAGACTTCAGTCACTGCCTTGCCGTCGGTAGAGAGCTCGTCTACCAGGGCGACTTCGAGGTCGTCTCTGACAACCTCGCTGACAGTTCGTGTCGCTTGGAAAGCCGAGGAGGTAGAAGGTTCATTGGGGTTGGGTGTTGACAGCTTAGGGACTTTGATCCTTTGGGAATCGGACTTGATTTCCCCTTGGGATCGGTTGCGCTTTGCTGCATCGCTTTTGGAAAGTTGTGGGGTATTGCGGTAGTTGATGTACTCATCAATAACCTTCTGGAATTTGACTTTATCGGCCAGGTCCCGTTCGGAAGCCGTGCCGTCCACCTCCTTCTTAGTAATCTTACCCAGAATGAAGATGGCACGCTGGTACGCGCTTTTCCTACGGTTGCTGGCCGACTTGTGAGAGTAGGGTGCTTCGCGCTTATGGGCACTAAGTCGAGTGTCCGACGCTGTGGTTGTAGTGGTTGTTAAAGGTTTGGGGAGCGTCTCGCTCTCCGCCGTCTTTTCCTGGCTGGAAGCGAGCAGTTCGACTTCCGATGAAGTGCCAGGAAATTCATTTTTTTTTGTTTTTTTTTGTTGTATTTTTGTTTTCCTTTTCTTTTGTTTTGTTTTTGTTCATTTTTAAATTTTCGGATTTTGGACCCACGAGTAATACGGAATTACGGTCAGTCCCGACAGCGCCGTAGTATCGGGATAAGGCAAAATACGACGGACCCCGCCTGTGCGTCCGAAGGAGTTCGTTAGAGACTGGTTTAACCCCCAGCCTTGCATTCTTGGGCACGGTTTCGTGCATTAAGCGCTCACTCCACCACTGAAATCAGGTACCTCGATCCGATGACCAAAAAGCATAAATAGAAAATTAAGCTATTGAGGAGCTAAGAATTCTCTTTGATGCCTCCTGGTCTTGGCTAACCCCATCTTGACATCGTACAAGATTGCTGTGGTGGTTATTTCCGGCTGGCACCCACGTGGAGGGTTAGGATGAGGATTTTTGCCAGCCGCAGCAGGGCGTAATTGGAGAGTAGCTATCATAAGATGGTGATCACTATCACCACATCCCCTCTGTTTCGGACGTCCCCCCGCCTGTTTCGGACGTCCAGGAGACTACTTCTAAAGTGGCGGCTGATGGCAAAATGGTCAATTTGGTTGGAGGTTACTTGCCTGTAGTTGGAAACACAGCTGATTTTGAGACAGGTCTTGCACTCAAACATGGTGCCACCTATCACAAGGCGGTTAGCATTGCAGAAATCCACAAACCTTTCGCCGTTGTCATTGCGGTTGCCTAGTCCATGCTTCCCGATTACATGTTTGAGCCCTTCGTTGTCGTTGCGTACCTGGGCATTCAAATCCCCCATCACTATGACATTGTCTCTATTTGGTATTGTGTTGAAGACGGGGCTTAAAAGATTGTAGAAGTTCTCTTTCTCGTCCTCAGACGAGCCATTTGTTGGGGCATAACACTGTATAATTGTGACGCGTCGTACTCTAGTCCGGAATCTGGGCGTCATAGTCCTATCATCATGAAGCTGCCATGAAATTAGGACCATGCGTGATGTTGTTGTTAGCAACAGTCCGACTTCATATTCTCGTGGAGTTCCGGATGGTCTTCCGGAATAGAATAGTACAGTGTTACACGTTGGGAACTGGTACTCGCCCGCTTCTAACCATCTCATTTCACGTACCCCCAAAATATCATATTTATATTGCATGAATTCATTTTCCAGTTGCAGGAATCTGGCATCATAAGGTCCTTGGCTTCCTGCGCCGAGGAGCGTCCTTACATTCCAGAAACCTATCTTTGTCTGGGTACAATAGCCAAAAGTCGTCAACACGTGGTCAGTCGCTCCTTATCGGAGGCATAGTGTCGGTTTCTGTAGCGAGAAAATGTTCGGTAACGCAAGTTGCTGGCCCACATTACCTAGTCTAGAATCAAGACCCTCGACAACTCGCACTTGCAATTTTAGCCTACACGTATAAAGGTTTATATGTATAGTTGGCCGGGGACCACCACTAGGAGGTAAAGACAGCACTTCATCACGAACTTGTTTGTTGCGCTAATGGCCCAAGCTAAGTTTTGAGCAGTCAGTAGTTTCCCGATCAATCCTTAAATCTTGTGGAATACCATCGCAATCTCATTGAGGGTAGGTCATCAGCCGAAAATTCATCTATTTTCAAGCATTCCACAAAGTTTTTGGATCACTGCACAATTTGAACCGTATGCTGAGAATGTCTATACATGCCACACCGTAGAGCGAAAAATGAAATTCAGTAAACCACCGCGAAATCGTAAATCTGGGTCATTAAAATGGCATAGATATTCCATGTCACTGACCATGCGTATAAGAGTCGTTAGTATCTTTTTTCCTCCATCGCCAGGAGAAAACGAACAATCACCCGCTAGACTTCCATCCAATTGCAAGCTACTCGACTAGACAATTTTAAGCCGATTCCATCATCCACTATGACTCACATCTGCACGTGTGCGCGTATTCAAAAGTATTATATCTAAGCGAATACTGTTTGCCATGCTACAAGACCCAATGTCGGAGGTAAACATTATCGTCGTCTAAAAGGCTTAAGCAAAATACAAATATATTTCACAATGCAAACTTAATCTCGCCTTCTTGCGATGTGTGCGTCTGTGACTGTATCTGAGCATCTCGGTTTATTATGCGTGGTTGATGCGAAATAATGTTTGAACTTCACCAAACCGATGGTATTTGTACAGCATTTTCATCAGCACTGCGGTAAAAACAAATAAACTTGGATAAACGTAAACAACAAAGTCATAGCCAAATAAAAAATCCACCTCACCCATTCAGATAATTACACAATTTCATATCTCACATCAAATGCGAATTATGATGAGATATGTAGTAGAACATACTGTTTCATAGGATGAAAGTATTAAGAAATACACAAATCATGTGTATAATTGGAATCAAATCTCGGCCTATGACTGCTGCTGTTTAAGAGAAGTCCCGCGGCCACTATATCAACAATGTAATCTTCTTAATGTGCAGAGATAAGTAGGGTCCGTCCACTATAAGTCGGCTTTCGGCATTCGGCTACTTAGCATTACCATTCCCAGTGAAGGCAATTAGTCGGAGTGATCAGGTCAATGGCTTTTTGATTTAAATTTTTCGTCCATCAGCGACCGCAAGCCACTTCTTACGTATATGTGTACAGGCGCCAAGATTTAGGTCATAAAATCTCGTTTTATTTTTAATTCCAAAGGGTGACATAAAAATGAAAAAGAAGACAGAATCAAACACTTTCTTAAGAACGTGAAATGGGGACGAGTAATTATCATATTAATTTTCAAAAATTCAAAACTAATGTATTGTGGTTGTTATCAGTTGTTGTAGGTTGGATGCCTTAAGGAGGATTCGTTACGGTTGAGTTTGTATGATGATTGAATGTGTTTTGAGACTCACACTTCGAAATGTTTAATCTAAAAATAGGTTTTATGGGGTTTTTAATACCACAATCACAATTTATTAGGAACAATTTCGGGGATATTACATTTATACTCGAAGACTTTCAACTCGTTGTCGTGTGTTATGAATTTGTTCCCTTTAATGTGCAGATTCATGCAGACTGAAGTGGATTTAGTTACCTAAAGGATTGTAAATGAATTTATTCATTTTGTGTTGCATTCCATTTACCCTAAAAGAGTTCATGCAAAATGATTTTAGTCGTCGACTTCGAATTTGAAAATTAAGTCGTCATTTAGTTTGAAAGTCGTTAAGTAAAACAATAATTTTCGTCAATTCAATGATTGAAGTCACAATGCATGTCATTTAAATGCTTTCAAGGCTTTGAAGATTTGAAGTCATTTGAGAATAGGTTAGGTTTAAGTGGCTGCCAGCTTACGCCAACACAGATAGACCAAGCAAGGTCCGTTGTGGTACCACGAAGGATCATATAATCCCAGCGTACTATTTAGAACCAATTAGAGCTTCTAATGAAGCGAAGGGGGCTCCTGGTGTCTACACCTATCAGATCGCCAAATCGTTAAAATAGAAAGCTCCTAGGTGAAGCGTTCTTCTACGGGAAAGAGCTGGGCAAGCACAAAGAATGTGAGGAATGGTTTTTCCTCTTCTTCGTCCAAGCAGCTTCTGCAAAAATTATTTGAATATACGCCAAGCCTTGTTTGCCCATAATATGGTATAGCTTACACAATAGCGTTCGCCCAGACGAACAGTTAGTATAAGAGTTGCACCATGCTACTGGTGGATCGAGGAGATAAAAGCACTTAGGACAAGGTGTCTACAAGACCGACGCAGAGTCCAACGATCGAGGGGAAGAGTCGATTTTCAGGAGCGTCTAGCCACATTCAAACTGGGGAGACGCGACTTAAAAAAGGCGATCAAAGAGAGTAAAACAATATGTTTTAAACGACTCTGTAACGAAGCAGATATAAACCATTGGGGTATGGCGTACAGGATGGAGATGACAAAGCTGAAATGTCATACGTCCCCACAAATAACTTCCCCAGCTATGTTAAGATCCATAATAAAGCACATACTCGTATTCCCCCATAGACCATCTACTTTGTGTGATACAATCAGTGAGACTAATGCTGAGCACATCCCTGCTATAACACGGAAGGAGCTACTTGAAGCATGCAGGATGATAGGAAGCAACAAAGCACCTGTCCCAGATGGCATCCCCAATAAGGCGGTGAATGTGGCTGTTCAAAAAAAAGCCCGATATTTTTATAGCCACGATGCAAAAGTGTATAGAGGAAGGAGTTTTTCCTGGGTCATGGAAGCTTCAACATTCGGTACTACCAAAAGGCAACAAACCACCTGGAGAACCATCGTCATATCGCCCAATAAGTTTACTCGACACTTTGGGAAAGATACTTGAACGAATAATATACAACAGACTGCTCGTGGCAGCAGAATAGAAAGCAGCACTGTCAGACCATCAGTTCGGATTTAGAAAATCGCGTTCTACCGTTGATGCCATAAAAGCGATAGTTGACACAGCAACCGGAGCGATCTAAGGAGAAAGATAGGTGGACAAGAAATACTGTGCATTAGTGACTCTGGAATCAAAAAAGGCTTTAACTCGGCAAATTGGTCGTTCATAAAGAGATCGCTAGGCAGAATGGATACTCCATACAACCTATTGAGGATAGTTACAAACTATTTCATCAACAGGATGTTGAGGTACCAGACTGACGAGGGGGTAAGGTAGGTAGGTAGGTAGAAGTGGTTGTGTCAGCAAACCATGCCAAAACTTAATTAGCGCAGAAGCGCCGTTTTAATACCACAACTCAAGTAAACTATCGGATGTAACAAGGACGTTAACTACTAGGGAAAAAAAGAAGAAAAAGGGGTAAGGATTATTCAAATCCACCCCGTTACATTGGGGAAGTTCATAATATCCCCAATGCTAATCTCCGCTAGCTTTATAAGGTTGTCAAAAAGAGTTTACCTAAGGTGCGCTGTCTGGCCTTGCCTAAAGTCGGACACTGCAGAGGAAGTGTAAGATTGTTTCCATTTCGTCAGCAGTATTGCAGCTACGACAGTGTGCATTAAATACAATGTTTATTCTGGCCGCATGAGCCCCGATGGGCCAGTGGCCAGTACTAACTGCCAGAACTCTGGCGATATCTGCACGGTTTCTGTTTAGTAGATCTTGTGTTCTTTCCGGGAGTATTTGGACCACATCTGCCTGGAGATGACACAGTTCCGCACCCCCTGCCATCTACTATCAGCCTTTCGCAGATAGTGCGCGAAGATGCCTCCCTTAAGGACCCCCAACGGGACGTTCACCTCCTTTACAAGGGAAGCATCAAGGGCAGATCCTTGCCTCGCGAGTTCCCCTCAATGTTGTGGTGACCCGGAACCCAAAGGAGACAGATCCTTAGCCGGTGACCACGCGAGGCGATTTCTTTTTTGCACTGTTCTACTAGCGTTGAGGATGCAATGGCAGATACTATAGCCTTGATAGCCGTCAGGCTGTCAATGAGGATGGTAATGGTATAAAAAACTTTCACCTTGAAGACACTGCACGCATCAGTAAACCGGTAAGACCTGGAAATATTGAGAGAATCAGAGAATATCCCCGCCCCCACACCGCAGTCTATTTTTGAACCGACGGTGAAAATTGTTGATTCGAACTCATTTGTCAGTATGCCAGTTTCCCATTCCGTCCGGGTTGGGAAGCTGACCGTGACGTCATTTCTAAAGTTCACTGTGGGAGTTATATAGTCGGTCAGATTAACTACCAGATCCTGCGGTAGCAGATTCAGGATACTGTTGTGACCATGCGGATTGGTGCACCAGCATCCTGTTTCTCTTAGCCTGACCGCACTACATGATGATAGATGCATAATGTGAAGATCGAGTGGTAAAAGGTGCAGAATAACGTTCAAGGCTTCGGTTGGGCATGCCCTTATGACACACGTCGCTCATATAGGCGCAGTTTTTTGTAGCCTGTTGATAAGTTTGATGTTATAAGCTTTCCTTAGCGCATGCCACCAGACTAGCGATCTATAAGAAAGAATGGGACGCACCACGGCAGTGTACATCCATAAGACCGTCTTCGGGCGAAGTCCCCACTTCTTGCCTAAGGTCTTGCTGCAGGCATAGAAAGCCACACAGGCCTTCTTTACCCGTTGCTCAATATTAAGCTTCCAGCTTAGTTTAGGATCAAGTACCACACCTAGGTACTTGGCACTGGAGGATAGGGAGAGTAGATGATTTTTTAGCCGTGGAAGCATAAACGTCGGTATTTTGGTTTTAGTGGTTGGGGTTGTGCTTGGGTTGACGCTGAGTCCACATCCAGTGGCCCATGAGCTAATCTTGCCCAAGGCACCTTCCATAATTTCACTGATTACGGATGGAAACATCCCCGATACCAGTATTACCATGTCATCCGCACACGCGACAGCCTTAACTCCATCCCTATCAAGTCTACACACAATTTTGTTGATGACCATAAGCCATAGAAGAGGAGATAAGACCCCAGCTTGAGGAGTTCCTCCAACAACAGATATGGTGGAGCTGCTGTTGCCGAGAGTCGATTGAATGATTCTAGTTTTTAGCATTGTCAATATCCATTTGCTAATAATCTCTTCCACACCCAGTTGGATCAGAGCTTCGTAAATCGATTCCGTACTGACGTTATTGAAGGTGCCTTCAATGTCTAAGAAGGTAGCAAGTGGATTGTCATTTCTATCGTTCGCATAACTTCGTGTAGCGCCGTCTCTGTCGATCGCCCCTTAGTGTACGCATGTTGAGATTTGGATAGAAGGGATTTATCTAGGGTATTTCGAATATGTGTATCTAAGATGTGTTCCAACGTCTTTAAAAGAAAAGAGGATAAGCTAATGGGTCTGAAATCCTTTGCGGATCCATGACCCCGCTTCCCAGCTTTCGGGATAAACACAACACCAACAGGTCTCCAGCTCAGGGGAACGTGGTTTAGCAGAATACAGCTTCTGTAGATCGGAAGTAGCCATGGGACCCCCTGGTCCAATGTTTTTTGCAGCATAATAGGGAGAATGCCGTAAAGGCCGGCCGATTTATAGGGAGAGAAACTATTAATAGCCCAGGAGGTATTAACTGCTGTAATTGTTGTCTTAATGTCATTCCAGGAAGAAGATTGCGCGACCTGAGCTACTGGTGGGAGGGAAATCTCATTACTACATCCTGGAAAGTGTGTTTGCATTAAAAGTTCCAGTGACTCGCTAGAGGAGTCCGTCCAAGTCCCATCCGCCCGTTTAATAAAGGACGGGCTAGAATCTTTCTCAGCCTGGCAGAGTCTTTTATGGTCTCAATGGACTGACAGTAGTCTTTCAAAGCAAGAGACTTGGCACTTTTAATGGATTTCTTGTATACCTTCAGACCATCCTTATATGGTTACCACAACTTGTGTTTAAAGCAGATATTAAAGATCTCTCTAGTTACCTTCCTTAGATTAGATAGATCTTCGTTCCACCAAGGGGGGAATTTTTTTTTGCTATATTTAATAGGACACGAAACCTTAAAAGCCGCACCCATGGCTGTTTCGAAAGTCCTGATTTTGGCGTCTAGTTCCTCGGCTGATTCAATTTTCAAGTCGGGTATTCTATGAAGTTTTGATTTAATAACCTGACCAAACTTCTTCCAGTCAATTCTCTTAGGGTTTCTAAATGGCTTGGGAGCCTCAACCTCGAGACACACATTGTAGAGAATCTATATGCGGTCGGAGAAGGACATTCGATCGGGTACTCGCCAGTTAACTACCCTAAGGTTATTATTGTTGGTTTTGAGAGTGATGTCTAAAACTTCCTCCCACCGTCTGAAATTTTCCGTACTCGGAAAAACAAAAGTTGGTGTATTACCCCCGTTACAAACAGAAAGGTTGGACATCACTAGAGGGACTCGCCGCGTTCGTTGATTTCAGAGCTGCCCCATAATGTATGCCTGGCATTTACGTCGCAGCCCAGAAGTAGATTGTCCTTTTTTGCCGTTGTCATTAATGTTAAATGGCGTACCTAAAAAGTAAATCGTAAAGATATAAAAAGAGTAGGATATAAAAAGATTGTATTTGCAACCTCCAATTTAACTACTGTTAAATCGGCAGAGCTAAAATCAGGACATAAAAATACATTCAAATGTTCTTTAGCTAGGATGCAAGTCCTAGGTTTGTTACTAACCTAGTTTGTGGTCTTGTAGAAGCCTTGAGCCCTTTTATGGATGAACCCTTCAGCCAGGGTACCTGTATAATGACGATATCTATATCCTCCTTGCCGAGGAAGACAAGCAAATTATCTCTTCGAGTGGTGCAGATTAATCTGAATAGTGTTCAGCATTGGTGGTAGGTGGAACGGTGACACGCCCCATGGCCTCTGACATCCTGTCGGAACCATCGATTTCACCTGAATCTTCATCAGGACCAGGGGGGCAGAAAATCCTTAATTTAGAATGCCTTATGCCGAAACGCAGCTTGTGATAGGATTTCTCGAGAGCCACCAGACTAGCCTCGTTGATCAGCAGCAGGAAATAGGAGCTGTTTTTCTGAGGTTCCTCTGCCTTGATGACTGCCCAGTCATCCATCGGAACCGCCGGATTGTGCAGTTTTAGACATTGGAGAAGCCTTCCCCCATCAATCTGCATATTGGGCAGCCAAATGCGGGCCTTAGGCCTACTGGGGAGATCATTAACAGGGATAAGCTTGAGCTTCAAACCCTCCCAGGCGTCACTAACCTTAGTGACACACTCGCTTGGAGCACCGGTCCTCGCATCTGATGACCCGATAACCCCTGACCAACTCGGCGGAATCGAAGCACGGCAGAGGTCTCCCAGGATTTCCCAACAGGTAGACCATGACCATACCCGATAGTCGATGCTATCCCACGCTTCACTGACCGTCTTGCCACCTGAGGAGCGCTCGTCCACGAGGGCGACCTGCAGATGGTCTCTTACCACTTCGGAAAAGAGGCGCGTTGTTTGAGTAGGACAGACCGAGGATGTACCTGGTAAATTTTGTGTCGTAGTCGGCGTCCTGACAACCTTGCTTGCCTTGGTGTCATTCTTCTGTTGTGGATGTTGGTGCTTCTCAAGATGTGCGATGCACTCATCGACCACAGCTTGATACTTGGCCTTATCTGCAGCGGTACCAGCTGCTTCGTTTTTGGCAACCTTGTCAAGAACGAATCGAGCCATCTTGTACCTGCTCTTCGTGATGGCATCTGGGGTTTTGGATTTCTTTGACGAACCAGCGCCACTAACCATAGTGCCTTTGGGTGCCATTTCGGTGTTTGCTGTTGTTGTTGCCTGATGAGCCGCCTTCTGTACGCGAGAGGGAGTACTTTGCCTAGTACTTGCTGCGGCTGAAGGGAAGACTGAAGACTCCTAACTGGAGGCTAGAAGCTCGTCTTCCGATGAGGAGCCAATGTCAGGCATCCCCACAACATCTTGCGTGTCTTTTTTATTATTTTTTTTTCTTGGTTTTTTTGTTTTTTGTTTTCCATTTTTTTTTTTTGCTTGTTATTGGTGGTCCCACGAGTAGGTCCAGGAAGAAGAGTAAGTCCTGGCAGAGCCGACATACTAGGATAAGGCGATTATACTACCGAACTCGACTGGGCATCGATAGGGACCGTTCGAGACCAGCTCTGTTTTATCACCAGCTGGCCATGCAGCCCTTGGCATGAGTGCCTACACACCTTGGCTTAAGTGAGATTTGTATGGGTTAACTCCCCACCTTCGTTTTAATGAACAACAGCACACGATTGAGTACATGCGTGTAAATTCTTAGCTGACACTAGACACCTGAAGGGTAAATAGCCATTTCCGGCGGGCGCGCACGGGGAGGACCAACGGTGCGGATTTTTGCCCACCCTCATCAACAGGAAGTTGAGGTACCAAACCGACGACGGGGTATAGTACTACAACGTTACGGCAGGAGTCCCGCAAGGATCGGTACTAGGTCCTGTCTTATGGCACATCATGTACGACGGAGTCCTGCGGCTAGCATTGCCACAAGGAGTTAAGATAATCGGGTTCGCTGACGACATCGCCGTAGTCACCGTGGCTAAACACATCCACGAAATAGAATCAGCAACAAACAAAGCAATCGAAAAAAATTAAAGACTGGCTAGGATCCGCCGGCTTAGAATTAGCAGACCACAAAACTGAAGCTGTTCTTATAATAAGTCGAAAAGCTGTTGAATATGCGAATATTCAAGTCGGAACTCAGACTATAAGAATCAAGGAAGCAGTCAAATACTTAGGAGTAATGCTCGGCAATAGGTTAAGGTGTAAAACGCATGTGGAATACTCGAGCAAGAGGCTACACTACTGCAGGCAGCCCTATCTCGAATACTGCCAAACATCGGTGGATCTGGATATGCTAGACGGATTCTACTATTCAGAGTGGTTAGCTCGGTTCTCCTATATGCTGCATCGGTTTGGGCGGTGGCTTTAGCGACGATAGAACACGGAGAAAACTATCGTCAATATACAGGCTATGCGCAATAAGAACAATCAGCGGTTTCCGAACAATATCGGACGAAGCAGCATGTGTCTTAGCCGGAATGATCCCCATCGACATCCTCGCAAATAAGATGGTAAGGATCTACGAAAGGAGAACCTCGCGTCATTAAGAAGCCGGTATTGCCAAGAAAATAAAGGAGGGGGAGAAGGCAGCATGTGGCAAATCAGGTGGGATAAAAGTATAAAAGGTAGATGGACCTACAAGCTGACCCCCACCATTGAGGAATGGACCAAGTGAGTGTATGGGGACTGCAACTGCCACCTTACGCAGATTTGGACATTATAACTCACCTCTCTGTCCACATTGTCCGGGCCAGGAGGAAGATACAGAGCACGCAATATTCCATTACAATCGCTTTACGGAATGGAGAAATAACCTGCCCATTCCTTATAGACCAAATGCTGCGGTTAGAGGAGAGTTGGCTGGAAATTTATACACTTATAACGAATGTGCAAAAAGAGCTCCGAATAATTGCGAGATCAAGGAGAACTGGAGCAGCGATACAAGAGGCATAGCATTAATTGCTAACCAGCCCCGAGAAGTAACACCTTACGGCAGTCCCGCGTGGAGAGTGGTAGAAATGTGCAGGGTGTGGATTAGTGCGTAGGCGCATTCCTGGCATTGATTATTCGAGCTTGCGAATCGTGCAAGCTAGCAGCCCGGGCAACTAGTATCTTTCGAAGGTTATCACATCCCTTGGCGCAACAAAAACAAAAAAAAAACCTATAATAGAGCCAATATGCAATCGGTTAAGAGAGATCAATTTCTTAGAGATTTTCAGATCCAACTTGCACCAAATCTGCTTACTGGCTAGACATGTTTCGATTGCATACAGCTTGAATTTAAATTTACAAGTAGCGATTGGCATACCTAGCTTATCCTTGTCTGCTGCTCCGTCATTTCCTTAAGAGACGAATGGCAGCTTAGGGCTACTACTGAAATTATTAAGATCGATTCCAAGGATTTGATTTCAGCTTGGCTGTCTGAAAAGATACGGATATCTTTGACCGATATCACGTTTTTCTTCAGCCAAGATAAGACCTCCTTAATCGCCATTATTTCTACCTGGAACACGCTACAATGATTTGGTAGACGGAAGGAGAGCTTAAGATTAAGCCTGTCAGAGAAAACACCTGCACTTCGTCCTTGGTTTTTGAGCCGTCAGTATAGAAGTGGATCGACTCACCTTTTTAAAAAGCAACATCATTCCAGAGTGATCTGGAAGGGATGGTGGCAAGGATGTTCTTGTCAAAATTTAGACGTGGGATGGTGTAGTCCGTGTTGTCGGTAGAGATTGTGAATTTATTCAGAATAGAAGCGTGGCCAAATTGCTTTCTTGACCACTATAGCTTCAAGGCGAACGGCTACATTCGCTGCCATTTGGTTGCTAAATATATCGACGGGTATCAGATGGAACATGATGTCCAGTGCCGCAGAGAGAGTTGTACGTAGTGCTCCGCTTATGCACAGACTAACTATACGCTCGACCTTGCTTAGAAAGTCGCGATTAGTAGCTTTTCCTAAGGCTGTGCACCAGATAATCACCCCGCATGTTAGTATCGGTCTGATGACCGAGATGTAGAGCCAGTGTTTGTTAGTTATTCGAGGTTGCAAACCCCATCTATTCCCAATAGCTTGTTGCAAGAAAAAAGTGCTACTGTGGCTTTCTTGATTCTTTCTTGAATGTTAGGTTTCCAGCTTAATTTTCTCTTCAGGATATGACCCAAATATTTTGCTTTATCAGAGAAAGTTAAGCCTATAGCATGAAGAGAGGGATGGTCGACAAACGGAATTTTATATTTCCTTGAGAAGAGTACCATTTCAGTTCTATGGGGGTTTACACCCAAACCACACATAGCCGCCAATCTGGTTAACTTGCTTAAAGCAGTTCTTTTAGAGTATTAAGGGGCTTTCCTAAGACTGATTTATTGACATCATCTGCACGAGCGATCACTCTGCATCCCTCACACTCCAGTATTATCAATAATTCATTAATCCCCAAATTTCTTTGTTTGAGTTTGTAATTAAAAATAACCTTATTGCAGCAAATAGAGGTAATGAACCAAATTTTGTAGGTAAGAACAGACAAGAAGTCATAGATATAATTTTAGCCAGTAGCTCGAGAACTTTATTTAATGACAAGTGGAATATGATGGAGGAAGAATCCTACTCTGACCACAAAATTATTGAATTTCCCGTGAGTAGCAACTATGAATCACCTAAACCATACAGAAACCCCAGAAAAACCAACTGGGATCTCTTTAGCTCGCCTCTCTTTAGCAACGAGGTGAAGAAAAGTGCCAGATTCCTGCAGGAATTTAATTGGCTAGGACGTGCAGACATCGATCGCAAGGCTGAGGATATAACAGCCATCTTTAATATAACAGCCATCTTGTCCAGAAACTAAAAGGAAAGATAAAAAATCCATGGTGGCCATGGTGGTCGAAGAAACTAGCTAACATTAGAAAGATAACTAGACACCTTTTAAATATAGCCAAAAGAACTAGACTAGACGTGGATTGGGAACAATATAAGTCCAGTCAAAGGAATTTCAAAAATGAAACATAGAAAGCTAAACGTCATTCTTGGCAACACTTCTGTAACGAGATCAAAGGGACGGCAGAATCTGCGAGACTGAGCAAAATCCTATCCGGAGAACCAAAACTCTAGGATCCATCAAAGAACCCGACGGAAGATGGACCGAGTCCTGTTCGGAATCACTGAGCCTTCTATTAAAAACGTACTTCCCAGGGTGTACGACCTTTCCAGACAATAACATCGGGACTTCTACTACTATTATAACATTGAAGCGGATGTTCCGACGGATTAAGTTACGGAAGAAAGAATCGAGTGCGCAATTAGATCGCTCTCTCCCTTCAAATTACCAGGACCCGACGAGATTATCTCGAACATGTTACAGAAAACCCGTTACTCAAAGAACTACACCCCAATAGCCTCATTTGGGGATACCTTCCTAGAGCATGGAGAGAGATTAAAGTGGTCTTCATACCCAAGGCCGGTAAGGCAAGGCACACCACTGCGAAAGACTTTAGGCCAATAAGTCTTACCTCCTTCGTCCTAAAACCTTTTGAAAGATTAGCTGACATACACATTCGCAGCAAACTACGCCCTGGTGATCTATCCCCAGCGCAGCACGCTTATAATATGAAAGGTAAAAGCATAGATACAGCACTGCACTGTGTGGTTTGCTCAATAGAAAAACCATTGAAAGACAAAGAATACACACTGGCCGCTTTCTTAGACATTGAAGGAGCCTTTAACAATGTCCGAACAGATGCGGTTCATAGAACCTTAAGAAACCTCAATATTCATAGCTCACTGATAAGGTAGATCGTCAATACGTCAGAGGAAAAACATATTAAAGTAGAGCTCGAAGGATCAAAGTCGGAAGCCTACGCCTCAAGAGGTACTTCTCAAGGAGGGGTTATATCCCCACTGCTATGGGCAATTGTCCTAAACGAAGTTCTTCTAAAACTCAGAAACAGCGGCGTCAAAATCATAACTTACGCAGACGACGTCGTGCTGCTGGCAACAGTGAACATTAAGAACCATTGACTCCTGGACGCAGAAATGTAGATTAGAGGTCAATCCCCAGAAAACGGAATAAGTACTATTCACTAACAAAAGAATAATTCCATAGTTCATAACACCTTCTGTAAGGGGTGCCCCCTAAGTATCTCCACTAGAGCGAGATACCTCGGGCTGGTGCTCAATAGAGAACTGAATTGGAGACTGAGCATTAACGATAGAGTCAAAAAAGCCACGATAGCTTTCTACTCGTGCAACAGAATATTGGGAAGAACTAGGAGACCGAACCCCAAAATAATCCTATGGATGTATACAGCTATAGCAAGGCCCATACTAACTTATGGCAGCCTTGTATAGTGGCAAGCCGCCAACAAAATTAACAATCTAACTGCCATCATAAAAGTACAAATACTAGCGTGCATTGGCGCGAGCAGTACAATGAGAACCACATCTATAGCAGGACTCGAAGCCATCTTCAACCTGCTTCCTCTAGATATTTTTATACAAGCATCGGCGGCTATAAGTGCCATAAGGTTACGCCAAGCAGATAGCTGGAGAACAAATGCCATGGGTCATACTACAATCCTATACAGATACCTGGGCAATGTATCTAGTATAGACTACACAACGCCACACCTATAGACTTCACAAGACCATTTTCAAGCACCTACTCGAGCAGAGAAGAATAGAAAACTGGCAGAACCCCCAACAGATGTACACAGATGGATCCAAAATTGAAACGGGTGTCGGCGCAGGCATCTTCTCTGATACGCTCGGTATTTCCATGTCAGTCAGGCTTCCGAACTACAGCAACGTTCTCCAGGCGGAGGTCCTAGCTGTGATAATCGCGACTCGTGAGGCTGCGATGAGGGCAATACCACGTCATCGACAGCCAGGCAGCGATAAAAGCAATATCTGCTACAGAAGTAAAATCGAAGCTTGTGAAGTGTTGTAGAGAAGAGCTTAAAGTTCTTGAAACACAGCACAAGGTAGAGCTCTGCTGAGTCCCTGGACATGAAGGCATACCAGAGAATGAGAAAACCAATAAACTCATGCAGAGGGATAGAAAATCACTCTCGTCTCTCATAGGAATTATTAAGGGGCACAACACTATGCGATACCACATGAAAAAGCTATGTGTGGCGAACCAGGACCTTTGTAGGAACTAGGGCGACGAGGAGGTTCACGAGGACACAACTCACATTCTCTGCCACTGCCTAGGCCTCTACCACCTTAGAAATAGATAAATTGGACAATACTTCTTTAATGATTTAGAAGAATTGTCCAACAGACTGATCAACGACATTGCAAACTTCATCAAATCCTCTGGATGGTTTGTATCTCGGACACAGTAAGTACTATATGCTTTCTACTAGGCTACGTAGAGAGATGCTTATTTTTTCTTCACGAGGAAGGGATTTTTGTTTTCCATCTTCTTTTCCCCCATGTGTATCACAATGGGTTTATACTGACCTGAGTGTATTACTTCCGTCCATACACCAGCCCACTCACCTAACCTAACCTATCACCAAATTCCAAAGGAGAGGAGATAGAATACCACCTCGCGGAGTGCCTGCCTATACTGACAGATCTTCTAGCAGACGTCCCACCTAGCGCTGAGTTCATCATACGACCAGTAAGCAGTAAACTGATCAACTCGCACAGTAAGCTGTCTATCTTCAGGCGATCACTGATGCATTCTTCTTCTTCTTCTTCTTCCTTTTATCAGCGAGGTTATGATCCGAAAACTAGGGATCACAACCCTCCCACTTCACCGCATTTCTACTGATCCGCCTGTGGGGTTCGCCTATTTGACCTCAGAAAATATCGGCAGGCCTGCCGATTTTGGATCACTCGGTTACTGAGGCCAATGAAATGCCGATGTCGTCGCATTTGTCTGATCCAGGCGTTTATAGGCCTGCCTTTCCTACATCGCGATGTCTTTGGAACGCGCATAGATATTGCCTTTTTAACAGGGTTCAAATGATTTCTTCTTTAAACGTGGCAATACCATCTGAGCCGGTCGCGCTATATTTTTTTTGTACGATGGTTTCCTTGATGTGAAAGCTTCCACGGATCTTCGAACTTATTATTCGATCAAGCTTTGTCACTCCTGCTGTCATGCGAAGCATCTTCATCTCAGCTGCCGTTAATTTACTCTCATACGTTTTGTACATCGTCCAACATTGTGAACCGTATGTGAGCGCTGGACGTACAACTGCGGTGTAGAGCCTTCCTCTCAACTTAGGGGACATTTTTCTGTCACAGAAGATAGCGGAATTTTCTCGCCACTTCATCCACCCTACGCTTACGCGATGCTTTTGATCATAGATCCCAGATATTTGAACTTTTCGCAATTGGGAAGCACTGTTTCAATCAAATAAATGTCAGGAATAGGCCTGAGTGGATCAGAGAACGGGCAGCACAAGTACTCTGTCTTTTTTGAATTAATGCGATACCCATTTCCCTCCAAAACGTCCACCCACACATCAAGTGCTCGTTGCAGGGATGTAGGATCCTCACTTATGATGGCTCCATCGTCAGCAAAGAATAACTGATGTACCTTGGGGTCCATCACTTTACCTTCAAGCAGATAATCAAGGACTGTAATAAAGAGCAAAGGACTTAAAACGCTTCCCTGTTGCACCCCGACTTTGATTCGGAACTCTTCGGTTACTCCAGCGGGGCATCTTACTTTTGTCTTTGCTCCTTCGTACATGTCCATAATCATCTGTACATAGGTTTCTGGAACCCCTCGATGTCTTAGTGCCACCCATATCAGATCTCGTGGTTGTCTGTCGAATGCCTTTTCAAAGTCAACCAATACAATATGCAAATCCCTTAAGGAATCACGATGTTTTTCCATTATGATCCTTATACTTTGGATTGCATCTGTGGTTGATTTACCCGAGACAAACCCGCACTGATCATCGGATAGCCGTATTATTTTTCGCAGTCGGCCACCTAATACCCGCTCAACGATCTTCATGGTGTGTGACATCAGCTTGATCGAACGGTAGTTATCACAGTTTCGCGTATCACCCTTCCCTTTGTATACAGGGAGAAGGTAAGTAAGTTTCCCTCCATTGATTCGGCATTGGGTCACCTCTCACAAATTTGGAGATGAGAATTCTTAGCCATCTTTTGCCAGAACTCAGAGGGCATCTCGTCTGGCCCAACCGCTTTTTGAGTATTTGACCGCCTCACTAACTTCTTCGACTGTAATGTCGGGTATTTGTTCACAGTTAGGGGTGGCTCTTGGAAAGTATAGCCGGGGAAACTGTTCATTCAAAAGCTCTTCACAATACTGCCGCCACCTCTGCAGAATTTTGTCGTCATCCACAAGAAGCTGGCCATGAGCATTGCTAATGAACTTTGGCGAACGAATCTCCTGAGCATTCTTCCTTCTTTGGGCGGCTATTTTGAAGATAGTGGCACTCTTGTTCATATTGTGTCTTCGCAGCTCCTGGATAGCCTGGTTTGCATCAGCAACCGTGGAAAATATTTTATCCAGCTCCCGATACAGGCCCTCCGTACTCTCTGCTTGAAGCTGAGCGCACTTCTTCTTCGCTTTTTTCTTGCAGCATCTGTATTCCATTTCGAGGCGAGCTTTTTCGTCACTATTATTAGAGGGGCACTTTGACCAAGCTTTGAAAGTCGTTTTCTTCTCATTTATCACCTTCTTAGCTTCATCACTCCACCACCATGTTTCTTTGGCGTGTTGATGGTGGCCTTTTGAAGCTCCTAGCAGTGATTTGGCCTTCTTTAAGCAAGTTCGCTGTAGGGAATCCCACATATTTTGTGCTCTGCACTCTTCATCCTCAGCTCCGTTGATGGTGTGAGAGAGGTAATTTTTCATTACGAAAACAAAAGCCTCGCCTTTTTCTTTGTCCAGATTGAACCACTTGATTTTCTCAGAGACCCCTGTTTGTTTGCTTTTCTTTGGTGTTTTCATAAAAATTTCTGTTAGCAGGTGTTGACGAGCGATTGCCTCTCCCAGGATCACTTTGCAATCTTTTACCCGAGGCTTCATGAAATTGGCTACCAAATGGTAGTGAACATGGTATTTAACACGATAAGACCGTGTGATTTGCACATGCTTAGGATGTCTTCACCAGGAAGGTTCCTGGTGCCATATCCTAGTCCTCCATGGCAGTCTTCATAGTCTTCGTTTGATTTCCCGACATGTCCATTCAAATCTCCTCCCACAAACAGAAATTATTCCTTTGGGATGTTCTTAAGGAGATTGTGGAAATCTAGCCAAAATGCATCTTTATCTCTCTGATTGTACCCATCGTGGGGAGCATATGCACTGACAATATTCCACACCTCTCCTTGTATTACTAGTTTGAGAGACATCAAACGGTCGCTGGACTTCGAAATGCTCAAGACGTTTCCAAGTAGCTCTGCCGCAAGGATGATACCGATTCCGTTCCTAGCCTTTTCCGTTCCGTAGTAGAACATCTTGTAATCTTTTGTCCTAACGTCCAAGAAACGCGCCCGATTCCCGGTGTTTTTCCATTTCGTCTCTTGGACACACAAGATGTCCACCCGCCTTCTATTCATCATCTCTTCCAGCTCGTAACTTCGACTGGTCATGCTTCCAACGTTCCAACTCGCGACCCTTAAATTGCATCCAAACTGTTTCATTATGTTGCTAGCCCCCGGAATCCGTATAGCTCTGACCCGAACATTTCTGCTCGGTCCAGGATCAGTACCATGCACAGCAGTGGTAGTGCCTGGCGGGGTAGTGCCCTTCCTTTTTGCAAGTATTATCATAATGATACAGTTTTGCAATACAATTTTTGCACCATATTGCGATGGTGTTTGTTGTTTGACACGTGCATGCTCCTGTTTTAGTATTGTTTGATCTTTCTTTTATGACACCGGTGATCTCCAGTCGTGTCAACCCACGGACTCGCATGCACACTTGTGGGAGGGTTTTTATGGTAGTATATGTGTCGCTAGGCTCACTTGGGTGTTATATTGCCTAGATCTGATTTGTCTCCTTAGTCGCCTTTTACGACAAGCGCTAGTTGTTGGGGGGCGCTGCAGTGATATTCTTAACCCGTCCCTGCACGGGGCGCGATCACTGATGCATTGACATTGTTAAAAGCGCCCACTATATCTAAGAAAGCTGCCACTGTATATTTCTTGAGAAATAAGAAGTACTCAAATTACGAACCAGCGAGTGTTGCGGTTTCAACTAATTTACCTCTGTAATAGGCATGTTGGCCCGCTGACAGAAGTTTTGTATCAAGACTGTTGCGTAAGTGGATATCAGTAAATCGTTCTAATCTGAGATCTTTCGGACTTGTATGAGAACATTTGCCAGCTTTGGGTATAAAAACTACTTTGACTTCCCTCCATACTTTTGGTATATGGACCAGATCGAATGAAGCAAGTCTTTAAATCATTCGGACTAATGTTAAGGCTCTTCAATATTTTCAAGTCATTTAAAATTTGTAGGTTAACTTAAAATCTTTTGAAGTTATTTTCATGTCTTTTAGGGTTTTGAACCAGACCCTGACGGCATTGTGTCAGCAATACTGCACAAAGCTCTAGCCAAGGTTAGAAACAAGCTACTCGTAAGGGATATTTTTAAACAGTGCACAATGTTAAGCTACATACCAGCGCCATGAAGGGAAGTGCAGGTTATATTCATACCTAAAGCAGGTAAACTAAGCCTCACGTCGGCGGAAGACTACAGCCCCTAAATTTCTCGTCATTTCTCCTTAAGACGCTTGAAAAGCGATGGTGTAGTGGCAACGTCATCAATAGCCATGCCAATGATTCATGGTTCAAATCCCGATGTCAGCAAGCATTAACTTATTTCTCATGAAATAAAGAGTCAGGCCGATCAATAGCGAAAGCTTGTGAAAACACTATTGCCAAAGCATTACACTGGCAGTAGGTTGGTCATATGGCTGGTGGACATAATTCGCTCTGTTTGGTAATTGATATGCCTGTGACAGCAGGTGGTCGGGAAGAAATACTGTGAATCAGAAGTAAAAACAAAAAAAAACTAAATATCCGCAGGTATCTAGACGCCATACCTGGAGTTTTTCTGACACATCAGTGCGGAGGGCCAGTATCGGGAGCTGGAGAAAATATCTTCCGCGGTTGATGATGCAAATCAGGCTATACAGGAGCTGCGACGACACAATATGAACAAGAGCGCAACCATCTTCAAACTAGCCACACAAAGAAGGAGGAATGCTCAGTTCATTAACGATTCTCATGGCCAGCTCCCTGGGAATGACAGCAAAATTATGCAGAGGTTTTTTTTTATGCTGGGAGGTGGTAACCCTCAAAAGACGAAACTGAGCAAGTACTCAGTAACAGTGTGGGACTTATACCCATTAACCCCTTCTCCCTTCTTACCCTTTCTCCCTATGGTACCGCCTTCTTGGTTTTTCATCGTAGGGGGGTTTCTGACTTGGTTGTCATTTGGATTCATGTTAGTTCTGTTGGACTCTTTTCTCTCATGTTCCAACATTCTTAATTTGCTCATGATATTTTTGGCAATTTCAGTCACTGCATCCCAAGCTTTTCGGCTCTTAAGCATTTCACCAACCATATTTTCGAGGGTTAGTGCCACGCCTAAATTCTACCTCAGTGTTTCTCTCTCGTCTAGAAACCGTGGGCATCGAAGAAATACATGTTCGGCGTTATCAATGCAGTCAGCACATCGTGGACAGTAGGGGCTGTCGTCATGCTTGTATTTATGCAGGTATGAACGAAAGCATCCATGACCTGTCAGCAACTGAGTAAGATGAAACCCTACTTCACCATGCCGTTATTCATAATTTAATCTGGGGTATGAGCACATACGTCCACCTACTTTTTTCGGAGGCGTTCCAGCGTTTTTGCCACTCTTCTATGCTCTGTATCCTTAAAGACTGTTGGGTTTCGCCGGATGGAGCAGTTTGCCCTTGTTCTGAACGTCTTAATTGATATTGTCGTCGCTGCTCTTCTGCCAGGAGGTCTATTGGTAGCATTTTTGCTATTACACAGGCTGCATCGCTGGAGGTGGCATACTTCTAATGTATATATTCTGTACACTGAAGCAACCCTACTTCTGTTTGCTTTAGTCGTTATGGCTCTCGCCCAGATTGGTGCGGCGTAAAGGATTGTAGACGCTATTACTCTGCCAAAAGTAGTCTTTAACTGTGCCTAGGGCCTCCTGTGTTAAGCATGATTCGTGCGGAGGCAGCGCTGGCTTTCGCTGCTTTGTGAGACACACTCTTGAGGTACTCCTTTAAGGATAGTCTCGTACCTAGCATAAATTCGAGGTGTTTTATGTAGGGCTTCGATGTTATTGTGTGGCTACCCACAGTAATATTTATCGTTTCCTCCTTCTTCCTGCTGCTTATGAGAACCGCTTCCGTTTTATGTTCTGCAAGCGTGAGGCCAGCCGAACTGAGCCAATTCCGTACGGTCCCAATTGTAGAGTTGCATATCTGCTCAACCTCTTCCAGTAGTTTGCCAGTTACGACGATTTCAATGTCGTTCGCAAATCCGATAATTTTTGTTTCCTCTGCTATTGGAAGACACAAGATCCCATCGTACATGACGTTCCAGAGTAAGGGACCTAGTACTGACACCTGTGGTACTCCGCCATGATCTTGTATTCTTTGGGTCCGTTGTCTATTTTGTATGTTAAGACTCTGCACTTGAAGTAATTCGTCACGATTTTTATGAGATACGCTGGGACTCGTAAATTTCTGAGTGCCTTTAGTACTCGTATATGGCTCCAGTTTGCAGTGTTGAATGCATTTTTGATATCCAGGGTTATCACTAAGCAATATTTCTTGGAGCCCCCTTTCCACCTCATGCCTTCTATCGCTTTTTGTGCAGTTTCAACCACCAAGCTTATTGCATCTACTGTGGAGCATGCCTTCCGGTAGACATATTGGTGTTTCGAAAGCCCGCCTGCAGTTTCTATCGCTGTTTCCAATCTGTTGTAAGATGATTCGTTCCAGAACTTTTCCTGCTGTGTCTAGTATGCACAGTGGGCGGTATGATGAAGGTCGTACTGGTGTCTTATCACCTTTTTGGGAGTAGTACCAGCCTCTGCCTTTCCACTGTTCTGGAAAACTCCTTCTTTCAAGCACGCATTGTACATTTCTACGAACATATCTGGGCACGCTTTGAATGCCGTTTTAAGAGCTACATTTGGAATGCCGTCAGGACCTGGTGACTTTCTATCCCCAAATTTGTTGCATATGTTGATAAATTCATTTGCAGTAACTAGGGGTATATTCAGCGTCTCTGTAGCTTCCTCCTCCCCGTAATCTGTTTTTGAATATTTTGGAAACAGTGCTGTTACGATTATATGCAGGAATTTGGGACACGTGGAAATTTGCTACCATCTCCTGAGCTTTTTCATTACAACTTTGTAGGCCAACCCCCAAGGATTTTTATCTGCTTCGCTGCATAACTCCAGGAAACATCTTTTTTTACTTTGTTGGATGGCCATTTTAAGCTCTTTCCGTACTGCCTTGTATTAAATTATGCAGAGGTGGCGGCAGTATTGTGTACGACTCTTGAATGAACAGTTTTACCGGCTATACGCCACCCCTAAGTGTAAGGAAACACCCGACATTATAGTCGAAGAAGTTAGTGAGATGGGTACAAATACTCCAAAAAACGAAAAGCGGTTGGGCCAGACGAGATGCCCTCTGTGTTCTGAAAAAAGATGGGAGACATTGGATTCAAATGGCTCAGACTTTTCATCTCCAAATTTATTAGAGGTGATCTAATGCCGAATCAATGGAGGGAAAGCTACCCTCTCTCTGTGTATAAAGGGATAGTTGATACACGAAACTTGATAACTACCGTCCGATCAAGTTGATGTCACACACCATAAAGATTGTTGAATGGGTATTAGGTGGACGACTGCGAAAAATAATACGGCTATCTGATGATCAGTGTGGGTTTGTCGCGGGTAAATCTACCACAGATGCAATTTAAAGTATATGGATCATAATGGAAAAACATCGTGATTCCTTAAAGGTTTTGCATATTGTATTGGTTGAGTGCCGAATTAACGGCAGTTGAGATGAAGATGCTTCGCATGACAGCAGGAGTGACAAAACTTGATCGTATGTATAAGAAGTTCGAAGATCCATTAAAGCTTTCACGTCAAAGAAACCAGCTGGCAAAAAAAAAAAAAAACCCGACCGGCTCAGCTGGTATTGCCATGCTCGAAGAAAAGATTACCCCCTTCGGGTAGGGGTTAGAATATACCCTCGGTAGGCATGCCTGGGCGACTAAAATCCACCCTCCGCATACCGAGCGTAGTGTATACACAAAATGCAATGAACAAAACAAAACGATTGATTACCCCAGATGGCAGCCCAGGTTCCCTGGAAAATCCACCCTCTTCGGAGGTCGGCTCTACGGATTTTGGGGAGAGCCAGTTATTGCAACTGATAAATCCCTTCTTAAAAAGTGCAAGGGTATGTCGATCTCCTCTACCACGATCGAATAACTCCGGGAAATGAACTCCACCGGAAGCGCCAGCGCGCGAAATTCAGGACACAGCGAAATATATAAGTCTCGAGGAAGAAAATAAAACACTCCGAATCAAGCTCAACGAAATGGATCTACTCTATCAAGATCTTAAGAAAGAGATAGACTTATTAAAAGAAGAAAATAAGGTCCTAAAGAACACGCATTTCGAGAGAGAACGCGAATGTACTCCAGCACGCTTAGCTGGCCTGGAATATCACACAGACGAAGAAGATCTAGCACGCGAAAGGTATCGGGTCCCAAAGAAAAGACCTAGTAAGAAACCGAGGGCCTGTTCATCGCTCGAAGTCGAGCCCGTGAAAGAAGAAAATCATAAAGAACCGCAAGAAAAGCAACTTCGAACGCAATTGCGTCCACCCCCACCAATAAACATCATCGGGATAACGGAATACAATAAGTTGCAAAGCCTCCTTAAAGGAATAATAACATCCAAGTATAAGGTTACATCTTTGAGGGATAATGCGTGGAAAATCAACGTCGACGACTACAATGACTACGGAGCTGTGTCCCAAAAGCTAAATACAGAAAAGATTCAGTGGTATACTTTCGAAATCAAGTCAGAAAGACCACATCGTGTCGTTGCAAGGGGACTCCACCCCTCATGTTCCAAAGAAGAGGTTATGACTGACCTTCAAGCCAGAGGCTTCAAAATTCTTGATGCCGTTAATATCATCAAGAAGGAGAAGCAACAAACGGAAATAGATAAAGACGTTTTGGTAAGGCGTGGACTTCCGCTTTTTATGCTTACCTTCGATAAGTCGGATAATATCGACGATATCTACCGAATTAGAGCTATATTAAATATCGTGGTCAAAATCGAGCCCATGCGTAGAAATTTAAGGATGATTCCGCAGTGCAAACGTTGCCAAGGATTTAACCATACACAAATGTACTGCAAAAAAGAACCGCGATGTGTGAAATGCGCCGGAAATCACCTCTCCCAAGTCTGTGGAGTAAATAAACAAACCTCTGCAACATGTGCTAATTGTAAGGGAAAGCACCCGGCAAATTATAGAGGATGTGAAGTAGCTAAGGAGTTGCAAAAACGGAGAGATGTGCTCCTTAAGCCCCTAAATGCAAAATCTAAGCTGCAAACTAAGCCAAAGCGTAAGAATCCACAGGAGAAACTAGCTAAACTAAAACTACCGGGTTCAGAGCGCAAAAGGGCGAGGGAAAAGTGACAACAGAAAAGTCCTCGACCTCTGTTCTTAAAAGAAACGGTACTGTAAAGCTAACATCGAAAAAGCCGCCAGGTAATGGCCCTCGGACAGCAGGAGTGCAGACTTACGCTCAGGCCGCGGCATCCGAAAAACCAAAAAACGTTGAAATTTCGACGGACCCTGTCTCTCATGTTTTGTCGGTTATTCTCGAAAAGTTCGAAGAACAAAGCAAAATAAATTAAATGGCTGGTTAAGCTTGAAAATAATTCTCAGAAAACGCGTACTTCAACTAGAATATGAATAACAAACGAATGTTAAAAATATGTACTTGGAATGCAAACGGACTTTTGCAAAAACTCGACGAATTGGAAATATTCGTGCGTGAAAACGATATTGATATGTGCTTGATTTCTGAAACCCACGTAAAAAAGGAATCGCATTTAAAAATAAAAGGCTATAATGATTACCACGCTTGTCACCCTTCGGGAAAAGCTAGAGGCGGATCATCCTTGTTTATTAAAGAGTGCATCGAACAATCCGAAGACCTAAAGATAGAACTTGAAACTTAGCAACTGTGCACGATTCGAGCTAAAAAAAATCAGCGTACTATTAAAATCTCATCTATCTACTGTCCACCGCGTTTCGCGCTTGAAAAATCTGATTTTACTAACTTGTTTGAATCGCTGAAACCTAATTTTATCATCGGCGGCGACTTTAATGCGAAACATACGTTCTGGGGCTCAAGATACAGCTCGAAAAAAGGTAGAATGCTCTATGGGGCAGGTATGGAGTACAGTTGTGATTTCCATTCGACGGGTAAACCGACTTACTGGCCAACCGATACTTCGAAAATACCTGACCTGATCGATTTTTTCGTTGTGAAAGGAATATCTACCAACCACATAAAAGTCAAAGACAGCTTTGATCTGTCGTTTGATCATTCCCCGGTTATTTTAACAATCAGCGAAAAACTAGTCTATAACCTAGAGCCAGCGAGATTAACTGGTCGAACAACTAACTGGGAAGGCTTTAGGAACGAAATTGAAGATAATGTTGAACTGAGCGTTCCACTTACGACACCCTATGAACTTGAGGTTGAAGTTGATCGGTTCGTTGAGATCCTACAGCTCGCCTCTTGGAATAATACGCCCAATCCAAGGAAAACGCCGGACAGATACGGTTTGCGATATCCTCCGGAAATAAAAGAATTGGTTAAGGAAAAAAGAAAAGCTCGTAAAAACTGGCAACAGAGTCGTGCTCCGCAACATAAAGCACACTTGAATCGTTTGTGCAATTTGTTGAAGAAGACTATTAAGGATTTTAAGAATCGTGCAATAGCCTCTTACCTTAAAGGTTTAACAGCGAAAAAAGATTCCAATTGTTCACTTTGGAAAGCCGTAAAAGGCACCAAAAGGCCCAAAGTCCCCGCACCGCCAATCAAATTAAATCAAAATAAATGGGCGAGGGAAGATAAAGAAAAAGCGGACGTCTTTGCGCTGCACCTGGAAGAAACATTTAAACCGTACGATAGTCAAGTGGTTTACGATAACCGCTATAGGCTGGATTTACCATCTGACAATTTGACGCTCACAAGTGCAACGCTAAGGAAACTCAAACATGAGATCGAGAATCTACAACCTAAGAAATCTCCTGGTTATGATTTGATTACCGGAGAAATTCTCAAAGTTTTACCTAGAAAAGCATTGATTAAGCTTCTCCATATTGTAAATGCTGCACTCAGATTAAAACACGTGCCGAGCCAATGGAAAGTTGCGGAAGTCATAATGGTTTTAAAACCAGGAAAGCCGCCAAATGAGGTAAAATCGTATAGACCAATTTCACTTCTTCCAATCATATCGAACATTTTCGAGAGGATATTATTAAGGCGTCTCCAACCGGTTATAGAAGAAAATAATCTTATCCCTGACCACCAGTTTGGGTTCAGAAGTAAGCATTCGACGATTGACCAGGTGCATAGAATTACTAACGTAATCGAGAAGTAATTGAAGAAAAAAAGATTTGCTCAAGCGTATATCTTGACGTCTCACAAGTCTTTGATAAGGTGTGGCATGATGGCTAAAATCCAAACTACGACAAGTTCTCCCTGTATGCTTATACGATATTCTAGAATCATATCTCGGGAATAGACTCTTTCGTGTTAGACATGGAGTCGAATACTGCGAGCTCAAGGAAATTTCGGTCGGCATACCGCAAGGACGCATCCTTGGGCCGCTTCTCTATTTCCTATATACTCGTGATATACCGAACGAAGATGGCACTATCCTTGCTACGTTTGCCGATGACACCGCTATCCTAGCAGTTGGTAAAACAGTCGAAGAAATGACTGCAAAATTGCAAAAAGCATTGAATAATGTAAATGAATGGACGAGGGACAGTCGGATCGCCCTCAACGAATCTAAATCTGTTCACGTGAATTTCACTTACAAGAAAACTAATGACTTGCCAATTTCTCTAAACTCGGCCCGAATACCCTTTGTAAACGAGGCCAAATACCTGGGAATGACACTCGACTCAATTTCTCTAAACTCGGCCCGAATACCCTTTGTAAACGAGGCCAAATACCTGGGAATGACACTCGACTCAAGGCTGAAATGGAATTCGCACGTGAAAATGAAACGAAAAGAACTCCAAATCAAATATAGAGAAATGGATTGGTTACTCGGAAAACATTCCCAGCTCAGTACTGAGAACAAACTGCTTTTATACAAGCAAGTGCTAAAGCCGGTGTGGACCTACGGTATACAACTTTGGGGTTGTACCAAGAAAACAAATGTAAATATTTTACAAGCTTTTCAAAATAAAGTGCTAAGAGAAATTGTCCAAGCACCGTGGTATAGTAGAAACGACGATATCCACAGGGATCTCGGAATTGCGACAATCGAAGCTGAAACTAGAAGCTTCGCGAGAAAGCACAGAAACCGACTAATCGGACATGTCAACAATACAGTTCTACAAATTTTGGATGAGAGCAATTTATTGCGCCGGTTACAAAGGACGAAACCTTTCGACTTGGCGAGATAATGATTAACCGCGTCTAGATTGCGGAATATGCAGTATCTTTCAATGGAAAGAAACCAGCCAAAGGTTTTTATTTCATGATAGAAAAATTGCTTGATAAGTTAATACTTAGTTGCGATATCTAACAAATTTATATCGAAGGGTGGTGTTTTTTTAGTCAGTAAGAATCTGACACTACTATGAGCACGCGCTTGCTATTCTCATAGTGTCTATGGAAGATTTTTCACCTACCCTCGGAAAAAAAAAGAAGATCATTTGAACCCTGTTAAAATGGCAGTATCAATTAACGCTATAAGGCAATCGCGACTCCTGTATCACACAAATGTAACGACACCAGTATTTGGTTTTTTGAGGTCAAACAGGCGAAACCCACAGGCGGATCGGTAGAGATGCAGCGAAGTGGGGGGTTATGATCCCTTGTTTTCGGGTCATAACCTCGCCGAAATTGGAAGAAGAAGAAGAAAAAGATTACTCTCCGTTGTGGAGATCCTCTCGTTGAATTGGCCTTGACGATTTTAAGCCATGTTTATGTCGCCTCTGATCTTGTGCTCGTGTATTCAGTTACATCACTGCCGTGATATTGACTTCTTTTCTATGCAGGGTTGCATTAATAGCTTCGTCTAAAGTTCCCAAAAAAGGAAGAGAATGCTATCTCTTTGCTATAATCAACTTTGAATGGATTGTCAACTGACTCAAAACAGTCTCAATGGATCTGCCCACTCCGTATGGATGATGACGTAAGGGGGTGATTTATCTACCCTTTCTCTCTCTTATATGGTTATAAACAACTTATTTTCACTGCCTGAACCCTACATTGGTCGCGTGGTCTAAGATCGTACGACCAAACTCCTTACAATTACCCACGCGACCAACCAACCCAGTGTTAAACAAACACGATGTTAGCCTTTTTAATCTTCAGAACGTCGGCTATGTTGGATTTTGTATTGTATATAACCCAAGGACATTCTTATCTTAACCATTACTGGAATATCTTCCTCCACATATATATTATTCATTCATTGTGCGAAAAATTAAGATGTGACTTGTCTCTTATAGATATGTTCTCCCTCGATGAGGACAATAAAAATTTGTGTGGCATAATTTACGAGTACTTCTTCGCGTGATTACGTCAGATGACGCACAACTCGAACCATTAGCTAAAAAGTATCTTACGATAAATACTTTTTGTTTAGAAGCCAATGTTACTTAATAAAACACATTTATCTGATCCACATGAATGAAACTTGAATGACTTCTGTTTTTCTTTTCGTTTTTAATTAAAAACCAACAAAGTTTATTCCAACTCAATTTGAAAGGTACATAAGAACGTCTGGCATATTTAATTTTGATTTTGCAGGAAAATCAACCTTAAGGCGCAAAGAATACCAGCAACGGTCTTCGACTCATTCATATTGTTCTGTGATTTACGTGTGAAATTCAATTTACAACCTTATGAGAAATACTTGCATAATGCAGTTCTTTGAAGTGACCGAATGCCGCTAAGCTGTGAATATTGAAAGTGTGCGGGGCTTAGACATGTCTTGTTAACTTTCTCACCTCTCCAAATGCATAATGTGGGCTTACTAAAAAAAAAAAAAAAAAAACTCGGAGATACTTCTTAGGTTTGTAATTGGTATTCGTCGTTTGTGCTTTGAAACATACGTGAATGTATTTCACTATGTATGTATTTGCGTGTGAATAAGTGCAGTTCGACTATGCACCTGTTTATGTTATCTATCGGTGCGAAGGGAAAACTTGAGCGTCTCGGAAAACCTATTGATTATTTGTCATTCAATTACGGACAGAGAAGACAAGCTGTGCAGTTCAATCCGCAACTTCTTGTCTGGTGTGGTGGTTGTACTTACTTACTTACTTAGATCCTTTAACCCCTCGGAGGGCATAGGGCGTCAATCACGCCTGCTCGCCTTCTTGTTCGAAGTTCTGCAACGCGTTTGGGCTACCTCCAACTCATTCCTTAAGAGCTCGATTCCTCCTCAACTGTTCTGCGCCACGTTTGCCTAGGACGCCCCGCTATTATGCCTGCCTGGGTGAGCGGATTCCACTGTATGGTGTATTTCGCAATGGAGTTGTCTTCGCGCCGTAGGGTGTGTCCAATCCATTGCCACTTTCTTCTTCGTATAGTAATGCTTATAGGTTCTTGGCCCGTTCTCAGATAAAGTTGTTCGTTGGAGATGCGGTTTGGCCAAAAAATCCACAAGATGATTCTTAAGCATTTGTTTACGAAGACTTGCAGCTTGCGTGTGTTAATGGTGTCCACCTTCCAAGTACTGCACCCATAAAGCAGCACTGATTCTACGTTGGAGCGGAATAGTCGCAGCTTGATTCTTAAGCTGATAGCATTCCGAACGCAGCTTTAGCATTCCCGATTCTGCTGCACACATCCAGTTCCGTACCACCGCGGTCAGCCGAGACTACCTTATGTCCTTTAACCCCTCGGGGGGCATAGGGCGTCAACCAGGTCTGCGCGCCATCGTGTTCGGAGTTCTGCAACGCGTTTGAGCTGCCTCCAACTCATTCCTAAAGAGCTCGATTCCTCCTCAACTGTTCTGCGCCACGTTTGCCTAGGGCGTCCCGCTATTCTGCCTGCTTGGGTGAGCGGATTCCACTGCATAGCGTATTTCGCAATGGAGTTGTCTTCGCGCCGTAGGGTGTGTCCAATCCATTGCCACTTTCTTCTTCGTATAGTAATGCTTATAGGTTCTTGGCCCGTTCTCAGATAAAGTTGTTCGTTGGAGATGCGGTTCGGCCAAAAAATCCTCAAGATGATTCTTAAGCATTTGTTTACGAAGACTTGCAGCTTGCGTGTGTTAATGGTGTCCACCTTCCAGGTACTGCACCCATAAAGCAGCACTGATTCTACGTTGGAGCGGAACAGTCGTAGCTTGGTTCTTAAGCTAATAACATTGCTTCTCCAGATTTTGGACAGCATTCCGAACGCAGCTTTAGCCTTCCCGATTCTGCTGCACACATCCAGTTCGGTGCCACCGCGATTAGCCGAGACGACACTTCCTAAATATAGAAAGTTATCAACTTTCTCGACTTGCTTTCCGGCAATGTTAAGTTGAGCGCGGGTATTGGAAGTACTCAGGGCTTTTGTTTTGGCTGTGTTTATTTTTAGCCCCACTTTGTTTGCCTCAGCTTCTAGATTTTGGGCCATCAAATGAAGATCCATTATCCGATGTGAAAGTAGACAAACATCGTCAGCGTAATCTAGGTGTTTAAGGTAAGATGTCATAGTCCCAACGAATTCCATAATTAGCTTCCGTCAATGCTGCACGGAGTACATCGCTGATAACCACCAAAAACAATAGTGGTGACAGTATGCACCCTTGACGTACTCCACTTTGGACTTCAAAATCCTCCGACACCTTACCATTGTGCACGACGTGACACTTACCGCCCTCGTATGTAGCCTTGATAATAGCTATAAGTTTTTCTGGGATGCCTCTCCTGCACAAGGCCAACCAGATAGCATCTCGATTCAATCTGTCGAAGGCTTTCTCGAAGTCGATAAACATTAAATGTAGCGGAGACCTATACTCAACGCATTGCTCGATAATGATCCGTAAGGTGTTTATGTGGTCAATGCAGGAGGATTTAGCGCGAAAGCCTGCCTGTTCGACACCGAGAGTTGAATCTAAATGTTCTTTAATTCGTTCTAGAATTATTTTAGCTATTATTTTAGCCACGGCTGGAAGAACACATATACCTCTCCAGTTACCGCAATCCATCAAGTTTCCCTTCTTTGGAAGCTTAATGATCATCCCCCTTTTCCACTCCTGTGGAAATTGTTCACTATCCAAAGCTCTCCGTATTAGGGGATGCAGCAAATCTGCCGATGTATTTGGCGCCGCTTGAAATAGCTCGGCAGGGATGCCATCAATACCCACCGCCTTGTTCTTCTTGAGGGACTTGATTGCTGTTATTATCTCGGTTTTACTGGGAGGTACGGTGCGAATTCGGGAATTTGTTGCTTCGAACTGCTCATTCGAATTCGAGATCATACCGCCATCGTCTATGTGATTTAGCACTGTAGCAAAATGTTCTCTCCATCTAGTGAGCTGATCCTCATCCAAAATCAGAAGGTTACCGTCTAGACTCTTCACTGGATGTTGTTTGGAGTTTCGACCACCGATGAGCTCCTTAGTGATGCTATACACAGTCCTACTGTCGCACCTACTCGCTGCTTCTTCAGCCCTTGAGGCCAGTGAGTTGATATATTGACGTTTGTCACGTCTCACACTACGCTGCACTTCTTTCTTCTTCGCACGGTATTGGGCTTCAAGTTCGGTTCTCTCTACTGCTGAGGCCGCTGCAATCCGAGCCTTGATTGCTGTACGCTCATCGATCCGTCTCCAGGTGTCTGTAGAAAGCCATATGCGGTGGTGTTTCTGCTTTTTACCGACATACGTGCGTGCCCCAGTCGCAAAAGCATTTTTCACAGCACTCCAGTGGTCATCCATGTTCTCTATGCTGCTGATTGCTTCTGCTTCTAAGGCAAGATGGTCCCTGAACTGTTGGCGCACTTGGGGAACCTTGAGCCTGTCGATATTAAACCTGGTGATGTTAAGTAGGTTTGAGCGGTTGCTGTTGACGGATGCAGTACGAAGGCGTAAATGAGCTACCATAAGATGGTGATCTCGTTCTAGTCCGACGTCAGCTCCACGTCTGTTTCGGACGTCCAGGAAACAATTTCTAAAGCGGCGACTGATCGCAATGTGGTCGATCTGGTTGGATGTTCGTTGCCTATCAGTAGAGACCCAACTGATTTTGTGGCAGGTGTTATGCTTAAACAGCGTACCTCCGATGACTAGGCGGTTGGTATTGCAGAAGTCCACAAACCGCTCACCGTTATCATTACGGTCTCCCACGCCGTGAACTCCCATCACGTGCTTAAGCATGGTGTTGTCGCTACCCACCTTGGCATTGAAATCTCCCATCACCATTACGATGTCCCCATTAGGCGTTTGGTTGTAGGCGGCGCCTAAGTGGCTATAAAAATCATCCTTTTCGTCCTCAGTCGCGTCTAGAGTCGGAGCATAACACTGTATGATGGTAATTTTTCTAACTCTACTCTGGAACCTAGCCGTCAATATCCGGTCATTATGGGGTTTCCAGGATATGAGGCTACTACGTGCTGCTGGAGTTAGCATGAGTCCTACTCCGGAACTCCGTGCACTTCCAGCTGGTTTCCCAGAGTAGAGCATGACAGTGTTTTTGGTTGGGGAGATGAATTCCCCAGCATCGAACCATCTTATCTCGCTCAGCCCTAAGATGTCTATTTTATACCTTGCGTTCTAATTGGAGGAATCTGGCGTTATAAGGCCCTTCCTTGATTGCTTTTGGGAGTTTATTTCTGTCGGTTCTGTAATTTTAGGCGGAGGAATTGAATTGTTGAGTTTCCTCTTTGGGTATCTCTAATCCACTCTGTTTCTTTTGCCAATTCTTCTTCATCTGTTGTGTATATTTGTTTTTCTGCATTTTGCCTTGGAGTGCTGCGAATTTCTAGAATATTCTCTGGCTGTTTGTTTTGTATTTCTCTTTCTAACACTATTAATTTATTTTCTAGTTTACTTATATGTAGATGCAAGTTTTTTATTGTTTCATTTAGATTTCTATTTACATTATTTACTTTCATTAACTCATTATTTACTTGTAATAATTCATTTTGTAGCCTTTGCTCATTCTGCGAAAAGCTTTGAATCTGATTAGTTTTTATAGTTTCTATTAACTTACCGATATAATAAACTAAAATTGTGGTGGGAACTAGGTCATGTAGGCGTTGACGGTAACGAAACTGCAAATCTGCTTGCCAGAAAAGGTTCCTCTGAGTTGTTAATTGGTCCTGAACTCTTTTGCGGAATATCTAATTCAGCCTTTAAATTGCTTCTCCAGATTTTGGACAGCATTCCGAACGCAGCTTTAGCCTTCCCGATTCTGCTGCACACATCCAGTTCGGTGCCACCGCGATTAGCCGAGACTACACTTCCTAGATATAGAAGGTTGTCAACTTTCTCGGCTTCCTGTTCGGCAATGTTAAGTTGAGCGCGGTTGTTAGAAGAAGTGCTCAGGGCCTTTGTTTTGGCTTTGTTTATTTTTAGCCCCAGCGTAATCTAGGCGTTTAAGGTAAGATGTCATAGTCCAACGAATTCCATAGTTACCTTCCCACAATTCTGCACGGAGTACAACGCTGATAACCACCAAGAACAATAGTGGGGACAGTATGCACCCTTGACGTACTCCACTTTGGACTTCAATATCCTCCGACACCTTACCATTGTGCACGACGTGACACTTACCGCCCTCGTATGTAGCCTTGATAATAGTTATAAGTTTTTCTGGAATGCCTCTCCTGGGCAAGGCCAACCAGATAGCATCTCGATTCAATCTATCGAAAGCCTTCTCGAAGTCGATAAACATTAAATGTAGCGGAGACCTATACTCAACGCATTGTTCGATTGTGATCCGTAAGGTGTTTATGTGGTCGATGCAGGAAGATCCAGCGCGAAAGCCTGCCTTTTCAACATCGAGAGTTGAATCTAAATGTTCTTTAATTCGTTTTAGAATTATTCTAGGTATCATTTTGGCTACAGCTGGAAGAACGCATATACCTATCCAGTTACTGCACACTATCAAGTTTCCCTTCCTTGGAAGCTTAATGATCATCCCCCTTTTCCACTCCTGTGGAAATTGTTCACTATCCCAAGCTCTCCGTATTAGCGTCTGAGCATGGTGTTGTCGCTAGCCACCTTGACATTGAGATCTCCCATCACCATTACGATGTCCCCATTAGGCGTTTGGTTGTAGGCGGCGCCTAAGTGGCTATAAAAATCATCCCTTTCATCCTCAGTCGCGTCTAGAGTCGGAGCATAACACTGTATGATGGTAATTTTTCTAATTCTACTCTGGAACCTAGCTGTCAATATCCGGTCACTATGGGGTTTCCAGGATATGAGGCTACTACGTGCTGCTGAAGTCCTACTCCGGAGCTCCGTGCACTTCCAGCTGGTTTACTAGAGTAGAGCATGACAGTGCTTTTTGTTGGCGAGATGTATTCCCCAGCATCCAAACAACTTATCTCGCTCAGTCATAAGATGCCTATTTTATACCGTACGAATTCGTGCTGCAATTGGAGGAATCTGGCGTTATAAGGCAGATATGTCTACCCAGAACAAAATCTTTCTGTAAAAGCATGTATTGAAGCCTGTCTGGACGTACGGCATCTAATTATGGGGCTGCACAAAGAAAACAAATATTCAAACTATACAAACATTTCAAAACAAAGTTTTTCGTGGAATAATAAATGTCCTTTGGTATTCAAGAAATAGCGATTTGCACCGTGACCTACAAGTGGTGACGGAAGTTGTTAGAAAGCACGCTGTGGCTCACAATCAGCGACTGCAAAATCATATTAACTCTGGGATAGAAACCGTCTTAAATGTAGGAGACAATATCCGGAGATTGAGAAAAAATCAAGCCTCATGAGCTAATGGTGTAAAAGCTAAGGGAAGTACTTCAAATTTTAAACTTTTCCCAACGTGAGTTTTAATATGAGAAAGAAAATTCATTTGTCGATCTTGCATACATTTGTCCTGATTAAGGACATGCTTTTAGTGGCGTTAGAGTCCAACACTACTTGGTAAACGAGAAGTAGCAAGTGCCTTTCGAGATTTTTTAGCTTTGTTACACTTTCGTAAGGGTACATAACACGGAGCGTGCTCCAGCCAAACCCAACTCACGGTTTATACCGGTTACCGGAATCGGGGTAGGTAACGTCGAAGATCTGGCGTGTTAATTCCAAAAAAAAAAACAGAATCAAAATCTGTGTGTAGTGCCGAGTCTAAAGATACCATATGTACATACATATGTACTCGCTTTCTGACCTTTCGGACGACTTAAACGAGCGAAGAATCGTTAATGATGGCTCTTTGTATTTAAGGGCATAACACATTGGCGACATCCGAATGTATCCTGGCTATGAAATATGCACAGCTTATCACAGGTTATCATCCGTACTAAGAATTAGGCTATTCTCTATATAGTATTGCAAAAACTCAAGTACCTGCTTACTTACTCACTTAAATAGCGCTATAGATCGGGGTGAACCTGGACCTCAACCAACAAGCCAGACCATTTAGCTCGGTCTCCAAGTTAATTGAGGTCCTCCTGAACTTATGCGCACCACCTACGGCGAGAAAACCTTCTACTTCATCATCTCTCTGGATTAGATGCGAAGACCCTGTGGGTCACAGCGTTGATGCCTATTCGCTCTACGTGTCCTAGACATCTCAAACGTCCAATACACCGTTTTTTGACAAGGTCAATGTTGCTGTATAGCTTGTATGTTTCGTCATTAAATATTCATTGTCCTTTCTTGTTGACAGTATGCACTAGGTTTTGCCCTCGTTTACTGCTTAATCCATTTTGGCCGCTTCTGCTGTAATGCTTGCATACGTACCGGTGACAGCCCGCCGAGTTCTTCCAATTATGTCAATAACGTCCGCATATCCAAGCAGTTGTGGCTTGGGAACTTCGCATACTCCGTTCAAGTACGATATCAAAAAAGTCAAATGATAGCGTCTCTCATTTTTCTAAAACCTTTTGTGACATCAAAGGTCTTGCTGAGGTCATTACCGAGCTTGATGGAGCAGTGAGCGTTCTCCATCGTCATTCTGCACAGACAGACACGTTTGACAGGGTTGTCAAAACTAGACATGGCTCTTTATAGCTCTTCTCTATCGATGCTGTCATGGGGGGCCTTGAAATCGATAAAAAGATGGTGAGTATCGATTTGGACGTCTTGGGTTCTCTCCAGAATCTACCGAAGTGTGAAGATTTAATCGATGGCGGACTTTCCTGGCCTGAATCCGAACTGATAGGGGCTAATCAGACTGTTCACACAATATCGCAGGAAAGATCTTGTATGCAATATTGAGGAGACTGATGCCGCTATAATTGGCGCACTTGAGGGGGTCTCCTTATTTGTGGATCAGGCAAACGATGCTAAGGTCTCACTTATCGGGCAAAGTTTCCTCCGACCATATTTTACAGATGAGATGGTGTATGCTCTCTACCAAGTCTTGACCGGAAGCGATCTTCATAAAACCAAGAGGAACCGAAACGTACGCTGAAATTTTAAGAGAAATCCGAAGTAAGGCCAACCCTGACGACACGCAAACAGAAATCAAAGCTGTTCACCAAACAAGGGCAGGGGAAGTTCTACTCGAACTCGACGCACGAACTAGGGATAAGGAGAATTTCAGCACGTCAATGAAAATCATTTTGGGGGAAAAGGCAAGCATCCGCAACTTGGAGACCAAAGCTACGCTGGAGACTCGGTATATGGATGAATTAACTACAGTAGAGGAAATAAAAGAAGCCGTCAGACAAAAACTCAATGACCCCGCAGTGGATGCTCAGGTGACTCTAATGAAGTCAAACATAAGAGCACAAAAAATGGCAATAGTTCAACTCAATGCACGAGCCGCAAATTAACTGCTGAAGGCCTCACGAATAAAAATCGGGTGAGTCCACTGCAGAGTGCGCCGAAGAGTGGAGGTTACACGCTGCTACAAATACTTTGGCTATGGATACCAGCAAAACACCTGCAAGAGAGCAGATAGAAGAACCAAGGCCTATGTTTCAATTGCGGAGCACAGGACACAAAAAAGTAGAGTGCAAAGAAAGCGCAAAGTGCTGCTTATGTGCGGAGTGGAATCTCACACCAGCTCTGCTGTCTCATATACCGGGGTCGGGCACCTGCCAAGTGTTCAGGGGGGCACTTGAGAAGGCGAAGAAAGACAGCGCCCAATGACCAAAATACTCCAAGGAAACCTCCACAGGAGTCGAACTGCAGACGACCTCCTCGTTATCGTGTTATCATCAGCGAACAGTTCAAGGACAAAGATGGCCCTAGCTGGATGGCGGACACACAGCTGCTATCTGGATCCCCGTAAAAAGCCAACGCGCAGAAAGAGGCTTCGTTTGGGTGAAATGCGCGGGACTTACGATAATCAGCTGCTACTTCACGCCAAACAAAAGAATAAACGAGTTCCGAGAAAAGTTGCACCGACTAGAGGACTTCATTCAAGAGATCGACGGGGAGATCCTGGTCGCTGGAGACTTCAACGCAAGAGGAGAGGAGTGGGGAATGACGACCACAGACTCACGAGGAAAGCAAATTCTCGAGATGGCTGCAAGACGAGGGCTTAACACTACGAACATAGGCAACACATTCACATTAAGGAGACCTGGTTACGCAGAGACTATCCCGGACGTAACCTCCGCATCCGAACTGACATCCGCGAGGGTTAAGAACTAGAGAGCTGTCGAAGACTACACGGGCAGCGATCACCAGTACATCGTTTTTGACCTACGAGAAAGGCAACGCGTTCCGAACCAAAACCAAAGCCAAATGCCGAGATGGAACGTTAGCAGACTCAACGAAGAGCTTCTGACATCCGCTATCGAAGAAGGATAAAGCGCGGTCATAGAAACAGTCGGAGCTGCTGAAACAAAAGTTGAGACCACGATGCAACTTATACGGCTGGCATGTGACGCCTCGATGCCTCGAGTGAGCGGCCCCAATAGAAACAAGAAACTGGTGTACTGGTGGAACGACAAGATAGTTGCGCTTCGAAGAAGCTAGCTACATCTCAGACGCAAAGTCACCAGGGGTAGGAGAAGATAAGCTGAACCCACGGAAGACATTCTAGCGGAATTTAGAAGCATGAGATCCGAGCTCAAGAGGGCCATCAATTCGAGCAAAAAACAGAAGTGGGACGATCTCCGCCGGGATGTTAACAGCAACCCCTGGAGGCTAGGCCCTGTCCTCGGCGAAGAAAGGATTTGGTTTATAGTGAACACACTCTTCCCAACGCATCGTGTTCGGCCTCCCGACACCTCTCCGGTCCAACGACCGGAAACCCCGATGTTCAGTGAAGAAGAGTTGATCCTCGCGTCGAAAACCCTACAACACCGAAAGGCCCCTGGAACTGACGAAATACCAGCGGAGGTGCTCAAGACTATTGCCCAGACATGTCCTCAGCTGCTGCTGAATATGTACAATAGCTCTCTCCAGGAAGGGGTTTTCCCAAGGAGCCGGAAGTTACAGCGCTTGGTACTGATCAGCAAAGGAAAAGGAGACTCGGATTCCCCATCAACGTACAGTCCTCTGTGTATGCTGGACACCACAGGGAAACTCCTAGAAAAGTTGTTAAAACCAAGTCTTACAGCAACCGTGCAGAGAGAAGGAGATTTGTCCGAAAGATAGCACGGATTCAGAAAGGGCCACTCTACGATTGGAGCAATTGAAGAAGTGGTAAGGGCCGTCCAATTGGCTCAACAGGGCAACCACTATTCAAGGAAAATCGTATTGCTAGCAACTCTGGACGTGCGAAATGCCTTCAACTAAGCCAGATGGAGGGATATGCTGAACGCCCTCGAAAGCATTTTTGATATTCCCGAATATCTCTTGCGGATGGTAAAGGGCTATCTCAAGGACCGGAAGCTGTTATACAACAACGCAGAAGGACCTCGAATAAAGGAGATTATTGCTGGAGGAGCGCAGGGATCAATCCTGGGACTCGATCTCTGGAACATCTCCTACGATGGCATCCTTCATATGGAAATGCACGAAGATACCTTTCTGGTGAGGTATGCAGATGATATCGCCGCGGTGATTACAGCAAGAGCGCGCAAAGAAAACTCAACCAGGTGCACCTCTGGATGAAAGAACATGACTTAGGTTTGGCCACAGAAGAGACGGTGATAGTCCTTTTGACAAAGAAGAGAATTCCAACTATTGTCGACTTCCAAGTCGGGCCTGAGGTAATGCCCAGCAAGGAAGCGGTGAATTACCTAGGGATGACCCTAAACACGAAGCTCGCTTTCTGGCACCAAATAAGATCTGCTACGGAACGAGCTACGAAGGTCACAATGTCACTAAGCAGGTTAATGGCAAACGTTGGAGGCCCAACAGCTAGCAAGAGAAAGCTCCTGATGACAGTCACCCACGCCATTCTCCTGTATAGGTGCGAGATATGGGTCGACGCACTAAGACAAGAGAAATACAGGAAACAAATGGCCGCAGTACAAAGGCGTGGTACTACCGGTTGCAAGTTCGTACCGAACGGTGACGGAATCAACAGTCCTCATAGTCGCCGGAGTGACCCCTATTGATCTACTTGCGGCAGAGAGGAAGTACGTCTACGACAAAAAGACGGAAAATGGAGTGGAGGCGGCAACCGAGGAGGCGAAGGAGCCCACCAAACAGAAATGGCATGAGAAATGGATCTCACAAAGCAGAGAACGATGGACCGCGAGGCTGATCAACAACATCGCTGAATGGAAGGAACGGAAACATGGGGAAGTAAATTATTACGTCACCAAATTTATTACCGGACACGGTTATTTCAACGCCTACCTGCACAGAATGGGCAAAACATGGAGCTTGGCTTGCCAATATGGCGACTCAGAACCGGACGATGCATACAACGCCTTCTTCGAGTGCAACAGATGGGAAGCTGAAAGAAGGGGCGCTAGAATCTCTAATCGGCGTCATCACCCTGGAGAACATAGTGACAAATATATCAATGAGTGACCAGAGCTGGAATCAAGTACGCTCCTTTAAAGAAAAAGTGCTTAAATCAAAAAAAGAGAGAGTAAGACCTAATAACCACCCTCATGAGATTTATGTAAGCCTGATGTATGCCTTACCGGCAAGAAAGAATTAACCCGCAAGCAAGAGACAAATATGAAAAAGCCGGCCCCAAAGAGGAAAGAAAACGACACCACTCTGAAGTAATGCAAAAGCAGTTCCGGAGTAGATGGTGTCAAGTAGAATAAAAGGGTTAAAGGTGGGTTTTTAGTGAGTACCAAGTCCCACACCACTCGAAACAGATCGTGAGCAGTAGGGTTTTCCACCACCCCTTAAGAAAAAAAAAAAAAGGTTTCAACCGAATCATCTCCAGCTGGATGGAACGCCAATTCAGTAGAATAATTCACTCATACCGCACAACCACCGCTTGGTAAACGGCTAACAAAGACCTCGTAGGGGCAGCATCTCCCTATAGGAGTTGGTCCGCTAAGTAACGAGAAAGAGCCACTGCAGCCGAAAACCTAGCAGCTCTGTTAGTAAGGCCCACTCCAACCTCCTCGTGGTGCCATCTGGGAATTTCTTCGGAAATTGCTAACGGGAGAGGGCGAAGGGCGAGCTTCCTGCGCCAAAAAACAGGATAAGTGTCGGTTGGTCTGTGGTCCAGCGAGCCGCAATCGTAAAAACTTTTACTGTTTCGAAACGAAAACCAACACCTCGGATACCGACGGATAATTTGATGACGACCTTTGGCTATCGTACATGGACAACGATCGGATTCTGGAATGTTAAGACCCTCCTGGGCTCACTCAAGGACGGGCCTTATATGAGTAACGCCAGATTCCTTCAATTGGAGCGCGACTTCGTACGGTATAAAATAGACATCTTAGGGCTGAGCGAGATAAGATAATTCGATGTTGGGGAATACATCTCCCCAACAAAAAGCACTGTCATGCTCCACTCTGGTAAACCAGCTGGAAGTGCATGGAGTTCCGGAGTATGACTCATGCTAACTCCAGCATCACGTAGTAGCCTCATATCCTGGAAACCCTATAGTGGCCGGATATTGACAGCTAGGTTCCAGAGTAAAGTTAGAAAAATTAACATCATACAGTGTTATGCTCCGACTCTAGACGCGACTGAGGATGAAAAGGATGATTTTTGTAGCCACTTAGGTGCCGCCTACAACCAAATGCCTAAGGGGGACATCGTAATGGTGATTGGAGATGTCAATGCCAAGGTGGGTAGCGACAACACCATGCTTAAGCCCGTGATTGGAGTTCACAGCGTGGGATACTGTAATGATAACGGCGAGCGGTTTGTGGACTTCTGCAATACCAACCACCTAGTCATTGGAGGTACGCTGTTTAAGCATAACACCTGCCACAAGATCAGTTGAGTCTCTACTGATAGGCAACGAACATCCAACCAGATCGATCACTTACGCCTTCGTAATGCATCCGTCAACAGCAACCGCTCAAACCTACTTAACATCACCAGGTCTAATATCGACAGGCTCAAGGTTCCCCAAGTGCGCCAACTGTTCAGGGACTATCTTGCCTTAGAAGCAGAAGCTATCAGCAGCATACCACAAGAGAACATGGATGACCACTGGAGTGCTGTGGAAAATGCTTTTGCATCTGGGGCATGCACGTATGTCGGTAAAAAAGCAGAAACATCACCGCACATGGCTTTCTACAGACACCTGGAGACGGATCGGTGAACGTACAGCAATTAACGCTCGGATTGCAGCGGCCTCAACAGTAGAGAGAACCGAGCTCGAAGCCCAGTATCGTGCGGAGAGGAGGACTGTTTACAACATCACTAAGGAGCTCATTGGTGGTCGAAACTCCAAACAACGTCCTGCGAAGAGTCTAAACAGTAACCTTCTGATTTCGGATGAGGATCAGCTCATCATATGGTGAGTACATTTTGCTACAATGCTAAATTACTTAGACGATGGCGGTATGATCTCGAATTCGAATGAGCAGTTTGAAGCAACAAATTCCCGAATTCGCACCGTACCTCCCAGTAAAACCGAAATAATAACAGCAATCAAGTCCCTCAAGAAGAACAAGGCGGTATTTCAAACGGCGCCAAATACATCGGCAGATTTGCTGCATCCGCTAATACGGAGAGCTTGGGATAGCGAATAATTTTCACAGGAGTGGAAAAGGGGGATGATCATTAAGCTTCCAAGGAAGGGAAACTTGATGGAGTGCGGTAACTGGAGAGGTATATGCGTTCTTCCAGCCATAGCCAAAATGATACCAAGAATAATTCTAAAACGAATTAGAGAACATTTAGATTCAACTCTCGATGTCGAACAGGCAGGCTTTCGCACTGGATCTTCCTGCATCGACCACATAAACACCTTACGGTTCATAATCGAGCAATGCGTTGAGTAAAGGTCTCCGTTACATTTACTGTTTATCGACTTCGACAGACTGAATCGAGATGCTATCTGGTTGGCCTTGCCCAGGAGAGGCATCCCAGAAAAACGTATAGCTATTATCAAGGCTACATACGAGGGCGGCAAGTGACACGTCGTGCACAATGGTAAGGTGTTGGGGGATATTGAACTCCAAAGTGGACTACGTCAAGGGTGCATACTGTCCCCACTATTGTTCTTGGTGGTTATCAACTATGTACTCCGTGCAGAATTGTCGGAAGGTAACTATGGAATTCGTTGGGACTATGACATCTTACCTTAAACGCCTAGATTACGCTGTGGCTAAAAATAAACAAAACCAAAACAAAAGCCCTGAGCACTTCTTCTAACAGCCGCGCTCAACTTAACATTGCCGAACAGGAAGCCGAGAAAGTTAACAACTTTCTATATCTAGGAAGTGCAGTCTCGGCTGACCGCGGTGGTACCGAACTGGATGTGTGCAGCAGAATCGGGAAGGCTAAAGCTGCGTTCGGAATGCTATCCAAAATCTGGAGAAGTAATGTTATCAGCTTAAGAACCAAGCTGCGACTATTCCGCTCCAACGTAGAATCAGTGCTGCTTTATGGGTGCAGTACTTCGAAGGTGGACACCATTAATATACGGAAGCTGAACATTTTCGTTAACAAATGTTTAAGGATCATTTTGAGGATTTTTTGGCCGAACCGCATCTCCTGCCTCCCTGGCAGCTGACCTCCTTGTCGTGGGGGGCGAGCAACGTGACTGGGGTGTGCGGATGGGGCAACTTAAATAGTTATTCCTATCCATATAATCCAGTCACGGCTAACAAAGCGCACAACCCATGATAACAAGACGACAGAAACGGGCCTCGGATATTGACAAACATGGTAAACCAGGGCATCCTTTGGAGCGAGGCCTGAAGGGAGTTAGTATGCGAGCGTCTGGTGGTGGGTCTGTCCCACTCGGCAGCCGGCCGGGTCAAACCCGAAATGGCTACGAGCTTCCTGTCAATGGTCTTGCGCGCTGTGCACCCAAAGGGGGACAGATGGACTCTCTGAGTTTCGACAACGGCATCGGTTGGATATGGATTCTTTTGTTTTGATGGGTGACTTCAATGCTCATGTGGGTCTAGATGTTATAACATGGGGAGTGTGATTGGAAGGAACGGTGATTCTGATCAAAACGCGAACGGTGAGAAGTTGTTGGATTTTCGTTGAAAACGGCTTATCCATCATGAACACTATCTTTCCACACAAAGACATTCACAAATACACATGATACCGTCAGAGTCTTCAGCAGAAGTCGCTGATCGATCGATTCGTATTTGAAGAGAATGATTTGTGATGTTCGCGTATTGAGAGAGGCCGAACTGTCAACTGATCATCACTTAGTGCAGTGCAAATTGTATCTTAGCGAGAGAGTGCCTCCCCTATCAAAGCGCAATCTAAGGACGGTTACACACATACGATGGGAGAGGCTACAGGACGATGAGATACGGGAGACATTTGCGCGGCAAATATCTGAAAGGTTTGAACAAATTCCAATTGTTCCATCAAATGTAGAGGAAGAATGGCAACTGTTTTCAACAGCGGTTATTGCCTCTGTGGGAGATGTTTGTGGAGTGAAGCGGCTTGGTGTGGCGGCTGGTGGCGAGAAAACGACTGCTTGATTTAAAACGCCCGGAGTTCAAGAAGCCATCATAGAGAAGAAGAGAGCCTTTAAGGTGTGGATTCACTTGGGAAACCTCGATTCTCGAAATCGATACACTAAGGCGCGAATAACTTGCAAATTAGCTGTGAAAACAGCGAAAGAACAGTCTTGGAAGTAGCTTGGCTTAAAATTGGAACGTGACCAGAGATCTGCAAATAGGATGTTCTGGCAGACCGTCCGCCGACTCAGAGGAAATCCGCTGGTGTGGATGAAATCCGGTCAGAAATGCTCAAGGCTTTAGGTAAAGAGGGAGTGCAATGGCTCTCGCGTGTCATTAAAGTGGCCTGGGAATGTGGTGAAATACCTGGTGATTGGCAAATGGGGGTGATAGTTCCTCTTTTTAAAAAAACGAGACAAAAGAGATTGCACCAACTACAGGGGTATATCTCTTTTAAGTCTCTCTGGAAAAGTCTTCGCTAAGGTGCTAGAAACGCGTTCCAGAGCTGTGGATGAGGGCAGTTTGGGGGATGAGCAGTTCGGTTTCCGTTCCGGCAGAAGCACAATCGACCAGTTATTCACTCTCAGAATGGTTCTTGAGAAGGCCTGCTAAACCTGTCTACATTTGTTTTCTGGATTTGGAAAAAACATATGATAGGGTTCCTCGAGGCAAACTTTGGAGTGTTCTGCAGGAGTATGGGATTGATGGTTCCCTGTTAAGGGCGATTCAGTCTTTATATACGAACTGTAGAAGATGTGTTCGGATAAGCGGTGTTATATCAATACCTCACTGTGGGCGTTGGACTCCGTCACGTTTGTCACCTCTCCTCTTCATTGTATATATGGATTGGATGTGGCAGCGCAGCCGTGGCGGGGAATGTTTCAAAGTGGGAGACCTAAGGATTAGTCATCTGCTCTTTGCGGATGATTTGGTCATTCTTGGATCCTCTCAAACCGAACTTCAGCGCGCACTCGAGAGCGCGCAGCTACTTCTCCGAACGGAACGATCTATGCTTCGATGGTTTGGTCACGGAGTGCATATGCCCCCAGACCGGCTTCCCAGACGTGCCATGGTGGCCGTGCCATCAGGTAGGCGACCCCGCGGAAGGCCTAGAAACAGATGGTTGGACCAAGTCCGACATCTCTCCTGGAGCCGTCTAGGGATTCCTCCTGATGAGTTGGAGTCAATGGCGGAGGATCGAGAAGGATGGAGAGTTCACCTTAGCATCCTACCCCCGCAACCCTCATGAAGGCTAAGCTGCCATTGAAAATATATGTATGTATGTATGTACCGCATCTCCAACCAACAACCTTATACGATATATATTTTAAGTTTAGTTCTTCTGTTTTCTTTGGTTGTTAATGAATAGCGGAAGATTGTTTATCTCCCTGGAGCGAAATGTCACCATAGCAAGCACATGGTTTCCTCATCTCGATATTCATAAGCAGACATGGCGGTCCAATGATCATGTAACGATCAACCAAATTGATCATATTGCGATCGACGCAAGGCATGCCTCCAGTATTCTGGATGTCCGGACCTTCCGAGCGGCCAACATAGACTCGGATCATTACCTTGTTGTAGCCAAGCTACGAATGCGGATATCCCAATCTGAGCAACAAAGAAGAATTACTGTGAGAAAATTTAACGTCGAAAAGCTACAATCGCAAGAGACCGCCAGACTCTTCGCTGAACGCGTATCCCGAAATCTCTCAATCACCCCTTTGCCACCAGCATCAAGTACCGAAGACCAGTGGCAACGCTGCCAACATGCCATCAGAAACTCCGCGACTGATGTGTTGGGTCTCGCTCGACCACCACCGCGAAACCCCTGGTTTGACGAAGAATGCCGGCGAGTGCATGCAGCAAAACAAGAGGCATACAAAGCGGTGCTGCAAAGGAAGACGAGAGCTGCTCGTGAGCTCTACGAGCAAAAGAGACGGGAAGAACATCGGCTTCTCTAAAAGAAGAAGAAAGAGCATGAGAAGCGCGCGTTTGAGAATATCGAGAGTCTATACTCCAGGAACAATGTACGGAAGAAGTAATACCCGTACAGAAACCTGTAGAGATGAAAATGGAAACCTCGTAGTAGAATCACAGTCGGTGCTGAGAATATGGAAAAACTACTTCTGCAGACTGTATAACGGCGCCGAAGACCAACCTCCCGCTGTCAGGCAGAATGAACCATTCAACATAGACGATGATAGTCAAAATTTCCGTCCACCTGACCAAAACGAAATGAGGATAGCAATATCCAAGCTAAAATCCAACAAGGCTGCTGGACCTGACGGCTTACCGGCCGAACTTCTCAAGGCAACTGGGGATGAATTGGTAGAGTGCATACACCAACTCATTTCTAATATTTGGTCAGCCGAGTGTATGCCTGATGAATGGAATCTCAGCATCGTTTGCCCGATCCACAAGAAAGTAGACCCCCTCAACTGCGCCAATTATAGAGGCATCAGTCTCCTCAACATCGCATACAAGATCTTTTCTGCGATATTGTGTGAACGCCTGAAACCTTTTATCAACAGCCTGATTGGACCCTATCTGTGCGGTTTCAGGCCAGGAAAGTCCACCATCGATCAAATCTTCACACTTCGGCAGATCCTGGAGAAAACCCAAGAATTCCAAATCGATACTCACCACCTCTTTATCGATTTCAAGGCCGCCTATGACAGCATCTATAGAGAAGAGCTTTATAGAGCCATGTCTAGTTTTGACATCCCTGCCAAACTTGTCCGTCTGTGCAGGCTGACGATGGAGAACGCTCGCTGCTCCATCAAGGTCGGTAATGACCTCACCGAGACCTTTGATGTCAAAAAAGGCTTTAGACAAGGTGACGCGCTGTCATGTGACTTCTTCAATATTGTACTTGAACGGATTGTGCGGAACTCACAAGCCAACACCGGAGGCACAATCTATTACAAGTCTGTACAACTGCTTGCATACGCCGACGATATAGACATTATCGGAAGATCTCAGCGGGCTGTCACCGGTGCTTTTGCAAGCATTGAGGCGGAAGCGGCCAAAATGGGTTTGGCGATAAACGAGGGCAAAACCAAGTATATGCTGTCCACTAGAAGGGAAAACCAACACCGACGAATTGGACAAAACGTCACCGTGGGCAGCTATAACTTCGAGGTAGTAAGGGACTTTGTCTACCTTGGCTCTGCTATAAATTCTTCTAACAAAATCAGCGTAGAAATCAATCGAAGAATAACTCTTGCCAATCGCTGTTTTTTTGGGCTTATAAGGCAATTTAACAGTAAAGCCCTATCTCGAACAACTAAGGAGACTCTATATAAGACCTTGATCATCCCAGTCCTGCTTTACGGCGCTGAAACATGGACTTTATTAAAAGAGGATGAAGATATCCTTGGTCGCTTCGAGAGAAAAATTCTTCGTAAGATTTTCGGTCCCGTTTGCGTTGACGGGTTTTGGAGGAGAAGATTCAATCACGAACTATACGAGCTGTACAGCGACATCGACCTAGTCCAAAAACTGCGTATTGGACGTCTGAGATGGCTAGGACATGTAGAGCGAATGGACACCAACGCTCCGGCCCGCAGAGTTTTCGAATCTAACCCGGAGGGACGACGCAGTAGAGGGAATCATCGCCGTAGGTGGCGCGCACAAGTTCAAGGGGACCTCGATCAACTTGGAGTGCGCAACTGGAGGCAATTAGCTAAAGACCGAGCTAAATGGAGAGGCTTGTTGTTTGAGGCCCAGGTTCACCCCGAACTGTAGCGCCACCTAAGTAAGTAAGTAAGTTTATCTCCTTATTTGTGTAGTTTATGTGAGTTGATGTTGTCTCATTAAGTTTGATGCGCCATTGCTGTGTCTAATCACTTATTCTGTTGACTGAATTCAGCTGTTTCTCTGTTGCCTTCACAGTGCATTCATCAGGTACAGTGTCATCTGCAGAATTAGCCATCATGGCATTGTTGTCCACCGGACAACATTATACAATAGATACAGGGTTGGTCCTAGGACATTTCCTTGTGGAACATCTGTTTCAATTTTCTTTAGTTCCGAATATTCGTGTTCGTTTTGAACTCGGAACGATATCGGTCTATAACTTCTGTTGGCGTTTTCCTTGCTTGGGTATTACAATCACTTTAGCAATTTTCCAATGATGTGGGACATATCGGATCATTAGACATGCGTTTATTATAAATTGGAGTTTTTTTAAGGCCTGGGATATTATTAGATCATAACCCGGTGGTTTTTTATTTGACAACTGGTGTTGACACATGCTTCTTACTTTTCTAAGCATGACAAGGGGAATTTCAGCTTCATCCCTTGTATCAAAAAACTGCAGATTTTCAGTAGCTGTACATGACGAGAATGGTTTAAAAACGTTCGACAGATGTTCTGCGAACATGTCAGCCTTTTGTTTCGGGTTTCCGATCCATTTATCTCCTGGTCTTCTCAAGGGCGGATTTTGAAACTGAGGTCTTTTTAGACGCTTAGCTGCTTTCCACAAGGAGTAATCAGTGGACGCATCCATCGTTAAGCTTCGTAGAACACAGATGACGCCGTGATGAACTGCCTTAGTGGAGTTACTTGTCAACAAAAAATATTCAGTACCTTCGATTTCCACACCCATGAACCGAATATTCCTCACTCTTTCTAGCTGGATTTCCAAAGAAAAAAATCAATTACTCTACTCTGTTGAACAGCCACTGTTAAATCTGGACGTCAAGTTAATGCATCCATTACGTTCCTAACTCGAACGTAGTTGCACGAAATCTCATTCTTAGTTGCGATTGGCAAGAAGGACTGATATCACACCCCATGTCGCTACCACTCTTATTTGAAAAACAATCTCCACTTCGATGACTTTTCCAAAGTTCAAAGATGCTGGTCTCCAAAGATACATAACTTATTGCCTTGTTCCATCAAATGCCAAAAGTAGTGACAGAGACATATCTTCGACAAATCAATTTTATTGCCATCGATTGTCGAACATTTATTGCGAAAGTGATTTACTTGAAAAAATAAATTCGTCTCGCTTATCTCAATCAGATCCAATGAGCATAACAATGACTCATGGAATTGAACTCCCCTACGTTTTTCTGTCCAAAAATACCAGCTCACCCCACAAACCATGGAGAATCAGAACAAAAATCGATTGAACAGAGAAGTTTTCCCTAACCATCACAATTGTGGTGTAACCCTTTGGGCTATTTTCTTATAAAATTGACGAAACGAATTTAAGCTGTATCTAACGGGTCAGCCAAATGTACCACATCTATGCATATGAGATGAGTGGAAAATTTATTCAAACGCAAAACATCTTTTGCTGTTAGCCACTGGAAGCAATAGTCATGCATAAATTTATCTTAAAAGAAATTCTACAAACAAAATGGAGGAATGTATCTTTTAAATGGTAATCGACAAATTGCATAACGAATTTCTATTTTCGAATTCATGTGCGTTCCGTATTTCATGCTAAGCTACTACGGCAATACACTTCATAGTACGCGACAATAATTTTCTAACTGAGGCGAGTGATTAGAAAATAAATTAAAAAATGTTTAATAGCGAGGCATTTGGTACCAAACGGATCATCACAAAGTCTTTGTAGGTTAATGTCTCTGGTTGCTTGAACATGGATCGATGCAATGCTTAGTCGAATAAAATACTCAATAGGGTTGAGTCTGCACTTTGAACGTTGCGGAATTCAGCCTACTAACGACACTTATTCTATATGCTAGTAGCTTGGAAATATGAGGTAGATACTATGATAAACTTTAGATATTGCACTCAGAATGGAAGCTCAAAAGTAACCAAACTATGCTATTGCCCACGCTGGAATTAGGTAACAACCTTTTCATGAGTTCTTCGAACATATTTGTCAATACGATATCTTATTTTTATTTGAAACTTTTGTTGACAAAAACATGACGCACTTTGAGTCCTATTTTGGAAACCATACACTGCATTGGATAGCAGCACCGCGACTACCTTCTCATGGAAGAGCTAGCAGAGGATGCCTGTTTGGTATAAAAAAAAAAACAGTTAAACAGTAGCGTTAGGTGCCAATTTAGCAATCAAATCAACAGAGTTTTGGTGGAAATAGTAACGAAAGATGTTAGAATGTGGATACTCCCAGTGTATATCAACTGTAGCAGGTGGATAAACAATTTTAAGAGCTTGTACGACTTTCTATTGGAATTCGGCGAAGAAGACGTAATGGTAAACGGAAATTGCAATGCGAGAATAGGTGATACGCAGCTACTGGAAGTGAAACCGGAGTTCTTACCTCAGAACGTAAATTTATTTAGATGTGCAACGGATACAACGGTAGAAAGTTCACCGAAATGTGTGAAACGATTGGTCTCACAGTACTAAACCGTCGATCTAAAAGCGGCGAAAAGGGCCACCTAACATTTTTCAGAGGTACAGCCTGTTCAACTATAGACTACTGTCTCGTACGTGGAAAATGGCTGAAGTGTGCGGTCGACTTAAATGTAAAGAAGCTAACTTATTCGGATCACTTGCCCCTGGCAGCTTTGATGTCTGTGGATACCCCGTTAGAATCTACCGACCCTGAGTTGCGGCTGCTACCAAAATTACAATGGAAGGTAAGCTACGCGCTTAGCTTTAAACAAAAACTGAGCAGCAATCTCTCGCTATAAACGAAAGCAAATTTAACTCTAGCCGTGGTGTAGACGTTCTAGTTTCCTGCATTCCGAATGCTGCGAGTATATCTCAACCATCAGGAAGATTCAAGAAAAAAGGAAGCATGGTTCGACTGGGAGTGCATGGGAGCAAGGAAAAAGTCATTCGCTTACCTACGTTTAGTCCGTAGAACAGACAACAGCGTTGAAAAAATCATGTCTCTGGAAACGTCTCCTAGGGGCCTCTACTACGCCTACGCGCCATCGTGTACGGTTTCTGGCAATGTGTCTGAGTTCTCCCCAACTTTTCCCTAACTGCCGTGCCTCCTTCTCGACTGTTCTGCGCCATGTTCTCCACGGACCGCCAGTTCTTCTGCCATCCTGAGTTAGAGGGTTCTATTGCATAACATGGTTCGCTATGGAACTGTCACCTTTTCGGAACGTGTTATCAATCCACTGCCACTTCCGCCGTTGGATGGTTGTGCCTATTGGTTCCTGACCCGTTCTCTCGTAAAGGTGTTAAAAATACGATTGGGCCAGAAAATCCTTAAGATATTGCGCAGGCACCTATTAACAAACGTTTGCAGCTTTCTGGTGATAGAAGTAGTCACTCTCCACGTGCTGCAACCATATAACAGCACGGATTCAACGTTGAAGCGGAACAGTCTTATTTTGGTGCTCAAACTGATTGCATTGCTTCGCCATATTTTGGACAACATCCCGAACGCGGACTTTGCTTTGGCGATCCTGTTGGCTATATCCAGTTCGGTTCCACCATCGGTCGAGACAATACTCCCAAGATACTGGAAATCCTCTACTCTCGCTACCGGTTGTCCAGCAATGCATATTTGAGTCGATGAGTTTGTTCCAAGGCTGATAATTTTAATTTTTGCCGTTTTAATTTTCAGCCCGACGACGCCTGCCTCCCTCTCCACATCTGCTGTCATTTGGTGGAGGTCCATAATTCTGTGGGAGAGTAAGCATACATCGTCAGCGTAGACAAGATGTTTCAGTTGAGATATAAGAGGCTATCGAATTCCTCCGTTTCCCGTCGACAAAGCTGCATGAAGCACATCACTAATCACCAATAGGAACAATATTGGTGAAAGGATACAGCATTGTCTTACCTCACTTTGGATCTCAAATTCTTCGGACAACCTTCCCCTGTGCAGAACGTGACATTTGGAATCTTCATATGTAGCTTTGATAACAGCAATTAGTTTATCGGGAATGCCTCTCCTGCGTAAGGCATGTCAAATAAACTCCCTTTTGACACTATCGAACGCAGGTGCAGTGGCGATCGATATTTAACACACTGTTCGATGATAATCCGCAGGGTGTTGATGTGGTCAGCACAGGAGGATCCAGAGCGGAAACCTGCTTGTTCGGCATCGAGTGTGTCTTCGAGATGTTGTTTGATTCGCTCAAGAATGATTTTAGCTATTATCTTAGCTACAGCAGGCAGCACGCAGATACCCCTCCAGTTTCCGCACTCCATTAAATTTCCTTTCTTAGGAAACTTGACGATCATTCCCTTTTTCCACTCGTTAGGAAAGCTCTCAGCTTCCCAAGCTCTCTATATAAGTGGAAGCAGAAGCTCAGCCGATGCTGTGGGCATTGCTCGTAAGAGCTCTGCTGGAATACCGTCAAGTCCTACCGCCTTGTTGGTTTTGAGTGCCTTGATCACGGTATCTTTGCTGGGAGTCGTGGTGCGTATTCGGGAACTTCTCACCTCGGGCATCTCAGTCTGATTTGGGAGCATATCGCTAGCGAACACACGGTTCAAAACCATAGCAAAATGCTCTTTTTATCTCTTGAGCTGGTCCTCATCCAAAATATGCAAGAAGCCGTCTAGACTTTTCACTGGGTGTTGGCTGCAACTGCGACCACCTGTCAGCTCTTTCGTGATCCTGTAGATGGTCCTGCTGTCGCACCTCCGTGCAGCTTCTTCTGCTTCTGTAGCCAGCACGTTGATGTAGTTGCGCTTGTCACGTCGCATGCTACGCTGAACTCCTCTCATCTTCATGCGATATAGGGACTCTAGCTCACTTCTCCTTGCTGCTAGGGTAGCTGCAACGCGAGCTTTCAGCTGTTTTTGTTCGTCAATCCGTCTCCAGGTATCCTCGGAAGCCACGCCCTACGTCTTCCCGACAATTCCTTCAGCACCAGATGTAAAAAAAAATGTGCACAGCACACCAATGGTCTTGGATGGTTGCGGGCATAGAGCTGCTGATTACCTCCACACCTTGCGAAAAGTCCTCCCTTAATTGTTGGCGCACTGAGGGATCACTTAGTCTATCGATGTCGAACCTGGGCATTCTTGTGTTGTCGTGGGATCTTCGAACTGCAGCAGTGCATAGTTGGAGAGTAGCTATCATAAGATGGTAATCTCGTACTATCCCCACATCTGCCCCTCGCCTGTTTCGGACGTCCAGGAGAGTACTTCTAAAGCGGCGGCTGATGGCAAAAAAAAAAAAACAAATATTTGGCGCAACAGCTCTTTAAAGTGCCAGGGCCTAGCTTCTCGCAACCACTCATGTTGTGTGCGTTATATTTTTCACACAAATGGAAGGGACCTACAGTTTAATGCCGAGTCCGAACGGCAATTTGAGAAGCTTATTCGTGACAACAATACTCTCGGATGTTTGTCAGACGCTCGCGAGTGGTGGGACCGTGAAACAACATTTTGGTGTTTTCTGGGATTCGAACTTGGAACCTCATGCGTAGTGATCCAACACACTAACCACTTACGCCACGGCTGATGGCAAAATGGTCAATTTGGTTGGAGGTTGCTTGCCTGTCATTGGAAACCCAGCTGACTTTGAGACAGGTCTTGTTCTCAAACATGGTGCCACCTATCACAAGGCGGTTGGCATTGCAGAAATCCACAAACCGTTAGCCGTTGTCATTGCGGTTGCTTAGTCCATGCTTCCGGATTACATGTTTGAACCCTTCGTTGTCGTTGCCTACCTTGACATTCAAACCCCCATCACTATGACAATGTCTCCCTTTGGTGTTATGTTGAAGACGCCGCTTAAGAGATTGTAGAAGCTCTCCTTTTCGTCCTCAGACGAACTATTCGTTGGGGCGTAACACTGTATGATGGTGACGTGTCGTACTCTAGTCCGGAATCTGGCCGTAAAAATCCTATCACCATGAGGCTGCCAGGAAATTAGGCCCTTGCGTGATGTTGTTGTTAGCAGTAGTCCGACTCCATATTCTCGCCGACTTCCGGATGGTCTTCCAGAATAGAGTAGTACAGTGTTACGCGTTGGAGACTGGTACTCGCCCCCTTCTAACCATCTTACTTCACTTACCCCCAAAATGTCCAGTTAATATCGCATGAATTCGTTTTCCAATTAAAGGAATCTGGCATTGTAAGGATCTTCGCTTCCCGAGTCGAGGAACGTCTTTACATACCAGAAACCTATCTTTGTCCGGGTACAATAGCCAAAAGTCCTCAACATGTGATCATTCCTTATCCAAGGCATAGTGTCGGTTTCTGTAGCGGGCCCACGTTACCTAGCCTAGAATCAAGGCCCTAGAAAACCCGCACTTACAATTTTAGCCTACACGTATAAGAGTTTATACGTATAGTTGCCCGGGGACCACCACTAGGTGGTAAAGTAAGCACTTCATCACGAACTTGATTGTTGCGCTACTGGCCCAAGCCAAGTTTTGGGTAGTCAGTAGTTTCCCGATCAATCGCAATGCAGGTAAAAAAAGAAAAGTACACGCAGCAGCTGGCGAGAACTTTGGATAGAATTTCTTTTTGGAAGCTGGTCGATCCCTCAACGGTACGATGTTCGCACGGGGCATTCAAGTTGAATCATCCGTACTGGCCAATCACTTCGAACAGTTGCTGAATCCAAAGTATAGTACAAGTCAACTGAATTACAAGGCAGAAAGCCTTACATAACAATAGACTCACTAAACCGCACAATTACTGTTCAAGACCTCTACAGAGTGCTGCACAGATGCAGCACAAATAAAGCCTCAGGTGAAGATCGTATCTCCTACGAATTTTTCAAATTTGCGACAAACGAATTCCTCCGAAAACTTGAGCTAGCCCACAATCATATTTTCGATAAGGGTGAGGTGCCAGATAATTTTAGAAGTAGTATAATATTTCCCTTGTTTAAGAAAGGAGACATAAGCGATCCGAATAATTATAGAGGAATATACCTCTTGAACTCAGTAACAAAAATATTTGCTGGAATTATTCTAGGGCGTCTGACGGATTGGGGACGCGAAAACGATTTTTGTGTGCACCGTGGCGTAAGTGGTTAGTGTGTCGGATCACTACGCATGAGGTTCCAAGTTCGAATCCCAGAAAACACCAATAAGTTTTTTCACGGTCCCACCTCTCGCGAGTGTTTGACAAACATCCGAGAGTATTGTTATCACGAAAATACTCCTCAAATCGCCGTTCGGATTCGGCATTAAACTGTAGGTCCCTTTCATTCGTGTGAAAAATATAACGCACACAACATGAGTGGTTGCGCCAAATATTGATTGACTGATCGCAACAGCCTTAATACAATTTCCACCATCTTCAAGGCCAGAGGCGAACTTCTTCGGCTAAACTTTATGCTCTACGTAAGCGATGGGAATGAAGAATGCACTGTATGCAACCTTGGTTTGGGGACCTGCATTGGGATTGAACGGGAAACTACTGACTGCCCAAAACTTGGCTTGGGCCAGTAGCGCAACAATAAAGCTCGTGATGAAGTGCTTACTTTACCTCCTAGTGGTGGTCCCTGGGCAACTATACGTATAAGCTCTTATACGTGTAGGCTAAAATTGTAAGTGCGGGTTTTCTAGGGCCTTGATTCTAGGCTAGGTAAGGTGGGCCAGCAACATGCGTTACTGAAAGCCGACCGCTACAGAAACCGACACTATGCCTCGGATAAGGAATGATCACATGTTGAGGACTTTTGGCTATTGTACCCGGACAAAGATAGGTTTCTGGAATGTAAAGACGCTCCTCGACTCGGGAAGCGAAGGTCCTTTCAATGCCAGATTCCTCCAATTGGAAAACGAATTCATGCGATATGAACTGGACACTTTGGGGGTCAGTGAAATAAGATGGCTAGAAGCGGGCGAGTACCAGTCTCCAACGCGAGTTACGTTTTACGTTGCACCGCGAGATAAAAAAAACAACTTTTCAAATTTCGCTTATTGGTCAACGGGGACCTTTTTATTGTATTCTCTTATAACTTAGTACTTAACCTATGTTGACCCGCCGTCCTAAGCGTCGCTGCAGTCAACAATGGCTATAATCGAAATACTGGTCTTCTGGTATTGATTGATTCTCCCCTTTTATATGTTATTATTGTTGACTCAGCCAGATTGGTTTTGGTGTCTTCCGCTGATGTAAGGGAAATGGTGCTTGCTGTTGGTGACCCAATTCGTGGAGGTTTGGGGGGACTGACCGTGGGTTGTGGCGTTGCACTTACATATGTTACTCCTCCTCGGTTTGAGTGAAAATTCTCCTGAATTTTATTTTCAATTCTTTTTAGTCTATATGATTTTGTACAACAATGCGTAAAAATAGATGCTACAATAATTAAACTTATTACAATGCTAAGACTTAAACCGTACGATATATTTTTGTGTAGTTTTAATTCTTTTATTTTGTGCACATTTTCAAAATTACTAGAGATTATATCATCAAATGTAATCGCCTTGACAAAGGTGGTGTTAATGCTACTATCGGGATAAAAGTATATATCTTGGAAAGTTTTTTGTTTATTTTCGAATGAGTCATTTAACAACATTATTTGACAATTGGAAAAATTAATTAAGTAATTTTTATTTAGTACAATTTTTCGTTCATCACAGTTTTGCTTAAGCATATTTTTGTTAGCATTTTTTATTAAAATCGTAGTATCATCTATAGGAAATATTTGGGTCTCATTATTGTATATTAGTTTACAATTTTTGGTTATAATACAGTGTTTACTTAATTTTAATTCCTTTATAGTTACATCGGGTTGAAAAGTATAAGTTTTATTTTCTATTTCTACGATATATTCATCCTTACTATCTATTTCAAAATGTTCTGTATTTGGTAATGGTGTTATTAGTCTTTTTTCGACTGATACATAATTTCTTGGAACTTTTATTGCAATTACAATGAAATTGTTTCGATATTCAGTAACGCCTACTTTTAACAATTTTAATTTGTAGAAATCAATTGTATACTCGTTAATTTCATCCATCGTAAGGATACTTGGGTAAACAATATTATGTTTTGCTGATACAATGTTATCCTGTATTTGGTGTATTTTATTTTCTATAAAACTTAATTTAGTGATCTGGTCTAAAAATAATTGTTGTTTTAAAATGTTATTTATAACGCTATCTACTTTATTGTAAGCCTCCAGGATTTTTTGCCTGTCGTTGATTATGACGGTTTGTAAGGAATGTATAGTTTCATTAAAATGTTGGTTAATTTTGACTTGGTCGTTTATGGTGTTGATTGAGTTGTGTGTATTTTCTTCTAGAGATTCTAAATGGTTAAAAATGGTCTGCCTGTCACTATCATCCATAGTTCCGAAAAACCATTTTTCTACACTTCCTACTATATTCAATAGCCCTCGTTTCTGTCTTTCTGCTTTTCTAGGCATTATTGAATTAACTTTAGCTATCAATGCTTCTATCCTCTGATGAACTACCTCTTTGTTTTCTATTTGTATATGTTTTATGTTTGTTCTAAGAAGAATTATTGTTTGTAGAATTTCTTCTGGGTTAATAAGATGTAGAATAATATTAGTTTGGTTGGTGATTTGAATTGATTCAACCTTCATCTTTAAATATCCTGACTGTTCATTGATTGGTGTTATTTGTAGTGTTCCGTGTACTGTTGGTAGTAAAAGTATTATTGTTAGGAGTAGAACCTGTAAATTTATGTTGTCTTTTAATGTTTGTTAAGTGTATATTGTTTAATTTCTTAATTTTATATCTAGTTTCATCTTTATGCCTAACATGTTTATAATTTTTTATGGGTCCTTCCTGTCTTTCTTCAAGGTAATCTTCCCGTTTTTCGTTAAGTTTATTTATTTTTTGGATTTTAGTTTCGCGTATTCTGTTATTCAATATCTGTTTGTCAACTTCTTCTTTAGCTTTTCTGGGTGTTGTCCTAATTGTAGAATGAAATCGATTATTATAGTTATCTAACACTAATTGTATTTTCATTTCAATTGAGAGATCTTTTTCTTTTATGCCTGTAATTTTCTCTAATATTGTGGAGTGTAGCCTTTCTACGTCTGAATTGCCTGTATGACTATTTGGTTTAGTCCAATGAACTTCGACGTTATTTTCCCTCAAAAACTGTATAATTTGTTCTGACTTAAACTCATTGTCTGTGATAATCCTGTTAGGTTTTCCAAATTTAGAAAAGTGTTCGATTAATATTTCTTTCTTACTTCTCCAATTTCTATCGGTAATCGTATAAGCTACTGCAAATTTGGTTAGTTTGTCAATAATTGTTACAAAGGTTTTCTTTTGTATATGAAAAATGTCTAAGTGTATGATTTCGTTTTTGTGAGTTGGAGTCTCAGTGATATGAAACTTAGGTTTTATCGGTTTCCTGTCGTATTTTATCTCCTGACATATTTTGCAATTATTTATAATTAACTGTATTTGTTCGTGAAGCTCGGGAAAATATATTTTGTCTTTAAGTGTGCAGTATGTTTCATTAATGCCACTGTGCATTGATTCTTTTGTGTGATAAATAGCGATTTGTTTGTGTGCCTCCTCCTCGGTTTGGATTTCGGCAGCCCTCTGTGAACACCTGATGAATCTGATACTTCTATCATGTGAAAATAGTTGTATTATAACTTGTTGGACTATATTGTAGTGATGGTCTTCAACTTCTGAAAATAATCCAGTCATTCCTTTCTTTATGAACCTTACTAATACATCTCTGATTTTATTTATTCCTTCGAGTGGATTCAGGGATATGATTCTTCTTTTATGCAATATCTCAATTTCTTTGTTAACGTTGTATGTTAGTATAAGTTGTGTTTTGTACTTGTTAACGATTTCTTCTTTAATACCTATGTGATCTAGCTGTTGTTCTTCTACCGAATGCATAGTTTCTGTTAATTCCATATTTGACTCATTGTCGTTGGTGTCCTCAATAGATTGCTTTTCGAGTTCATTTAGGTGATTTGTTTGAATGTGGCTAACTTCACTTGCTTCTAGCACATTTACTTCGTCCATTAATTTACTTAAAAATGGAAGACGCACATCATTCATTAATATAATTTCCTGGTTCTGCAAATCTATTGATTTAGCATTTTGTCCAATCCAATCCATTCCGATAAGAAAGTCGTATGGTTTGTTCAATCCTATTTTTGTCCATCTCATTCTAACATTGTCGGACATTTTGAATTGTTCTGGACATTTAGTTTTAACTTGTTCTGTTTTTTCGTTCACTAAACCTTGAATGGTGTTAATTTTTATAGAATTTTCTGTGATCTTTTTGTATAATTCATGTGGAACTCGGTTAGAGTTTAGAAGGCTGATTGTAGACCCTGTATCAATCAAGGCTACAAAATCGTTGCTTTCTATGGTTATTTGGGTAAATATTTTTTTGTTATCCGAGGCTAGTTGATAAAAAACTCATTTTCTATCTGATTAACCTCTTCCTTTTTACTGAGTGCATCTACATCCATAGGCTCTATCCTACGTTGTCCTGATCTGTATTGCCCAGAGTTCCTATAGTTGTTATTTTGGAATCTAAACTGATTTGACTGATTATTATGATTAGTATTTTGTCTTATTTGCCCTAATTCATTTTGTCTAACTTGTCCTGATTGCTGAGGCCTGTTGCCATTGTAGTGGTAGTTAGGGTTATTTTGTGTCTGGAAATTTTGTTTTTTAAAGTTTTGTGTACCTTTTCTATGTTTAGATTATATTTATCCTGACCTATGTATTTGTGTAGTATTGTCCTAATACTTGAGAGTGAATATTTATTGTAAATTTCAGCGGCTAAAGCGCCTGCTGTTACTTCTTTAATTTTAAGGATAAGTGCGCTATTAAGGCAGGTGGCTATTTCTAGACCTTCATCACTAAACGCTGCACATTCTGTGATATTATTTACAATGTCTTGTATTACATCTAATAATTGACTAATAGTAAATACCTTAATATTATTGATATCCTTGATGATAGTGGATTGATCCTTTGTTGATTTGTAATGGATTTTAAGTTTCGCCTTACACTCCTCCCAGGTTGTCGGTACATTATTTGCCAGATAATTTTTTGCTGCACCCGTAATTTTTTCATTATAAATTACTCTAAACACCAGGGGGGCTTGTTCCCCGAACTCTTCTAATACTTGGTCAATTGTTTCAATAAACGAAGGTAAATTTTTTGATTCACACTGAACGGTTGGACATATTTTATTTCTTTTTCAACTATTGCCCTCCAACTCGAATGAGGGTTTTGTCTTGCTAATAGTTCTGTTAATGTCAAGAGACATTGCTCTATCGATGCTTGTTGTTGAGCCATTATATTACTGTTCTTTGGCTTGTTTCTTCGTGCAATTGTTAAATTTTGCCTCACTACACTTTGTTTACCGCCTTTATGAACACTGTGAGAATTTTTTTTTCTCACTTGGCTCCACTTGAGCTCTACTTATTGCACTGTGATTGTCACTTATTCACTTATTGTGCTCCCGCTTTTTTTTTTTGTGTTTTTATTGCACTTTTGTTAAACGCAAAAAAAAAGTCTATTACTCGTTTCACTTTCCTCTTTTTCCGCCGAATAGAGGAATACCGACTGCGCCAGTTACGTTTTACGTTGCACCGCGAGATAAAAAAAACAACTTTTCAAATTTCGCTTATTGGTCAACGGGGACCTTTTTATTGTATTCTCTTATAACTTAGTACTTAACCTATGTTGACCCGCCGTCCTAAGCGTCGCTGCAGTCAACAATGGCTATAATCGAAATACTGGTCTTCTGGTATTGATTGATTCTCCCCTTTTATATGTTATTATTGTTGACTCAGCCAGATTGGTTTTGGTGTCTTCCGCTGATGTAAGGGAAATGGTGCTTGCTGTTGGTGACCCAATTCGTGGAGGTTTGGGGGGACTGACCGTGGGTTGTGGCGTTGCACTTACATATGTTACTCGCGTAACACTGTACTACTCTACTCTGGAAGACCATCCGGAAGTCCGCGGGAATATGGAGTCGGACTTCAGCTGACAACAACAGCACGCAAGGGCCTTATTTCCTGGCAGCCGCAATGACAACGGCGAAAGGTTTGTGGATTTCTGCAATGCCAACCGCCTTGTGATAGGTGGCACCATGTTTGAGCACAAGACCTGCCACAAAGTCAGCTGGCTTTCCAATGACAAGCCAATGACAGGCATTTTGCCATCAGCCGCCGCTTTAGAAGTAGTCTCCTGGACGTCCGAAACAGGCGAGGGGCAGATGTGGGGATAGTACGTGATCACCATCTTATGATAGCTACTCTCCAACTACGCACTGCTGCAGTTCGAAGATCCCACGACAACACAAGAATGCCCAGGTTCAACATCGATAGACTTAGTGATCCCTCAGTGCGCCAACAATTAAGGGAGCACTTTTCGCAAGGGGCCACCGTAGTATCTCAAGATGGGCTCACCTAAACACCACCACAGATTATCTGCCGCCATCCCCCGACTTCAACCTTAACGTAAAAACACTCATCCGATCAAGAGAATACTGGGAATACGGCCATTAACCCGCATAGTATTTCAGTCTTCACTGACGGGTCCAAAACAAAAAACGGAGTGGGTGCGGGTATCTACTCAGTGGAACCTGATATTGCTATATTACTAAGGCTACCGAACCACAGTAGTGTGTTCCAGGCAGAAGTCCTGGCGATAGCAAAGGCGGCACTAGTACTATCTACGAAACTTGTTACTAGGAAAGAGATTGATGTTTACATAGATAATCAAGGCCATCTCATCCGCGGTTATAAAATCAAAGCTAATAAAACACTGCCGCGAGGAGCTTAACATACTTATCCAGAGCCACCATGTAACACTCTGGTGGGTCCCTGGACGCAAAGGAATTTTAGGGAACGAGATGATGGATGAACTGGCAAGAAAGGGATCAGAACAAGACCTGTCAATGACCCAAAGCTCAGTCCTACCTTCCCTAATACTTGTTAAATCATAAATAGCACTTGACTTCAAACGACAAGCACAAAAAAGATGGAGACCGGTCCCTTCATGCCGTGTCTCCAGAAGCATCTGGACAAAACATGACAAGATGAAAACCAAGCTCATCCTTACTCAAAATAGACACAAGTTGGCACGTCTTGTAGGTATCATTACCGCCCACCGGAAGAGAATGCGGCTAAGTACAGATGAACTCTGCAGAGGATGCGGCAATACAGACGTAGAGGAGGACTCGGAACATTTCCTCTGCAAATTCCCTAGCCCCTGCAATACCAGGAAGACGGCCCTTGGAGAGTATTTCTTCAACCATCTGGGCGGCCTGTCTGAAAAGCCACCAACCACCAGCATGAAATTTATAAATTCTTCACGGTGGTACAGTAACCGTTCCAATAACATAGAACTCTAGCTATTTTGTTTCTTTTCTCTTTTTGCAGTTCTTCAACCAGGAATCTCCACGTCAGGGGAACACAATGGATCCGTTCGTAGTCCGAGTGAAGGCTGCGCCCATTCGTTGCAGCTAACCCCTTTTAACATAACCTAACCTAGACACCCTGTGGCTATCTAAGTTTGACCATCTTAGATTGGTCGTGTCGATGATACTATCGCGAATGATTCCCTTAGCCACGCACCCTGGTGGTTTAATACTACCAAATATATCACTATGTGGGAGCCCCGCTCCTCTTTTGGCCAGGGCGCCGGCTTGCTCTTTGCTTTCGATATTGCAGTGTCCAAGTACCCAACATAATCTGACTCGGTTCTGCGTACATAATGTCCTAAGCATTGTGCGGCGATTCCAGATTATCTCAGATTTGGTGACGTACGACTCTAGCGCCTTTAGCGCAGCCTAAATGTCAACGCAGATTGCGATATTCTTGTTGGCTATTGACCCCATCTCAAGTAATTCCGCAGCTTTAAGTACAGCTAGAACCTCTGCTTGGAACACAATCCATGTATCCGGAAGTCTCAGGGCCACCTGACCCCATGCCCTCACTGGTCTTAGAACCATCTGTGTATATTGCAATCTCGTTATGGACAGAGACTGTCTTCCTTCGCCAGTCCTCTCTTATAGGATACAATACTTCGTATGGTGTGTCGAAGTCCAAGGTGCCAAGGATATCGTCCGATTAGTCAGGGATTCCGGGAAATGATTCCTTGAGAATGGAACTATGTCCTATGTTATTAGTCCTGAAGAGACCAACGTTAGTGAGCCGAAGCGCACTGTTGCCCGCTTGAAATTTAATTTGTAGGTCTAGTGGTAAAAGATACAGAAAGATCTCGAGTGCAGCCGTAGGTGTTATGCGTAGGCACCCGTGATGGCAATACAAGCTGTTCTTTGTACGATGGCCAACATACCCGTATGTTTTTCGTATTCGTTGCTTTCCACCACACAACAGCCCCATACATAAGGATGGGTCTGACTAATTAGATCTAACCTCGTACGAATCTGCAAGCAGCATCTTAATGAGGTATCACAAGCCAACAAGGTGACCCTACGCTGGGTATCAGGGCATATGAGCATACCAGATAATGAAAGAGCAGACGAACTCGCAGGATCTCCCCCGCTTGAAGGTTCCAATTAGCTCTATACATAAACTCGTCGTAAATAAAGCCACTAGCGAAGCCAAATAATTCATAAATAAGTTATTCCTACAGCGACTCCTTTTTTGGCGACCTCTGCTATAAAACGATGATGCACTTCATCCTTCATTCTTAACACAACTCAATGGATGGTCCACACTACATGCCAAGCAACCTTGAACTTTTCACATTTATGTGGATTGGAATGTCGACCTGCACTGGCGCCATAACTCCCGATTACATGCAGCTTATTGGCCATAAACCGTATGTGCACATACTTATAATGCGTGCACCCAAAGGAGAACTACTCAACACAAAGCACTATAGACCTACTTTTATACATGTTGACCCAGACTTGTAGTCGGCCGCCATCATTTCTCTGGATATTCGTAATAAAGTGAATTGAAATTACCCTGGCTGGGTAGGGAGAGAGAGTTGGCGCTTTAGAGTGAAGAAAAAAACAATTGGATCGTCGCCAGGATTTTTTATTTCATTCTCAAGGATTTTTTAAATCCCAGTCAAGAATTATTCTTTCCTCTGCATTCGTCTGGTTAGCATTGAACTTGGGTATGTACTTGGCAGTAAATGTATTTGCATTTGAGATGTAGTAAACTTAACGACGTCGTTGCAGTGGTGGGTGGATATAAACTTGATAAGAAGTAATGGAGTAGTATAACGTAATCAGGAAGAATAATGGGTCGGATGAGGAAAACCAAGGAGACACAGATGTTTTACGTGCGCAGAGTTCCTCTGAGGCTGCATTCACTATCAGAGATGCAGCATGCCTATCAGCGTGCGAAAGTATGCGAGACTGCGCTTCAAAATCGAGTACACGCTTGACAGGAAAGAATACGCGATGGGCATTTTCATCGACATTGAGAGTGCTTTCGACAATCCGATGTTTGACTGCATGTGTGACCCTGCTGGACAACGTAAGGTTAGGTTAGGTTAGGTATGTGGGCTGGCAGGGAGGGACGCTCTCTGCCACACTCAGGTCAGCGTTGACTCATTGTGATACCCATGCGGGAAAAAGTAATCCTTTACCCAATGAAACTAAAATTTTTTAACTCAGTCACTTATGTACTTCATTTCTGCATGGTTTGATGAAGTTCAGCTTCTTTCCTGTCGAAACGCCAGAGAGGCCCTCGAGATCTTGGAAGAAATATTTACCAAGGGACTTTTCCTGGAGTGTTGAAGACTCGGACAGTGGCACAGGAAGAGAGTAGTGTCCTCAAAAACTTCCTCGTCACCACAGCCTCTACAGAGTTCCTCCTCCGCCAGGCGTAGATTCTTCAAGTGGTACCGCAAGTGTTGTGCCCCGTGATGATGCCAACAACATAAGGTAGACGAAACATTGGTATTGTGGATCAATACTAATGAACAGAACTTTGGTTGTGGATGCGAATTATGGCCGATATGTTATGGCATGGGTAAACAGGGGCTGCCGTAAGGCGGGGTTGGTGCATGGTAGTCGACTCTCTGTTGAACACTCTAAATAGTTCTAACGTCTACGCTCAGTCATACACGGATAATGTAGCCGTACATTTTGATGGACCGCGCGTAGCGACTATCTGTGCTAACACGCTCGATGAGCAGTGCACCAGAAGTAGGCTTTCGGTGAATCCTCTTAAAACTAAGGTAGTTCTTTTTACGAAAAGGACTATTTAGACCGGTCCGACTCAGTGAGTGCTAAAGGGCGTCACTATCCGTATTTCCAGTGAAGTCAAATAGCTAGGAGTGATTCTGGATAAGAAACTTCTTTAGTTTTAACATGTCGAGTCGGAAACATCTAAAGCGTTCTCAGTATGAAAGAGGATAAAGATATCCTTGGTCGCTTCGAGAGAAAAATTCTTCGTAAGATTTTCGGTCCCGTTTGTGTTGGCGGGTTTTGGAGGAGACGATTCAATCACGAACTATTCGAGCTGTACAGCGACATCGACCTAGTCAAAAAACTGCGTATTGGACATCTGAGATGGCTAGGACATGTCCGCCTCGCAGAGTCTTCGAATCTAACCCCGAGGAACGACGCAATAGTGGACCTCCTCGCCGTTGGTGGCACGCACAAGTTCAAGGGGACTTCGACCAACTAGAGTGCGCAACTGCAGGCAATTAGCTAAAGACCGAGCTAAATGGAGAGACTTGTTGGTTGAGGCCCAGGTTCACCCCGAACTGTAGCGCCACCTAAGTAAAGTAAGTAAGTTCTCAGTTTTATGGTATGGGGTTTATCACCGAATAAGGTCCCCCAGATCTATACGGGTGTAATAAGACCATTCCTTGAATATGGGTCGGTTGTTTAAATGGAAGGAGCTTTTGCGTAAATACGTACGTATTTGACTGCCTTTACAAAAAAAAAAAAACAGTTTGCCTTATATCATGGGCTGGACTATCAAAGCCATCCATCGCTTTAGATTGGCTGCTTTTAGGTATAATCTACACTTTAGTCCTAACGACCTTATCCTACGACTCCGGCGTCATGGATATGCCGTCTTAAGCAATCAGAGCTTCGGCTGTTGCGGAAACTCAAAGTCAGCTTTACTTGTGCTCAGGACTCGCTTCAACCAGAGTTAGGAATAGAGCACAGTCGAATTTCAACGGATGGTTCCAAAACCAGTCAAAGGTTTGGTGCTGGTGTCTTAGTGGACGACGACAACATTAAGTTGCACTTCTCGTTAGACAAATATGCGTCTGTTTTCCAAGCTGAAACTTATGGAATCTTAATGGCCATGAACTATGTTGTGAATAACAGGTGTAAGTGTCGAAATATTTGCATCTGTAGTGACAGTCAGCCTGCACTTAAAGCCTTGTTTGACCCTTTAACAACTTCCAAAATAGTACGTGAATGTAAAAACTCTTTGAACTCGCTTGCAAGGCTAAGTTCACTGTCCCTTATCTGGGTTTCAGATCACATTGGGATCTTGGGGAACGCGATAAGATTGTTATGCAAGACCCAGAAGAGGTTTGTTCAGGCCCCGAACGTGCATCCTTGATTAGGGCTTAGGGATCAGGCCTTTCGCCAAGCATCCTAGTGTGAGGCTTTAATAGGTACTACAGTCTGCGATGCTTGTGCAGAGGGCGACGATATTGTGGAACATTTTCTCTGCAAGTGTAACGCCTTTGCTCAAATAAGGTGGACGATTTTTGGTTCTGATGTAGTAAGTGTTGGTGTTGTAAGCGCCTCATCACTGAAGTGCTTGTTTGTCTAGAAAATTGCAATAAAATTTAAAAATCAGGGTTTTACTTTCTGGTAGAAGTGGTGAACCAGTTGCGTCTGAGCAATCCGAAGAAGCGTTTTCTATCCCGGGGAAAAAAGTGTATATAGAAGAGTACAATATAATCCGTGGCGATTATTCTGTGAATCGATAGAGAATACCAGCGAATCTGTTAGACTCCTATCGTAGGTAAACGTTCGTAGAACTTCTTGACACGCATTTTTCGGGCTGTCCGTCAATTAATGGATGATTTACCCATCGTATTATCTCGCGTTTTGAGACAACTTCTCAGCTCTCTCCAACTCATTCCCAAAGCTTAAGATTCCTTTTCAACCATTCTGCGCCACATATGCCTAGGGCGACCCCCAGTTCAGCAAGATTGAGTGAGGGGATTCCATTGCATGACGCGTTTGGCATTGAAATTTTCTTAGCGCCGCAAGGTGTGACCAATTCTCAGTCATTTCCTGCGTCGAATTGTGACGTCAATGACCTGTTATCGAATTGAGGTGTTCGTTCAAGATGCGATTAGACCAGACAATTCTAAGGATGATGCGTCATCCTTTTACGAAAGTCTGAAGCTTATAAATAATAAAGACGTTAGTCTCCAAGTACTACATCCATAAAGTCTTGATGCTGTAAGCATTACTCTTCCAGATTTTTGGTAGCTTGCTGAACGCAGCTTTGGCTTTCCCCATTCTGCTGTCTATATCGAGCTCGGTGCTACCGTCGTCAGCCGAGACTACACTTCCCAAATATAGAAAGCTATCAACTTTCTCGACTTTCTATCCAGCAATGTTTACTTGAGCGGTGGATGTTGTAAGACTAAGTGCTTTTGTCTGGCTGTCTTGGGCTGAAGTATAGCTCTATATATGTATGTATCTACTCGTATATAAATTCAAGCACGACAGTTCTCCTTACTGTTCGCCTTGCGAAGGGACTCAAAAAGCAGCCTGTTTTTATACTGCCTGTCTGTCGAAGGCCAAAGAGAAACACAGCGAGGTGCGTATACAATATATGATCCTATTCCAGGATACGTGGAATATGGAGCAACTTTGTTGAGGTCTTTACTACTAGAACGTGAAAGGAGACAGATTGGGGAAAACTCAAGGAACAAGTGGTCAACTACCTACTGATCTCTACCCCCGAAGGAATGTCCGAGTGACGGTATCGTGCTAAGCAAAGACAATGATGGGAAGGTGATTTTAGTGAGTAAGAATGGCATCTATGTATGTACCATGTGCTGGCTGGCAGCTATCTGCTTAGCGATGGCTTCTGCGATTTGCACATTCCAAAGCAACACAAAAAAAACAACTCCACTTGTAAGTGACATCATACTAAGAACCTATTGAGTTGAAAGTATAGCATAATGTACGAGTACCGACTCTTTTTGCACAGAATTCTCCGTTACTCCATCCAGCAAGCTACTAATAAACCTACCCTAATGGGATAGAGTACAAGAAAAAAGTATCTGCTGCCCACTCCCAAATGTGTTCTGACTTCCACTGAAAAACAGGGTGAGGCTGATCCGAAACAGAACAACACTTTCCTCGTTCGGTAGCCCCGAATAGAAATACAAAATCGAAACAATTTCGATTTGGAAATTAGGTCAGATCTAGTGTTCCGATAAAGCAAGCCAGCGCGCACGATCAATCACTAGATGAAGTGCTGCTGCCTACTGGATGTTTTCCATTTGAATTGATGCTCCTCTTTAAAATGTGGAACAGCGCACAACAGTAGCTGCGGCTACTGCTAGCAGCCATTTCTATTGAATTTCAATTTAAACGAGAAATTATCTCATCGCATGTAACACTGGATATTGTAGTCATCATCCTCATCAAACCGTGCACACACTTAACAGCCGGGAGTTCGATTTGCTTGATTGTGTCCAGTTTTGGTGGCAAAGACCGCCGCGCTTCGTGGTTGAAACTGACAGTAGCGATAATTCGGAATAATTATGCATTCGCACTTGGGCCACATTAATTGGCCAGTCACGACAGCCATTACACGGTGATTTGCACACAATGCAGTACTTTGAGCGGAGGATTCATGCAGTGTAGCGTGGCAGCTAACAACTGCCATGTTGTTGACTAAAATTGCACGTACTGGGGAATGGATGTCTGACCGAATGTAGACAAGTGCGAATGAAAGCAGGAAATTAATCATGTACTTAGTTTTTTATGAATTTATAATTTGGTAATCGCTGCGAAATTAACATTTAGTTGTTTTGGCAATGGCTGGTGAAAACATCAGTGAATAGTCTGGATGGCGTAGTAGACTTAGATGGTACTTGGCTGCTGACTTTTCCGAAGAAACCTAGAATGCCTCCTACACAGCAACACACACCCTTTGTCTTGTTGAAACATTTCTGTAATTATCATGCCTTAGATGCGACTTGCATATGTATGTACATAGGTCCTCGAATCAAATATCAAACAGTTGGATGGTAAATGACTAACAAATGCCTCGCAGGAGCAGCATCTTCCGACGGATGTTGATCCGACAAATATGGAGAAAAAGCCACTGCACCCGAAGATCTAGGAGCTCTGTTAGTAAGACTTACTCCCACCTCCTCGTGGTGCCATCTAGGAATTTCTTTGGAAAGTACGAACGGAAGACAGCGAGCCATAACCGTAAAAAAAAGTCTTAAACCGAAAAACAACAAACTTCCCCGAATATAGAAGGATGCTATGTTGACGTGCTTTGGCTATTTAACTAGGACTACAATCGGATTCTGGAATGTAAAGACTCTCTTCGATGAGAGAAAGGAAGGTCCCCAGAACTGCAGATTCCTACAACTTGAATGAGAATTCATGTGGTCCAAAATCAACATCTTGGAATTGAGTGAAATAACGTGGTTAGATGCGGCCAATTACCAATCGCCAACAAAAATCACTGTCTTACTCTACTCTCCAAGAACAGCTGGAATTAATGGCGAATCCGGTATGGGACACATCCTAGTGATAGGATATTGACGGTCAGATTTTAGAGTAGAGTGAAGAAAATTAGTATAATTCAGTGTTACGCCCCTACAGAGAAGGCTGCGCAGGAGGAAGAGGACGACTTCTACAATCAGCTAAGCGATATCCACAACCAGTCACCAAATTGGGACATCACCATACTGATGGGGGATTTCAATGCCAAGGTAGTCCCTGACAACAGAGTGCTCAAACATGTAATTGGACGCCATGGCATCGCTACGGCAAACGATTTGTAGATTTTTGCATTCCCAATCGTTGTGTGGAGGCAAATTGTTTTGAGATCGGTCACTTGGCGATAAATAACCGATTTAGAAATTGTATTGAAGATGTTCGGAATAAGCCTGTGGCTGGTATTGGAATGGTGTGTGATCACGAAATTATGAAAGCTCATATTCGCCTTCGTACTGCATTCGTCCGAAACAAACGTACCAAAATGTTTCACATTCCCAGATGCATTACCGACAGACTTAAAAATCCCACAGTGCGCCAACAATTTAGGGACCATCTCGCCAAAAGAACGGAAATGATCAGCAGCGCAGCTCAAACGAACATAGATGAGCAATGGAGAGCTGGGAAAAACTTTAACCTTTTTACCGGTATAAAGCAGAAGCACCACAGCACATCTTTCTGCAAGAAGCTGGAAAGGGATAGAAAAGCATATTTCAGTCAAGGCTCAAATCGAAGCTGTCAAGAGAAAGTTGAGCTATAATCCCAGCACCGCTTGAAGAATTAGGAAGTACAGTGTATTGGGAAGTGAGATCGGCAGCATCGCGTAAACACCCCTGCTTTGGAAGCTGAGGAACCAGCAAATAAATGCAACAGCAAGACCGTTTATATTACCACGAAGAATCTGGTCGGTGGGCAGAGTTCCAAACAACATCCTATCAAGACGGTTCATTGCAGGCCTCGTATACATTACAAATCCGACAAATTCGACAGATCCGACTAATCTGACACATCTGTCGAATCTGTAGGATTTGTCATATTTTATGGACTTGTCGAACCTTTCAGATTTGTCGGATTTGTCAGATCTGTTGGATTTGTCAGATCTGTTGGCTGTGTCGGATTTGTCGGATCTGTCCGATTTGTCATATCTGGCGGATTTGTCGGATTTATCCGATTTGTCATATTTCCGGATTTGTCGAATTCGTCGAATTTGTCGGATCTGTGGGACTTGTCGGATTTGTCTTATTTGTCGGATCTGTCAAATTTGTTGGATTTGTCGGATCTGTCGGATTTGTCTGATCTTTCGGATTTGTCGGATTTGTCGGATATGTTGGACTTGTTTGTCGGATTTATCAGATTTGTCGGATTCGCCGCATTTTGTCGGATGTGTCGAATTTGACGGATTTGTCAGATTTGTCAGATTTGTCGGATCTGTCGAATTTGTTGAATTTTTCGGTTTTGCCGGATTTGTCCTTTTTGCCGAATTTGTCGAATTCTTTGAATTTTCCGCATTGGTCGGGCATGTCGAGTTTTTCGGATTCGTCTGATCCGACATATCGGACAGATCTCGGTCATCTTGTCTTTTGCCTTCCATACATTTATGTTACCTAAATGACTCCTTGTTATAAACGACAAGCTTTCCTTTTTCTTTTAAAAAGATGGCTTGCGTCTTCAGAGCATTTACTTTTATTTTACGCGTGATAGTGTTGATGATCGTCTGAAGATTGCTTTTAATTACGAATGTAGTGTAATTAGGAGAATGTACTCCTGTGTCGTATACATATGTTCATTGCAAGCTCACAGTTTGAAAGTTGTAGAAAATCGGAAGTATAGATAGTATATTAAGTATTTTTTGACCTTTTTCAATTCCAAGCGTAAAAGTGTAGGTTTTCCGTCAGTGATGACATTTTCCGGGGAAACCTCTAGTAATCCAGGAAAAATTCTGGACAGTTTGATAACTTTTTCCAAAATATATACAATTCCTCAAATTCCGTAAACCTTCGTGATGAATATTTTGATTCATTACAAAGTTTTTCTAATGTATCTAGCCTCGTGTTTGAGACGGACGAAATCTATACTTACTTACTTAGATGGCGCTACAGTCCGGGGTGGACCTGGGCCTCAACCAACAAACCTCTCCAGCCAGCACGGTTACGAGCCAGCTGCCTCCAGTTGCGCACGCCAAGTTGGTTGAGGTCCCCCTCCACTTGTTTGCGCCACCTACCGCGAGGTCGTCCTCCGGGGTGGATTCGAAGACTTTCTTGGCGGAAACGTTGCGCTCCATCCGTTCTAAATGACCCAGCCATCTTAGTCGCTGTATGTGAACTCTTCTGGCTAAGTCGATGTCCTTGTACAGGCCGTATAGTTCGGCATTGTTCCTTCTCCTCCACTCACCGTCTATGCAGACGAGACCAAAGATCGCTCAAAGAAGTTTTCTCTCGAAATAACCTAAAGCATCCTCATCTGGTTTTGTCAAAGCCCATGCCTCTGTGCCATACAGCTGGACTGGGATGATTAAAGTCTTATAAAGAGTTGCCTTAGTAGTTCGAGATAGGGCTTTGCTACTCAATTGCCGTTTTAGCCCATAGAAACAACGATTGGCTAGAGTAATTCTTCGTGTGATCTCCCTACTGATGTCATTTGCGGAGTTCACCATCAGGTGACAAAATCATTTACTACCTCAACATTATATCTGTCTATTGTGGGGTTCTGTCAATGTCATCAGCATAAGCGAGTAGTTGTACAGACTTGTAAAAGATTGTACCTCCGGTGTTGGCTTTTGAGTTTCGTACAATTCTCTCAAGTACTATGTTAAAGAGATCGCATGATAGCGCGTCACCTTGTCTAAGACCTTTCCTGACATCGAACGGTTCGGTGATGTTCTTACCGACTTTGATGGAGCAGCGAGAGTTCTCCATCGTCACTTTGTACAAACGGACGAGCTTGGCAGGGATGCTAAGACTAGACATGGCTCTGTATAACTCATCTCTATACACCATAGGCTATACATCATAGGCAACTTTGAAATCGATGAAGAGGTGGTGCGTATCGATTTTATATTCATGTGTTTTTTCCAAGATCTGCCGTAGTATGAATATTTGGTCAATAGTGGACTTTCCCGGCCTGAAACCGCACTGATAAGGACCTATCAGGTTGTTGACGATCGGTTTTAGGCGTTCACATAATACGGCAGACAGGATCTTATATGCGATATTTAGGAGACTTATACCTCTGTAGTTGGCGCAGTTCAGAGGGTTTCCTTTCTTCAGGATCGGGCAAACGATGTTGAGGTTCCATTCATCGGGCATACTTTCATCCGACCATATTTCAGAAATGAGCTCCTTACCAAATCATCTCCTCCTGCCTTGAAATGTTCGGCAGCAAGGCCGTCGGCTCCAGCAGCTTTGTTGGATTTGAGTTTAGATATCGCTATCCTCACCTTATTCTGATCGGGTTGACGGGAATCTTGACTGTCATCGTCACTGTTGAATGGCTCATTTTGCCTGACAGCGGAACATTGGTTGTCATCGCCGTTTAATAGTCTGCAGAAGTGTTCCTTCCATATCCTCAACACCGACTTCGATTCTACCACTATGTTGCCATTTTCGTCCCTCCAGGCTTCTGTTCTGGCTTTGAAACCCTGGCGTGTCCTTTTTACCCTTTGGTAACATTTTTGAACATTATTCCTCAATCTCCTCGATCGAGCGCTTCTCATGCTCTTTTTTCTTCTTTCTGAGAAGTCGATGTTCCTCTTTTCTCCTGCGCACGTAGAGCTCGTAAGCAGCTCTAGTCCTTCTATGCAGCGCCGCTTTGTACGCCTCTTGTTTTGCTGCATGTGCTTGCCGGCATTCCTCATCAAACCAGGGGTTTCGTTGTGGTGGTCGAGAGAAACCCAGTACATCAGAGGCGGCATCTCTGATGGCTTGTTGGCAACGCTGCCACTGGTCTTCTGCATTTGCTGCTGGCGGCTAAAGAATTTGATTGAGATTAGAAGAAACACGATCGGCAAAGGTTCTGGCGGCCTCTTGCGATTGTAGCCCCCCGACGTCAAATTTCCTCACAGAATTTCGTTGATTTCGCTCCGTTGTGGATATCCGCATCCATACCTTGGCTACAACTAGGTAGTTATCCGAGTCCACGTTGGCTCCTCGAAAAGTCCGGACACCCATAATACTGGAAGAGTGCCGATCGCAATGTGGTCGATTTGGTTGACAGTTTTTCGATCAAAGGAGAGCCATGTTCCTTTGTGAATGTCGAGACGTGAGAACTAGAACGCTACGAAATCTATAACGCCCTCGCGATATTGGAAGCGAATTCTAAAGCTGATACTTTAGGATTCTACCCAATTGTTTTAAGATACTGTCCTACGTCTCTTTTCACACCTTTGCAGATCATTTTTAACCAATCTCTCGCTTGTGGTGTATTTCTTGAAGATTGGAAGTATTCATTTATATCTTCTATCTAACGGTCAGAAAGATCAGGTTTGTAATTACTGGCCTGTTTGCAAATTACCTGCTATCCTAAAATTGTTGGATAATTTAGTAAATATTAGACTTCAGGGCATTTTGAAAGGTCACATAAGCGATTGCCAGTATGGGTTTTAGAAAGGTAGATGCACCTGCTCGAAATTGGTTGAATTTACTAACTTTTGCTCTAGGGCAATAGAAAGCCGTTACGAACCTGACGTAGTTTATACTGACTTTGTAAAGGCATTGAGCAGAGTAAATTTAAATATTCTCTCTAGAAAGTTAAAAGCTTTTGGTTTCTATGGGTCATTGCTAAAATGGGTAATGTCTTATCTAACCGGTAGAAGGCAAAGGGTTGCCATTGGAAAATACTTTTTTTTATAAATAAATTTTTGTTACTTCCGGTGTTCCTGAAGGAAGTCATTTGGGGCCATCGATATTTTTGCCTTTTGTTAATGATCTGCCCTCAATTTTAAAGTTTTGTCGTTGCCTTCTGTACTCTGATAATGTGCATTTTTTTTCCTGTGTTACTACACTCAGAAAAAAGTGTCCTATTAATTTGTTAATAGTACAGTTATTGATTTAATAGTACCGATATTAATCACTTTTTCCCATATATTCAATAGTTTTCTAATTGAATTAAAAGTGTGTGTATTATTGATTTAATAGTGCTGACATTTTTATTATATTAATGGTATACAGAATCAATACAAATAGAAATACTATAGATCTGATATTATTTCTCTTATTGAATTAAATAGATCACCCTATTATTTCAACAGTCTGAAGTAGTAAATTATTAATAGTACTATCATTTTAAGTTTTTAATGGGAGAAATCTAGACATCACATTGGTTAAATAGAATATATACTATAATATCATATTTTTCCTTATTTTCAACCAGATATACTATTGATTTTATATTTAAAAAAAACTTTTCTTTCGCTATTCGGCCTACAGCATTTCTTAAATAGAAGTGAAGTTCTGTAAACAAAAATAAAAAGTTGTGGCTCTAATTTAATACAAAGGATGCATGTGAAGGTACATATATGTGCCATATAATTAATGTTTACAGATTTTTCAAAAATTTCTCAAATTTAAAGATTCTTCAAGTGCTACTGACACAGCAGTACCAGAATCGCATATCTATGCACAAGTGATCAAGAGGCCGTTCTTTGGGTAACACACAATAAATAGCCGTGTCCTGATATTAAAAATATTGGATTCAGGTTATAAGTGTAAGACAGAAGAATATTTAAACGAAGGAGGAAGATGTGCTTGCCTTGGACATAATTTGGTAAAGAAATTATATATACTTACATACATAAGTAAAGCGTTCTATTCATTTTAAAGGTCGACATGGACTACACAGTTTTACGCCAAGACAACCCATCAAAATTATTTGAACTTTGGGTAACGTTCAGGAAAAATTGTCCCATTATACGTAATACATACTCGTATATAAAGGATAAAAGCTTACTGAATCTGTTGAAAGAATTGAAACGGATTTTGATGATATTTTTTTTTTAAAACAGGTGTGTGGCCACGCCCAAATGGCGTGTAGGCACTGAGATCTATTGTGCCATAGGCCACTTTTTAGGGCAGCAGTACTTCTATTCTCCTTATGAAAGCTATAATTACGGCTGCGGAGGAGTTCTTAAGATCTTTTGGAGATATGATCTCTTTAAGGAAAAAGCTTCTCCTAGTTCTACACAGAGCTACACACTCACATAGTATGTGTTCTGCGGTTTCGTTCTCTTTTAGGCAGAGGCGGCAGGTGATATCCTCCGAAATTCTCATTTTGTTAAGGTGGTAGAGAAGTTGGCAGTGACCGGTAAGAAAGCTCACAAGCCTTCTTATGTCATTTCTGCCGTATTTTAGGATATCAACTGCCTGTCTTTGGAAGGGTTGGACAGCTCTTTTAGCCTGCCTAAGATCTTGGGAGTTATTCCAGTGGGAGATGCACATGTTGCGTTCCCAGATGTTTAGGGTAAGTTTGAAGGCGGAATCGGGTATTCCGCAGAAGGGTTCGGGTCCAGTGAACAACTCAGAGGAGCCCTTCCTAGCTAGCAGGTCTGCAGTTTCATTGCCGTTAACGCCTACATGACCCGGTACCCACCACAATTTTACTTTATTGTGTCGGCACAGATTTTGTAAGCTGTCGAAGCAGCTTAGAACTGATTTTGAACTGATCACATGGGAGATCAGTGCTTTGAGCGCCGCTTTGATGATATAGTTGATTATATAGTTGTATTGTTGTCAGTATTTTAATTCAGAGGAAAATTTTATGAGAAACTTTTTTTTGACGAAAACTTGTATTAAATCGGATCTTTACCTTATATGTAGGCAGAGGAATGTTAGCTACTTTAGTGTTACAATTCAATTTTGTGCAATACTGGTATGTATGTAGTATTAAAAAAAAATAAAAAATAAAGGAGAAAGCAAAATAAAAAAGAAATTAAACGAATTGTTTTATTTTTATTTGATTTTTTTTTTCAGACAAATATAAATATGGGGCATTAATTAGGATGCCCACATAAGATATACTATTGATTAATAATAGTGTCATGGGCTTGAAGTAATCCAATCCCTTTAATAGTAGTGGTTTTTAATAGGATTTTCCTTTAATTTTGATAGTTTCTACGATTCCTATTTATTATTCTTTGTCACATTAAATCAATAGGAGACATATTAAAAGTAATGCTATATACTATTAAAGAATAATAGGACACAGTATGAATATTAACCGGCAATCCTATTGAAAAAAGAGAACGAATAGAGCATTGATATAATGGTTTTAAAAGTATTATTTTTATGATACAAATCCCATTGACTAATTTTAATAGTAAAAAACTGTGAAAGTAATAGGAAAAATAATTAATTTAATAGGATTTTTTTTTTGAGTGTAGCATAAATAGTCTAAGAGCTGGTGAACGTTTTTGAAACGTCATTTTAGCACAGGAAATAAATATATTTTTGTTAAACTTGAGCTAATGATCACAAATATCAACGTCTGGCAGCTGTCTGTTGGTGCGTTTGGGGGGGGCTGGGCCCCAAAGACGTCGAAAAAAGGGATGCGGTCACGTCATTTCAGCAAAGCTGAATTTTTGTATATGAGTAGTTTACTTGTTAATATAACATATTTTACCACTGCCAGACATTTTGGCCGGGTCTAACATCCTGCCAGACGCAAGCGAAGTTTGAATGTCGCTACTAAAGCGATGTGCGACAAATGTATCTAATACCCGATTTTCATCGAAACTATTGAAGCATTTGAAAACTTACTAAGTGTGTCTTATAGGAAATTAAATTCTAAATAAAATAGTATATACACAAAATTTTCATATATCCAGTAGAACAGAAGATATTTTAAAAAGAGTCAGTAGCCGCGATACGAAACCATTTGTTTCGTATTAAGATATCATTTTCCTACAAAATGCATCATATGTCTTCTCCCTTCGGTTGTTCTACCTGGGAAAAACAAAACAATTATGCTTTCAATAATTTTCGGTTTTTTTATTGGGTTATATAAATGATTTGGAAGAATATAATTTCCTGTATTACGGTATTTAGTCTTCTTCGTCGTCAGGTTCAGATCCATCATCACATAAATTAAAGAATTTAACAATTTTTTTTAGTTTGCATGGAATAATCAATATGCAATAGTATTTCAATAAAAATAATGCATTATAATATTCATAATGTACGTACCTGAACTCTCGTTTTCATCATAAATATCAGAAGGTTGGATTACAAAGTCTTTCACTAAAGCAGGTAATTGATCACCGTCGAACCAAAGAAACTCATATACACCATTAGATTCCAACCATCCATTTTCAATTGGGGTTAAATTAGTTGAATTTTTTAAATGTGCATTTCTCCAAATATTTGAAATATAATGAGCCCGTAAGAAATGTTTACGCAGCTCTGATTTACACGGTGGCAAATTTCCAGCGTCAACATTTTTAAATTTTTTATAGAAATCGTCATTCATGTTCATTGCATTACATGTTTTTGTAAATATCTCATATCTGAATTTATTGACGTAAATTATATTACGGATATTATACAAACGACATACAAACTCCTCTAAGACTTCAAAAACTTTTTCCCTTGAGCCTTATACATGTACATGCAAAGTACCAAGCAAGATCAGTAAATGCTTTTTGATATTTGTGGGATTCATTCAATTATATAAAAGGTCTTCGTTTTCCTTTTCTGTAAAATGTAGCATTATAATCGCAACCAGTTGCTGCATGAAATCCTGGTAAAGAATTACACAATGACTCTCTTAGAGCATTAAACAATTTGGATAAATCTACAAATCAGTGTGAATTTCCAACGCCAACCTCCATCCAAATGTTCAGAGAGCTCTTTAAATGCTCCATGTTACCTAACATAATCACAATAACGTCTCTATCTGAGCATTTTATTAAAACATTTGCATCTTGATCGATGTTGCAAACATGGTAGACGATTTTGGTGTCAGCTTCTTCATTTTTATCACAAGATAAATTGTCTTCCACAGTTTTTTTTCACTTTTCCATTGTCAGTTTTAAAACAGTAACAAAAGTCATAATTTGTTGAGGTTGTCCAAGCTATCTCTCAGAAGATGTTCGCTATCTTCGATAGATGGTGAAAAATAACGATCAAAATGATATCGATTCTGGATGCAGAATACCTAGTAGCCACTTGCAATATTTTTTTTGAGATGTTGCCGAATGTTTTTGGAACTTCCTTTAAGAGATACAGCATGAAAAGGCCATCGATAATTACAATATCAATATTGCGTACTGCCTGACTATCAACTTTTGCCTCCAACAATTTCATGAGAACAGATTTATCGGTTTTACAAACTGTTCCATCTAAATGGCACATTGGTAAAGGAACAGGCATCAAAGGATACGATAAAACTTTTGCAATATCTATATATTGTTCCAGTGTATTGCTATATGGTTTGGTGCTGCTCGTCCTTTTGCAATGTTATATAAGTAATCGTTACTCAGTTCTGGTGCAAAACGATTTATATTTTGTTTAATGTAATGCATAAAATTCTGAAGCTGCACGCAAATTTTTTCCATTCTACTTCTTTCCAAGTCTGCTGTAATATCTTGAGCTTTATGCAATCCACATTCCTCAAATACGTGCGATATTATCGTTGATCTTATGCTGTGACTTTTAAACCAGCGTTGACGAGCAGATATCGAATTGGTGAAATGTATAACTTCTGTCAATCTTTTGAGTTTCTGTCAATCTTTGAGTTTCGTCGATTTTTAATAAATTATCGTGGTACTTGACCAACCACCGTGCGTGCGATTTTGGGCAATATGTATTTAAATAATTCGAAATCTGCAGTACGAATGCTTCGTGTCAAAATTAAATAATAATTAACATCATCTATATAAATCATGTAGAACTGCGGTGTTTTGCAAATTGTCCATTAATCGTTGCTTCTTGATATGCATTATATTTTCTAAACAATTGTATAAGGTAAGGATGGTCAATAGTGGAACTTGATGTCTGTGTAGATTGAAAATCATTAAGATAACTGATTATTTCATCGCCAATTTCTATTTGTTCTTTCTTCATAAAACTTTCAAAACGTAGGATCTGAAAGCCCAAAGTCATTAAAGGATGCAGTCTCTTGCACGTGTTAAAATGCTTTACAGCTATAAACCCAGCTACTGAACCATTTGCTAAAAGTTCACTATCCACCATTACATAAGCCAATCCAAAATCATCTATAAACTTTCCGATGGCTTTGAAATAAGCCATCATGATGTGGAAGCTACCTAGATGAATAAAAAGGCCATTGAATCTTGGCTTTTTCAGCTGCTTGAATTTGAATAGCGGCTACTGACTCTTTTTAAAATATCTTCTGTTCTACTGGATATATGAAAATTTTGTGTATATACTATTTTATTTAGAATTTAATTTCCTATAAGACACACTTAGTAAGTTTTCAAATGCTTCAATAGTTTCGATGAAAATCGGCTATTAGATACATTTGTCGCACATCGCTTTAGTAGCGACATTCAAACTTCGCTTGCGTCTGGCAGGATGTTAGACCCGGCCAAAATGTCTGGCAGTGGTAAAATATGTTATATAAACAAGTAAATTACTCATATACAAAAATTCAGCTTTGCTGAAATGACGTGACCGCATCCCTTTTTTCGACGTCTTTGGGGCCCAGCCCCCCCCCAAACGCACCAATAGACAGCTGCCAGACGTTGATATTTGTGATCATTAGCTCAAGTTTAACAAAAAATATATTTATTTCCTGTGCTAAAATGACGTTTCAAAAACGTTCACCAGCTCTCCGACTAAAACGACTGTCATCAATTTCAGCTGGACTTGAATCGCTTCTCAGATTGGTGTCATTCTAATGACTTGATTACGAATACTGATAGATGTGCTTCAATGTCTTTCAGTCGTTTACTGTTGAATATTCAACCGAATTATTCAGGATTGTAAATGACTTCAAAGATCTTTGGGTAATTTTTGATTCCAAACTAAATTTTGACTTCCATATCGAATATTTAACAACGAAGGCAAGTTCTTTGCTTGATTTCCTTAAGCGCAATTCGACGGGTCCGTATACACTAAAGGTAATATATAGTGGTATAGTTCGCCCAATTCTAGAATATTGTTCTGTTGTCTGGAATCATATTGCTTTAAAGCATATTAATAGAATTGAGAGAGTGCAAAAAAACTTCTTCGTTTTGCCCTACGTAGATTTTTTCACGATACTAATATCAAGGTGCCTTATACATCCAAATGTTCGGGATGCAATCTCTCGAACTCAGGCGGAAAATGTTTGGTATTATGGATTTGTTCTGTGGTTCGCTTCACTGTGGGAATTTACTCAGACACATTAACATCTATGCTTCACAAAGGGTCCTTAGAGCGAGACCATTATTGTTTGAAAATCGTCACCATACTTTATATGGCACACGCGAGCCTATTTCGCTATATTCTAAATTTTTTAATTCCGTATGTATATGATAATTTAGATATATCTATGCCAAGAAATGCATTTAAATCAGATCTCATGCTAATTTTGAATTAAAGCTAAATATATTATATATTTTTTATATCTGCGGATTCATGTAAAACGTAAATTGAAATAAATAAATAATAATATACAACGCCGGTCCTGATACTGAGACTTTCGTTTCACCTGCAGGAATATTCATTTCGGAAAATTTGAGTTACTTACACAAATCACAAATAAATATTAAGACAATAAACTTGCTATATTCTCAGAGAAACTGAAAGTTAAAATTTTGTATAAACACAGAATCAAAAGCCCTATCAACGTTTAAAGAACTAAACCCATCTATTTATTAGCAGCAAACCCATTTCAAACATACTTGGTTATTCTGTTGCACAGTACTATAAAATACTTACTTACTTACTTAGGTGGCGTTACAATTCGGGGTGAACCTGGGACTCAACCAACAAGCCTCTTCATTTAGCTCGGTCTTTAACTAGTTGCCTCCAGTTGCGCTCTTCAAGTTGGTCGAGGTCCTCTTGAACTTGTGCGCCCCACCTACGGCGAGGAGGTTCTCTACTGCGTCGTCCCTCCGGGTTAGATTCGAAGACTCTGTGGGCCGGAGCGTTGGTGTCCATTCGCTCTACATGTCCTACCCATCTCAGACGTCCAATACGTAGTTTTTTGACTAGGTTCATATTGCTGTACAGCTCGTATAGTTCGTGATTGAATTTTCTCCTCCAAAACCCGTCAACGCAAACAATTTTTTTCTCAAAGCGACCAAGGATATCTTCATCCTCTTTTAATAAAGTCCATGTTTCAGCGCCGTAAAGAAGGACTGGGATGATCAGGGTCTTATACGGAGTCTCTTTAGTTATTCGAGATAAGGCTTTATTGTTGAATTGCTTCATAAGCCCCAAAAAACAGCGATTGGCAACAGTTATTCTTCGCTTGATTTCTGCGCTGATGTTGTTTTTCGAGTTAATAGCAGAGCCAAGGTAGACAAAGTCCTTTAACAAAATAAACAAATATTTGGCGCAACAGCTCTTTCAGTACCTGGGCCTAGCTTCTCGCAACCACTCATGTTGCGTGCGTTATATTTTTCACACGAATGGAAGGACCTACAGTGTAGTACCGGGCTATCTAAAGCTGCTGGACGACATCGTAGCTGACGCGGGAGGGAAACATCCAGTGATTATTGCTGGAGATTTCAACGCCTGGGCGACTGATTGGGGCAGTAGAACCACAGACTCAAGGGGAAGAGCTCTCCTCGAATGCTTCGCAGCACTGGACATTAGTTTGGCCAACGACAGTACAGCGGAAACGTTTCGAAAGACAGGCAGAGGGTCAATCATTGACATCACATTCATGAACAACTCACTCCTGCGGACAACCAAATGTCGGGTCAGCGAAGACTATACCCACAGTGACCACCAGGCAATTATATTTAATGTCGGCGAGAAGAAACGTAGACTGCGTCCCACCCTAACAGGACGAAAGTGGAAGGGCACGCTCTTCGACAAAGACATGTTCGAAGAAATGCTAAATACCAGCGCCACAACAAATAATGGATCGGCTGAGGCCCTTTCGCATCAGCTGATCCAGGTCATAACCACAGCGTGTGACGCAGCAATGCCCAGAAGGTCTGTCAGTAAAAGAGGCGAGCCCTGCAACTGGTGGACCGACGAGATTAAACGGCTCAGGGCGAAGTGCCGCGTTCGATCAAGCTGATGTCACACACCATGAAGATCGTTGAGCGGGTATTAGGTGGCCGACTGCGAAAAATAATACGGCTATCTGATGATCAGTGCGGGTTTGTCTCGGGTAAATCAACCACAGATGCAATCCAAAGTATAAGGATCATAACGGAAAGACATCGTGATTCCTTAAGGGATTTGCATATAGCATTGGTTGACTTTGAAAAGGCATTCGACAGACAACCACGAGCTCTGATATGGGTGGCGTTTAGACATCGAGGGGTTCCAGAACAGTTGATCATGGACATGTACGAAGGAGCAAAGACAAGAGTAAGATGCCCCACTGGAGTAACCGAAGAGTTCCCAATCAAAGTCGGGGTGCACCAGGGAAGCGTTTTAAGTCCTTTTCCCTTTATTACAGTCCTTGATTATCTGCTGAAGGTAAAGTGATGGATCCCAAGGTACATCAGTTATTCTTTGCTGATAATGGAGCCATCATATGTGAGGATCCTACATCCCTGCAATGAGCACTTGATGTGTGGGTGGACGTTTTGGAGTAAATTGGGTATCACATTAGTTCAAAAAAGGCAGAGTACTTGTGCTGCCCGTTCTCTGATCCACTCAGGCCTATTCCAGAGATTTATTTGAATGGAACAGTGCTTCCCAAGTGCGAAAAGTTCAAATATCTGGGATCTATTATCAATAGCAAAGCAACTTGTGATGACGACATAAATCATCGCGTAAGCGTAGGGTGGATGAAGTGGCGAGAAAATTCCGCTATGTTCTGTGTTGAAAGGAAGGCTCTACACCGCAGTTGTGCGTCCAGCTCTCACATACGATTCACAATGTTGAACGATGTACAAAAAGTATGAGAGTAAATAAACGGCAGCTGAGATTAAGATGCTTCGCATGGCAGCAGGAGTGACGAAGCTTGATCGAATAAGAAGTTCGAAGATCCGTGGAAGCTTTCGCATCAAGAAAACCATCGTACAAAAAAATAGAGCGCGACCGGCTCAGCTGGTATTGCTACGTTCAAAGAAGAGATCATTTGAACCCTGTTAAAAAGGCAATATCTATGCACATTCCAAAGACATCGCGATGTAGGAAAGGCAGGCCTATAAATCCCTTGTTTTCGGATCATAACCTCGCTGATAAAAGGAAGAAGAAGTACTATAGCTAACTTGCTTACTTACTTAAGTAGGGCTACAGTTCAGGGTGAACCTGGGCCTCAACCAACAAGCCTTTCCATTTAGCTCGGCCTTTAGCTAATTGCCTCCAGTTGCACACTCCAAGTTGGTCGAAGTCCTCTTGAACTTGTGCGCACCACCTAAGGCGAGGAGGTCCTCTACTGCGTCGTCCCTCCGGGTTAGATTCGAAGACTCTGCGGGCCGGATCGTTGGTGTCCATTCGCTGTACATGGCGTAGCCATCTCAGATGTCCAATACGCAGTTTTTTGACTAGGTCCATATCGCTGTACAGCTCGTATAGTTCGTGATTAACTTTTCTCCTCCAAAACCCGTCAAAGCAAACAATTTTTCTCTCGATGCGACTAAGGATATCTTCATCCTCTTTTAATAAAGTCCATGTTTCAGCGCCGTAAAGCAGGACTGGGATGATCAGGGTCTTATACAGAGTCTTCTTAGTTGTTCGAGATAGAGCTTTACTGTTTAACTGCCTTATTAGAACAAAAAAACATCGATTGGCAAGAGTTATTCTTCGCTTGATCTCTGCGCTGATCTTGTTTTTCGAGTAAATAGTAGAGCCAGGGTAGACAAAGTCCTTTAAACAAATAAATATATATTTGGCGCAACAGCTCTTTCATTACCAGGGCTTAGCTTCTCGCAACCACTCATGTTGTGTGTGTTATATTTTTCACACGAATGGAAGGACCTACAGTGTAGTGCCGTATCCGAAGGGCATTTTGTTTTAAGAAGCTTTTTCGAGACAACAATATTCTCCATGAAAACGCTTTTTGGTGTTTTCTGGGATTCGAACTTGGAACCTCACGCGCAGTGATACGACACACTAACCACTTACACCACGGCGCCCACCGCCGAATACTAGAAGCCTAGAAATTGGAGTGGTGGACATGCATTTTTATACTTTAAAGTTACATATGGAGTATGTTATGTCCAAAAAACTTTGATCAAATATGCGGTTAATCGTTTGCCGCACATACTATCGAAGCAAGTTATGGAGAAAATGATTTTCTGGTACGAGGTCTGATGTATTATAGAGTGGGAGACAATGCTAACATTCGATAGACAGAGCTGCCAGGTGAACATAGAATTTGCACCCTATGTAATAAGTATGAGGAAGAAAGTATCGTACATTTCATAGGAAAATGCCAAATTTTAAAACGCATTCATCAACGATTTTTAAGAAAATCAATCTTGAAGGAAGACGAAATAAAAATTTTACTCAACGGACAGGCTGAAAGCAAATGTGTATCACTGCATAAATTCATTGCAAAAGCATTTTGGTACCGCAAAGCTTTGATAGATGAGTAAACTGCTGCTTGTGTTTCCACCCAATGTTTTACCACTCTCAGCAATTGATCTTCTTTCAGCTATCGTTACAGAACTGACATCGATCACCTGCTGGAGAATTGACATTCCACACTCGCCGTCACACCCTTGACATCGCAGACTGTTGCGTCGAAGTAAAATGTCTTGTCACCGATTTTCAGTTTTTGTCCGCGCCCTTCAGCATGAATGTTTTTATTTTTCTTTAAAATATCAGCTTTTATATTAAACATTCGTTTTCTCCTATCCCGTGATGCTTCCATGTAATCTCTGTGTATAGTCACCCTAGTGCCGTGGAGTTTATATGTTTTGTTTAGAACCCGCCCGACGTCTTCCTTCTTGTGCAATTTTAAGATGACGTTTGCAATGTTGTTTTTAGTCCTCATGGCCCGTGTATCCGTAATTAGCGATGTATCTTCGCTCCCTAAAAGATGCAGCCATAATTCCCTCGCTTTCACCTCAGGGTTCACACCAGTCTGATAAGGCATATGGACCACAACGTTGTTTTCAATCGCCTTCCTCTCTAAAAGTTCCACTTTGCGTTCCAAAGAAGAGTAGCAAGTTTCCACATGCTGCAATTTATTCCTCAGGATAGAGTTTTCCCTTTCTAAGGCTTGTATTTCGGCGGTTACTCTTTCCACATCTGCTTTTGTAGCCATATTTTTAAGTTTTCGTCGAGTAAAGCTGCCATCGAGCCCTCTATAAGTGCTTTTAGGTCGTGGGCTGACATGTTACCTACTGCATTATGGTTTGGAATGGCGGGGGCGGAGCGGGGTCTCTCCTCCGGCGACGTTTCAATTAGTCGCCATTTGGGTATCTGGGGATTATTGTTGCCGTGATAGATGAGTATAAACTCATAAATTCTTGTTATAGAAATAGACTCTCTCTCTCGAACAGACGACAATATGTCATAGTTATAATGTTTTATAAACATAAACATTAAAAAAAAAAAAAAAAAAAAAACAATTGTGAATTACTCTAATTTGGTGAGTTAATTGCTGTTCTGTTACGTTGTATTCTGGATGCCTTTCCACAAATATGGTTCAAAGCTGTACTCGATATCCTGTAAGGTTTTTTTTTCTGTTCGGTGACTGAGTAGTAAATGCGCAGTAAGTCTACGTTAGTTTCTGGTGTCCATCTTTGGCGTTGTCTTACTCTTACAGCCTGAGTGAGAGCTATATCAGAAAGCACATGCTGATCACTCGTGGACTGGGTATTAGTTCTATTGGTTTGTGTGTTCTGTGGGTCACTTGTCGCACTTCACCCGGGCACCAAGCCTAATGCGCGGGAGTTAGAATGCGGTCCCGACTCGGTGGGGCTATCCGAATTCCCCGGGTTAATCTCTTCGTTTGTACTATTCATAATTTCCATTTTTCAACTCCTGGCAGGTTTATCTCAAGCCCACTTTTAACATAAAGTTCAGACGCCTTGCTGCTTGCTATCTGGCTCCCAGCATAGGATCAAATAATGTTTCTGATCCGAAGTCGTTTGTTTTCGTATTCCTTATTTATTTGCCCATCACTCTTCAATGGCCACAGTACCCAACTGGGTATACAAAAGTCATTCAAAAAACATCTTTCAACACAGATATCGCAATCAGAATTATTCATTATGAAATCAATTGGAAAGAAATTTATTTGTCATCGCCAAATATAAATCATGAAGATAATAATTTAAACTCATCACAGTGACTTTCAATTAGCAATTGAATATTACTCCGCTCTAGAGATGATGTTGATTGTCAGAGTATGAAATACTTTAATACTAATGCATCCTATAGGTACATTTAGAATGAAAACAAAGAAAAACTTTCCATTGTTTTGCATGACTCAACCTATAATAATAAGAAGAAATAAACACTTTTAATGCGCATCTGGTGACAATTTAAGATCTAGACTGATTCATGATATGATGTACTCGTATATACAAATTTGCCACAAAGGTGAATCAAGAGATGAAACATTAATCTGTATCTATTGCTGCTTCTCGCTTTAGTTAATAATAGACGTTCTTTTATGTAGTTTTATACTAGAGGTTGTGCGAGGCCTCACCCCTCTCAATATTCAACCACAAGCAAGCTAATTATCTAATTGCTTCCAGTTGCGCCAATTCTAAATTGGTTGAGGTCACCTTGAACCCGTGCGTGCTACTTACGGCGAGTAGGCCTTCTACTGCGTCATACCTCTGGGTTAGATTCGAAGACTTTAGTGTCCATTCGCTCTACATGTCCTAGCTATTTCAAATGTCCATACGCAGTTTTTTTTTTGGCAAGGTCGATCTTGCCGTACATCTCATATAGTTCATCATTGTATCTTCTCCTCCAAAACCCCTCAACGCAAACGGGACCGAATAGGTTAAGTTAGGTTAGGTTAGATTAGGTTAGTTGTTATGGTTCAAGGATCTCACCTCCTCTAGGTTATCGAAGAAGTATCTACCAAGGTACTTTAGCCTTGTCCTGGCAATTCCTTGGCACTCACAAACTATATGAGTTATGTCCTCTGAGGCATGTAGGTCATCGCAGTACCTACAAACATCCGTGTCAGATAACCCTAGTCTCATGGCATGCCTCCTTAGGAGACAGTGGCCAGAAAGTATTCCTATCGCTGTTCTTAGCTTTGATCTACCTAATTTAATCATCTCCCCAGATTATCTGCGGCCTAACACAGGCCACAAGGCCTTAGACACCCTGTGACCATCTAAGTTTGAACATCTTAAATTAGCCGTGTCAATGATTCTGTCACGAATAATTCCCTTAGCCAATCATCCTGGTGGTTTAATGCCATCAATTATGTCGCTACGTGGGAGCCCCGCGTCGGCTTGCTCGTTGCCTTCAATATCGCAGTGTCCAGGTACCCAACATATTCTGAATCGGTTCTGCGTACATAATGCCCTAAGCATTGTGCGGCAATTCCTGATTATCTCAGATTTGGTGACGTAAGACTCTAGCGCCTTTAGCGCAGCCTGACTGTCAATGTAGATGGCGATATTCTTATCAGATATTGATCCCATCTCAAGTAATTCCGCAGCTTTAAGTACAGCTAGAACCTCTGCTTGTAACACACTGCATGTGTCCGGAAATCTCAGGACCACTTGTAGGTTCGTATCACTCGATTAAATACCTGACCCCATGCCCTCACTGGTCTTAGAACCATCTGTGCATATTGCAATCTCGTTATAGACAGAGACTGTCTTCCTTCGCAAGTTCTCTCTAATAGGACACAATACTTCGTATGGTGTGTCGAAGTCTGATGTGCCAAGGATTTCGTCCGATTCGTCAGGGATACCAGGAAATGATTCCTTGAGAATGGAACTATGTCCTATGTTATTAGTTTTGAATAGACCAACGTTAGTGAACCGAAGCGCACTGTTGCCCGCTTGAAATTTTATTTGTAGGTCTACAGAAAGAGCTGTTCTTTGTACCATGGCCAACATATCCCCTGTGTTTTTCGTATTCGTTGCCTTCCACCACACAAGAGCCCCATGCGTAAGGATGGGTCTGACTATCATGATGTATAGCCAGTGCACCATTGCATTCCATTCCCATTCCCATTTTTTTCCCGCGGTCCGCTTACAGATGAAGGTTAAGCATTATAAGCTTTGCGGACTCGTTCCTGTATGTTAAGTTTCCAATTTAATTTCCTATCTAGCATTATACCAAGATATCTAGCGCGATTCGAAAGGGAAAGCTCCACCCCTGCTAGCTTAGGCAGTTTGAAGGGTGGTATCTTGTATTTTCTACTGAAGAGTACCAATTCAGTTTTATCGGGGTTGACGTGTAGTCCACACCCTCTAGCCCATTTTTCGAGACTATCAAGAGCTGATTCCATAATTTCACTTAATGCGTCAAGGAACTTGCCCTGAACTAAAATCACCATGTCGTCCGCGTAAGCAGTGACGCTTATGCCTGTATTGCTTAGTTCTTTAAGTATCCCATCGATGACTAGAACCCAGGGGAGGGGTGAGATAACGCCTCACTGGGGAGTCCTCTGGTAACGGATTTTCTTATTGAGCTGTTTCCAATAGTGGAGTTAATGTTTCTAGTGCCGAGCATATTGCAGAGCCAATTGCTAATGCTATGCTCGACATTCATAGATTCTAGGGCCTGTTTGATGGCCCTTCGACATTATTGAAAGCACCTTCTATGCCTAGCAAGGCTGCTAGTGCAAAATCCTTATGGTGAAGGCTAGCTTCTATCTTCCCTACTACGTCGTGTAAAGCTGTTTCCACCGATTTCCCCTTCAAATATGCATGTTGAGCTTTGCATAGAATGTCGTTGCAATACTTACATCTGATGTGAATATCAAGAAGTCTTTCAAGTGTCTTGAGGAGGAATGACGCGAGACTTATGGATCTGTAGTCTTTTGCTGAAGTGTGGCTTGGTTTACCTGCCTTAGGTATGAATATAACCCGAACTTCCCTCCATGCCAGTGGTACATACCATGACCTTAAACAATGTTTAAAAATTTCCCTAAGCCTGCTTCTGACCTTGGCTGGAGCTTTCTGCAAAATAGCTGGCAAAATTCCATCAGGACCTGGTGCTTTGAGTGGTGCGAATGACATAATAGCCTATCGCAGATTCTTCCATGTAATGAGATTTTCTACGTCGTCCCCTATTGACCTACCATTATGCGAGTGGCTATTAGTAGTAGAATCCATTGGTGATCTACTTCCTGGGAAGTGAGCTTCAATTAACGTTTTTAAAACTTCTTCGCTACTTCGTGCCCACAGCCGTCAGATTTTTTGATGAAGCTTGGCACAGAAGTGTCTTTAGCTAGTATCTCGCGAAGTCTGGAAGCTTCACTAGTATCCGCCGGGACCGAATACCTAGCGAAGAATTTTTGTCTCGAAGCGGTCAAGGATATCTTCACCCACCTTCAATAAAGTCTATATTTCAGCGCCGTACAGTAGGGCTGCGATGACCAGGGTATTATATAGATTCTCGTTGGTTGTTCGAGATAGGGCTTTACTGTTGAATTGAAAGTAGAAAAAAAAAAACAGCGATTAACACGAGTTATTCTTCGCTTAATTTCTGCGCTGATATCGTTTTCAAAATAAATAGCAGAGCCAAGGTAGACAAAATCCCTTACTATCTCGAAGTTGCAGCTGCCCACTGTGACATTATGTCCAATTCGTTGATGATTCCTCTTCTTGTTGACAGCCTATACTTGGTTTTACCCTCGTTTATCACTAAACTCATTTTGGCCACTTGTGATATTGCAAGTGTACCGCTAATACCGCGCTGAGTTCTGGAAGATTTTGTTAGATTGTGCCTCTGGTGTTGGCTTGTGAGTACCGCACAATCCATTCAAGTAGGATATTAAAGAAGTCACATGACTTTTGACATTAAGGGTCTCGATGAGGTAAGCGAGCGTTCTCCATCGTCATCTTATACAGACGGACAAGTTTGGCAGGGATGTCAAAACTAGACATGGTTCTATATAGCTTCTCTCTATAGATGCTGCCATAAAATAAATAAATAAATATTTGGCGCAACAGCTCTTTAAAGTGCCAGGGCCTAGCTTCTCGCAACCACTCATGTTGTGTGCGTTATATTTTTCACACGAATGGAAGGGACCTACAGTTTAATGCCGACTCCGAACGGCGATTTGAGAAGCTTTTTCATGACAACAATACTCTCGGATGTTTGTCAGACGCTCGCGAGAGGTGGGACCGTGAAAAAACTTTTTGGTGTTTTCTGGGATTCGAACTTGGAACCTCATGCGTAGTGATCCGACACACTAACCACTTACGCCACGGCGCCCAGATGCTGTCATAGGCGGCCTTGAAATCAGTAAAGAGATGATGAGTATCAATTTAGACTTCTTGGGTTTTCTCCAGGATCTGCCGAAGTGTAAAGCTGCACTGATAGGGGCCAATTAGGCTGTTGATAAAAGTTTTCAGGCGTTCACACAATATCGCAGAAAAGCTCATACAATGTTTAGGAGACTGATGCCTCTATAATTGGCGCAGTAGAAGGAGTCTCCTTTCTTGTGAATCGGGCAAACGATGCTGAGATTCCATTCACCAGGCATACACTCGTCTAACCAAATCTAAGAGATGAGTTGGTGTATGCTCTCAACCAATTCATCACCAGCTGCCTTGAAAAGTTCGGCCGGTAAGCCATCAGGTCCAGCAGCCTTGTTGGATTTCAGCTTGGATATTGGTGTCTTCACTTCAGTTTAGTCAGGTGGTCGGAAATTTTGACTACAACCGTTTGTGGAGACATGTTCATTCTCTCGATCTCTGTAGAGATGTAATTGTATGCTTGGTGAGGTGCAAATACACTGCTAACTGTAGTAGATATATTGTGACCCAAACGAAGGCTCTAGGCAATGAAGGACTGGATTAAGAACACTTCCTCTCGTCCAACTGCTTTGATGAACCGAAATATCTGAAGCGGTTCCAGCGAACGAAGATTCGTCTCTGATAGAAGATAGACTCACAGGTGATATCGTATTTTGTGGACTATTGCTTCGCATTCCATAAGTAGATCCTTGCAGAATCTGCTCTGTCCATTTTCTTCTATTCCCAGTTTTCTAATGTGATCCTTGAGTCTACAGTGACCCGATTCTTGCTAACTCTTAAGCTGGTTCTGCTTGTTTTCTAGTTGTAATTCCGCAAAATTTCGTTGGCCTGTCTGGATTGGGCCCATTTGCTCTCGTCTTCTTTTCTCTTCTTCCCGTATTTTGTGTGATCCTATCCCACAAAAATGTTCCGGTCGAAGGAATCCCATTTTGTGTGAGACGTTTCTTGCTAGTTCATCAGCTGGTTCGTTCCCCTCCACTCCTATATGTTCCAGTAGAGAGTTACTTTATTAGACTGGCTCAGCCTGTTGATCTTGATGAAATACCCCCATACCCGTCTGGATTTAATCTCGTGTCAGTTCATTGCCTTGATTGCGACTTGGCTATCTAAAAGTATTGCTATGTCCTGCCCGCGACGAAGAAGCGGCACTGCTTTGGAAAAGGTTTCTCGCTCTTTGTTTGCGATGCATTTTCCTTTCCTGATGCCGTCTTTAATTATTGTAGGTATGGCTTCCTTTGTCACCCATTCCGGCACATTGTGTAATGGAGGCAGTTTTACGATAAGCTCTAGCGCTGCTTTGGGTCAAGTTCGCGTGGCTCCTGTTATACAGATGCAGGCAAGTTTTTATACTTTACCTAGGTATGTCCTTATTGTGGTTAGCCTTGTTCTGCTGATCGATTCACTGAACCATATGTAATCACAGGTCTGACTATTATCGTATACATCAACCTCAGTGAAGCTGGACCTGAGATGTTCCTGCACTCCATAAGTGCTCTAGTAGCTTTGATTACCACAGCTTCTTCTTGTTCTTTCTGTACTGTAAGTCATTGATGATAAGAATTATACTATGGCAGAATGCCCAATTAGGCGGCACGTCTCCAGGTCCATCGATTTTTGAATAAAAGTCTTGTCGCAAACGATGACGGAAAAGCCAACAGAATCATTTTCGACAAGGGGCGCAGAAATCGTCCCGCTGGCTGGTCGGCCAATGACCTGGGCATTGTTTCTGCAGGCCCAAGTCTGCTATGACTGGAACGGTCAGCCATGAACCCAAGCGCACTAATGGCTGAGAATGATTGTCTATCTCTGAGTGGATTTCCGATGGCACTTTGACTAGGTCAGTGGAGAACCTTATGTTGTATGAGGAGAACGGTGCTGCTCCCGTGGATGTTCTAGCGGGTACCCTAGACGATCAGTCGACTACTGCGAATGTTGATAGGGGTGAGAAATTTATAAATTGATTATGTCTTCTGATCTTACTATCAGTAGAACTGATATCGAACGACATTTGTCATATGAAGCTGGCAGCAAGGGATTGACCCCACCCTTTCTAATAGAAGAATGTCTGAGTCAATCACAAATTTGTGTATTCTGGACGAGGAAACTCTATCGGATCATCGCTAATGCCAGTCCTTAATTCGAAATTATTCGGAGTTATTCGGAGCTTTCTTGGTCCAAATTTATCTTGCATGCCGAAGCTCGAGAACATAGACTTTATCGAAAAAGAAACTCAGAAATTGAAGAAGCAGAAGTGTTCCCTGGTGGATTAGTAAAATTCAGAAGCTTAGAGCTTGTTTAAGAAACTTCTGAACATAGAATGCAAATCTTCAAAGAACGATAGCCAGGCATGCTATCAGTCTGTGCAGATGGACTATGAGATGAAAGTGAGGAAAGCCAAACTTCAATCGTATAGAAAATTCTGTGGAGAGATGATGAAAATAAAGAAACCTTAGGCTGTAGAAAGTCTATCAGTCCGCTGATAGTTGGCAGAGTTCTTACGAAATCAGGATGACTAAATTTGACTGTAACAGCCAATAGCAGAGGTATAAGAATATTCCTCACAATTTATGTGTCTGTATGGTCTGGCGATCCACAGACGACCGAACGGGTACTATTCGCCAACAGAAGGAAAATACCAGAGTTTGAACTACTTTCTATAGGGGACGCTTCCCTTAGATTCTCTGACAGCGGCAGATACCTAGACCTCATGCTTGATAGGAATAAATATAATAAATTAAAGAATAAAAACGTCGCTATAGCCTTCTATGCATGTAGTAGAATATTTGGGAAAACATGGGGACTAAAATCCAAAATTATACTACGGATGCGCGCGGCTATAGTAAGATTTATACCGACTTATGGCAGTCTCGTATGGTGGCAGACCGCCAACAAAACCACAATTACAAAGGTACAGAGACTAGCGTATACTGAAACCACCAGTGCAACGAGAACTACATCTACAGTAGGTCTGAAGGCTATCATCAACCTGCTTCCGATAGACATCTCTGCACAGGCTTCGGCAGCCATTAGTCTCCTACGAATAGACCAAACGGATAGTTGAAAACAAAATACAGCGGGCTATTCAACGATCCTAAAGCAACCGCTGCAAAATTAAGAACAATAAAAAATCTCTTCCAAAAACTGGCATCGACTTCTTGAGGACCCTCACCCTGTACCTTACGAGCTACGACCAGGTCTACACCGGTCCAATGGCTAACTGACTTGAGGTCAACAGTGGTAATCGAAGAGAAAAGGACTCCTTCTGTTTGAAGTCACGCAAACCAAAACCATCTCTCAGACGTACATACTCGTACAAATGTAAATTGAAAAAAAAAACTTAGGGGACTTTTCACCAATTACCAACATTACTGGCGAGGTCGCTGCTTATTTACCAGCCTTTGATCTACCAAGGTATACGTGAACCCAACTAAATAGGTTAAGAACTCAGCATAATAGTTGAAATTGTCGTTAACTCGTCTACTGGATAAATCTTCAAGTCTTGGAAGAAGTGTCACCCGATGAATTTATTCCTGTGGTGGATGAGACTTGGACAGTGGGCGGTGTGAATGAAAACAAACTAACTCCTAGTGAACGCTCGTGAGTGAATTGTTTTCGTTACAGCGTACACTCAAATGGTGCGAATAAAAAATGTCCTCTAAGAAGCTTCTTCTCCTCAAGTTGAAGTTTGAAAACTCGAGTACATTCAACTGTCGAAGATTTTCGTTCGTTTCATATGGTTCCGCAGAGTATTATGTTTCGTGATGACTCCTATCAGGGTAGAAACAGATTTCCTGTCATTTTGCAAGTCTATCGGTCCTTGTTTTGTGGCAAGTCCATAATGCCTGCTTCGACAGCGTGCAAGGTGTGATGTTCACCGAGCTGTCGACTTGTTCTGATCTGGATGTCGTACTTCTTCTAGCCAATTCTTAGGGGGACAGCGGAGCGTAACATTGCGCTGTGTTTCAATAACGTTTAACTCTTCTCAACTGCCCTTCATAAGCTTGGACACCGGAAATTGCTTTTATTGCTGCCTGGCTATCGATGAAAAAGATGATACCTTCAACGCAGTCTCACGATGGACTATGGTTACTACTAGGACCTCCACTTGGAAAACACTACTGTGGTACGGGAGGCGAATTTCTGTGGATATGCCCAGCGATTCGAAGAAGATACTTGTGTACATCTTTGATCCATCCGTGCAAACAGAGATGTATTACTTGCTTGTTGCCCGACCACTTTTCCATTTTTTCGTGTTCAGGTATTTGCTCGAGAGAGGGCTTCTGAAATGGTGTCACGTAGTCCGTAATAGGTACATTACCTAGAATAGATCCATTACTTAGATTTAGCTGAAGTTCTGATGTCGTTGCGTCAGACGGCATATCCATTAGACCGGAGTCATGAGATAATTCTCGCGCAAGTTCATCAAAATTCGAGCGTGGAGTATACCAAAAACCGCCCCGCCTAAGACGATGGATGGCTTTGATAGTGTAACCTATGTTATAAGTATCAAGGGGAGGCAAGTTCAGCAAACCATCTAAAGCAGAGCCAGGCGTACTCGGAAAAGGTTCCGTGCAGCCGAGACAAGCCATTCTTTGGAGTTTGGCGCAAAAGGCAACCACATACGAGTATTTACGCGAGAGCTCCTTCCACCAAACAACCGACGCATATGCAAGGAATGGTCTTATCATAGCCGTGTAGATCCAAAGAACCTTATTCGGTGATAAGCACCATGTCTTGCCAAAAAGCACCCTTACACTGCCAGAAGACTGAGAGCGCATGGATGTTTTCAAGTCCAGTGCCGCCTTCGCGTTAGCACAGACCGTCGCCAGGCATGGCCCGACAGAATATACAGCGGCATCATCCGCATATACTTGAGCGTAGACGTTAAAACTATTTAGAGTTCTAGTAACAGTGTGGGACTTTTACCCACTAGCCCCTCCTCCCTTCTTAAATGCCAAGAAGGCGGTACGGTAGGGAGAAACTACCGTACCGCCTTCTTGGCATTTCATCGTACGCCATGCCATCTTTCTATCCATGGTTTAACCTGGGGTATGACCACATGCGTTCACCTACTCTGTTCGGAGGTGTTCCAGCGTTCTTGCCACTCTCCTATGCTCTGTGCCCTTAGTGACATCTGTTGGGTTTCGCCGGTTGAAGCAGTTTGCCCTTGTTCTGAGCGTCTCAATTCATATTGTCGTCGCTGCTATTCTGCCAGGATGTCTATTGGTAGCATTTTTGCTATCACTCAGGCTGCATCGCTGGAGGTGGTACGGTATGCGCAGCATACTCTTAATGTAGATATTCTGTACACTGAGGCAATCTTACTTCTGTTTGTTTTAGTCGTCATGGCTCTCGCCTAGATTGATGCGGCGTAGAGAATTATAGACACTGTTACTCTGGCCAAAAGTAATTTTTGAATGTGCCTAGGGCCTCCTGTATTAGGCATGATTCGTGCGAGGGCAGCGCTGGCTTTCGCTGCTTTGTGAGACACACTCTTGAGGTGTTCCTTGAAGGATAGTCTCGTATCTAATATGAATCCGAGGTATTTTATGTCGGGCTTCGATGTTATTGTGTGGCTACCCACAGTAACATTTATCGTTTCCTCCTTCTTCCTGCTGCTTATAAGAACCGCTTCCGTTTTATGCTCTGCAAGCGTGAGACCAGCTGAACTCACCCAGTTCCGTACGGTCCTAATTGTAGAGTTGCTTATCTGCTCAACCTCTTCCAGTAGTTTTCCAGTTACGACGATTTCAATGCCGTCCGCAAATCCGATAATTTTTGTTTCCTCGAGTATTGGAAGACGCAAGATCCCATCGTGCATGACGTTCCAGAGTAAGGGGCGTAGCACTGACCCCTGTGGTACTCCGCCAGTGATCTAGTATTCTTTGGGTCCGTTGTATGTGTAGTAGGCTTAAACTCTGCGCCTGAAGTAATTCGTCACGATTTTTATGAGATACGCTGTGACTCGTAAATTTCTAAGTGCCTCTAGTACCATATATGGCTTCAGTTTGTAGTGTTGAATACATTTTTGATATCCAGGGTTATCACTAAGCAATATTTCTTGGAACCCCCTTTCCACCTCTTTCCTTCTATCGCTTTTTGTGCAGTTTCAATCACCAAGCTGATTGCATCTACTGTTGAGCATGCCTTCCGGTAGCCATATGGTATTCCGAAACGCCGCCTGCAGTTTCTATCGCTGCTTCCAATCTGTTCCAGATGATTCGTTTCAAAACTGTTCCTGCTGTATCTAGCATGCAAAGCGGGTGGTACGATGAAGGTTCTTCTGGTGGCTTATCACCTTTGGGGAGTACCAGGATTTACTTTTTCCACTGTTCTGGAAAAACTCCTTCTTTCAAGCACGCATTGTACATTTCTACGAACATATCTGGGCACGCTTTGAATATCGTCTTGAGAGCTATATTTGGAATGCCGTCAGGACCTGGTGACTTCTTATCCCCAAATTTGTTGCATATGTTGATCAATTCATTTGTAGTAACTAGGGATATATTTAGTGGCTCTCTAGTTTCCTCCTCCCCGTAGTGTGTTTCCGGGTATTGTGCAAACAGTCCTCTGATGATCATTTTGGGCACGTGGAATCGGCTGCCATCTCCTGAGCTTTTTCATTACTACATTGCAGGCGCTACAAGCCCCAGCGATTTTTATCTGCTTCCCTGCATAATTCCAAGAAACATCTTTTTTTACTTTTATGGATGGCTATTTTAAGCTCTTTCCGTGCTGCCTTGTATTGTTCATGGAAGACGGTGCAGTTAGTTGTTGTTCTGGAGCGTGTGTATAATCTACTCGCTCGATGACACTTGCTACGCAGTTCGGCTATTTCCTTGCTCCACCAGTAGACAGGAGGGCGGTGACTATTTCTTGATTGCTTCATCATGGTGGCATCGCAAGCACTTGTTATTTGACTTATAGCTTAAGCGACTTTGTTGTTAGCAGGCCCCGTCAGTTCTGTGCTTCTGGCGAAAATGTAATAGAATAATTCTCTATCAAAAGAGCTTGACTTCCATCCCCGTTTATGTATTGGATTTGTAGGTGGTCTACTTAAGCTTGGTCTCTCTGTATGAGTCTTGCATATAATTGCTTGATGATCGCTGTGTGTGTACCTGTCACTAACTTCCCATGTTATTTTCATCGTCAGGCAGCTGGTGACATAGGTGATATCAACAATCGAACCAATGTTTCTTCTGGAGAAAGTAAGTTTATTTCCCATATTTGCGAGTACAATATCTAGCGCTGCAAAAGCAATAGGGCGGGACTTCGCCTGTTAATTTCGGTACCCACTCAACTGTCCATGCATTGAAGTCGCCAACAATGATAGCGGGGTTTTTATCTAGTGCATCGCTTAGCAGGTTGTTTAAGAGTTCCTCGAATTCTTCGATCTTAAGCTTGGCGGTGCACGGCAGCTGTGTATGTATACATCATTTACTTTTGCTCTTACGAATCCAGTACCAGGTGTTTTCATTTTTTCTTGGAATGCACACTTTCCATATGCCCATATGGCCGCTTTTTGGGTGGAGTCTGTTATCCATAGGCCCTTATTCATATCCTTATATGGTTCACTACAGACGGCGATGTCGATTTTTTTCTTCTCGCACAGCTTGTGTTAAGAGGTCGTGCGCTGCTTAACAGTGATTTAAGTTTAATTGAAGGATCTTCATATTTTGCTTTTCAGCTCTCTTAATGCCTTTTGGAAGGAGGGACATTTGCTGCTTCCCGTAATCTGGTTTCGTTTACGTTTTCGTTTCCGCAGCATAGCATGCATTTAGGGTCTTTTGTGCACGATTTTGCAATATGTCCACGTTCTCCGCATTTGATGCAACGGTTTGAACAATCGTTTCCGCTCTTACAGAGCCTTGCGGTATGTCCAAAGTCCGTGCGTCTAAAACATCTAGTAGGTAGAGTTTTCTCTCGTTCTCTGCAGAATACCCAGCCAATTCGTATCCTTCCAACTGCTACAAGCTTTTGTGCTGCTTCTGTCGGTATGCCTACTGTAGCTGTCTGTGTTCCGAAGTATGCCCTCCATAGCGACTTCATAGCGCTAACTTCGATATTTGTATACTGAAGTTGTTCAGCCAACCCACAGCACATTTTCAACACTTTTGTGGAGTTTTTCTGCTTCCGGGCCTTGAGTTCTTCTAAATTTAAGCAGCGGGTCTCCTTTGTTTGTTCTACTTATGTGAGTTACGTATTGACTCAATTCTTTTAATTCTTGACTACTCTTCAGTTTCCGGAGCATATCAGCATATGTTAAATACCCTTTGGCTTTGATGACCAATGCATTCGGTTGTTGTCTTCTACCCCCTTTAAGTTGCCCTTTCTCTTTCTTCGTCCAGATATGTTCCTGTACTATAGTTTGTGCAGGTATCACCTCTCCAGTTTCATCAGCCTTTGGCGGAGCAGTTTTTCCTTTTTGCAGTTGGTGCTTGTCGCCCCGGGCAGGTGGAATTATCTAAGTCCTGTGACGTAGATTCGCTCTTGCATTTAGGGGTTACCGATGATATTTGTGGTATCTCAATTTGATTTTTACCTATTTGCGGCTTCATCAAGTTTTGTTTGGCGATTTTCGAACATTTCATCTGCGGCCCTTCTTGGGTTGTGTCTCCTTCGTGGCAAATTCCCCTTTTTTACCCACTAGAACCAGATGTTCGTCGTGGAGAGCCTTGTCGCATTCCTTGTGTTAGATTTCGGATGATAGGATGTCTTTAAAGAATCTACATCTTCTTCTTCTTCTTCCTTTTTCAGCGAGGTTATGATCCGAAAATAAGGGATCATAACCCTCCCACTTCACCGCATTTCTACTGATCCGCCTGTGGAGTTCGCCTATTTGACCTCAGAAAATATCGGCAGGCCTGCCGATTTTGGATCACTCGGTTACTGGGGCCAATGAAATGCCGATGTCGTCGCATTTGTCTGATCCAGGCGTTTATAGGCCTACATTTCCTACATCGCGATGTCTTTGTAACGTGCATTGATATTGCCTTTTAACAGGGTTCAATGATCTCTTCTTTGAACGTGGCAATACCAGCTGAGCCGGTCGCGCTCTAATTTGTGTACGATGGTTTCCTTGACGTGAAAGCTTCCACGGATCTTCGAACTTCTTATTCGATCAAGCTTTGTCACTCCTGCTGTCATGCGAAGCATCTTCGTCTCAGCTGCCATTAATTTACTCTCATACTTTTTGTACATCGTCCAACATTGAGCACTGGACGCACAACTGCGGTGTAGAGCTTTCCTTTCAACTTAGGGGGCATTTTTCTGTCACTGAACATAGCGGAACTTTCTTGCCACTTCATCCACCCTACGCTTACGCGATGATTGCTGTCTTCATCACAGGTAGCTTTGCTATTGATCATAGATCCCAGATAATTGAACTTTTCGCACTTGGGAAGCACTGTTCCATTCAAATAAATGTCTGGAATAGGCCTGAGGTGATCAGAGAACGGGCAGCACAAGTACTCTGTCTTTTTTTAAACTAATGCGATACCCATTTCCCTCCAAAACGTCCACCCACACATCAAGTCCTCGTTGCAGGGATGTAGGTTCCTCACTTATGATGTCTCCATCGTCAGCAAAGAATAACTGATGTACCTTGGGGTCCATCCCTTTACCTTCAAGCAGATAATCAAGGACTGTAATAATGAGCAAATGACTTAAAACGCTTCCCTGGTGCACCCCGACTTTGATTGGGAACTCTTCCATTACTCCGGTGGGGCATCTTACTCTTGTCTTTGCTCCTTCGTACATGTCCATGATCAACTCTGGAACCCCTTGATGTCTTAGCGCCACCCATACCAGATCTCGTGGCAGTCTGTCGAATGCCTTTTCAAAGAATCTACATAACTAGGCTTTTGTATTATCTCTGGAGCTACAGCTTTCCCAGGTTTCCAGTTTACAATAATTTCTTCTAGTTCTAACATACTGAAATCGCAGGAGTGTACATAAGACTTTTGGTAAACCGCTCTAAGTTTGTTCAATAGTCTAATGAGTGTGATATTTATTTCATTTAGTGAAAATCACGTTCCCCTTTGCGACAAGCTTACGGTCAATGTTGTTTTGATGAGAAGCAAACGGGATCGCTCCTCCAAATATTCGTATAAGTTCCATGCCCTTCTGCTAGACCAAGTAAAGTCCAAGCTGTCAGCCGTTTTCCTCCTCTTTTCGCGTACGTGTTTTATCAGCGGAGCTCATCAGTTAATTATTTTGCTGGTAAACATATTTTAAACCCCGCCTGTGATGCATCCTTCTATTTTCTTCCACAGCTTCTTCCTTTTCTATACTGTGAGACCCCACCACAGTGTACTTCTACAAATACAAAATTTCCCGGACAACGCGGTGAAATTCTCTTTTCAATCACACTACGCTTCTGCGAATCAAATTCACAAAATCTATCATATTCGCATTGTACGTGTAAACTTTCGTGAACATGGACAAATTTAAACACAACCATCCCATCATATGAATACATTTCCGGTTCAGCGTGGGTGATAATCCAATTCCGACCGCCATTATGTTATATGCGCATACGTTGCCGCAATAAATTCTTATGTAAACATTCTCTGCGTCGATAAACGTGCATCATGCGGTATTTAAATATAAAAAAATATTTAATTGCGATCTACATGGGGCAGCTTTTGGTGACTCAGCCTGGCATGTATGCATGCATGTCCAGCGCAGCCCGGCTATAAATTTCTTATTAGTTTGCGAGAATATTGTTTATGGAAACTTTTTTATTAGAATTGTAAACTACTCGTACATGTCTGGTGGACGTCCTTGTACCCCTCTGTCACAACGTAAGTATTGTCAACGGTATGCGCCTGAAGCCAGACCGATGAATTATTCGAAAGCTAATTTCATTCACTGTAGCTGAATTGATTTTGATTTATTGACCCCAAATAAGCAACAGAAGTATCTGCGCTGCAGTGAGGTATTCAATGTGACAATGGATCTGTGTTTTCTTTCGGACAGATGCATAATTCAAATTTGGCCAGTCGTTTATGGAAGACCTATATTTACAAATTTATTCGATTGCTGCTCGTTTCACTCTGTATCGGGTGGATGTGGCATTGAACGTATAATTAGATGAAAGAAAGTACGAAGATGTATAGTGGCGTTGCGCAGCTCTGATGATGAATCCAAATTGTTTATTTGGAAAATATATTTTAAGCTTGATGTGCAATAAGGCAATTTTTATTACTTTTATGATTTTTGTTTATTTGCATACGTATTTGAAGTTACTTTCAAACTCTTTGTTGTTACAAGAATTAACGGAGTTGCGACGATTTCTGATTACTTGGAATGGAAACTCATAAAGATCAGAGATACATATCCATGTATTTCTCCAGGCATAGAGAAATACTAGCTAGACGCGTCATAAAATAGAACAGCTATTGGCAAGAGTATTATAGTGTTTCATTTGATCTCGAAACTGGTATCATTTGCATTTGTGTCACCATAGAGCCTAGGTAGACAAAGTCCTTTACTTCCTCAAAATTATATCTGTCTATAGTGGCATTCTGCCCAAGACGCCGATGTTAGGTGTATTGTATTGTATTGTATTTATTAAAAACATGATGACAACATACTACAAGATTAAAGTATCTTTTCGAAGTATTAATATCTTAAGTTACATAATTAAAATTTCACCTTATAAGCAAATTAAATAAAAAGACAATATAAGCATATTTAATGGATTAAGATTATGCAAATAATTAAAGTTTAAAAATAAAGGATAAAGTTAAGTAGAGATTGTCAGATTGTGCGATTGTTGTCGGATAGATAGATAAAAAGCTTTTTCCTGAATTCGGTAAAAGGGTTGATTACCTGCAATTCGTGTGGAGGCCAATTCCACAGACGAATTGCAGAGGCAAGGAAGGAGTGTTCTCCAATAAAAAAATAAATAAATATTTGGCGCAACAGCTCTTTAAAGTGCTAGGGCCTAGCTTCTCGCAACCACTCATGTTGTGTGCGTTATATTTTTCACACGAATGGAAGGGACCTACAGTTTATTGCCGAATCCGAACGGCGATTTGAGAAGCTTTTTCGAGACAACAATACTCTCGGATGTTTGTCAGACGCTCGCGAGAGGTGGGACCGTGAAAAAAACTTTTTGGTGTTTTCTGGGATTCGAACTTGGAACCTCATGCGAAGTGATCCGACACACTAACCACTTACGCCACGGTGACCAGTGTTCTCCAATGCAATGCGCAAATCGTGGAACAATTAGTTTTAAACCCCTAGTAAAATGGGCGAAAGTTAGCATATCATATAGGTAGGATGGGCTCTTTAAGCGAATGATTTTGAATACTTCAGAATGTTACGAAAATGACAATACACATCCCAACTCAACCTAAAAACACATAACTTTAAGTGGGAAACACTACAATATCTGGGAATGTCATAAATAAAACGGATACAATCATTAAATGCAACATTTATTTTGCGTTTACACTCGTAATCTGGACAGGAATACACAGAACAGTTAAACATAAGAAATGGCATTAACAAAGCTTTAACTAATCGTATCTTGAGATTTATCTGCAATAAGTTGGCAGAGTTTCTTAAGGAACGCAACCCAGCAACCCTTCCTAATAGTATTTGAAGTTGCATCGCAACAGGAAAGCGTAGAGTTGGTATAATATCCAATATATTTCACAACATCGACGACAGGGATTAAGTCTCCATTAAGAATGATAGGCGAGAAGTCAGTAGGGTGGAAATTTCTTCTAGAGCATATCATGCTAATAGTTTTAGCATTATTAAGTTTAAGTTTGTTGATCTTAGACCATTTAGAAAAATTTTCAAGATCTTCATTTACTCTGGCAATACAATCTTCACGCAGGCCAACTGGGGACCTGTATTGCGATTGATCGGGAAACTACTGACTGCCCAAAACTTGGCTTGGGCCAGTAGCGCAACAATCAAGTTCATGATGAAGTGCTTACTTTACCTCCTAGTGGTGGTCCCCGGGCAACTATACGTATAAACCCTTATGTGTGTAGACTAAAATTGTAAGTGCTGGCTGTTTAGGGCCTTGATTCTAGGCTAGGTAACGTGGGCCAGCAGCCTGCGTTACCGAATATTGCCCGCTACAGAAACCGACACTATGCCTCGGATAAGGAATGATCACATGTTGACGACTTTTGGCTATTGTACCCGAACAAAGATAGGTTTCTGGAATGTAAAGACGCTCCTCGACTCGGGAAGCGAAGGTCCTTACAATGCCAGATTCCTCCAACTGGAAAACAAATTCATGCGATATAAACTGGACATTTTGGGGGTAAGTGAAGTAAGATGGTTAGAAGCGGGTGAGTACCAGTCCCCAACGAGTAACACTGTACTACTCTAGTCTGGAAGACCATCCGGAAGTCCGCGGGAATATGGAGTTGGACTACTGCTAAAAACAACAGCACGCAAGGGCCTAATTTCCTGGCAGCCTCTTGGTGATAGGATTTTAACGGCCAGATTCCGGACGGGAGTACGATGCGTCGCCATCATACAGTGTTACGCCCCAACGAATAGTTCGTCTGAGGACGAAAGGAGAGCTTCTACAATCTTTTAAGTGCCGTCTTCAACACAAGACCAAATGGAGACATTGGCATAGTGATGGGGGATTTGAATGCTGAGGTAGGCAGCGACAACGAAGGGCTCAAACATGTAATCGGGAAGCATAGACTAGGCAACCGCAATGACAACGGCGAAAGGTTTGTAGATTTCTGCAATGTCAACCGCCTTGTGATAGGTGGCACCATGTTTGAGCACAAGACCTGCCACAAAGTCAGCTGGGTTTCCAATGACTGGCAAGCGACCTCCAACCAAATTGACCATTTTGCTATCAGCCGCCGCTTTAAAAGTAGGCTCCTGGACGTCCGAAACAGGCAAGGGGCAGATGTGGAGATAGTACGTGATCACCATCTTATGATAGCTACTCTCCAACGACGCACTGCTGCAGTTCGAAGATCCCACGACAACACAAGAATGCCCAGGTTCAACATCTTAGCGATCCCTCAGTTCGCCAACAATTAAAGGAGCACTTTTCGCAAGGTGTGGAGGCAATCAGCAGCTCAATGCCCTCATCCATCCAAGACCATTGGTGTGCTGTGAAAAATGTTTTTACATCTGATGCTGAAAGAACTGTCGGCCGATCGCAGGGAAGACATAGGGCGTGGCTTTCCGAGGATACCTGGAGACAGATTGACGAACGAAAACAGCTGAAAGCTCGCGTTGCAGCTACCCCAGCAGCAGGGAGAATCGAGCAAGAGTCCCTATATCGCATGAAGATGAGAGAAGTTCAGCATAGCGTGCGACATAATAAGCGCAACTACATCAGCGCGCTGGCTACAGAAGCAGAAGAAGCTGCACGGAGGTGCGACAGCAGGATCATCTACAGAATCACGAAAGAGCTGACACGTGGTCGCAGCTCCAGCCAACACCCAGTGAAAAGCCTAGATGGCTCCTTGCTCATTTCGGATGAGGACCAGCTCAAGAGATGGAAAGAGCATTTTGCTCCGACGGGAAACGGAGGAATTCGTTGGACTGTTACATCTCAACTGAAACATCTTGACTACGCAGACGATGTATGCTTACTCTCCCATAGAATTATGGACCTCCACCAAATGACAGCAGATGTGGAGGGGCTGAAAATTAATACGGCAAAATCTAAAATTATCAGCCTTGGAACTAACTCATCGGCTCAAATATGCATTGCTGGACAACCGGTAGAGAGAGTAGAGGATTTCCAGTATCTTGGGAGTATTGTCTCGACTGATGGTAGAACCGAACTGGATATATCCAACAGGATCGCCAAAGCAAAGTCCGGGTTCGGGATATTGTCCAAAATATGGCGAAGCAATGCAATCAGTTTGAGCACCAAAATAAGACTGTTCCGCTCCAACATTGAATCCGTGCTGCTATATGGTTGCAGCACGTGGAGAATGACCACTACTATCACCAGAAAGCTGCAAACGTTTATTAATAGGTGCCTGCGCAATATCTTAAAGATTTTCTGGCCCAATCGTATCTCTAACGAACACCTTTACGAGAGAACGGGTCAGGAACCAATAGGCACAACAATCCAACGGCGGAAGTGGCAGTGGATTGGTCACACGTTCCGAGAGAGTGACAGTTCCATAGCGAACCATGCTATGCACTGGAACCCTCTTACTCAGGATGGCAGAAGACCTGGCGGTCCGAGGAGAACATGGCGCAGAACAGTCGAGAAGGAGGCACGGCAGTTAGGGAGAAGTTGGGGAGAACTGAGACACATTGCCAGAAACCGTACACGATGGCGCGTAGGCGTAGTAGAGGCCCTAGGACCCACAAGGGGATACAGGACATAAGTTAAGTATGCAGGCCAACTGCACGAGGAAAGTAAACTAAAACGTCGTCAGCGTACATATGGGTTTTGTAATTTTTAACTACGATAGGGAGGTCATTATTAAAAAGGGAGAATAACAGTGGTCCCATTACAGAACCTTGAGGGACACCTACATTAGTGACATAAGGATCAGAATCTCCCAATTCCATGACCACTAGTTGAATGCGATTGTAGAGATACGCCTGAATTAACTTTACAGAAGATGGTGAAAATTTGAATTTGTTTTTTAGTTTAGAGAGTAGTGTTGAGTGGTCGATGCAGTCAAATGCTTTTCAGAAGTCCAGTAAAACTATAATGCCAATTTCATCAGCACCCAAAGCCATACGTAGATCACTGGTAGCTGATTCACAGCTGCACTCACTACGAAAACCAGACTGCCACTTCGACAGTAAGTTGTTAACATTTAAATAACGTTGAATTTGATTAGCAAGTATTCTTTCAAAGGCTTTGGACAACAAACAAAGAATACTAATAGGTCTGAAGTCGGAAGGGTTTTTGGGGTTCGTTTTTTTTCTGGACAGGGATAATATTAACATATTTCCATTGCAGAGGAAATTGACAGCTGTATAAACAGTAATTGAAAATATGTCGTATGTAGGGAAGTAGCTGAGGAAGAAGTAACTTTAGAAATCTGGGCGAAATACCATCTGGTCCTGTAGCATTTGATTTCACCGGAAGAATTGCTTTAAGTACATCATCCTGTTCAACACAATCAAAAGCAAAAGATCGATTTCCAGGGAAGAAAGATGAGTCTTGATCAGAAATCTCAACTATTGAATTGGAGGAATCTGACTTTTAGACTTAATGGACACTTTAGCGCATCTTTGTTATGTGCAACACCAAGCGCTTTTAAATTTTTCCACAGATCCCTAGAATTCAATTTAGTATCGAGCTTACTGTGGAAATATAATTTCTTTGAGTTACGTATTAATGCTGGGTGCCGGGCCACAGAGACATTCCAGGTAACTGCAGCGCTGACGACCTCGCCAGACAGGGTATCACTCTAATGATTTTGCCTGAAAGGCAATCCCTGGGTATGCCCCTCATTACATGTAAGTATCTACTGGAGCTAGATCAAAAACGCAGTCCCGATCTGATCAAGTTAAAGCGTACACAAATCAGCTGCGTTGTCGGTGTTCTCACTGGACACTGTCTTATAGGCCAACACGCCAAAAGACTTGGTCTCTTCTCCAACGACTTCTGCAGAAGCTGTAGGGACGAAAAGGAGGAGGAAACCATCCTTCACCTCCTATGCACATGTCCAGCACTGTCGCATAAAAGAATGCTCCATCTAGGGTCCCCCTTCCTTGACGGCCTCTGCGATCTGGCGTCCTTGTCGTCATGAGCATTCATCACTTTGTCAAAAGCTCCGGTTGGTTTTGTTAGTCCCTGAGTGGCCTTATGGTTTGATCCATGGTATCACAAAGGACCTTCACTGGTCTAAGTGTGTCTGCACTCTCGTGTGGACAGCCAACCTAACCTAACCTAACCTAACCTACGTATTAAAAGATTAACCTTATTTCGGGACTGACGGTACTGTTTTCTATTAAATTCTTTTTTTTTTAAAGAAATGTTCACTTTCCAGAATTAATATTTTAATTTGGTTGTTATACTATGGAGAAGACTTAGATTTAATGCTATTAGATACAAGGGGGACAGAGTTATCGAAGAGCAATTTAAATAAAAATTAAATATCTGAACTTTACTGTTAACATCAGGTACAAGAAAAATATCAAACCAATTAAGATTTTGTAAAGCTTGGACCGTTTCCGCTAAGTTGAAGTTTTTATAGGATCTATAACTCATAGATCTGTTACAGATAGAACGATTAACATTGAAATTTACGGAACAAAATAAAAAATCATGAATAAATTCACTCGTAGGTCTTACTTGGTCAAAACACAAAATATTGGGAAGAGAGTTAGTTAAAAACACATCAATTAGCGACGGGTTAGTAGGGGACTGAAAACAAGTAGGATAACGTGTATTTACGTGAGTCAGGCCAGTTTTGTCACAGAAGTATTGAAATAGACTAGTTGTATTATTGCACTTAAGGTTATTTACATTATAATCACCCCCAATCACAATATTGTTGTATTTTGGATTAAGACTTAGTAACATTGTTCTAATTCTAATAGATTTTCAGCTTTAAAGCTGTAAGGTGGAGAATAAACTACAACTAGGAGACATTTATCGAAATGAGAATTCACTTCCACGCAAAGAAATTGGATAATAGACTTACAAGATATATAAATACATTTAGATTTTAAATTACTTCTAACATACATGCATACACCACCACCAATTCTACTATCACGATCATTTCTGAAAAGATTAAATCCAATTAAGTGGACACTTTGCGATGACTTACTATACTCTGTTCAATTTATATTTTCAGTACAGGGCTTATGGAAGAGCTTTTTCAAACACACTGGTGCTTGTTGGTGTTTGCATGGCACTCTACTTAAGAAATTGCCACTGAAATAAAAAACAGAACCCCTGAGTTACATTGAAATTGTTTTTGTAATATTCCATAAACCCACGTACATGCAACTATAACCTGTCTGCTCCCCGGCTGTGAAGAGACTGATCGCAAATCCATTGATTCAGAGACCTTTCGTCCGTTGATGGAAATTATAATACCTTTTTCTTTGGTTTTTGCTATGGAGATTTCAGAATTGAAGCTTTCTTAGAGCTTTTGGGAGCATATATTTGAAGTTTAAGGAAAAATGTGTTGTCGCTGCGTTTTTTTTTTCCGAGGGTAGGTGAAAATCTTCAACAAGACACTATGAGGATTGACACCGCGTGCTCATAGTAGTGTGGGATTCTTACCCACTAAAAAACCTCCCTTCAAAACAGACTTGTTTTTATTTTTACTACAACTAAGTATTCGACTTATCAAGTAGTTTTCGTTTCGCGAAATAATGACGTTTTGCAGGTACCTTCCCATTAGAAGTTCCTGCCAGCTCCGCAGTTTAGACGCGGTTACTTATCGCGTTAGGTCTAAAGGTTTGTTTCTTTGTAGACGGCGCAGTAAATTTCTTTCTTCCAAAAGTTGGAGGACTGTAATATTTACGTGACTTTCTAGTCGACTTCTATGCTTTCTCGCGTAGGTTTGAATTTCGTCTTCGATTGTTTTAATGCCAAGGTCTCTGTGGATATCGCTATTTCTGATATACCATGGCGCATTTACAATACCTCTTAGCACTTTGTTTTCAAAAGTTTGTAAAATTTGAATATTACTTACTTTGGTACAACCCCAGAGTTGTATACCATATGTCCATACAGGCTTTAGCACTTGCTTATATAAAAGCAGTTTGTTATATATATTAAGCTTGGAATATTTTCCAAGTAACCAATACATTTCTCGATATTTGTTATCTAGTTCTTTGCGTTTTTTCTTAACGTGCGTTTTCCATTTCAGCTTTGTATCAAGTGTCATTCCAAGATACTTAGCCTCGTTTGCAAACGGGATTTGAACCGAGTTTGAAAAGATCGGCAAATTATTTATTTTTTTATAAGTAAAATTTACATGAACAGATTTGGTCTCGTTGAGTGCGATTCGCCAAATCTTTGTCCATTCATTTACTCTATTCAAAGCTTCTTGCAGTTTTTCTGTAGTATCTTCGACCGTTTTACCTACTGTCAAGATAGCAGTGTCGTCGGTAAATGTAGCTAACTCAGTGCCTTCTACTTGCGGTATATCACGAGTGTATAATAGATATAAGACTGGACCAAGAACGCTTCCTTGCGGCACCCCAGCCATTATTTCCTTAAAATCTGAATATTCGTTTCCACATTTGACGCGGAATAGCCTATTCGTAAGGTAGTTCTTTAAAATATTATATAGGTGCTCTGGCAGAACTTGTCGTAATTTAATCTTTAAGCCTTCGTGCCAGACCTTGTCAAAGGCTTGAGAAACGTCAAGGAATACGCTTGAACAAATCTTTTTTTCTTCAAGTGATTTTTCGATTACATGTGTTATTCGATGTACTTGTTCAACTGTAGAATGCTTACTTCTAAATCCGAATTGATGATCAGGGATGAGATGCCCTTCTTCTATAACCGGCTGTATTCGCCTAACCAATATTCTCTCGAACACTTTGGATATAATTGGAAGAAGCGAAATCGGTCTATAAGAGGTTTTTTCATTCGGCGGTTTTCCAGGCTTAAGGACCATTATAACTTCGGCGACTTTCCATTGACTGGGAACATATTCTAGTCTAATCGCGGCGTTTATAATGAACAGAAGCTTAATTAGAGCTTTTCTTGGTAGTGCTTTAAGAACCTCTCCCGTAATTAGGTCGTATCCAGGAGCTTTCTTAGGTTTAAGTTTCTTTATTTCTTCCTTAAGTTCGGTAAGCGTTGCATTTCTTATTACGCTATTGTCTATATAAGACGTATTTATATTTTCAATAAGAGCTTGTCCATCAAACGGTTTGAAAGTTTCTTCCAGGTGGGCGGCAAAAACTTGCGCTTTCTCTTTATCATGCCTGGCCCATTCGTCTTGATTTTTCCTAATTGGCGCGGCTTGAATTTGAGATTTTTTAATACCTTTTATAGCCTTCCAAAGCGAATAGTTAGAATCTTTTTCTGCCGTTAAGCTTTCTAGGTAAGTTTGTATTTCATTATTCTTAAGGTCTTTAATAGATCGTTTTAGTGAGTTGCACAAACGGTTAAGATGTGCTTTATGTTGCGGAGCCCGAGTTTGTTGCCATCTTTTACGCGCTTTTCTCTTCTCCTTAATCATCTCTTTTATTTCCTGCGGATAAATTTTAATGTAACTTGCCGGGGTTCTCTTTAGGTTGGGAGTATTCTTCCACGCGGCATCCTGTAAGATTTCGACGAAGCGATCTACTTCAACTTCAAGTTCATAGGGCGTTTTAAGTGATACGCTCAGCTCAATATTTGCTTCAATATCTTTTTTAAAGCCGTCCCAATTAGTTTTCGCGCCAGTTAATCTGGCCGGTCCTACTTTTTTAATCAAAGCTTCGCTTATCGTCATAATGATTGGAGAATGATCAGAGGAGAGATCAAAGCTTTCTTCAACTTTTATACAGTTGCTAGATATTCCTTTAACAACAAAGAAATCGATCAGATCTGGTATCTTATTTTTATCAGTCGGCCAATATGTTGGTTTACCCGTCGAGTAAAAATCACAACTGAATTGCATACCCGCATTATAAAGCTTTCTACCTTTCTGAGAGGCGTACCTTGAGCCCCAGAAGGGGTGTTTCGCGTTGAAGTCACCACCAATAATAAAATTTGGTTTAAGGAAGTTGAAGATGTTTGTGAAATCACTTTCTTCAAGTTTACATCGCAGTGGACAATATATAGACGAAATGTTGAAAGCAAAATGTCTATTTCTAACGCGTACCGTGCTTACTTGCATTGCTTCTAATTCAATTTTTATTTCCGCTGAGTGTTCGATATTTTCTTTTATAAACAAAGATGATCCGCCTCTGGCTCTTTCCGATGGGTGAAAGGCGTGATATCCGCTATATCCTCTTATCTTAATATTCGATTGCTTTTTCAGATGAGTTTCACAGACCAAGCATATATCAATATCTTTCTCTCGCATAAATATTTCTAACTCGTCGAGTCTTTGTATGAGCCCGTTAGCGTTCCAAGTAAGAATTTTAAGCGTTTCTTTCATATTCTGGTTGAAGTGCGCGTGTTATGAATGTTGTTTTCTAGTGCAACTAGTCTCTCGAAAATTTGTTTATTTGTTTTGCATTGCTCTTCAAGTTTCGCAAGAATTAGGGAAAAAACATTGGATACATGATCTTCTGAACGAGCTCTATCACCATTTTTCAATGTCGCAACTTGAGAAGGAGTCTTTACATTAAAGTTTGGATGGTTTCTTGCTTAGATCTCCCGTGAGTTGTCGGTCGTGTACGTACCCTTAACTGTCTTCGCCGCTTGAGCATAAGACTGCACGCCAATATTCGGAGATTTTGCTTCTGTCACCTTATCTCTATTACTTTCGGATTTTTTATCATTAACCGATCTTAAGTTAATATTGACGGACTTTCTATCTTTCGCTGCTTTTTTCGTAGCTATTTTGGGTCTGTTCTTGATTGGTTTCATATTCGGACGCATCGAATATTTTAGCGTATCGCGGCGTTTTTGAAGCTCTTTCGCCACTTCGCAACCTCGATAGTTCGCAGGATGTTTTCCTTTGCAATTTATACAAGTGGCTGGGGTTTGCTTGTTTAGGTGACACTCTTCCGAGAGATGTTTACCTGCGCATTTGACGCATCGCGGCTCTTTCTGGCAGTAAGTCTGCGTATGATTGAAGCCTTGACAGCGCTTACACTGCGGGATCGATCTGGAGGTGGTCTTTGACCACGATGTTTAGAATAGTCTTGATACCATATATAATATCTTTATTTTCGTCTTTATCAAAACTAAGCATGAATAGTGGAAGTCCGCGCTTTACCAATTTTTCATGATCTCCCTCCTACTGTTTCTTCTCCTTCTTGATAATATTGACGGCATCAAGAATTTTAAAGCCTTTGCCTTGAAGGTCGTGCATTACATCTTCTTTAGTGCACGAGGGGTGGAGTCCCCTATCTACAACACGCAGTGGTCTTTCTAACTTATTTTCATAAGTATACCACTGAATCTTTTCGGCATTCAATTTTTTAGATACTGATCGGTAACCGTCGGCATCATCGACATTGATTTTCCACGTATTGTTTCGCAGAGATGTCACCTTAAACTTCGAAGCCAGAGTTCCTTTAAGGAGGTAATGCAACTTATTATAGTCCGTAATTCCAACGACGTTTATCGGTGGCGGAGGACGTAATTTTGGTTGTTGTTGCTTTTCTTGCATCTCCTTGCGCTTTTCATCTTTTTGTAGCTCGACTTCCGGTGAGGAACCAGCTTTTCGTTTTTTGCTAGGTCGTTTCTTTTCGACCCAATTCGTTTCGCGTGTTAGCTCTTCTTCATCCGTCTGGTATTCGCGACTAGGTGAGCGATGTGAGCTAACTGTATTTTCTTTCTGTAGGTACGTGTTTTTTAGGGCATTATTTTCTTGCCTGAGTAAATCTACCTCTTTCTTGAGCTCACGATAGAGTAGCTTCATTTCGCTAAGCTTGGTACGGAGTACGTCGTTTTCCTCCTCAATGCTTTTAGATTTCGCTGAGTCCCGTTTTTCACGCGTTTGCGCTTCCGGCGGACTTCTTTTTCCGGAGACGTTCGATCTTGTTGGTGGAGATCGAGATACCCTTGTACTTTTTGAGAAGGGATTTATAAGGTGCAATAAATGGCTCTCCCCAGAATCCGTAGAGCCGACCTCCGAAGAGAGTGGATTTTCCAGTTTACCTGGACTGCCACCTGGGGTATTTAAATCTTTTGTTTTGTTCATTGCATGTTTTTTGTATACGCCATACTCGGTATACGGAGGGTGGATTTTAGTCACCTCTTACGACAGGCATGCCTACCTCGGGTATATTCTAACCCCTACCCGAAGGGGGTGTTGTCGCTGCGTGTCGCTTTTTCTGCTTACATATTTTCGGTTTTTTTTCTTAAAAAAACAGTTAAAATGCAGCTATACAGCTATTTGTTTTAAGGAAGAATTACTATTTGAGCAAGTTTTTGATTTTGTAGTGCCATATAGTTTTTTTGTTTATGAAAATAAAAATAAAAAGAAGAGGGTTTTGTGTATAATATTTAAAATAGTGCAGTGCAATAAACATTTACATACATTACATACATTTACGTTTTTTTACGTTTTTTTTACGTGATTTATTTTTACGTTAAAAGAGATTAGACCTTCTGGGGGACTCTTAAAAAAAACGCGCCTTCTATCTTACCTCTTGGTGGTGTGAAAAAAGATAGATTTAATTTAATTTAGATTTTGTTTATTTTTTTTAGATTTAGTTTACGGTCTACATGTTTCTGTTCATGAAGTCAGTTGGTAACCCTACCGACATTTGTGAGAGAATTATGCCAATTTATAATGCTCACTACGGCAACCATGTGAGAACTTTGAAATGGAGATAGCTTATTGAAATCCATAATAGTAAGAGTGGAAGGCAAATATTCTATCTTCCCTGTACTGAAAATATAAATTGAACAGAGTATAGGATTGAGCCAAGTTTCTGAAACCATCAAAGCATCAATTTTAGAAGTGCTAAAGATTTGGTGTATACTTCGACGGAATACTACCCGCATTTAAATGGCAAATGTCAAAGCCATGTTTACATCCACACATTAGATTGAGAACTGACCTTATTGAGTCAGGATGCTTTAAACTCCTAAAAAAATAATAAAAAAAGGAAATGATCGGAATTACCGCATTCAGGGGTCAGCACTTGAAACAATATCACATTATGACAATCAAAAAAATATGAAGGAACAAGGAGGTGAAAAAATTTGTTTAAAACAATGGATATATAAATTATTAAAAACAAAAACATAGAAAGTAAATCTAGTAGCTTGTTTTGATAATTAGTCATAGTAAGATGCATTTCAAACGAAACCCAAGCTGTGTGTCTTTTTTTTTGTAGACAGCTAAAACAGCACTGAAAGTTGTTTGCGATGATGACTCGTCGGCTAACGAAGGAAACAATTATTAAGGAGGCCTATGCAAAAAAAAAAAACAAAATAACAACAAAACTCTTCGGTGAACATCATGATGGTGCAAAGATCTTCATCAACCATAGCTTGACTTCTCACACACGGCAAGTCTATAATGCAGCTAAAAATACAAAGCTATCCAAGAAATACAAGTATTTATGGATGAGAAACGGAATAACATTTTTGCGTAACAAAGATGGGGATGGAGCAATAAAAGTCAGATGCCTTGGGGACCTGGTAAATTTATAATTTAAATTGTTTTATTTTAAATTAATTCTAACCCTCCTTTAAACGCAAAAAATGAACAAAATCCAGTTCAAAATGTGCCTATTCTAGTAGTACATCAGAACATTAGAAGCATGAGAAAAAAATTTAATTCTTTTTTGGCTCATATTGATAGTTTGAGTAGTTTAGCTCATTTTTATTTTCTAAGCGAAATCTGGCGGTACGACAATGAATTATCCATCTATAAAATGCCTGGTTTTGATTTGTATGGTAGCTGTAATAATTCCTATAGCGCAGGTGGTGTGCTAGTATTTATTAAAGAAACATATTATTGCGATGAAGTTAAATCTTTTAATTTGAGTAGCGCTGACATATTAAAAATCAGTTGCAAAGTTAATAACGAATATTTTACTTTTCTTTGTATTTACCGAGTACATGAATGTAGCCAGAGTGTTTTTATAAACCAATTGGCTGGTATCTTAAAAATATCAAATCGAAAACACCTTAACATTGATTTATTGAAAGCTAGCAGTGATTGTGACGGCGCTCCAGGTTGGGGGTTGTGCCGTATGGTTAACTTCTCTACCACGTATAAAACTTTCGGTTACGAAGCAACCAACAGCCTCGGATATGGATGATTCTACTGTTGACGACTCAAGCAAACGTAAAAAGGACAACGATCTTCGTGTCTGCACATGGAATGTTAGGTCCCTCTACAAACCACGGAGCAGCCAAACAACTTGCGGAGGCCCTAGAATGTCTCAAAGCAGACATTACCGCCATCCAAGAAGTGCAATGGGATGGGCCGGGCAAAAGGAGTATGAAAAACTGCGATATCTACTACGGCGAATGCTGCAGACAACAAGAACAGCGTCTATTCGAGTTCGGATTTGTCATTGGAGGCAGACTTAGGCAAGAAGTCTTGAGTTTCGGGCGTGAATGAGCGCCTTATGACTATCCGTATCAGGGCTAAATTTGCCAACATAAGCCTAATATGCGTTCACGCTCCTCACGAGGAGAAGGACGACGCGGCAAAAGAAGGATGAATTCTACCTAAAATTATCCTAGGTGAATTTAACGCAAAGCTCGGATGAGAGGACGTCTTTAGTAGCATTGTCGGAAAGCGCAGCCTGCACGACATCACATCCGACAACGGACTCAGGCTAATCGACCTTACGGCGGGGCGAAACTTTGTCGTAGCTAGTACGCGGTTCCCACGTCTCGATATTCACAAAGGAACATGACTCTCCTTTGATCGAAAAACTGTCACATCATTGTCATCACATTGCGATCGATGCAAGGCACTCTTCCAGTATTCTGGGTGTCCGGACTTTCCGAGGAGCCAACGTGGACTCGGATCACTATCTAGTTGTAGCCAAGGTACGGATGCGGATATCCACAACGGAGCGAAATCAACGAAATACTGTGAGGAAATTTGACGTCGAAAAGCTACAATCGCAAGAGACCGCCAGAGCCTTTGGCGATCAAGTTTCTTCTAATCTCAATCTAAGTCCTATGCCGCCAGCAGCAAATGCGGAAGACCAGTGGCAGCGTTGCCAACAAGCCATCAGAGATGCCGCCTCTGATGTACTGGGTTTCTCTCGGCCACCACAACGAAACTCCTGGTTTGATGAGAAATGCCAGCAAGCACATGCAGCTAAATAAGAGGCATACAAAGCGGCGCTACATAGAAGGACTAGAGCTGCTTACGAGCTCTAGGTGCGCAGGAGAAAAGAGGAACATCGACTTCTCAGAAAGAAGAAAAAAGAGCATGAGAACCGCTCGATCGAGGAAATTGAGAGACTTTATTGCAGGAATGATGTTCGAAAAGTTTACCAAAAGGTAAAAAGAACATGCCAGGGTTTCAAAGCCAGAACAGAAGCCTGCAGGGACGAAAATGGCAACATAGTAGTAGAATCGCAGTCGGTGCTGAGGATATGGAAGGAACACTTTTGCAGACTGTTAAACGGCGATGATGATCAATATTCCGCTGTCATGCAGAATGAGCCATTCAGCAGTGACGATGGCAGTCAAGATTCCCGTCAACCCGATCAGAATGAAGTGAGGATAGCGATATCTAAACTCAAATCCAACAAAGTTGGTGGAGCCGACGGCCTTACCGACGAACTTTTCAAGGCAGGAGGAGATGAGTTGGTAAGAAGCATGCACCAGCTCATCTGTAAAATCTGGTCGAACGAAAGTATACCCGATGAATAGAACCTCAGCATCGTTTGCCTGATCCTGAAGAAAGGAGACCCTCTAAACTGGGCCAATTACAGGGGTATAAGTCTCCTCAACATCGCACATAAGATCCTGTCTGCTGTATTATGTGAACGCCTAAAACCGATCGTCAACAACCTGACAGGTCCTTATCAGTACGGTTTTATGCCTGGAAAGTCCACCATTGACCAAATATTCACACTACAGCAGATCTTGGAAAAAACGCAGGTTCGGCAGGTGCTTGGTGTCATTTTAGAATGACATGGACATTTATCAATAAAAACAAAGGGTTTAGACATACATTTTTATACATCTTTTAAAATATTATAAACGCTCAATATTTCACTAAGCCCGTGGAAGTGATTTCACTGTTTTTAAAGTTTTGTTCACAATTTTAGAGACTTACCAGTTCTGTGCCCTTTTTTGAAACAGCAAATTTTTGAAAGCAGCGGTACAGATTGGAAAAAAAGGCTTTCTATCGTTCTTGGGAACATATAGTGATTTTTTACTGGTAGGGAAAGGTTCTAGCACTAACTTAAGTAAATATTTGAAAACCTAGCGTGAAATTTATAAATACTATAAATACACAAAGTCCATGTAGTATACGTACTACACTGGTCATGAAAGGGTTAATACACTTGAGCCTCTCGTGATAACTCAAAAGCATATTGTCCGTATCATAGGTAGAAAAAATAGATTATCAAGAAGTTGGCCTTTGTTTTATAACCGTCGCATTTTTCCGTTAAAACATCTTCACTTCTATAAGGTGCTGAAAGTATTATTTTTGCGAAGTGGATACAGCACGACTCTCCGTTGCTCAAATTTATATGGTTTAAGGACAAATTCAATGATGTTACTAAACGTACCGGTTGCAAATACAACACAAGGTTTGTGAAATTTTTTTTACAGTCTTAGCACCTAAGCTTTACAAAATTGCCATACGTAGTAAGAGTTTTAAGAGAAAAGAATTTATTTTTAAAGAAAGTTAAGAAGTGGCTTTTTACGATGGATAACCCAGTTGTCAAAAAAAAAGTAAATGTTTCTTAAAGATGTAAAAGTTCCTATACAAAAAAAAAAAAAAATTAAAAATTTATAAAATTATTAGCTAGTAAATGTTTACGAATACCCCACAACCTTAAACTTATTTATGCATTATTTAATCAAATGGTTCATTCGCCTCTAGTCACGCTTAGCGACTAAAGAATGATACCTATTAACATATTTCTACATTATTTGCAATTTTTTGTTTTTGCGAATCTGTCTCTCTATAGAATTCCAAAGATTAAGCAATGATATAAATATATGAATATGAATATGTTTTGTTTTAAATGGATGTCTTCTTCTTCTTGCTTTTATCAGCGAGGTTATGATCCGAAAACAACGGATCACAACCCTCCCACTTCACCGCATTTCTACTGATCCGCCTGTGGGGTTCGCCTATTTGACCTCGGAAAATATCGGCAGGCCTGCCGATTTTGGATCACTCGGTTACTGAGGCCAATGAAATGCCGATGTCGTCACATTTGTCTGATCCAGGCGTTTATAGGCCCGCCTTTCCTACATCGCGATGTCTTTGTAACGTGCATTGATATTGCCTTTTTAACTTGGTTCAAATGATCTCTTCTTTGAACATGGCAATACCAGCTGAGCCGGTCGCGCTCTATTTTTTGTACGATGGTTTCCTTGATGTGAAAGCTTCCACGGATCTTCGAACTTCTTATTCGATCAAGTTTTGTCACTCCTGCTGTCATGCGAAGCATCTTCATCTCAGCTGCCGTTAATTTACTCTCATACGCTTTGTACATCGTCCAACATTGTGAACCGTATGTGAGTGCTGGACGCACAACTGCGGTGTAGAGCCTTCCTTTCAACTTAGGGAGCATTTTTCTGTCACAGAAGATAGCGGAATTTTCTCGCCACTTCATCCAACCTACGCTTACGCGATGATTGATGTCTTCATCACAAGTTGCTTTGCTATTGATCATAGATCCCAGATATTTGATTTTTTCGCACTTGGGAAGCACTGTTTTATTTAAATAAATGTCTGGAATAGGCCTGAGTGGATCAGAGAATGGGCAGCACAAGTACTTTGCGTTTTTTAACTAATGCGATACCCATTTCCCTCCAGAACGTCCACCCACACATCAAGTGCTCGTTGCAGGGATGTATGATCCTCACTTATGATGGCTCCGTCGTCAGCAAAGAATAACTGATGTACCTTGGGGTACATCACTTTACCTTCAAGCAGATAATCAATCAAGAGCAAAGGACTTAAGACGCTTCCCTGATGCCCCCCGACTTTGATTGGGAACTCTTCGGTTACTCCAGCGGGACATCTTACTCTTGTCTTTGCTCCTTCGTACATGTCCATGATCATATGTACATAGGTTTCTGGAACCCCCCGATGTCTTAGCGCCACCCATATCAAATCTCGTGGTTGTCTGTCGAATGCCTTTCAAAGTCAACCAATACAATATGCAAATCCCTTAAGGAATCACGATGTTTTTCCATTATGATCCTTATACTTTGCATTGCATCTGTGGTTGATTTACCCGAGACAAACCCGCACTGATCATCAGATAGCCGTATTATTTTTCGCAGTCGGCCACCTAATACCCGTTCAACGATCTTCGTGGTGTGTGACATCAGCTTGATCGGACGGTAGCTATCACAGTTTCGCGTATCACCCTTCCCTTTGTATACAGGGAGAAAGTAACTTTCCCTCCATTGATTCGGCATTGGATCACCTCTCGCGAATTTTTAGATGAGAATTCTGAGCCATCTGAACCCGATTTCTCCCATCTTTTTCCAGAACTCAGGGGGCATCTCGTCTGGCCCAACCGCTTTTCGTTTTTTGGAGTATTTGACCGCCTCGCTAACTTCTTCGACTGTAATGTCGGGTATTTCTTCACAGTTAGGGGTGGCTCTTGGAAAGTATAGCCGGGGAAACTGTTCATTTAAAAGCTCTTCACAATACTGTCGCCACCTCTGCAGAATTTTCTCATCATCCACAAGAAGCTGGCCATGAGCATTGCTAATGAACTTTGGCGAACGAATTTTAGTATGTATTATGTTAAAGTGATCACATAATAGCTCGTCACCTTGTTTAAGACATTTCCTAGCATCGAAAGGTTCGGTGATGTACTCACCGGCTTTGATGGAGCAGCGAGAGTTCTCCATCGTCATTCTCCAGAAACGGACGAGCTTGGCAGGGATCGGATCACTACCTTGTTGTAGCCAGGTACCGATGTACCGATGTGGATATCCAAAACAAAGCGAAATCAAGAAAATACTGTGAGGAAGCTTGATATCGGACAGCTACAAACGGAAGAGACCGCCAGAGCCTTTGCCAATCGAGTCTCCTTTTATCTCAATCTGAGTCCTATGCCGCCAGCAGCAAATGCTGCAAAGACCAATGGCAACGTTGCAAATAAGCCATCGGGGGTGCCGCCTCTGATGAACTCGGTTTCTCTCTTGGCCACCACAACGAAGCTCTTGGTTTGATGAGGAATACAGGCAAGCAAAGCTGCGCTGCATAGAAGGACTCGAACTGCTCGTGAGCTCTACGAGTGGAGAAGAAAAAGGAAACATCGAGTTCTCACAAAGAAAGTTCGATCGAGGAGGCATTCCTGACAAGCTCCTCCGTCTGTGCAGAATCTCGCTACTCCATCAAAGTTGGTAAGAACACCACCGAACCGTTCGATGTATGGCGCCACCTAAATAAGTAAGTACTGCCTGTTAGTGTTTCTCCGCAGGCATTTCCGAATGTATAGTTCTTTTGCATGGACCTCTGCTTAGAAGATGGTAGGTAATTTACCAATCGCTACTGTTCGAATTTCCTGGAGAACCGCAACCGCTTGACATCGACTCTGGAATCTTGAAAATTTTTATTGTTTTGGATGTTTTCAAGACTGCTCAGATGGCTTGAGAAATCGTCGGGTTTCGGTTCTTGTATCTGAGGCAGACTACTAACACTCACTCACTTACTTAGGTGGCACTACAGTTCGGGTGAACCTGGGCCTCAACCAACAAGCCTCTCCATTTAGCTCGATCTTTAGCTAATTGCCTCCAGTTGTGCACTCCAAGTTGGTCGAGGTACTCTTGAACCTGAGGGCGCCACCTACGGCGAGGAGGTCCTCTACTGCGTCGTCCCTCCAGGTTAGATTCGTAGACTCTGCGGGCCGGAGCATTGGTGTCCATTTGTCAGTATCAGTTTTTTGACTAGTTCGACGTCGCTGTACAGTTCGTATAGTTCGTTATTGAATCTTCTCCTCCAAAACCCGTCAACGCAAACAGGACCGAATATCTTACGAAGAATATTTCCCTCGAAGCGACTAAGGATATCTTCATCCTCTTTTAATAAAGTCCATGCTTCAGCGCCGTAAAGCAGGACTGGGATGATCAGAGTCTTATACAGGGTCTCCTTAATTGTTCGAGATAGGGCTTTACTGTTGAATTGCCTTATAAGCACAAAAAAACAGCGATTGGCAAGAGTTATTCTAGGCTTGATTCTGCGCTGATTTTGTTTTTCGAGTTTATAGCAGAGCCAAGGTAGACAAAGCCCCTTACTACCTCGAAGCTGCCCACTGTGACGTTCTGTCCAATTCGTCGGTGTTGATTGTCCCTTCTTGTTGACAGCATACACTTGGTTTTGCCCTCGTTTAGCGCTAAACCCAGTTTGGCCACTTCTGCTTCAATGCTTGCAAACGCACCGGTGACAGACAGTTCAGTGCTTCCAATTATGTCAATATCGTCGGCGTATGCAGGCAGGTGTTGGCTTGTGAGTTCCGCACAATCCGTTTAAGTACAATATTAAAGAAGTCACATGACAGCGCGTCACGTTGTCAAAACCTTTTTTGACATCAAATGTCTCGGTTAGGTTGTTACCGACCTTGATAGAGCCGCGAGCGCTGCTTCACTATAGACGCTGTCATAGCGGCCTTGAAATCGATAAAGAGATGATGATTATCGATTTAGACTTCTTAGGTGTTCTCCAGGATCTGCCGAAGTGTGAAAATTTCACCAATGGTGGACTTCCCTGGCCTGGAACCGCACTGATAGGGACCAGTCAGGATGTTAATAAACCGTTTCAGATTTTCACACAATATCGCAGAAAAAATCTTATATGCGATGTTGAGGAGACCTCTATAATTGGCGCAGTTGAGGTACAGCGACGTGAGCTTAAGCATGCTATCATCAAGCACGTTTTCATTGCCCCAGGGATGCCGACGCAGGCTAATCGGTGTAATCGATTTAACCGCTCCTTAGCTTTGGCCAGTTGTGCTTTAGGCCACCATACTAGAGACGCGCAGGTGGTAATTGGTCTGACGATTGTGCTGTATATCCAATAGATCATCCTGGGTATTACATCTAAATTTTTACCGTAGAGGCCTGGACAAAAGAACAGTACTCAGTTTTCCAGTTAAGCTTTTTGTCCAGGATTATTCCAAGATATTTTGCTTACCCTGAAGTGTTGGTGGGGGTGTTTTCCAGTGAGATTTGCTTCAGATTTAGTTTTCTCTTCTTAGAAAATGGGTACTATTATATATGAATGAATATACATGGATGTATCATATATCTATAATATAAGAGTGAGTTAAGCTCTCTATAAACTGTCATACTTAGGACAGTCTTTAACAAGATCTCGAAGTGTAAAGACCTATAATAAAGGTAATTATTTGAAGTGTACGTTCGCCTCTTTTTTATAACAAGTTCCAAGATATAACATGGCGCAGCCGTAAAAACGAAAAGTTAGATTAAAGACTTGTGTTATTAACTCTTTAAGATGGATAAATTCAGGGCACCAGGTCGTATGTCTTTCGAAGGAAATGTGAACAATGAGTGGACAAAATTCAAAAAGCTTTTTGATATATATGTGCAAGCATCGACAAAAGGTGAAGCTATAAAAGATGAAGTCAAAATCGCAATGCTATTAAATTTAATGGGTGAAAAAGCTATTGAGATTTACGAAACCCTTAATATATCCGAAGCTGATGGAAAAGTGTTTGCAAAAGTGATTGAACATTTTGATTCTCATTGCCAACCAAAAAATTATGTGATATACGAGCGATTTAAATTTTACTCTAGAGTTCAGCAACCTCGCCAACATTTTGACAATTTCCTCACTGATATTGTAAATCAGGCAAAAAATGTGATTTTAACAGTACTACAGAAAGTACTACCGACCAAATGATACGCGACCGCATTGTGTTAGGTATAAGAGATGGAGATGCACAAGAAAAGCTTTTGAGGATGGAGAGTCTAACGTTAAAATCAGCAATCAAATTTTGCAGAGTAGCGGAAATTAGCCATGAATACGCGAGAGATGTACAGCAGTCACAATCAACCGTAAGCGAAGTCAGCAAAAAGCTTTCATATAAACGGAATAAGGCAAAAACGGATGGTGGCGCAGCAGGAGAAGGCGAAAGCGGCAGCAACAGCATTGGCATGCAATGGCGTGCAAGAAATCAAATCGAAAAATTTAGCAACGACAACAGAAGGGGTGATCAAGCAGAGCATGTGATAAATTGCAGAAAGTGTTCTTATCGTCATAAGCCTACGATGTGTCCAGCGAGAGGAAAGCGGTGCAACAAGTGCGGATTATTAAATCATTTTTCTTATGTTTGTTCGAATTGAAAAGTTTATAATTTAGAAAATAATAATTTATCGAGTAGCTCTGAAAGTATCAATGAATATCCCAATGTAAATCATCTTTCTATTGAATCCGTAGTTGTTAGTTCTGTAGAAAACAAACAGTCAGGTTGGTTCGAGAATGTTAATGTTGGTGGCATTATTGTGAATTTTAAAATTGATACGGGCTCTGAAGTTAATATTCTACCAGTTGATTTGTTTAAAAACCGCTTTAAAGAAGTTGAGTTGCATGCGACGGATACGAAGTTGGAGGCTTATGGATGATTTAATATCGATGTGCTGGGGATTGTATTTTTATTAATTAGTTTTAAAAAGGTGTGCATGAAGTCCACATTTATTATTGCTAATGTAAAGTCAGCACCAATTTTAGGTCTTAAGGCATGCTTAAAATTAGGTTTGTTAAAAGTTGTAAATGGGATTTCTCTAAAGAATAGTACCGATTCGCAGGGATTGAGCTACGAAAAAGAAAAAGGGGAATTCATAGCCAAAAATAAGAAGGTTTTTTCAGGCTTAGGTTGTTTCCCAGATAAATGCAGAATTTATCTAAAGAAGGGTGTTTCTGGTAGTATTAAGCCTCCAAGATATATTCCTAGTACTCTCAGGTCCAAAGTCAAAACCAATTTGGTAGAAATGGAAGAAGAGGGAATAATCAAAAAAGTAGACTATCCCACTGACTTTGTCCATAACCTTGTTATAGTTGAAAAACCCGATAAATCTATTAGGGTATGTTTGGACCCACGTGAGTTAAATATGAACATTAAGAAAGAGCCATTTGAAATTCCACGAGTTGAAGATTTAACAAGTAAACTTCAACAACAACTAAAGCATGAAAGCAGTGATCTATGCACCTTCAGCACTCCATATGGGTGCTACAAGTTCTTGCGTTTGCCTTTTGGATTAAGTTTTGCCCCTGAACTTTTCCAAAAGTTAAATACAAAATATTTCGGGCATCTGCCAGGAACATTTATTTATTTTGATGATATTCTTGTGCGGGAAAGATGAAATTGAGCATGACAATAACTAAGAGGGTGTAGTTAAAAGGGCAAAAGAACTTAATATTAAATTTAATCCAATGAAATTGCAATACAAGCTTACTGAAGTCAAGTATTTAGGATATTTGTTTTCGAAAGATGGCATTGCTATTGACTTAAATAGAATTAAGGCAATAGAAGCCATGAGAAAACCCGAAAACAAAAAGGAGCTTCAAAGTTTCTTAGGATTCGATAATTATTTAAGCAATTTTATACCAAATTTGTCACAACTAACATCTCCTTTACGTGAACTTTTAAAAAAGGATGTTAAGTTTTTATGGTTGCAAAACCATACAAAAGCATTCAATGTGCTTAAAAATAAAGTGTCAACAGCACCGGTTTTACAAAATTTTATTGAGTCTTCACCAATTGTTATTCAAACAGACGCATCACAAAGTTTTTTTTTTGTTTTTTTTACGCTGGGAGGTGGTAATCTTCAAAAGACGAAACCGAGCCCGTACTCAGTAACAGTGTGGGATTTTTACCCACTAACCCCTTCTCCCTTCTTCCCGTTTTCCCTGCGGTAACGCCAGCTTCGCTTTTCATCGCAGGGCGGGGAGGAGCCAGCCTAATTGCGATCTAGTCACTTGGACTAAAAAGCAATTTTTTCCTGTCATCTACTTCTTTGAATGAGATCCACCATCTGGTATATCTTTTTTTTTCGGATGTGCTATATTATGCATCTATATATGTATACTTCTTTCTTTTTTCTTATACTTCTCAAGTTAAGTTAAATCGAGAGGTTTTATTCTTTTGAGCCTTCGTAATTGATTTTCATTATTCAAAAGTTTTCTCGCATCTATGTTTATATGCATCACAAAGTGGAATAGGTAGTTGCTTGCTTCAAAACAATAAACCAGTATGCTATGCATCCAAGTCATTGAGTAGTGCAGAATCGTCATATGCACAAATCGAAAAGGAAATGCTAGCAATTGTTTTCGCGTGCCAGAAGTTCCACTACTACATATACGGAAGACCTGTAAAAGTTTTGACCGATCATAAGCCACTTGTTGCTATAATGCAGAAATCTGTGACCAATGTCCATTCTAATCGACTCGACGAATGAAGTTAAAACTCTTAAAGTATGATTTAACTGTCGAGTACTTGCAAGGAAAAGACATGCTAATAGCGGATACTCTTTCAAGAAATTTTATTCAATCAAATTCAGATGATGTTGACTGTACCCTTACTGAAGTAGTGCATACGGTAGAAATATCAGAAAGTCGCATTGATCAAATCAAAAAAGAATTGTTATCTGACAATGAAATGATATTATTGTTAAAGATGTGCAAAGTAGGATGGCCAAATGAGCTCAAGCGAGTTGATTTTTAATTAGAAAATATTGGCCAATACGGTACGACATTTATGTCGAAAATGATCTTTTGTTTTTCAATAAACGCATCATTGTTCCCTTTAAATTAAGGCAAAGATTTCTTCAAACCCTTCACGAAGGCCATCTTGGAATAACCAAAACGAAGGCGATGGCGAGAACTTGTATTTATTGGCCAAATATTTGATCGGACATTGAAAATTTGTTTTTAGTTGCAGAGTTTGTACAAAATTTCAGCGTTCAAACACAAAACTTGCTTTGATTCCGCAAGAAATTCCAGATATTCCTTTCTTTAAAGTTGGGTGTGACATTCTTGACTTCAAAAATCAGCCATATCTTGTTTTGGTCGATTATTATTCGAAATGGTTAGAGATTAAACAACTAGTAAACAAAACGACGTCATCAGTTATTGCAGTATTAAAAGATATTTTTTCAACACATGGGATTCCAAATCAAATAATTTGTTACAATATGCCTTTTAACTCCTTTGATTTCAAATCATTTGCTCATGAATGGAATATCAATGTGACAACATCAAGCCCTTTATATTCCCGATCTAATGGTTTGGCCGAAAAAGGGGAATATATAGCAAAACAATTGTTTAGAAAAACAAGTGAAGAGAATAAAGATATTTACAGTGCTTTATTAGCTTACAGAAATTCTCAAATTGCTGGTTTTAGTACTACGCCGTCGCAGCTTTTAATGAGTCGAATTTTAAGAACAAAAGTTCCAATACATGAGGATTTTTTGAAACCTAATGTCGTTAAAATTACTCAAAGCATGTCAAGAAAACATCAAAATAATTATAAAAAATATCATGACCAACGCATTCGAAATATAAATGAAAGTAAGTTTTTAACAGGAGAAAATGTAGTATTACAAAGAAATAAAATTTGGCATCCTGCTCAAATAGTGAGACCTCATAGCTCTCCAAGGTCGTATATCGTTCGTACTGAAGATAATAAACAACTTCGACGCAATTCACTTCATTTAAGGAAGTCCATACATGAGCCTCAATTTAAATTGCCAAATTATGATCCTTTCGATACTTTACAAAATGAATCAACGCAACTACCGCCACACTTTGACGTACCACCTGACATTAATAACAACAAATTGAATACTTCTGTACCAACTGAAGAAGCAGGCTATGTAACAAGGTCAGGCAGGGTTGTTAAACCTGTAGATAGATTTATTTGAGAATAAATTATTTAGTACTATGTAAATATATAATAATATAAAAAAAAAAAAAAATTATATATATCATTAGATTAGTTTAAGTTATACACATAACACATATACATATACACTACTTTTACGTGACCATAAGAATTTCTTTGAAGTTGTTAAAAATATATCTTAAGTGAGGAGATGTTATATATGAATGAATATACATGGATGTATCATATATCTATAATATAAGAGTGAGTTAAGCTCTCTATAAACTGTCATACTTAGGACAGTCTTTAACAAGATCTCGCAGTGTAAATACCTATAATAAAGGTAATTATTTGAAGTGTACGTTCGCCCCTTTTTTATAACAAGTTCCAAGATATAACAGGTACGAAGATAGTTTTCGAAAGTTGATGGTTATGCAATTTGTTTTACACCATTTTGAGGTCAAGTTGAGGGCACCTTGCATCATTCTCGACATGGTGTTTTCAAATTTACACAAAACGCAGATTACAACATCAAGATGTTGTACTTTGTAACCACATTTGGTTAGTAGTTCTAAAAGTTTGTCTTTAACTAAGGTCTCCAAAGGAGAGGAGACAATACCCTCTACGGACAGCCTCTAGTGGCTGTAATAGTTTTCAACAATCCTCCGCACTCTAGTTTAATTTTTCTGCTTTGTAGCATGGTTAGAATCCGGTTTATGATCAAAGGTCCGATACGTTTCCTGATACATTTCATACTAAATAGCATGTAGAGCTTAACTGAGTACTTAGCTTCCACTTTCTACGATTTTATCTGTTCTCTGTTTCAACGTCAATTCCGTGAAGCTTAAAAAGCGTCCTTAGTAATCCCTTTGCGAGAGTTTATACTCCAGGAACAGTGTACGTAAGTTTTACCAAAAGGTAAAAAGAACGTGTCAGAGAAGCAATACCCGTACAGAAACCTGTAGAGATGAAAATGGAAACCTCGTAGTAGAATCACAATCGGTGCTGAGAATATGGAAAAACTTCTTCTGCGGACTGTATATCGGTGACGAAGACCAACATCCCGCTGTCAGGCAGAATGAACCATTCACCATAGACGATGACAGTCAAAATGTCCGTTCCCCTGGTTTCAAGGCAGGTGGGGATGAATTGGTTGAGTGCATACATCAACTCATCTCTAAGATTTAGTCAGACGAGTGTATGCCTGATGAATGGAATCTCAGCATCGTTTGCCCGATCCACAAGATAGGAGACTCCCTCAACTGCGCCAATTATAGAGGCATCAGTCTCCTCAACATCGCATATAATATCTTTTCTGCGATATTGTGTGAACGCCTGAAACCTTTTATCAACAGCCTGATTGGACCCTATCAGTGCAGTTTTAGGCCAGGAAAGTCCACCATCGATCAAATCTTCCCATTTCGGTGGATTCTGGAGAAAACGCAAGAATTCCAAATCGATACTCACCATCTCTTTATCGATTTCAAGGCCACCTATTACAGCATCTATAGAGAAGAGCTTTATAGAGCCATGTCTAGTTTTGACATCCCTGCCAAACTTGTCCGACTGTGCAGGCTGACGATGGAGAACGCTCGCTGCTCCATCAAGGTCGGTAATGACCTCACCGAGGCATTTGATGTCAAAAAAAATTTTAGGCAAGGAGACGCGCTGTCATGTGACTTCTTTAATATTGTACTTGAACGGATTGCGCGGAACTCACAAGCCAACACCGGAGGCACAATCTATTACAAGTCTGTACAACTGCTTGCATACGCCGACGATATAGACATAATTGGAAGAACTTAGCGGACTGTCACCGGTGCGTTTGCAAGCATTGAAGCGGAAACGGCCAAAATGGGTTTAGCGATAAACGAGGGCAAAACCAAGTATATGCTCTTTACAAGAAGGGACAACCAACGCCGACGAATTGGACAGAGCGTCACAGTGGTCAGCTGTAACTTCAAGGTAGTAAGGGACTTTGTCTACCTTGGCTCTGCTGTAAACACGAAAAACAACATCAGCGCAGAAATCATTCGAAAAATAACTCTTTCAAATCGCTGTTTTTTTTGTGCTTATAAGGCAATTCAACAGTAAAGCCCTATCTCGAACAACTAAGGAGACCCTGATAATCCCAGTCCTGCTTTACGGCGCTGAAAGATGGACTTTAATAAAAGAGGATGAAGATATCCTTAGTCGCTTCGAGAGAAAAATTCTTCGTAAGATTTTCGGTCCCGTTTGCGTTGACGGGTTTTGAAGGAGAAGATTCAATCACGAGCTATACAGCGACATCGACCTTGTCAAAAAACTGCGTATTGGACGTCTGACATAGCTAGGACATGTAGAGCGAATGGACACCAATGCTGCAGCCCGCATAGTCGTCGAATCTAATCCCTTTGCGTAGCAGCTGTCGGAAAGATATGAGATTAAAAATTACAGACCGAGGATTTCATTTTTTTCTCATGGAACTATTAATGTCTTCACGAAGAAAAAACAAACAGACTCCATCTTAACCATTTTTTCCTAAAAATGAGAAAACTGGGGTTCAATGGTAATTGTGTACTTAACTTATTTTTAATGTCATTCAGTAGTTGATCACGTTTGGATTCAGTGGTATTACAATGGAACTCTTCTGCTCTTGGACTGCCTGTATTTTGGTACGCGCAACCACTCTAACCTAAGCGAACCAAGTGAAGCATACTGAAGAGAGTAGCTATTTATTGCTGGTGTTGACAGTTTATTTTTCGATATGAATATAAAACTGTTTGGCTAAGTTGTCGCGAATACAAGCTGCCGAAATGAGGTTCCTTAGCGGTGTTGCTGGAATAACTCGTAGGGATCGATTGTTCAACACCAGAGTACGCGAGGCGCTCAATGTTGAGCAGCTACTTCCCCGAACGGAACGATCTATGTTTCGATGGTTTGGTGACGTAGTGCGTAAGTCCCCAGACCGGCTTTTAAGACGTGCCATGGTTGCCATGGCATCAGGTAGGCCTAGAAATAGATAGTTGGATCAAGTCCAACATCTCTCCTGGAGCCGTCTAAGGATTCCTCCTGATGAGTTGGAGTCAATGGCGGAGGATCGAGAGGGATGGAGGGTCCACCTGAGCATCCTACCCCCGCGACCCTAATGAAGGATTAACGGGCCATTGAAAATAAATGAATGAATGAATGTCGACTGATGGTAAGCTGCATGGCGAGAACTTACCTTAACAACCTTTCAAAAATCTACCGAATTCCTACAATTTTACAGTCCTTCAAGCCTCCTATATATAATAAGTACTCTATTTTCTTTTACAAAGCATCTTGTACTCCTTATTTGCCTCCAAATAAAAAGTTTGAAGTCATTGGAATCATGCAACCAGCTCAACCACGCAAATGAGACCCACTTCACTCTTTCTACATTTCTACATTCACTGTCGAGTCTACATGCGATGGAACCAAATGTCACGTTTTGCATATAGGAATTCTGTCTGAGAAATTCAATCCAAAGATCTAAAATGAGACTAGACAAGGCTACATTCTTCCTTTAAAAATGATTGGTGTTTAGCAACGTGCTTCCCAACATAGTACATTCATATATGTTATACGTGCTTATTCCAGCACTGCCTTCTCATCTAATGTCGTAAGTATGATATCATTTGACCATAGTTGAGACGTTTCTCTGCATCGCGGACCTTTCCGAGAATTAAAATAAAGACTCGATTTATTATATCGGGTCTAGGCTATTAATCTTTAACCAACACCCTTCTACATTCCTTCCAGATAAGCACGCGAAGGAAAAATGCGTTTTACTCGTACTCCTTTTGATACCATCAATAAATATCGCTTGTCTTGGATGACACTTGCACAACATTCTAATTATTCGGGCCAAGGGCGAGTATGTTTACCCGTTTCATATGCCCCAATGAGCAAACTCTTTACGCCAGCACGTCGCCATGGTCTACATACCCCACCGCTCTCTAAGTGGAATATCATCAGCTACACACAGCCTTTAGAATCACCATCATCATTTACTATCATTCCCATCGTTACGCGCATATTATTGTCTCTCGTGGGTGTTCAAGGAGACGAATCTCGCACAATATTCAGGACATGAAATGAATTAAAGTACAAAATACAAAATTTAAAGGACTCAACTCACATCTCGCCATATCTCGTTCAGATACGAGTTTTACATTGTGTGTCGAGCGTATGTATGTCTACATTGGGGTGGTACTTTGCTTGTTTTAGTGCCTCTTGTGGTGTTTTGTAATATTAACCCAAATTCCCGTAACTGACATCAAATGTGGTACTTGATGGAGCTATAGTGGTAGTAACAGCTTGAGTGCAGACCATACAATATGAAGTAGGACATGAACGAGTATTTCTTTTTTTTTTGCTTTTGACATTAATTTGCATTCTTGTTCGATACAAACGCACACAGTAAGATGTGAAATGATTAACGCTTAACTTTGTGTTGGATCTGGTTAGCATGTTCGGGGCTTTAATTTAGGCTAACTGAGAGTACACTTGGTGGAAACGTTAGTGTTCTATTAGCGAAAGCCGGTCATCCAGTTTGTTGAATAGGGCTGCTTAGTACAACAATGTGTTTTGAGGTCCAACGAAACCGTGTTACGTACTTACAGCAAAAGGAGAGGAAGTATGCCTTTCATGTTTAGTTGTGCCGTGGTTTTATCACGCCTAATAGTAAACGCTACATTTAAAGCACTTCCACGAAGATTTGCAAATGCTTCCACAGGCGCATCATTTAGTACTGATGTCAATGTCTCTAACAAACTACATAACATAATTTTATCGGTTACTAATGGTATACAGTACATATCGTATAAAATTATTTCATCGATTGCCACGAAGGACGGATTCAAAAATTGACACACTGTTTTTAACTGCCGAAATAGCTCAGTTGGGAGAGCGTTAGACTGAAGATCTAAAGGTCCCCGGTTCAATCCCGGGTTTCGGCAAATTATTTTTTATTTTTTTTATTTTCGATATTACTAGTTGTCTGACTAGGGGAACCTACTGAGTTTTTTCGCACCACTTCGCGCGGCTGACATGTGAGCACCGACATTAACATTTATGCTGAAGCCGTTGCCGAGATAGTTCTTCTTGGAATCGAATTATTCCGATGACACCGAAAGGCAAGTCGAAGCTTTGCTATCAGCTTTAATCTCACTGAATTGGTGCATACGTCCACATGGATTCCAGATAATCCAACTGGCTTCGGAAATGTATATGTAATGATTGACGATTATTTGCCCGGTTGTTGTCGTTGATCGACTGAGGTGCGAAACCGTATTTTGGATTTTTTGTCGCCTGATGTGGGACAGGGTTGCCGCTCGATTCTAGTTAAATGTGGCCCAAAAAATTGGAGAAAGTAGCTAAATTTTCCATTCTGAAGAGTGGCCTACAATTTTTTTTTTTTTTTTTTTTTTTTTTTTTTTTTTTTTTTTTTTTTCGTGGGTAGGTGAAAATCTTCATGAGACACTATGAGACCGTGTACTCATAGTAGTGTCAGATTTCTACTGACTAAAAACACCCTTCCCTTCGTTTTGTTTACTACGACTAAGTTTGACCTTATCAAGTAGTTTAAGCTTCAGATTTATATTCGCGTGAGGCAGGTAGATTTTCAATAAAAGCACCTGCTGAAACCGTCATGACATGCGGCTTTTTGTCTTATAGCGCTAATTCGAACGGTTTCGTTCTTTGAAGTCGGCGCGTAAGATTTGTCACATCCAAAGTTTGGAGTATGGCACAGTTGCAATGGCCATGAAGACGAATACGAAGCTTGCGAGCGAAGTTTTTTATTTCGTCCTCCACGGTAGCTATCCCTAAGTCTCTGTGGATATCATTGTTTCTGATATACCAGGGAGCGTTCACGATTATTCTTATAATTTTATTTTGCAATGATTGTATGAGATTCCTATTGCTTGGTTTGGTACAACCCCAGAGTTGTATACCGTACGTCCACACGGGTTTAAGCACTTGCTTATACAGAAGCAGTTTGTTATATACGCTTAGTTTGGAATATCTTCCAATTAGCCAATACATTTCTCTAAGTCGATTTTCGACTTCGTCACGTTTCTTTTTAACGTGAGGTTTCCATTTAAGTTTCGCGTCTAGTGTCATTCCCAGATATTTAGCTTCGTTTGCATGCGGTATTTGTACCGAGTTAATGAAAACGGGAAGGTTGATTATTTTCTTGTAAGTGAAGTTAACATGCGTCGATTTGGTCTCGTTAAGAACAATGCGCCAAGTTTTTGTCCACTCACAGATTTTATCCAAGGCTCGTTGGAGTTTTATGGTTGCTGACTCGATTGAACTTTCCGTTGCCAAAATAGCCGTATCGTCCGCGAACGTAGCTACAATAGTGCCTTCAGTTTGAGGTATGTCCCGAGTGTACAGCAAGAATAAGATAGGCCCAAGGACACTTCCTTGCGGAACTCCGGCGGCGATTTCTTTAAAATCAGAATATTCAGTTCCGTGCTTAACACGAAAAAGTCTGTTTTTAAGGTACGATTCTAAGATCTTATGAAGTTGCTCCGGAAGGATTCGTCTTAGCTTATAATTCAATCCATCGTGCCAAACCCTGTCGAAGGCTTGAGATACGTCAAGAAAAGCGCTAGAACAAATCTTTTTCTCCTCAAGGGCTTTTTCAATTTCGTCGGTTATTCTATAAACCTGGTCAATTGTGGAATGCTTGATTCTGAACCCGAATTGGTGGTCAGGTATTAGGCGTCTCTCTTCAATGACCGGAAGAATCCGTTTCAGAAGGAGTTTTTCAAATACCTTCGATATTATTGGTAGTAGCGATATCGGTCTGTACGATTTTTTGTCATTTGGAGATTTTCCCGGTTTCGGAACCATTATGACTTCTGCGACTTTCCATTGATTTGGAACGTATAATAATCTAATGGAAGCATTTATTAAATAAAGCAATTTTAATAGTGCCTTTTTTGGTAATTTCTTAAGGATTTGTCCGGTTATTAAATCATAGCCAGGAGCTTTATTGTTCTTCAGGTTTTTTATTGCCTGGCAAAGTTCTATAAGTGACACACTTTTTATTCTAAGGTTGTCAGATGTCGTAGTCGTACCGGTAAAATCGTCTACCAATGTTTCTCCATCAAATGGCTTAAAAGTTTCTTCTAAGTGCTCGGCAAATAGATCCGCTTTTTCTTTGTCACCTTTTGCCCATTCGTCGTTGTTTTTTCTTATCGGTGGCGAATGTATTTGCGGTTTTTTAATTCTTTTGACAGCTTTCCAGAGCGAGTAATTAGTAGTTTTTTCGGCGGTTAAACCTTCAAGATAAGCTGAAGTCTCTCGGTTTTTTAGGTCTTGGATCGCTTTTTTAAGCTTATTGCATAAGAAATTCGAGTGGGTTTTATGCTGGGGAGCGCGAGTTTGTTGCCATATTTTGCGTGCTCTCCTCTTTTCTCGAATAAGTTCTTTTATTTCCGGCGGATAATAAGCTTCATTGCATGGGACTTCTTTCCTCCTTAAAGGTGTATTTTTCCACGCGGCATTTTGTATTGATTCAATAAATTTGCCGAGCTCATCTTCTATTTCGAAGGGTGTTTTGAGCGATACATTTAAGACAATATTTTCTTCGCAATCAGTTCTAAAGTCGCGCCAGTTAGTTTTTTTGTTAGTTAATCTAGGCACAGCTTCTACTGTCATTAGTCGGTCACTTATTGTCAAGATTACCGGCGAGTGATCTGAGGAGAGATCAAAGCTTTCCTCTACTTTCGCAAAATTTGAAGATACTCCTTTTGCTACGAAGAAGTCTATTAGGTCCGGTGTTTTTGCTGTATCAGAGGGCCAATACGTCGGTTTCCCCGTCGAAAAGAAATCAACCCCGAATTGCATACCGGCTTCGTACAGAAGTCTGCCTTTCCGTGAATTGGATCTGGAACCCCAAAAGGTGTGTTTTGCGTTGAAATCGCCACCTATAATGAAATTCGGTCCAAGTGAGTCAAGGAGACGTACAAAGTCGTTACTTCGAAACGTGCATCGCGGAGGACAATAAATGGACGCGATGTTGAAATATGAGTGCCTATTCTTAACTCGAACTGAGCTTGTTTGCATTGTATCGATTTCAATCGTCGTATTAATGGAGTGCTCAATGCAGTCTTTAATGAATAAGGAGGATCCGCCTCTAGCTCTTCCGGAAGGGTGGTATGCGTGATAAGCACGATACCCTCTTATTTTTACTCCGGATTCCTTTGTCAAATGAGTTTCAGAGATCAAGCAAATGTCAATGTTGTCATTCCGTAAGAATACTTCTAATTCGGCGTTTTTTTGTAGAAGGCCGTTTGCGTTCCATGTTAAAATTTTTAGTAACTGATTCATATTCATATGGGAGTTCTTTTCTGGCGAGGTTTTAACTCGAGCTTGCTCAATTTATCAAATATGACTTTGTTTACCTTCGTTTGCTCCTCAAGTTTCGCAAGAATTATAGAGAAGACTTGGGAGACTGGGTCTACCGTAACACCGCTTTGCTTGGTTTCTAGCGACGCAGCTTGAGCATATGTTAGCGTCTCTGGAGATTGTGGCTTTTCCTTTGATTTTGCCGAAGGAACTTTACTTTGCTCGACTCTCGTCTTAAGTTTGACGTGTTTATTGACGGTCGTTACCCTTGGCTTAGCGATTTCACGACTATTTTTAACCGGTTCTGCGTTCTGGCGTTGAATATTTTTAAATGTGTCTCGCCTTTTTTGAAGCTCTTTTGCCACTTCGCAACCTCGATAGTTCGCTGGGTGCTTTCCTTTGCAGTTAATGCAGGTAGCCGGGGCCTGCTTATTTAGGTCACACTTTTCTGAGAGATGGTTACCGGCACATTTTACGCATCTCGGCTCTTTTTGACAATACGACTGTGTGTGATTAAAGCCTTGACAGCGTTTACACTGAGGTATCGATCTCGTACTCGTACGCATAGGCTCAATCTTGACTACGATATTCAGAATAGTTTTAACGTTATAAATATCGTCTACATTTTCGCTCCTGTCAAAGGTAAGCATAAAGAGCGGAAGTCCATGCTTGACCATGATTTCCTGGCCTTGTTCCGTTTGTTGCTTCACCTTTTTGAGAATATTGACGGCATTAAGAATTTTCAAACCTTTAGCTTTGAGGTCGTTCATTACGTCGTCTTTTGTGCACGAGGGGTGGAGACCCCTTGCTATAACACGCAGTGGTCTTTCTGACTTATTTTCATAAGTATACCACTGGATTTTTTCCGTGTTTAATTTTTGTGATATTGCTCGGTAGCCATCGGAGTCATCAACGTTAATTTTCCACGCATTGTTCCTGAGTGACGTTACCTTGAATTTCGATGTCGTCGTACCTTTAAGAAGGCAATGTAGCTTACTGTAGTCCGTTATGCCAACGACGTTTATTGCAGGCGGAGGACGTGCTTTAGCTTGAGTTTGTTTTGGCTTCGGCTCATTTTGCTTGTCTTCTTTTCGCGGCTCGATTTCGGGCGAAGAGCCGGCTCTGCGTTTTTTGCTAGGTCTTTTCTTTAAGACGCAATTCGTTTCGCGTGCAAGCTCTTCTTCGTCCGTGTGATATTGTGGATTAGCTGCGCGGGGAGGGGAATCTTCGCGTTCTTTTTGTAAAAGCGAGTTCTTTAGAAGCTTGTTTTCCTCTCTCAGCATGTCTACCTCTTTTTTGAGCTCTTGGTAGAGCCGATCCATTTCATCAAGCCTATTGCGAAGTTCGTTATTTTCCTTCTCAAAGCTTTTACATTTCTCTAAGTCCTGTTTCTTGTGCGCTTGCACTTCCGGCGGACTTTTTTTCCCGGAGACATTCGGTCTTGATGGTGGAGACCGAGGTACCCTTGAACTTTTTATAAAGGGATTTATCAATTGCAATAATTGGCTCTCCCCAGAATCCGTAGAGCCTACCTCCGAAGAGGGTGGATTTTCCAGTGAACCTGGACTGCCACCTGGGGTATTAAATCTTTTCGTTTTACTCATTGCATTTTTTTGTATACACTTTAAGCCCGGTATACGAAGGGTGGATTTTAGTCGCCTCTTACGACAGGCATGCCTACAATAGCAAAAAAAAAAAAAAAAAACAACGTTTGTAAGAAGAATGTAAAAATAAATTACATAAACCTTAATAAATACAAATATGTACTTAATAAAAAAAAAGAATTACAATTTTTTTGTTTGTTTATAATTTGCGCGCACTCAAGGGGCTATGAATACCCTTAACATGTTTACACACAGTGCGGGCGTTGTAAAGGATAGATAGAGAGAGAGAGTGAGTGAGTGAGAGAGAGAGAGAGAGAGAGAGAGAGAGAGAGAGAGAGAGAGAAAGATTTGGCGTAGGTGATTGAGGCTTAGTTTATTATGCTCCAGAGAAACTCCAGGGGTGGCGTCCAGATAACTGGGGAAGTTTTTTGTTATTAATTTGTCCATGCTTCTGATTCACAGTATTTCTTTTTTCGATAGGCAAATCGGTGTCATAGACAAATCATCATCAACAGAGCGAACAGGTTTTTCAGCCATATGACCAAGCTACTGCTACTGCCTTCGCAGTAGTGTTCACGCAAACTTTCGCAGTTGATCGGACTGTCTTTATACTCGTATGTATGTATATTTCATGAGAAATAAATAAATGCTTGCTGACATCAGGATTTGAACCATCCTATTAGCGAGGCAATTGACGACGTTACCACTACACCATTGCTACCCCCAATATAATATGTACACATATGTAGGGGAGCGAGGGGCTTGTTGTAACAGGGGTAAGTAGTAACAGGCTCTTTTCACCAGGAACTTTAACTTTATTTACCTATTTCTTTCACTCAATCATACCTTAATATCGCGCCACATCATGTCGTCATAGTTAGTGTCCCACCGGAAGGCGCAGTGAGTGAATGTGTGCACGTGCTTTTTTTTTGCCAGGTAACGTAAAATTATACTTTCGTCAAGTTTTAGTTGGCGTTACTATTATCGAATAATTGGAGGAAAGAAATTGATAACAAAAAATGTGTCTTAGCGGTTTTTATAGACCTTAAACGTGCATTTGAAACAGTGGATCACAGAATACTACTGATGAAGCTTAATAAGTACGGTGTTCGAAATACGGAAGCTAATTGGTTTAAATCATTTATTACCGGGAGAACACAAAGAATAATAGTAAATGACAAAACTTCTAGTGCTATAAGAGTTGAGAAAGGTGTCCCTCAAGGTACAATTTTAGGTGTTCTGCTATTTATTATATACATAAACTAGCTGGTTATACCCGCTTCGCTGGGTCTTTAAATGTGCGATTTCAAGTACACTTCTTTAGAGCACTCTCCGTTTTGTCATTAAAATAGTTCACCCTCTAATCCTTTATGAGGGTCGCGAGGGTAGGATAATTAGGTGCACTCTCCATTATTTTTGAACTTCCGCCGTCGACTACAACTCATCTGAAGAAATCCCTAGACGGCTCCAAGAGAGATGTCGGACTCGATCCAACCATCTATTTATAGGCCTACCGAGGGGTCGCTAACTTGATGATGCGGCAATCATGGCACGTCTTGAAACCAGCTGGGGACACGCTCTACGCGACGAAACCGTCAAAGCATAAATTATTCCGTTCGAAAAAGTAGCTGCTCTACATTGAGTGCCTCGCGTACTCTGGTGTTACGCAACACCGCGAAGGAACCTCTTTTAGCAGCTTGTATCGGCGACTGTAGGTGAGAGTTGGAACATATACCAAGTTAAAAACCGATAATTAGGTTTCAACACTATAGGTAAGTTTGACCTTCCTTATAACAGATTCACCAAACTCTCTCAAAATTGATCCAGTTTGACCATTTCTACTGGATAACTCGGTATTGCTTTTTCCATCACTCGTGAATAAGACCCCGAGATACTTAAACGTATCCACCTGCTTCATTGAGACTCTACAAACATGCAGAGTGTACTGAATAGGCGTTATGGAAACAATCAATATTTCCGACAAACGACCAAGGATGACCAAATCATCTCCAAAGAGAGGATGACTAATCCTTAAGTCCCCCACTTTGCAACATTCTCTGCCACAGCTACACTGCAGCATCCAGTCCATATATACAATGAAGTGGCGAGGTGACAAAAGGCACCCTTGGCACCCTGCCCAACCCCCACAATGAAGGGCATTGATTTACCGCCATTTACCCGAACACAGCTTCTATAATTTGTATATATGTATATGCCGTATCGCCTTTATCATAGCCTAACACATGATTTCGCCAAATACACAAAACAGGTGTATACACGTTCAGCATGCTCCCAGTCCTTTTCAAGAATCATTCTGAGTGTATAACTGGTCGGTCCTGCTTCTACCGGGACGAAAAATGCATTGTTCATCCTCTGAACTATCCTCAACCAAAGCTCTGGCACGTGTCTCTAACACTTTAGCAAAGACTTCCAAGGATACTTAAAATAAATATACCCTTGTAGTTGGCGCAATCTCTTGTCCCTTGTTTACAAAGAGGGACCATCACTCCCATTTGCCAATCACCAGGTGTTTCACCGCATTCCTATGCCACTTTAATGACACGTGAGAGTCATTGCACTCACTCTTTACCAAAAGCCTTTAGCATTTCTGGCCGGATTTCATCCAAACCGGTAGATTCGCCAACTTTTAGCGATTTGATCGCCAAAATCTCGACCATGGGTCTATCATCTTCCTGATGGCATGGCTTGTTCGGGATTGAGCAATTCTGAAAAGTGCTCGCTTCATCTCCATCACTCATTGGAAAGCAGTGTACCGTCTTGAAGCACTTCTTCTTACGCGTTGATTTCGATTTTCACGTTGTTGAGTTGTTTGATTTGCTCGACGATTTCTCATTGTTAACTGAGCCGTTTCATTTGCCGCCTGTCTTTCTTCTTGTGTTTGTGAGGCACGAAGTCGAGCCATACTAACACGGCGCTGTTCTCGTGCGATTTCTTGTTCATCCGTATTCAATTGATTGGCGATATTCCGAACTCTACTTGCATTACGGGTTCGATGCGAAAGATTAGGTCTTCTGGCTCGCGGCATTGTGAATAACACTGAGAAATGAATGTCACAAAAGCAATTAAGGAATTATCGATACATACATGTGCACAAATGTCATAACCTCACAAAATCTTCGTTGGCAACTTACCGTTTGAAAATAGAATTCCACACCAAAATGATCAATCAGAATGAAATGAACAGCGAATTCGAATTGATTTTAAAAGTAACCCACCTAAAAATTAATAGCACAATCCGAAATTAACGTTTGGATTTATTGTCGATGCGCACGCAGTCACAAAGAAAAAAAATTGTCACAACGTAACGTAAACATAAACGTCATCTATCATGAAGATGGCGTCGTAAAATCGCTCCATACAAAATGTATGGGAAAATGAATTTTCTTCATAATTTTTTTTTTCGGGGATTTTTCGGGAATTTTATTGGGTATTCTTCTTGTTTTAGTCTAAGAGCTGGTGAACGTTTTTGAAACGTCATTTTAGCACAGGAAATAAATATATTTTTTTGTTAAACTTGAGCTAATGATCACAAATATTAACGTCTGGGAGCTGTCTGTTGGTGCGTTTGGGGGGGGGCTGGGCCCCAAGGACGTCGAAAAAAGGGATGCGGTCACGTCATTTCAGCGAAGCTGAATTTTTGTATATGAGTAGTTTACTTGTTTATATAACATATTTTACCACTGCCAGACATTTTGGCCGGGTCTAACATCCTGCCAGACGCAAGTGAAGTTTGAATGTCGCTACTAAAGCGATGTGCGACAAATGTATCTAATAGCCGATTTTCATCGAAACTATTAAAGCACTTGAAAACTTACTAAGTGTGTCTTATAGGAAATTAAATTCTTAACAAAATAGTATCTACACAAAATTTTAATATATCCAGTAGAACAGGAGATATTTTAAAAAGAGTCAGTAGCCGCGATACGAAACCATTTGTGTCTACCTGGGAAAAATAAAACAATCATGCTTTCAATAATTTTCGGTTTTTTTATTGGGTTATATAAATGATTTGGAAGAATATAATTTCCTGTATTACGGTATTTTAATCTTGTATATCATCGTCTTCTTTGTCGTCAAGTTCAGATCCATCATCACATAAATTAAAGAATTTAACATTTTTTTTTAGTTTGCATGACATAATCAATATGCAATAGTATTGCAATAAAAATAATGCATTATACTATTCATAATGTATGTACCTGTACTCTCGTTTTCATCATAAATATCAGGAGGTTGGATTACAACTTCTTTCACTAAAGCACGTAATTGATCACCGTCGAACTAAAGAAACTCATATACACCATTAGATTCCAACCATCCATTTTCCATTGAGGATAAATTAGTTGAATTTTTTAAATGTGCATTTCTCCAAATATTTGAAATATAATGAGTCCGTAAGAAATGTTGACGCAGCTCTGATTTACATGGTGGCAAATTTCCAGTGCCAACATTTTTAAATTTTTTATGGAAATCGTCATTCATGTTCATTGCATTACATGTTTTTGTAAATATCTCATATCTGGATTTATTGACGTAATTTATATTACGGATATTATACAAACGACATACAAACTCCTCTAAGACTTCAAAAACTTTTTCCCTTGAGCCTTATATATGTACATCCAAAGTACCAAGCAAGATCAGTAAATGCTTTTCGATATTTGTGGGATTCATTCATTGGATAAAAGGTCTTCGTTTTCCTTTTCTGTAAAATGTAGCATAATAATCGCAACCAGTTGCTGCATGAAATCCTGGTAAAGAATTACAAAAAGACTCTCCTAGAGCATTAAACAATTTGGATAAATCTACAAATCGTCGTGAATTTCCAACGCCAACCTCCTTCTAAATGTTCAGAGAGCTCTTTAAATGTTCCATGTTACCTAACATAATCACAATAACGTCTGTATCTGAGCATTTTATTAAAACATTTGCATCTTGATCGATGCTGCAAACATGGTAGACGATTTTGGTGTCAGCTTCTTCATGTTTTTCACAAGATAAATTGTCTTCCACAGTTTTTTTGAATTTTCCATTGTCAGTTTTAAAACAGTATCAATATCAGTATCATAATTTGTTGTGGTTGTCCAAGCTATCTCTCAGAAGATGTTCGCTATCTTCGATAGATGTTGAGAAATAACGATCGAAAATGATATCGATTCTGGATGCAGAATACCTAGTAGCCAATTGCAAATTTTTTTTTGAGATGTTGCCGAATGTTTTTGGAACTTCTTTTAAGAGATGCAGCATGAAAAAGCCATCGATAATTACAATACTGCCTGACTATCTACTTTTGCCTCCAAAAATTTCATGAGAACAGATTTATCGGTTTTAGAAACTGTTCCATCTAAATGGCACATTGATAAAGGAACAGGCATCAAAGGATACGATAAAACTTTTGCAATATCTATATATTGCTCCAGGGTATTGCTATATGGTTTGGCGCTGCTCGTCCTATTGCAATGTTATATAAGATATCGTTACTCAGTTCTGGTGCAAAAGGATTTATATTTTTTTTAATGTAATGCATAAAATTCTGAAGCTGCACGCAACTTTTTCCATTCTACTTCTTTCCAAGTCTGCTGTAATATCTTGAGCTTTATGCAATCCACATTCCTCAAATACGTGCGATATTATCGTTGATCTTATGCTGTGACTTTTAGACCAGCGTTGACGAGCAGATATCGAATTGGTGAAGTGTATAACTCCTGTCAATCTTTTTGCAGCATCTGCATTTATTGCCTGTCCCAACGTCAAATCTATTGGCTGTCTAGAGAATGCTTTTCGGTTCTTTTCACAACGAAGGACCTGTTCTCAAAAAGTTCTCTTAGTCCTGGGTATTTGGGATTTGGGATTTTTAATAAATTATCGTGGTACTTGACCAACCACCGTGCTTGCGATTTTGGGCAATATGTATCTAAATAATTCGAAATCTGCAGTACGAATGCTTCGTGTCAAAATTAAATAATAATTAACATGATCTACATAAATCATGTAGAACTGCGGTGTTTTGCCAAATTGTCCATTAATCGTTGCTTCTTGATATGCATTATATTTTCTAAACAATTGTATAAGGTAAGGATGGTCAATAGTGGAACTTGATGTCTGTGTAGATTGAAAGTCATTAAGATAACTGATTATATCATCGCCAATTTCTATTTGTTCTTTCTTCATAAAACTTTCAAAACGTAGGATCTGAAAGCCCAAAGTCATTAAAGGATGCAGTCTCTTGCACGTGTTAAAATGCTTTACAGCTATAAATCCAGCTACTGAACCATTTGCTAAAAGTTCACTATCCACCATTACATAAGCCAATCCAAAATCATCTATAAACTTTCCGATGGCTTTGAAATAAGCCATCATGATGTGAAAGCTGCCTAGATGAATAAAAAGGCCATTGAATCTTGGCTTTTTCAGTTGCTTGAATTTGAATAGCGGCTACTGACTCTTTTTAAAATATCTTCGGTTCTACTGGATATATGATTATTTTGTGTATATACTATTTTATTTAGAATTTAATTTCCTATAAGACACACTTAGTAAGTTTTCAAATGCTTCAATAGTTTCGATGAAAATCGGCTATTAGATACATTTGTCGCACATCGCTTTAGTAGGGACATTCAAACTTCGCTTGCGTCTGGCAGGATGTTAGACCCGGCCAAAATGTCTGGCAGTGGTAAAATATGTTATATAAACAAGTAAACTACTCATATACAAAAATTCAGCTTTGCTGAAATGACGTGACCGCATCCCTTTTTTCGACGTCTTTGGGGCCCAGCCCCCCCCCAAACGCACCAACAGACAGCTGCCAGACGTTGATATTTGTGATCATTAGCTCAAGTTTAACAAAAAAATATATTTATTTCCTGTGCTAAATTGACGTTTCAAAAACGTTCACCAGCTCTCCGACTATTTGGCCGGAGACCAGTCCGAATTGGTGCGAATCATCGAAATCGGTCCAGGCGTTCTTGAGTTATAAGCGTAGTAACTAACGTCACTCTCTTTTATATATATAGATGTTATGGGAAATTAACAAAAAATAAAACTGGAGTTCACAGAGTTAAAAAAAAGGTTTTATGTTCAGATTCAGAATCTGAATCTGAAGAGTGGTATTGTCTAGTACATATGTGGTGAAGATTATACTGATTCAAATAAAGGCGATTGGGTAGAATGTATAGTTTGTAAGATGTGGGCACATGTAGGATGTGTCACAGGAGACACTACTTCTTTTGTTTGTATTAGGTTAGGTTAGGTAAGTGGGCAGGTGTAGGGGGATAGAAAACCTCCACACCACACTCAGATCAGTATAGACCCATTGTGATACCCATGGGGGGAAAGGAGATAGAAAAGGAAATCCCTACCTCGTGGAAAAATACCGTCTTTGTAAATATCCTAAAGAAAGAACTAAGTACTCACTGTGTCCTAGATACAAACCATCCAGAGGATTTGATGAAGTTTGCCATCTCATTTATTGGTCTCTTCTAAATCCTCAAAGAAGTGTTGTCCAAGGAGCTTATTTCTTAAATGATAGAGGCCTGGGCAATGACAGAGAAAGTGGGTGGTGTCCTCCTGAGCCTCCTCGTCGCCGCAGCCTCTACAAAGGTCTTCGTTCGTCACACGTAGTTTTTTCATGCGATACCGCATGCTGTTATGCCCCGTAATGACTCCTATTAGAGTAGAGAGGGATTTTTTATCCCTCTGTATGAGTCTATTGGTTCTTACTCTGTCAAATGCGGGCCACAGCTTCCTTGTGGTGACACAAGTATCTAAAAAGGTCCACCTATTGTTAGCCTCCGTTATGGCTTTGTTTCCTGCTTCGAGCTTAAGGGCGCAAGGCGGGATGTACACAGAGGGGTCGGATTGGTCCGAGCTTAGTGCTGAGCCTCCTCTAGCCAATTCATCGGCTTTCTCATTCCCTGGTATGCCTTCATGACCAGGGACCCAGCAAAGCTTTACCTCGTGCTGTGTTCCAAGAACCTTCAGCTCTTCTCTACAACACTTTACAAGCTTCGATTTTATTTCTATAGCAGATATTGCTTTTATCGCTGCCTGGCTGTCGATGAAAAAGGTGATATCCTCTCGTGGTATTGCCCTCATCGCAGTCTCACGAGCTGCTATTGTAACTGCTAGGACCTCCGCCTGGAAAACGCTGCTGTAGTTCGGAAGCCGAGCTAACATGGAGAGGCCAAGCGTTTCAGAGAAGATGCCTGCGCCTAGACCTATTTCCATTTTGGATCCATCGGTGTAAACAGCTAAGGATCGCTCGTTAGGCATTCTGTCATTTTTCCAGTCTTTCCTGCTCGGATAGGTGCTAGAAAATTGTCTTATGAAGTCTAGGTAAGGCGTTAAGTAATCTGTATTAGATACACTGCCTAGATATCTCTGCAGGATCGTGGTGTGACCCATTGCATTTGGTCTCCAGCTATCTGTTTGGCTTAATCTTACAGCACTATGAGCTGCCGATACTTGTATAAAGATGTCTAGCGGAAGCAGATTGAGAATGGCCTCGAGTCCTGCTGTAGGTGTCGTTCTCGTCGCACTGGTTGTGGCGATGCACGCTAGTCTTTGTACTTTTGTGATAGCAGCTAGGTTATTTATTTTGCTGGCTGCCTGCCACCATACAAGGCTGCCATACGTTAGTATTGGCCGTACTATAGCTGTATACATCCATAGGATGATTTTGGGGCTCGTTCCCCAAGTCTTCCCAAATATTCTATTGCATGAGTAAAAAGCTATCGTGGCCTTTTTGACTCTTTCGTTGATGTCTCCAGTTCAGTTTACTGTCGAGCACCAGGCCAAGGTATCTCGCACTACCGGAGATACTCAGGGGAGTACCCCTTACGGAAGGGGTTACGAATTGTGGAATTATTCTTTTGTTAGTGAATAGTACTAACTCTGTCTTCTGGGGATTAACCGCCAGCCCACATCTCTCCGTCCAGGAGTCAATGATTTCCAGCGCCCCTTCGATTTGTTCGCTCAGGGTCGGGAGAAATTTACCTGTTGCTAGCAGCACAACATCGTCCGCATATGCAATAGCCTTGACGCCGCTGTTTCTAAGTTTAAGAAGGACTTCGTTCAGTACAATTACCCACAGTAGTGGGGATATAACCCCTCCTTGAGGGGTGCCTCTTGAGGCATAGACTTCGAGCTTAGTACCTCCGAGTTCAACTTTGATATGTCTTTCCTTTAGCATATTGACGATCCATTTTATCACGAAATTGTGAATATTAAGGTTCGTTAGAGTTCTACTGACCGCCACATTGTTAAAGGCTCCTTCAATGTCCAGGAAAGCGGCTAGTGTATATTCTTTATTTTTCAGTGATTTTTCTATTGAGCCGGCTACACAGTGCAGCGCTGTCTCTTTCCTTTCGTATAAGCGTGCTGCGCTGGTGATATATCACCTGGGCGTAGTTTACTACGGATGTATATGTCAGCTAGTCTTTCAAAGGTCTTTAGGACAAAGGATGTAAGGCTAATTGGCCTAAAGTCCTTCGCAGTAGTGTGGCTTGCTTTACCGGCCTTGGGTATGAAGACCACTTTGACCTCTTTCCATGATCTAGGTATATACCCCCACATGAGGCTGTTGAGGTACTGTTCTTTAAGTACCGGGATGATTGTTTGTATTAACTGTAACTCAGATGAAGACTGAATTTAATTAAAAAGAAACTTATCCAAAGATTGATTATTATATACGATACTTTGTTAGATGTAAGGTGTAAGAAAGAGATAATTAAGAGACTGTGATTTTAAAGTGCCATGTTGATCATAAGTAGTGTCTAACACATTAACATAGTACCTATTTTTAGAAAGATGTTAGTTTTGTTGCCAGCAAATAGAAAATAAATGAATAAAAGTATCATATTTTTCTTTTTTATTATCGTTACTTCTTGCCTCAGTAGATGTTACAACTTACTCCAAGCATGGGATAAGTTGTAACACCGTACTTTCTCTAGAAAAATGTTAATAGTGAAATAATGACCAATAGTTATTACATTATTTTTACTTGATTTGATAGAGGAAAAGTTACAGTATCACTTACTTACTTACTTACTTAGATGGCGCTACAGTCCGGGGTGGACCTGGGCCTCAACCAACAAACCTCTCCAGCCAGCACGGTTACGAGCCAGCTGCCTCCAGTTGCGCACGCCAAGTTGGTTGAGGTCCCTCTCCACTTGTTTGCGCCACCTACCGCGAGGTCGTCCTCTACTGCGCCGTCCGTCCGGGCTGGATTCGAAGACTTTCTTAGCGGGAAGGTTGGGCTCCATCCGCTCTAAATGACCCAGCCATCTTAGTCGCTGTATGTGAACTCTTCTGGCTAAGTCGATGTCCTTGTACAGGCCGTATAGTTCGGCATTGTACCTTCTCCTCCACTCACCGTCTATGCAGACGGGACCAAAGATCGCTCGAAGAACTTTTCTCTCGAAATAACCAAGGGCATCCTCATCCGGTTTTTTCAAAGCCCATGCCTCTGCGCCATACAGCAGGACTGGGATGATTAATGTCTTATAAAGAGTTACCATAGTAGTTCGAGATAGGGCTTTGCTACTCAATTGCCGTTTTAGCCCATAGAAACAACAATTGGCAAGAGTAATTCTCCGTGTGATCTCTCCACTCATGTCATTTGCGGAGCTGACCATAGAGCCTAGGTAGACAAAATCCTTTACTACCTCAAAATTGTATCTGTCTATTGTGGCGTTCTGCCCAAGACGCCGATGTTGGGTGTCCTTTTTTGTAGACAGCATATATTTTGTTTTGCTTTCATTGACCGCTAGACCCATCTTTGCTGCCTCGATCTCAATACTCGTAAATGCCCCATTGACGGCCCGCTGAGTTCTTCCGATTATGTCAATGTCATCGGTATAAGCGAGTAGTTGTACAGACTTGAAGAAGATTGTACCTCCTGGGTTGGCTTGTGAGTTTCGTACAATTCTCTCAAGTATTATGTTAAAGAGATCGCATGATAGCGCGTCGCCTTGTCTAAGACCTTTCCTGACATCGAACGGTTCAGTGATGTTCTTACCGACTTTGATGGAGCAGCGAGAGTTCTCCATCGTCATTCTGCACAAACGGACGAGCTTGGCAGGGATGCCAAGACTAGACATGGCTCTGTATAACTCGTCTCTATACACGCTATCATAGGCAACTTTGAAATCGATGAAAAGGTGGTGCGTATCGATTTTATATTCATGGGTTTTTTCCAAGATCTGCCGTAGTGTGAATATTTGGTCAATGGTGGACTTTCCAGGCCTGAAACCGCACTGATAAGAACCTATCAGGTTGTTGACGATCGGTTTTAGGCGTTCACATAGTACGGCAGACAGGATCTTATATGCGATATTTAGGAGACTTATACCTCTGTAGTTGGCGCAGTTCAGAGGGTCTCATTTCTTCAGGATCGGGCAAACGATGCTGAGGTTCCATTCATCGGGCATACTTTCGTCCGACCAGATTTTACAGATGAGCTGGTGCATGCTCCTTACCAACTCATCTCCTCCTGCCTTGAAGAGTTCAGCGGCAAGGCCGTCGGCTCCAGCAGCTTTGTTGGATTTGAGTTTAGATATCGCTATCCTCACTTCATTATGATCGGGTTGACGGGAATTTTGACTGCCATCGTCACTGTTGAATGGCTCATTCTGCCTGACAGCGGAATATTGGTCATCATCGCCGTTTAACAGTCTGCAGAAGTGTTCCTTCCATATCCTCAGCACCGACTGCGATTCTACTACTATGTTGCCATTTTCGTCCCTGCAGGCTTCTGTTCTGGCTTTGAAACCCTGGCATGTTCTTTTTACCCTTTGGTAAAATTTTCGAACATTATTCCTGCAATAAAGTCTCTCAATCTCCTCGATCGAGCGCTTCTCATGCTCTTTTTTCTTCTTTCTGAGAAGTCGATGTTCCTCTTTTCTCCTGTGCACGCAGAGCTCGTAAGCAGCTCTAGTCCTTCTATGCAGCGCCGCTTTGTACGCCTCTTGTTTTGCTGCATGTGCTTGCCAGCATTCCTCATCAAACCAGGGGTTTCGTTGTGGTGGGCGAGAGAAACCCACTACATCAGAGGCGGCATCTCTGATGGCTTTTGTGCAACGCTGCCACTGGTCTTCCGCATTTGCTGCTGGCGGCATAGGACTAAGATTGAGATTAGAAGAAACACGATCGGCAAAGGTTCTGGCGGTCTCTTGCGATTGTAGCTTTTCGACGTCAAATTTCCTCACAGCATTTCGTTGATTTCGCTCCGTTGTGGATATCCGCATCCGTACCTTGGCTACAACTAGGTAGTGATCCGAGTCCACGTTGGCTCCTCGGAAAGTCCGGACACCCAGAATACTGGAAGAGTGCCTTGCGTCGATCGCAATGTGATCGATTTGGTTGACGATTTTTCGATCAAAGGAGAGCCATGTTCCTTTGTGAATATCGAGACGTGGGAACCGCGTACTAGCTACAACAAAGTTTCGCCCCGCCGCAAAGTCGATTAGCCTGAGTCCGTTGCCGGAAGTGTTGTCGTGCAGGCTGTGCTTCCGACCACGCTACTAAAGACTTCCTCTCTTCCTAGCTTTGCGTTAAAGTCGCCTAGGATAATTTTAACGTCGTGGCTGGGGCATTGCTCATACGTCTTGTCCAAGAGCTGGTAGAAGTCATCCTTTGTCGCGTCGTCCTTCTCCTCGTGGGGGGCGTGAACGCATATTAGGCTAATGTTGGCAAATTTAGCCTTGATACGGATAGTCATAAGGCGCTCGTTCACATGCCGGAAACTCAAGACTTCTTGCCTAAGTCTGCCTCCAATGACAAATCCGCACCCGAATAGACGCTGTCCTTTTTGTCTGTAGCAATCGCCGTAGTAGATGTCGCAGTTTTTCATACTCCTTTTGCCCGGCCCATCCCATCGCACTTCTTGGATGGCGGTAATGTCTGCTTTGAGACACTCTAGGGCCTCCGCAAGTTGTTCGGCTGCACGTGGTTTGTAGAGGGACCTAACATTCCATGTGCAGACACGAAGATCGTTGTCCTTCTTACGTTTGCATGGGTCGTCAACAGTAAGATCATCCGTATCCGAGGCTGTTGGTTGCTTCGTAACCAAAGGTTTTTTACGTGGTAGGGAAGTTAACCCGACGGCACAACCCCCAACCTGGAGGGCCAGATCCTTTTCTTTTGTACCCCTAGGACAAGAGGCCGGATACACCGATGTCAGTAACCCACTTCGGGGATATGAGCGCTGCCGTTGGCCCATTAAGGGTTCATCCGCCACCATCTCTTTTTCAATACCCTGACGTAGTATTGAAAATCCTTACAGACCTCAGCTCCAAATATGTTGAAGTAGCTCCGGTAAGGTATCCGCTGGTCTGTAGACGTCACCGTTGATTCCATCGAGAGAATTCATCCGCCGCACGTCCTCCTTCTGAGGACCTCTTGCTAGACTTCTGAGACGCATATTTCAGCCGATCAGGTCAACAAGAGATGCCTCGTCCGGTTAGACATATGCGCGCTGAAGTTCACCCAGATGTGCTTATGCAGGTCTGAGTGTTCAGCTGCACATATATCGTCAGACTCAGCATACGCTCATCGTTAGTTCACTATCAGATAGCTATCCAGCGGGCACCGCGTGGAGGTGATGATGCGATTTTGCCCACCAGTTACAGTATCAATCTATGTTTATTTAGTAGTACTTTAACCGATGGATCTCAAGATATATTCATTTTTCTGAAAACTGTTATAACAAGCCCCTCGCTCCACTACGCAAATACAGTTTGGTTAAGGCTTTTTAAAAGTACTCAGATTTAATTTGCTTAGCAAACATTATTACCTCTACGGTACGAATATTGTACCTGTTGGTCAGATCATTTTTTACAAGATTTAGATCAGGAAAAACTGACTTAGCTACTGCTGAGCTATTGGGAAGACAGAGCATTTTGGAAATGAAATTAATAACATCGGAATGCAATGGTTCTTGTCTTTCATTTCTTTTCCATTTTACTCATAAGTAAAAGAAAGGCTTTCAACAATATTTCTGTTTGCCTTACTTACCACAATTGCCAGTGTCCTTCCAGGCGATATAATGTATATATGACTACTGGTAGTATATTATATTATATATTATATATATAAAGTAACATTTAATCTTGTTTTCCAAGAAAATTATTTAACTTATCGCAGTTTGCACTTCCCGGTCTCGTTCGCTTCAAAGGAATGAAGGATTTAAGGCTGTTCACTACTTTTTGAATCCTGACAGAATAAATAAACGACGGAATGCATCGCGTGTTTTGGTTGGACCGAACAACAAATTCAGCATTCAGCCACAAATGCGGTGTTGGGATCGGAAGGAACAGAAATCATTACCAAAGACCCTGTTTAGATGTTAAGTGATAAATACGCAGTGGGCAGTCATGTCGTGTTCACACACTGCAGTTTTCAGTGCAGCACTACTTGCCAAAGTTTCGGTTTGGAATAAGTGAATTGAAACAATTGTGTATCGGAGAGCGTTCTCACATCCAAATATTCATATCATCATTTGATCCTCGCTACTCCACGATCGAACTAATAATGATAAAATGGAAGTTCATGGAACATTTCGGGTGTGGAACGTGACTTTCCTCTCGATTTTTATATTTCCTTCATTACTGTCTCCCTCTATTTACCCCTGGCTCCTCTCACCCAAAAACTATCGACATAGCGCACTCATCAGTTAACGTGTTAGCAGGGTCAAACATAAACAAAATATTGCATGGATCTTCGAAAATAAGTGCAATGTAAATTTGAAAAATAAAAAGTATCAAAATGAGTCCCATTCTGAAATTTAAGTAGCAAAGTAGCAAACTAAGAAAATTGGAAAAAAAATTAGCACTTTTGCTACAAAAGTAGTCACCACATGTACAATCTGTTTCTTAGGAAGGGTCGGTCCTGGGGCCAATTCTATGGAACATAATGTAAGATGGCATTCTAGGAATACAAAGGCCGAATGGAGTAGACATCATCGGTTATGCCGACGATATCGCAATTGTAGTAGTGGCTAAAAACTTAGAGGAAGTTATGCATCGCAAACGTTAAGCTATGGCTACAGACATCAGGTTTAGAACTAGCGGACCACAAAACTGAAGCCGTTCTCGTAAGCAATCTTAAAAACGTGGAGCACCTTACCATACAGGTCGGTGAGCAAATAATCCAATCGAAGCCGTACATCAAGTACCTGGGAGTGTTGCTGGACCACAGACTCAGCTTCAGGAACCACTTAATGTACGCAGGCGAGAATGCCTCTGGGGAAGTAGCTGCTTTATGCAGACTTAAGTCAAATATTGGGAGACCAAAGCAGCCAATTGTGGGCGCCGTGGCGTAAGTGGTTACTCTGTCGGACCACTGCGCGTGAGGTTCCAAGTTCGAATCCTAGAAAACAACGATCTGTTTTTCACACTCCCACCTCTCGCGAACGTCTGACAAACATCCGAGAGTATTGTTGTCACGTGAAAGTTTCTACAAATTGCTCTTCGAAAACGGCACTAAATTGTAGGTACCTTGTATTCGTATGAAAAATATAACACACAGCACGAGTGGTTGCGAGAAGCTAGGTCACTTAAGGAGCTGTTGCGTCAGGTATTTATTTATTTAAGGCATCCAATCAGAAATCTCCTACGACCGTGAGTAAGTCAATACTCCTGCATGCGGCCCTAATATGGACATCAGCGACGCATCGTAAGTCATACATAAGAACGATGAACTCGGCACATAGAATCGCATCTTTTAGGGTATGCTGTGCCTTTAGAACTGTATCAGCGGATGCAATAAGTGTATTATCGCCTATGCCTAATACCTATCAATCTAGACGCGAAGAAGATTGCGGCACTACGTGAAAACGAGTACGATGACGGAACAACAGCTATAGAAGCTATAAAAGCAAAATGGCAACATAGGTGGAACATCACAACCGAAGGGCGATGGATATACAAATTGATCCCCTAAATTGATGAATGGATTAGCAGAAAGCAAGGGGAGGTAAACTACTACCTAACACAATGTCTATCTGGGCAAGGGTGCTTCGAGGAGTATCTCTGCAAGTACTAGCACGAGTTATATTAGGAAAACCAATCACTTATTTTTTCAATCTTTATTCAACCAAATCCAAAGATAGACAGACAGACTACATTTCTTATCAAAGCTAACTTAAACCTACCAAAACATAAAATGTTTAAGAAGAGATTAAAAGAGAGCAGCTCTTGTCTGCACAGAGCGCATAGAGCGACGTCACATGCTGAGGTTGGTAAGCTGCTCTTCTCCTTGCGGTTCATCCGCCCGTGCCCTGAGAACCAGTATAAGGGTATTAATAATCCCCTTGGCACGCGTAAATTATAAAAAAAAAAAATCCTTCAATTAAATCGATCCATGAGTTGCTGCTAAGCGATGTATTTTTTTATTGGCATATGATGACTGCATGGATACAATCTTTATAGCATTGGCACGTGATGACTGCGTTGGTCCATGCCTTGCGTCTACTGCTGTTGTTGTCAGGTACTGCTGTTGTTGTCGGGTCGTAACTCGCGGCAATGTATCTCCTCAAGCTTATGATTGGCGGTGGAGTGTTAAGGTAGGTTCCTCTCTGGATGCTGAGGTGAGGTACGTAGCTCACCCGGATGACCCATTCTGCCAGCACTATGAAGGAAAAGAACGCAGAGCTTGTACTGATGGAATGCCAAAATTATACCAGGGCTAAAAACATCCTAGAAAGTGCAATTGGCGGGCAAGTGGCCCCAAGCTATAAAAGCAAAATGGCAATGGCACTTCACTTGTGAATCTTCAACCGTATAGCCGTGTTTTTTCGATCTCTTGAAACATTAACCGAACTTTTTCCCGGAACTTTCGCACAGTAAACATTCGCGAACCGTAATTATTTCCGTATCAAAACGAATCTAATTTACCCGTGCCGAACTGTGTTTATTTACATTAAATACAAACTGACAATTTGTCATTTGTTTAATTGTGTTAGTGACTACTAAGTACACTCTTTTACACACACATTGTCAGCTTCGTAAGCTGTTCGTTAACATTGAACTGTCAAATTTCATTTTTGCCAAGTGTTGGTAATGCAGTTGTAGTTAACACAGTGCATTAAGCTTTATCACACTTTTATTAGACTTTTCTTTTTTTTTTTTTTTTATTTATTTTATTACTTTGTGTAATTTTAAATAAATAATGGATATCGGTTGTGGTGAATGCGGACAAATTTATAGTGCTCACGACATTTACATATCCTGTGACGGTTGCCTTAAATTATTCCATACCAAATGTGTGGCGTTATCACCTAGAACAGGGGATGATCTGCGAAATCCAATCCCAAACGGTCTCCAGTGGTTTTGCGCACAGTGCCGGAAATTTTCAACGTCAACGCTGTTACGATTACTTGACGAGTGCAGAGGTCCGTCGAAGCGCATAATGGCGGAGCTTGAGCGTATTCAGTCACTCTTTAAGCAGCATCTTACCACCTGTGACAAACTGTACGACCTTGTGTGTTGCAATGAAGCCACCCTGAAAGCTAGTAGTACCCGTCAAAAATTAGCTAAGCCTAAGCCCACCTCAAAATCAAAAAAAATCATCCGATGTTGGCGTCGACCTTTCATCTCCTAGCTCTCGTAGCGATCTTAGAGTTACTGCTGAATTATCACTTCCGGTTGATGACCCTGTTACCAGTAACCCGAAAACTCCGTTTTTATCATCTGATGTTGCCGTCGGCTTACCATCGTCATATTCTCTAAGTGACTGTGGAGTTACTGCGGAACTATCACTTCCGGTTGCAAAACCTACTGCCAGTCACCCGCAAACTCCTGAACCTGCTGGGATCGTTAGTATTCCTGTCCCTACTTCACCTTTTCTGCCGGGTACGGATTCATCACCTGGTACATCGGGACTGCAAAATTCATCATCTGGCAATCTCGTGGTAGTTAAGAGGCCTCCTCGCAAGATGATTTTCATATCGAGGCTTTCTTCTACAACCACAGCCAACAACATCCTGAGCTACATTAGCAACAAAAGTGCTATACCAGTTTCATCTATAAATTGCTTCAAGTTTAATTTTAATGAACCTCGTGAAATAGCATCATTCAAGCTATTTACTCCTGATGCTTATTTCAATCTGCTTCTTTCTGCTGACTTCTGGCCTGATGGGACATTGGTACATGAATATGTTCCTCGAGCTAGACCCGCCTCATCAATGAAGACACCTATACCTGCAGCCGTAACATCGCATTCAAAAAACGATTTAGTATCGCCAAATCTTTAGGTATAAATTCTAAACATAACTATACTTTGTATTATCAAAACGTAGGCGGTATGAGAACTAAATTTAAAAAATTGTACCTTTCATCTTCATCATTTGATTTCGATATTATTATTTTTATAGAAACTTAGCTTTAAGACAGTCATTTTACGGCTGAATTCATGAGTGGCGCCTCCTTTAATGTATTTCGTAAAAATCGCTGCGTGAACACTACAGGTTTGCTCAGAGGCGGAGGAATACTGATTGCAGTTCGTAGTTGCTTTCCTTGTAGGCAGCTCGAGCTGCTTTCAAATAACCTAACACCTTCTACCAATTTTGATGTTGATCAGTTAATTTTGAAAATTTCCTTTTCATCAGACTTCGATCTTTTTTTGATTGCCAGCTACTTACCTCCTGGTAGCCCTTTAGAGCTTTTTAAATTACACTTCGATAATTGTCGTAATCTACTTGATAATCTAGGACCATCTCAACATGTAGTGTTCACCGGTGATTTCAACTTGGCGGATATTGTATGGGAGTTTAATAAATTTGATAGTCATCTAATACCCTATAATGTTACTAGTGAAAGAGAGATTGAACTTATAGACTTCTTTTGTCAGTATGACCTAATTCAGGTTAATCCAAATAAAAACTGTTATAATCATGTTCTTGATCTTATGTTTGTTGATAAAGAATTTGTTGTTAATATTGAATTAGCTGATTCTCCCATTCACTCTGTTTTCCATAATGCCTTTATAGTTGATTTCTCAATCTTTCATTATCAGAAAATTTCAAATGGTCAAAGATTTCGTAAGGATTATAATAAAGCTGATTTTGATGCAATGAGCAATTACTTGGATTCGGTTTCATGGAATAATATAATATCATCAGTTGATTTGGAATCTATGTATGACACTTTCTTTTCTATTTTAAATTCTACTATTAGTCGCTTTGTTCCAGTCAAAAAAAGCATTTTGCATGGACACCCGGTCTGGTTTAATAGGAGGCTTTTGAATCTTAAAAATAAAAAGAATAAGGCCTACAAGCGTTTAAGGAATGACAGATCTAATATAGAACTAAAATCTTGGTACTTACTTTGCCAAAAGGAATTTGATGTTCTAAACAAATTTTTGTACAGAGGTTACATATTATCGTGTGAAAATAAATAAAAATCGAATAGCAAATTTTTCTGGAACTTCATAAATTCCAAAAGAAATACTAATGGGTTACCAAATCTTATGTATTTTAATGACTCTTCATCTAATGATACTAAGGCGGTTTGTGATTACTTTGCTGACTATTTTAGTTCAGTTTATAGTAATTATGATGGAGTTGATTCTTTTTCGAATTTGGAATCTATGATAAACCTTGGTGATTCGCATTTTGATAGATTAGATATTGAAAAAGCTCTTGTTGACCTTAAGGGTGTAAAAAGTGAAGGTCCTGATAGTATTTCTCCTATCTTACTTAAGAACTGTGCAACTTCTTTATCTTTCCCACTTCATCTTATCCTATCAAAATCAATCGCGTCTGGAAGTTTCTTAGATATTTGGAAAATATCTCACATTGTGCCGATCCATAAATCCGGTCCTAAGCAAAACGTTAGCAATTACCGTCCTATTTGCAAGATCCCTTCCATTCCGAAATTGTTTGAAAAGCTAATTACAAACAAGGTGTCTTCCTTAGTAAAGAATTTTATTTCTGTTCAGCAGCATGGGTTTATTCAGGGCAGATCTACATGTATAAAAAAATTCGAGATCGGCCTGCAAACTGATGTGGTTTTCACTGATTTTGCAAAAGCATTCGATAGGGTTAGCCACAAAACATTAATAAGGAAACTTTCCTGCTTGGGTTTCCACTCAAATTTACTTGATTGGATTGAGTCTTATTTGAGTAATCGGATCCAATTTGTGAAAATTAATGACACTCTGTCTAAACCTATTAATGTAACTTCGGGCGTCCCACAAGGTAGCCACCTTGGCCCGTTGTTATTCCTACTTTTTATTAATGATCTTCCGGACGTCATCAAGCATTCTGAATGTCTTTTGTTTGCTGATGATCTAAAGATATTTCGTGCAATTAAAACTAAAAACGATTGTAATCTTTTGCAGGAAGACATTAATGCAGTGGACAAATGGTGTGTTGTTAACAATTTGCCCCTGAATACTTCGAAGTGTCAATGCTTCACACTTTCTAGGTCTTTTACTTCCATTTTGCATTGTTATTACATTAAAAACAGTCCACTTGATAGAGTGACCTCAAAAAAGGACCTGGGTATCTTGCTTGATCCTCGCCTAACTTTCAATGAACACATTGACTATATTGTGTGCAAGGCTAATTCTCTGCTAGGTTTCCTTAAACGTAACTCAAGAGATTTTACTGATCCCTACACACTGAAAACTCTTTTCATTTCTTTAGTTAGACCTCACTTGGAGTATTGCAGTGTTATTTGGAATCCTTCTTACAATTTGCACTCCTATCGAATTGAAAGAGTACAGAGAAGTTTTACTAGATTTTTATTTTTCAAACTAAATTGGCGTATCGAAACGCCTTCCTATAAAACCAGATTATTGTTATTTAACTTAAATACTTTAGAATGTCGTCGTAAATATTTTTGCGTTATGCTGGTCAGAGACTTAATTCATTATCAAATTCAGTGTCCTACCTTGCTATCTATGCTTGATTTTTATTCTCCTTCTCGAATGCTACGCGCTCTGTTCCACTTCCGTGAAAGTATACACCGGACTAATTACGGTCAAAATGAGCCAATTGCTCGTTGCATCACTGAAGTTAACTCTATATTAGCATCAATAGATATTTTTCTTAATTGTTCCAGACTTAAATTTAAAAATAATCTACTATTAATCTTATCTGATAATGTTTGATTATTAAGCTTCCTTTCTTATTTATTTAAAACAAAATAATTGTATGAGTTTATTTTATGAATGTTTGTTTTGTATCCAAAATACTTCTTAATTTTGTTATTTAGTCTGTAAGAGATTATTATACTCTGTTAGATGAAATAAAGAAAGAAAGAATAAAGAAAGAATCCTGATCTCATTTATGTTGGCGAGGAGTAAAGGCTGGGAGACTGCAAAGAAAGTATTCACGAGTATGATGCAGCAACTGCGTATAGAGGAAAGAGCAACGAAGAACGCGAGACACGAAGATCCCGCCAGCTCTGGCAGCTAAAATAGAAGTGATGAAATGTCTTATCTGCCACTCCGAAGGAATCCATTGACTGGCGGTGCTGCAGGGTAACAACAGTACAGAGAAATCTAAGGTATTTTTTTAGCACGTAAACATGCAGGAGCAAGGAGTCGGGCATAACTCGTAGTATGGGCTACAAGTATCCATAAAGGATTTTTACTCCTAAAGCCGCTGTTCGCCTTGTACCACCTGGGATATTATTCGACACTTCAATTTCAGAAGTAAGTTTACTATGCACTAGTCGAATCAAAATTAAGGTACGGGATACCTGCTTGGGGCAACGCATCCAAAATACATGTTAACAAGAAAAACACCAAAACATCATTCTAAAGAAGATCAACAGAAGACACCCACGTCAAGCACACCCGGAGAAAGATCTTTGAAAGTATTGACAGTTAAACAAGTTTTCAAGTTGACACTATGCTTAGAACATTATAATGAGATCCGATTCAAAAGACCCATTGACCATCAATACAAGACGAGAAGACGAGATCGAGGTATGCTTCAAACACCATTATGCAGTAACAACTGTTTGATGAGTTTTCCTCAAACTTAAAAAATATTATAAATTTCAAGACCCTCAAAAAGCATGCGTTGGAAACAACGTTTTTGGTCTAACGTGAGCAAACGCGCCGCCCAACGAACTTTCTCATGCCTAAAACGCGATTTCGCTTATACGCGATTAAGTTTTTCCGAAAGTCCCTCTACATACACGGTGCTTATACGCGATTCAACGTGATTCAATTCGTGTTGTGGAAAATGAAAACATAAAAAAAAACTTTTTTATTAAATTTTATCATTGCTTTTGTTCTTCCTATGTTGAATTGTTTTTAAGTTTCTTCTTAAAAATAAACAAACTGAATAAAATATTTATTTTAAAATTGCTTGTCTTGGAACGCATCTCTATATGTACGTACATACATATTTTCATGCAGTTTCTAGTCTCAACATACGCAAACTCGACATTCGCCGTGTTTTTTTTGGAACGCATACCTCGCGTATGTAGGAGGGATTGCTGTACACAAAAGCATGTACAAAAAATTAAATGTTGGTCCTCATAAGCTTTCAATTCAAAACAAGAAAAAAAAAAAAAAAAAAAAGATTTGCCGAAACCCGGGATTGAACCGGGGACCTTTAGATCTTCAGTCTAACGCTCTCCCAACTGAGCTATTTCGGCAGATAAATTTTATATACCTACAATGCATTTCACTGATTTATGCAAGAAAAACTTGCTAGCACTTTTCCATTTTTATTGGATTAAATTTTATGTTACACGTCTGAGAGACCCTTGAGGGTCGTAGCTAGAGGGCTTCATCCATCATGCGCTAAAGAAGACGTTATAGATGATTTACGCGTTAGAGGTTATAACATTATGGACGCCGTGAACCTTTTAAAAAAAGAGAGAAAACGACCAGACCGTGGTGAAGAAACTACATTGAAACGTAAGCTTCCGCTTTTTGTGCTATCATTCCATAAAACGAAAAGCCAGCAAAAGATATTCAATATTCGTACAATCATGAGTATGGTCGTTAAAATTGAGCCGCTACGTGTCAACACGAAGACAATCCCTCAATGCAAGCGATGCCAAGAGTTTAATCATACACAAGCGTACTGTCGGAAAGAGCCGCGCTGCGTTAAGTGCGCTGGAAAACATTCTTCGAAAAATTGCAATTTGAGCATAAATGAAAAAGCAACTTGCGTTAACTACAAAGGAAGGCACCCAGAAAATTATCGCGGTTGCGAGGTAGCTAAGGAATTACAGATGCGACGGAAAAAATCTACAACGCCGATTGTACGGGGAACGAAATCAGCCGATCGGGCTCCTACGTCGGAAGAACGTATTGCTAAGCAGACTGAGCGGTCTCGTAACCCAGTTGTACAGATTCCTAAGCCGACTGAAAGGACGCCCGAATCAGCAGTGCAGACTCTTGAAACAGTCAATCAGCCTTCTAAGCCGGGTAAACGTACGTCAAAGTCGACCCCAAAAAAAAAGGCTGAACGAAAAATAACCTCTGACAAGCCAGCGAACCCCGTACGTCTGACGTATTCTCAGGCTGCAGTCAAAGCAACCAAACGAAACGTCGGATCACCCTCTGATCCGTTGAATGAAATTCTAAACTGCATCTACGCTAAGTTCGAGGAACAATGTGAAATTAACAAACGGATTCTCGAACGTCTCAGTAACGTCGAAAGCTTTTGTATGGCTAACCATAAATCTAAATCTAAGTAAATATGAACTCTTTGCTTAAAATAGTAACATGGAATGCAAACGGACTCTTACAAAAATCTAACGAATTAGAAATGTTTCTAATAAGAGAAAATATCGACATATGTTTGATCTCCGAAACCCATCTAACAAGGGAATCGCAGATAAAGACAAGAGGCTACGCTGGCTATCTCGCCTATCATCCTTCTGATAGAGCGCGGGGCGGTTCGTCCTTATTCATTAAAGATAACATCGAACACTCGGTCGATATAAGCATAGAGCTGGAAAAACTTCAGTTGTGCGCAGTAAGGGTTAAAAATAAGCACCTGAGTTACAACATAGCGTCTGTTTACTGTCCGCCGCGATGCAAACTAGAAAAATACGACTACTTTCGTTTCTTCAATGCTCTTGGTTCAAAGAATATAATATATCCAATATCTTATTGGTGGAGATTTCAACACGAAGCACACCTTCTGGGGTTGAAGATGTACATCTTCTAAAGGAAAACTCTCTACGAAGTAGCATATGAATTCGGTTGTTGTTTTTATTCGACAGGAAAACCGACCTTTTGGCCAACTGACTCACAAAAAATTCCCGATCTTATCGATTTTTTTTGTTACAAAAGGCATTTACGAGAAGTTTGTTACAGTCAAAGAATGTATCGATCTCTCTTCTGACCACTTGCCGGTAATTTTATTACTTGGAGAAGCGCTGATCAAGAAAAAAGGACCTCCAAGACTCACTAGCAATAGAACAAATTGGGAGGGCTTTAGAAATGATTGCGAAACAAATATCGCCTTAAATGTATCACTTAGAACACCTTGTGAACTAGAGGACGAAATTGATCGTTTCGTGGAAGCAATTCAAAGAGCGGCATGGAGAAACACTCCTTCTAGAAGCTATAAGATCAACCGCAACGAAAAGTATCCCAGAGAAATCGTTGAACTGGTGAGAGAGAAACGAAAAGCACGAAAGAAATGGCAAATCACTCGTGCACCGCAGCACAAAACGGTCCTTAACCGACTATGCAATCGCCTTAAAGAAAGTATTCGCGAACTTAAAAGCAAAAAGATAGCGACCTATCTTGAAAATCTCTCCGGTGAAAGAGAATCAAATTATTCGCTTTGGAAAGCACTAAAAGGCATCCGTAAACCTCAAATGCAAACACCACCAATTCGCAAAATCGATGGAAACTGGGCCAAGAACGACAAAGAAAAGGCAGAACTTTTTGCCTTGCACTTAGAAGAAACGTTTAAGCCGTTCGACGGCCCTTCGTTAACGCCCGACTCCCCAGTCACGACATCTGACAACTTTAAAGTAAAAAAGTTGCATTGATTGAACTGAGGGAAGTGATTAAAAATTTAAAGACAAAAAAAGCTCCGGGTTACGACTTGATAACGGCGCAGGTAGTCAAGGAATTGCCGAATATAGCTATTATCAAACTGCTTTATTTGATCAACGCTTCGTTCAGATTGCTTTATGTTCCGAGGCAATGGAAAGTCGCCGAGATTATAATGGTCCCGAAACCAGGCAAACCGCTAAATGAGAAGAAATCATATCGGCCTATTTCCCTATTGCCGGTTATCTCAAAAATATTCGAAAAACTTCTTTCCAAACGTCTACAGCCCGTAATCGACGAAAGACGTCTCATTCCTGACCATCAGTTTGGATTTAGAATTAAACATTCTACAATTGACCAAGTCCACAAAATAACTGACGTGATTGAGAAAGCTCTGGAAGAAAAAAAGATTTGTCGTGGTGTATTTCTTGACGTCTCACAAGCTTTCGATAAGGTTTGGCACGAAGGCTTGGAATATAAATTGCAACGACTACTGCCACGGCAACTCTTTTTAATCTTACGATCGTACCTCACCGAGAGACTCTTTTATGTTAAGCACGGAAACGATTACTCTGACTTCAAGGAGATTGCAGCCGGAGTCCCGCAAGGAAGTGTCCTTGGCCCACTTCTATATGTACTCTACACGCGTGACATCCCGCAAGAAAGAAACTGTGTCGTCGCCACGTTTGCGGACGATACGGCGATATTGACAACGGGCGATACCATTGAAGCAGCAACCGGAAAGCTTCAACATGCTATTAATAAAGTCCACGCTTGGACGAATTCTTGGCGCATTGTGCTGAACGAAAGCAAATCTACTCACGTCAACTTTACGTACAAAAAAGTGGATAGATTGCCTGTATATCTAAACTCGGCTCAAATACCGTACGCAAACGAAGCAAAATATCTAGGAATGACTCTAGATGTCAAGCTCAAATGGAAATCGCACGTGAAAAAGAAACGCGACGAACTTCAAAACAAATACCGACAAATGTACTGGCTACCTGGAAAACATTCGAAGTTGAGCCTACATAACAAACTGCTTATTTATAAGCAAGTGCTAAAGCCAGTGTGGACGTATGGTATACAACTATGGCGTTGTACCAAGAAAAGCAATAGAAACGTCATACAAACTTTCGAAAATAAAGTTCTTAGAACGATCGTTAACGCACCGTGGTACGTACGTAACGAAGATATTCATCGGGATCTGGGAATTCCCAACGTCGTCGAAGAGATAACAAAATTTGCGCGTAAACACAAAGATCGTGTTCACGGCCATTGTAACCGTACTATCACTCAACTACTTGACGCGAACAATTCAATTCGTCGTCTTCAAAGGACAAAACCTTTTGACCTCGCGTCATAGCATATGAAGGTCATGAAAAAGGCAGGAACTTTCATTGGAATTTAACCTGTCTAAAGTGCTACATTTATTTTTAATCACATACGATCATCTTTTTCTAGAATAACGATTCTCGTAAGCGAAAATAAAACTACTGGATAAGCACTGGGTTAGTTGTAGTATTAATTTTGAGGAGAGGTGTTTTTTTAGTGAGTAAAAATCTCACACTACCATAAGCACGCGCGGTCGGGCCTTATCGTGTCTTTGGAAGATTTTTCACCTGCTCTCGGCAAAAAAAAAAACTTGTTTTTCTGCCGAATTTCATAATTTGTATCAGTATTATACCTCCAGCGATGACTATCCACCTTGTCGTGGTGATGGGGTTTAAGTAGAGCTGACAGATTCGCGGAGTTATGTCAACGAGTTCTGAATAACTCTTGATTCTCTGACGTTCCAAAAACTGACATTGAAGTGGCGTTCAACCACGCGAGCATTGACGCGATCCTGAACAGCCTACACAGAGCTCAACTTAACACCAATCGATACTAATATACTCAACCCTACGAGATGCAATCATCCGGAAGAGGGTCTGCGAAGGAACCTAAGTAGGCGGGGTTCTCTCTTCCCTAATATGGATCGTTTTAGTGAACGCAAACTTGGTAATAAAGCGACGACCTACGCTGACGACGTGATCATCCTGGCCTCGGAAAATTTTTCGCCGGTCTTAAGTGAAAAGCTTAACTGTGCATTACAACTAGTGGATAATTAGGTCAGCAGCAAAGGAATAGAAGTCAACCCGTCAAAGACGGAGGAAGTTCTTTTCACTGAGAATAAATCGATCCCTACCTTCAGAACCTCAAATATCGGTGGTGTTGAAATCAGTGTCTCAAGTTCGGTACGATACTTGGGCGTAATTTTGAATTTCAAACTAAATTTGAAGGATGACTGACATTGATGAATGCATCCACAAAGGAAGCGCATCTTTCTACTCTTGCAAAAAGGAGTCCAGTAATACGTGGGGCTGGGTTAATCCCCAAAAAAAACCGAACTCGTACTTTTTACGAATAAGAGGAAAATACTGGAGTTTGGAACACCTTCTGTTGATGGCAAAATACCTGGGCCTTGTACTTGACAAATAGCTTAATTGGAGATTAAATATAGAGGAAAGAATTAAGAAAGCAACAATAGCCTTTTACTAATGTAGTAGAATTTTTGGTAGAACCTGGGGACCCTCCCCCAAAATCATACTATGGATGTATACGGCTATAGTTAGACCCATACTGACTTACAGCAATCTAGTATGGTGGCCAGCTGTCAAAATCAAATCCACCAACTTAAAGGCAATCACCAAAGTGCATTGGCATCACCAGTGCAATGAGGACAACCCCAACGGCACGACTCGAGGCTATTCTCAACCTGCTACCGCTAGACATCTTTATACGCACATCAGCAGCCATTAATGCTATGAGAATTAATCAGTCAGCGAACTGGAAACCAAGTAGAACAGGTCACTCGATGATCCTACTCGATTACTTTGGCCTCATGCCCGTAACGGATTACATGACGCCATATTTAGACTTTGTAAGGCCTTTCTCTACCGCCTGCCCTAGCAGGGATGATTGGAAAAGCGGTCATATACCTAATGCCGAATCTATAGTCATCTACACAGATGGTTCAAAAATGAGCACTGGTGTAGGATCAGGTATCTTCTCCGACCCTCTAGGTGTATCAAAATCCATACGACTTCCACACCACAGCAGTGTTTTCCAAGCAGAGGTCTTAGCAGTGGCAACAGCTGCCCGTGAGTCTGCGGTAAGGGCAATACCGCCAGAAGGTATCGCCATCTTAATCGACAGCCAGGCAGATATAAAAGCGATTACTGCCATAGCAATTAAATCGAAGCTTGTGAAGTGTTGTCGAGAAGAGCTTAGGGTTCTTGGAACACAGAACAAGGTATCGCTATATTGGGTCCCTGGACACGAGGATATCCCAGGCAATGAGAAAGCCGACGAGCTGGCGAGAATCGGCTCAGCAGCCCCACCAGAACAAAATGACCACCCTGTGCGTATCCCGCCTTGCACACTCAAGCTCGCTGCAGGGAATAAAGCCATTGAGGAGGCGAACACAAGATGGAACTCCATGGAAACTTGCGCCATAACTAGGAAGCTATGGCCATCTTTCGACAAAGCAATGACCGAGAGAATCACCCGGAAAGATAGGAAATCCCTTTCCGCCCTCGTGGGCATCAGCACGGGGCACAACACTCTGCGGAGGAACTCTGTAGAGGTTGTGATGACGAGGAAGTTTTTGAGAACACAACCCACTTCCTGTGCCACTGTCCGAGTCTTCAACAGTCCAGGGAAAAGTTCCTTGGTAAATATTTTTTCCATGATCTCGAGGAACTCTCCGGCGTTTCGACAGAAAAGATGCTGAACTTCATCAAATCGTCAGGGTGGTTTGTATGCACAAATTAAGTGAAATGAAATGATTGAGTTAGTAGTTTTTAGTTTCATTGGGTAAGGGATTATTTTTTCCCTCATGGGTACCACAATGGGTCAACGCTGACCTGAGTGTGGCAGAGAGCGTCCCTCCCTGCCAGCCCACATACTTAACCTAACCTAATACGTGGGGCCTCAAACCAGATGTGGTGTATTAGATATATAAGGCGATGGTAAGACCTATTCTTACATATGGTGAAAGGTACATATATTAGTTTTCAAACCTCATTTAAATCCAGAGGGCAGCGTGCATGGGATCAATAAGAACAAAATCAATAATGGCTCAGTTTCATTCCGCTTGATCTAACTGAAGCAGTCTGATGGCCAAAACCGCTGTAAGGCTGAGGAAAGTCTGACTATAGTCATCGAACCCTTACGATCATGGGTCCATACGATCCCGATGAGAAGCTACCAACGAATCGACAGAAATTAATCACGTGAACCCAATACTATCATAGCACTCAGACTCTCTGGTCCATTGTACTAACAGGCAGGAACCTTTCTTTGGTGCAGTGGCTAGAAAAACTTCGATGCAATTCGTTTTCCTTTATACCCGGATGGCTGATGACTGCTATTCCCCGCTAGGGCTTGAACCTGTCAACTATACTTACTTACTTAGGTGGGGCTATAGTTCGAGGTGAACCTGGGCCTCAACCAACAAGCCTCTCAATTTGATCAATGATGGATCAATTTCCTGGCCAGCAACCGCACTAATAGGGGCCAATCGGGTTGTTAATAAAAGGTTTCAGATGTTCACACAGTATCGCAGATAATATCTTCCGTGCCATGTTGAGGAGACTGATGCCTCTTTAATTGGCAGCTTTGTTGGATTTCAGGTTGGATATTACTATCCTCACTTCGCTTTAATCACGTGGACGGACATTTTGATTATCGCCGTCTTTGTTGTATGGTTCATTCTGCCTGACAGCGGGATGTTGGGTGTTCGTCGCCATTATACAGTCTGCAGAAATAGTTTTTCCATATTCTCAGCATCGACTGTGTTTCTACTAAAGATTGTAAAAGATTGCAAAGTGATCCTGGGAGAGGCAATCGCTCGGCAACACCGTCTCCTGCTAACAGAAATTTTTATGAAAACACCAAAGAAAAACAAACAATTAAGGCTCTGAGAAAATCAAGTGGTAGAATCAGGACAAAGAAAAAGGCGAGGCTTTTGTTTTCGTAATGAAAATTACCTCTCTCACACCATCAACGGAGCTGAGGATGAAGAGTGCAGTGCACAAAATATGTGGGATTCCCTACAGCGAACTTGCTTAAGGAAGGCCAAATCACTGCTAGGAGCTTCAAAAGGCCACCATCAACACGCCAAAGAAACATGGTGGTGGAGTGATGAAACTAAGAAGGTGATAAATGAGAAGAAAACGACTTTCAAAGCTTGGTCAAAGTGCCCCTCTAATAAAAGTGACGAAAAAGTTCGCCTCGAAATGGAATACAGATGTTGCAAGAAAAAAACGAAGAAGAAGTGCGCCCAGCTTCAAGCAGAGAGTACGGAGGGCCTGTATCGGAAGCTGGAGAAAATATCTTCCACGGTTGCTGATGCAAATCAGGCTATCCAGAAGCTGCGAAGACACAATATGAACAAGAGCGCAACCGTCTTCAAAATAGCCGCCTTAAGGGATTTGCATATTGCATTGGTTGACTTTGAAAAGGCATTCAACAGACAACCACGAGATTTGATATGGGTGGTGCTAAGACATCGAGGGGTTCCAGAAACCTATGTACAGGTGATCATGGACATGTACGAAGGAGCAAAGACAAGAGTAAGATGCCCCGCTGTAGTGACCGAAGAGTTCTCAATCAAAGTTGGGGTGCACCAGGGAAGCGTTTTAACTCCTTTGCTCTTTATTACAGTCCTTGATTATCTGCTTGAAGGTAAAGTGATGGATCCCTAGGTACATCAGTTATTCTTTGCTGACGATGGAGCCATCATAAGTGAGGATCCTACATCCCTGCAACGAGCACTTGATGTGTGGGTGGACGCTCTGGAGGGAAATGGGTAGTAACGCATTAGTTCAAAAAAGACAGAGTACTTGTGCTGCCCGTTCTCTGATCCACTCAGGCCTATTCCAGATATTTATTTGAATGGAACAGTGCTTCCATGCGAAAAGTTCAAATACCTGGGATCTATGATCAATAGCAAAGCAACTTGTGATGACGACATCAATCATCGCGTAAGTGTAGGGTGGATGAAGTGGCGAGAAAACTCCGCTATCTTCTGTGACAGAAAAATGCCCCCTGAGTTGAAAAGGAAGGCTCTACACCGCAGTTGTGCGTCCAGCACTCACATACGGTTCACAATGTTGGACGATGTACAAAAAGTATGAGAGTAAATTAACGGCAGCTGAGATGAAGATGCTTCGCATGACAGCAGGAGTGACAAAGTTTGATCGAATAAGAAGTTCGAAGATCCATGGAAGCTTTCACATCAAGGAAACCATCGTACAAAAAATAGAGCGCGACCGGCTCAGCTGGTATTGCCACGTTCAAAGAAGAGATCATTTGAACCCTGTTAAAAAGGCAATATCTATGCACGTTCCAAAGACATCGCGATGTAGGAAAGGCAGGCCTATAAACGCCTGGATCAGACAAATGCGACGACATCGGCATTTCATTGGCCTCGAGTGATCCAAAGTCGGCGGGCCTACCGATATTTTCTGAGGTCAAATAGGTGAACCCCACAGGCGGATCAGTAGAAATGCGGTGAAGTGGGAGGGTTGTGATTCCTTGTTTTCGGATCATAACCTCGCTGATAAAAGGAAGAAGAAGAAGAAGAAGAAGAAGAAGAAGAAGACTGTGATTCTACTATGAGGTTTCCATTTTCATCTTACACATTTCCGTACGAGTTTTGCTTCTCTGTCACGTTCTTTTTACTTTTTAGTAAAACTTCCGTACATTGTTCCTGGAGTATAGGCTCTCAATATTCTCCATCGCGCTTCTCATGCTCTTTCTTCTTCTTTTGGAGAAGCCGGTGTTGTTGCTCTCGTCTTCCTCTGCAGCGTCGCTTTATATGCCTCTTATTTTGCTGCATGCACTCGCAGGCATTCTTCGTCAAACCAGGGATTTCGCGGTGGTGGGCTAGCAAACCCCAGCACAACACTCGCGGCGTTTTTGATGGCATGTTAGCAGCGTTGCCACAAGTCTTCGGCGGTTGATGCTGGCAGTATGGGTGTGATTGAGAGCTTTCGAGGTACGCGTTCAGCGAAGACTCTGGCGGTCTCTTGCAGCTTTTCGACGTTAAATTTGCTCACAGTGATTTTTCTTTGTTGCTCAGTTTGGGATATCCGCATTCGTACCTTGGCTACAACAAGGTAATATTCCGGGCCTATGTTGGCCGCTCGGATGGTCCGGACATCCAGATTAATGGAGACATATCTTGTGTCGATCGCAATATGTTCAACTTAGTTGATCGTTACATGATCATTGGGCCGCCATGTCTGCTTGTGAATATTGAGATGAGGAAACCATGTGCTTGTGCCATCAATTAACCTTAGTCCGTTATCAGACGTGGTATCGGGTAGGCTAGGTTTACCGACTGCCCTACCAAAGACGTCTTCCTTTCCTATTTTGGCGTTAAAATCGTATTGTGCGATTAGTATTTAGGACATTGTTCGTATGTTTTGTCAAGGAGTTCGTATAAACAATCTTTGGTGATAGGTCCTTTTCTTCTGAGGGGACATATCAAGCTTCTATTAGCGAATTTAGCCTTGATCTGGATTGTCATAATACGCTCGCTCACGTGTCGGTAGCTTAAGACTTCTTGCCTAAGTCTGCCGCGTATAGCATATCCGCATCCAAATAAGCACTGCTTGTTGTCTCTGTAGCAATCACCGTAGTAGATGTCACAGTTTTTCATCCTCTTTTTGCCCGGTCCATCCCATCGCACTTTCTGGATGGCGGATATTTTTGCTGCAACCTAGGACCTCTGCTAATTATTCGACTGCACGCGGTCTGTTAAGAGTTCGAACGATCCGAAGGTCATTGTCCTTATTCAGGGTTATCGTCAATAAATTTTCGCTCGGAATTTTTCCCCCGAACAAAAATCAGGTATCTTCAAAAATAAGGAAAAAATTCATCAGGAACAAATTAAATATCACGATTGGGTTGAAAATTCTCCTGAGTTGTCATTCATGATACCTATTTCTTTTCCGCGGAATTATTTCCTCTTTTTTGAAGAAACCTAAATTTTGTTCGGGGGAATAATTATTCACAATAACCCTGATTTCGTTTGCCGGGGTCGTCTTCAATTAAACCGTTCCTTATCCGAGGATAATTTTTTTTTTGCATGGTAGGGAAGTTAACCCGGCGGCACAACCCCGAACCTAGAGAGTCAGTTCCGGGCTCCTCGGTCACCATCTCTATTCTTGACTTATATTGAAAATTCCTAACTGGCCTATAATCCGAATGTGTCGAAGCAGCTGGCGCAAGGTTTTCAATAAGTTCAACCTAACAGGACCTGTAAACGCCACCGTTGACTCCATCTAGAGAATTCACCCCTGCCGTCTGAAGCAAGAAGAAGTACTCTAGTAAAAGAGCACTTTCCCTCCTTTTTTAATCTGCTGCCGCCAAGGACCCTCCAAATGTGGTTCGTTACCTATTTCCCAGACCAAGGTACTAAGCACCCAGCCGTCACCACGTGGAGGTTAAGAGTTAGAGTTGGTAGGCCCCAGCTAAGTGGAAACACTTGTGTTTTCATATAATCGCACACACTACCGTTGCCTGCATTGCGATTGATCGGGAAACTACTGACTGCCCAAAACTTGGCTTGGGCCAGTAGCGCAACAATCAAGTTCATGATGAAGTGCTTACTTTACCTCCTAGTGGTGGTCCCCGGGCAACTATACGTATGTAAGTGCGGGTTGTCGAGGGCCTTGATTCTAGGCTAGGTAACGTGGGCCAGCAACCTGCGTTACTGAAAACCGACCGCTACAGAAACCGACACTATGCCTCGCATAAGGAATGATCACATGTTGACGACTTTTGGCGATTATACCCGGACAAAGATAGGTTTCTGGAATGCAAAGACGCTCCTCGACTCGGAAAGAGAAAGTCCTTACAATGCCAGATTCCTCATGCGATATCAATTGGACATTTTGGGGGTAAGTGAAGTAAGATGGTTAGAAGCGGGCGAGTACCAGTCTCCAACGCGAAACACTGTACTACTCTATTCTGGAAGACTATCCGGAAGTACGAGGGAATATGGAGTCAGACTACTGCTAACAACAACAGCACGCAAGGGCCTAATTTCCTGGCAGCCTCATGGTGATAGGATTTTGACGGCCAGATTCCGGACTAGAGTACGACGCGTCACCATCATACAGTGTTACGCCCCAACGAATAGTTCGTCTGAGGACGAAAAGGAGAGCTTCTACAATCTCGTAAGCGCCGTCTTCAACACAACACCAAATGGAGACATTGTCATAGTGATGTGGGATTTGAATGCCAAGGTAGGCAACGACAACGAAGGGCTCAAACATGTAATCGGGAAGCATGGACTAGGCAACCGCAATGACAACGGCGAAAGGTTTGCGGATTTCTTTTATGCCAACCGCCTTGTGATAGGTGGCACCATGTTTGAGCGCAAGACCTGCCACAATGTCAGCTGGGTTTCCAATGACAGGCAAGCAACCTCCAACCAAATTCACCATTTTGCTATCAGCCGCCGCTTTAGAAGTACTCTCCTGTACGTCCGAAACAGGCGAGGGGCAGATGGGGGGATAGTACGTGATCACCATCTTATGATAGCTACTCTCGAACTATGCACTGCTGCAGTTTGAAGATCACACGACAACACAAGAATGCCCACGTTCAACATCGATAGACTTAGTAATCTCAGTGCGGTGCGCCAACAATTAAGGGAGCACTTTTCGCAAGGTTTGGAAGCAATCAGCAGCTCAATGCCCGCAACCATCCAAGACCATTAGTATGCTGTGAAAAACGTTTTTACATCTGGTGCTGAAAGAATTGTCGGTCGATCGCAGGGAAGACATAGGGCGTGGCTTTCCGAAGATACCTGGAGACGGATTGACGAACGAAAACAGCTGAAAGCTCGAGTTGCAGCTACCCCAGCAGCAGGGAGAAGCGAGCTAGAGTCCCTATATCGCATGAAAATGAGAGAAGTTCAGCGTAGTGTGCGACGTGATAAGCGCAACTACATCAATGCGCTGGCTACAGAAGCAGAAGAAGCTGCACGGAGGTGCGACAGCAGGATCGTCTACAGAATCACGAAAGAGCTGACAGGTGGTCGCAGCTCCAGCCAACACCCAGTGAAAAGCCTAGTCGGCTCCTTGCTCATTTCGGATGAGGACCAGTTCAAGAGATGGAAAGAGCATTTTGCTACGGTTTGGAACCGTGTATTCGCCAGCGATATGCTCCCAAATCAGACTGAGATGCCCGAGGTGAGAAGCTCCCGAATACGCACCACGACTCCCAGTAAAGATGAGATCATTACCGCGATCAAGGCACTCAAAACCAACAAGGCGGTAGGACTTGACGGTATTCCAGCAGAGCTCTTACGAGCAGCGCCCACAACATCGGCTGAGCTTCTGCTTCCACTTATAGATAGAGCTTGAGAAGCTGAGAGCTTTCCTAACGAGTGGAAAAAGGGAATGATCGTCAAGCTTCCTAAGAAAGGAAATTTAATGCAGTGCGGAAACTGGAGGGGTATCTGCGTGCTGTCTGCTGTAGCTAAGATAATAGCTAAAATCATCCTTGAGCGAATCAAACAACATCTCGAAGACACACTCGATGTCGAACAAGCAGGTTTCCGCTCTGGATCCTCCTGTGCCGACCACATCAACACCCTGCGGATTTTCATCGAACAGTGTGTTGAATATTGATCATCACTGCACCTGCTGTTCATGGATTTTGAGAAGGCGTTCGATAGTGTCAACAGGGAGTTTATTTGGCGAGCCTTACGCAGGAGAGGCATTCCCGATAAACTAATTGCTATTATCAAAGCTACATATGAAGGCTCCAAATGTCACGTTCTGCACAGGGGAAGGTTGTCTGAGAAATTTGAGATCCAAAGTGAGGTAAGACAATGCTGTATCCTTTCACCAATATTATTCCTATTCGTGATTAGCGATGTGCTTCATGCAGCTTTGTCGACGGGAAACGGAGGAATTCGATGGACTCTTACATTCCAACTGAAACATCTTGACTACGCAGACGATATATGCTTACTCTCCCACAGAACCACAGAACAGACCTCCACCAAATGACACCAGGTGTGGAGAGGGAGGCAGGTGTCGTCGGGCTAAAAATTAATACAGCAAAAACTAAATTATCAGCCTTGGAACAAACTCATCGGCTCAAATATGCATTGCTGGACAACCGGTAGAGAGAGTAGAGGATTTCCAGTATCTTGGGAGTATTGTCTCGACCGATGGTGGTACCGAACTGGATATAGCCAACAGGATCGCCAAAGCAAAGTCCGCGTTCGGGATGTTGTCCAAAATATGGCGAAGCAATGCAATCAGTTTGAGCACCAAAATAACACTGTTCCGCTCCAACGTTGAATCCGTGCTGCTATATGGTTGCAGCCCGTGGAGAGTGACCACTACTATCACCAGAAAGCTGCAAACGTTCATTAATAGGTGCCTACGCAATATCTTAAGGATTTTCTGGCCCAATCGTATCTCTAACGAACACCTTTACGAGAGAACGGGTCAGGAACCAATAGACACAACCATCCAACGGCGGAAGTGGCAGTGGATTGGTCACACGTTCCGAAAGGGTGACAGTTCTATAGCGAACCATGCTATGTAATGGAACCCTCTTACTCAGGATGGCAGAAGACATGGTGGTCCGAGGAGAACATGGCGCAGAAGAGTGGAGAAGGAGGCACGGCAGTTAGGGAAAAGTTGGGGAGAACTCAGACACATTGCCAGAAACCGTAGACGATGGCGCGTAGGCGTAGTAGAAGCCCTAGGACCCACAAGGGGATACAGGACATAAGTAAGTAAAGTAAAGTAAAGTATACACTACCGTTTGGCCGCATTCTTTTAACGTATTGGTGTTATTGTATCCTTTAAGAGGTATGTGGTACGATATCTATCCACACTTGGACGGATGGTTTGTTCAAATGATGAGCAATCTAAGTGCGTCAATCTAAGTATTCCATTGATACACAAAAATATTGTCTGGTAAATTACGGCCATTTTCGAAAGCATCATCTGCGTCAAAAATGCAATTGCAGCTTGTTCTTAAACGCAAACTGCAAAAGTCAACTGTTCGAAAACGCAAATACGAGTTTTAACTGCATTAGCATTGTGTTCGATAATGCAGTTTGCTTAAGTCACTTGTTCGAAAACGTCATCTGCAGCGTAGCTGTGCAGTACAAATTTCGAGGTGATAGCCAAAAATTTCGTCGCGCCGTGGCGAAAAATAATTTTCGCTATACATTTCCTACGGGATCCATTTTGTTTGGTTTTACTTTTGTTCGAAAACGTCAAATGCGCTTGGAAAAAAAATTATTTGAAGTTCATCAAAAACCATTTGCTCAAGCGAGACGATTGCAACTTTTGTGTCATAAAATGACGATCAATTGACGGTCAATTTGACTTTGATTTGACGGATTCTAGACGAATTTATTTCAATGCTCGTTCTTTTGTGTAAATCTGAGGTCGAGTAATGCCAAAGAAGACCTGCCACCATATTTAGCACTTTATTGTGTAAAGCTTTACTTGTAGTTGAGAATTCTCTGTTAATAAAGCGACAAGAAAGAGGTTTTACAGAGTCTTCGAATCTAACCCGGAGGGACGACGCAGTAGATGACTTCCTCACCGTGGGTGGCACGCATAAGTGCAAGGGGACCTCAATCAACTTGAATTGCGCAACTGGAGGTAGATAATTAGCTATAGACCGAACTAAATGGAGAGACTTGTTGGTTGAGGCCTAGGTTCAAATAAGTAAGAGAGAGGTTTTTCTGGTATGTTCTTGGAGTACCATCTCAGAGTCCAAATGCACTCAAAAGCACTTAACGGACGATGCCCAAATTGTATCCGCCCCATTAAACCTTAACTGGACAGGTAATTCAAGTGAGCTGGACAGTTAAACTCTGCTAGGCTAAATCGAATCAATTAACCCCCATATATAATTTTATGTTTACGATTTTTATATCAAAAAATCTCATTATTCAATCATTTTTATTCCAAACAGGTGCCACCTAGATTTCCAAAATTTTAAATGCGGCATATCACAAAAAACAATCTTCAAACGAAACTCTGACACCAAATGCATAACTAAGAATGCTCCAACTGTGAGGTCATCACTCCATTCAAACTTCAATCCAAACGTACGTCCATCGTACGTTCTACAATTTGTAGTTAATTATAAGTTTATTACCACAAATTTGCGCTCCATTTGGCAACCGTCCAAATTGCCAATCAGTCACAATTTGTACGCAAAGTGATTTGTATTCTCTTTTTGGTATCAAAAACAATACCGCTAAGCAGCATGAAGGGAAATATGTAAATTTAAAAAGATATACATTAAAGTCTTTATTTTCTACCATCGATATCAATATATACATGCTGGAGGAGAAGTACTCCGAATATCAGTGCATTAAGGAAACTAAACAGACTGGTTCGACTCGCGTTCGAATAGATGACTGTTGTACCGCGACTGGTACTACTCGCACTGTAGGTGTGTGAACTTTGGGTGATTTCGTTGAGGAAGTCTTCTTCGACTTCATCGTCGTATTGAATATCAGATTCAGTAGAATAGTTCGGTAACTCAACTGTTGGGAGAACAAGAGGGAAATTATGTTAATAAGACGAAATTTTAAAATATCCCATTTAGTAAATACCTTCACCACCAGTAGCGAATCTCACAATCTTACTGTTGTCGCTCCAACCGAATCGGTTCCGGGCCAGAACCGCAACCTCGTACACACTCGCTGGTTGAAGTCCACGGAGGTTGTAAGATGTGGTGTGGATCGGACCTGTGATAACAAGAAGGGAAATTATTTGAGGGAATTTTTTTTTAGACGTTACAAATTTAAATTTTAAAAACACGTAATCTGTTTCATTTTGAAATGGATTCACCACAATGAAACATGTTTAAGTTTTAGTTCATGGACTTAGTATTATTGGGAGTAATGGAAAATTATAGCCTTTTCTAAAAAGTAAAAGTATGGTTAGATGCACACGGTGGGAGAGGTATTTTTGTTTTTAAGAGAGATGGGGTAACAGGGCCGGCCATGACCCACGAAGCACTGCGACCTAACGAAAGAACATTCCAATGTGAGAGTATTTGCTTACGCTCCCAGTGATATGACTCTCTCTTTATCTGACTGGTAGCTAGACCGCAGAAGGGTTCTGGTCCAATGAGAGGAGATTGGGCGCCTAGTCTGGTTCTCAGCTCATCAGTCGCTTCGTTACCAGGGATGCCCTTGTGTCCGGAGACCCACATTCATTTGATTTTATTGTGTGCAGCGAGCTACAAAAGAATTTGGTGACAATTCCAAGAAAGATTAGACTCAGGAGGTAAAAGCGTTGAGTGTTGCTTGGCTATCTGACATTATATTTATATGTGATCTTCGGAGGTTTCTTCCAATGCATTCTCTGGTGCAGAGTTCGATAGCATAGATCTCTGCTTGGAAGATAGTTGTGTATTGACCTAGTGGTGTAAAGAGTTTGTAGTTGGGACCAAAGATACCAGTTCCAGCCCCATTTGACATTTTTAAACCGTCAGCGTACGAGTTGAGTTGCAACAGAAATTTTTATGAAGACTCCAAAGAAAAACAAACAATCAAGAGTGCCTGAGAAAATCAAGCGGTACAATCTGGACAAAGAAGAAGGCGAGGCTTTCGTTTTCGTGATAAAAAATGACCGCTCTCACGTCATCAACGGAGCCGAGGATGAAGAGTGTAGAGCAAAAAATATGTGGGACTCCCTACAGTGAACTTGCTAAAAGAAGACCAAATCACTGCTAGGAGCTTCAAAAGGACATCACCAACACGCCAAAGAAACATAGTTGTGGAGTTATGAATCTAAAGAAGTGAAAATAAAAAAAAATCGGCTTTCAAAGCTTGGTCAAAGTGCCTCTCTAATAATAGAGACGAAAATGCTCGCCTCGAAGTGGAATACAGATGTTACAAGAAGAAAGCGAAGAAGTGCGTCCAGCTTCAAGCAGAGAGTAAGGAGGGCCTGTATCGGGAGCTGGAGAAAATATCTCCCCCTGGTTGCTGATGCAAATCAGGCTGTCCAGGAGCAGCGACGACGTACTATGAACAAGAGCGCAACCATCTTCAAAACAGCCGCCCAAAGAAGGACGACTTATCAGGAGATTCGTTCACAAAAGTTAATTAACAATGCTCATGGCCAGCTCCTTCCGGATGACGACAAAATTCTACAGAGGTGGCGGCGGTATTGTGAACGACTTTTAAATGAATAGTTTCCTCAGCTATACTTTCCAAGAGCCACCCCTAACTGTGAAGAAATACCCGACATTATAGTCGAAGAAGTTAGTGAGGCGGTCAAATACTCAAAAAAACGAAAAGCGGTTGGGCCAGACGAGATGCCCTCTGAGTTCCGGAAAAAGATGGGAGACATCGGGTTCAGATGGCTCAGAATTCTCATTTCCAAATTTATGAGATGTGATCCAATACCCAATCAATGGAGGGAAAGTTACCTTCTCCCTGTGTACAAAGGGAAGGGCGATCCGCGAAACTATGATAATTACCATTCGATCAAGCTGATGTCACACACCATGAAGATCGTTGAGCGGGTATTAAGTGACCAACTGTGAAAACAATACGGCTATCTGATGATCAGTGCAGGATTATAGCGGGTAAATCACCACAGATGCAATCCAAAGTATAAGGATCGTAATAGAAAAACATGGTGATTCCGTAAAGGATATGCACATTGTATTGGTTGACTTTAAAAAGGCGTTCGACAGACAACCACGAGATCTGATATGGGTGGCGCTAAGACATCGAGGGGTTCCAGAAAGCTATGTGCAGATTATCATGGACATGTACGAAGGAGCAAAGACAAAAGTAAGATGCTCCGCTGGAGTGACCAAAGAGTTCCCAATCAAAGTTGGGGTGCACCTGGGCAGCGTCTTAAGTCCTTTGCTCTTTATTGCAGTCCTTGACTATCTGCTTGAAGGTAAAGTGACGGACCCCAAGAGAACATTAATTATTTTTCCCTGACGATGGAGCCATCATTAGTGAGGATCTTACATCCCTGCAACGAGCACTTGATGTGTGGGTGGACGTTTCGGAGGGAAGTGGGTATCGCATTAGTTCAAAATAGACAGAGTACTTGTGCTGCCCGATCTCTGATCTACTCAGGCCTATTCCAGACGTTTATTTGAATGGAACAGTGCTTCCCAAGTGTGAAAAGTTCAAATATCTGGGATCTATGGTCAATAGCAAAGCAACCTGTAATGACGACCCCAATCATCGCGTAAGCGTAGAGAAAATTCCGCTATCTTCTGTGGCCGAAAAATTCCACCTAAGTTAAAAGGAAGGCTTTACACTGCTGTTGAGCATCCAGCGTTCACATAAGGTTCACAATGTTGGACAATGTATAAAAACTATGAGAGTAAATTAACGGCAGCTGAGATGAAGATGCTTCGCATGACAGCAGGAGTGACAAAGCTTGATCGAATGAGAAGTTCGAAGATCCGTGGAAGCCGTCACATCAAGGAAACCATTTTACGAAAAATAGAGCGCGACGGGCTCAGTTTAGAGAAGAGATCATTTGAAGCCTGTTAAAAAGGGCAATATCAATAAACGTTCCAAATACATCGCGGGGCTGAAGAGGCAGGCCTATAAACGCCTGGATCACACAAATACAACGACTGAGTGGGCTCAGTAAGCCAGTAATTACAAGATCACTGGCGAAGTACCACAGGGGTCAGTGCTAGGTCCCTTACTCTGGAACGTCATGTACGATGGGATCTTGCGCCTTCCAATACCCGAGGAAACAAAAATTATCGGATTTGCGGACGACATTGCAATCGTCGTAACTGGCAAACTACTGGAAGAGGTTGATCAGATAAGTAACTCTACAATTAGGACCGTACAGAACTGGCTGAGTTCAGCTGGCCTCACGGTTGCAGAACATAAAACGGAAGCGGTTCTTATAAGCAGCAGGAAGAAGGAGGAAACGTTAAATATTACTGTGGATAGCCACACAATAACATCGAAGCCCCACATAAAATACATCGGATTCATATTAGATACGAGGCTATCCTTCAACCTCAAGAGTGTGTCTCACAAAGCAGCGAATGCCAGCGCTGCCCTCGCATGAATCATGCCTAATACAGGAGGCCCTAGGCACAGGCAAAGATTACTTTTGGCCAGAGTAACAGCATCTATAATCCTTTACGCCGCATCAATCTGGGCGAGAGCCACGACGACTAAAACAAATAGAAGTAAGAGTATGCTGCGCATACCGTACCACCTCCAGCGATGCAGCCTATGTGATAGCAAAAATGCTACCAATAGACATCTTGGCAGAACAGCAGCGACGACAATATGAATTGAGATGCTCAGAACAAGGGTAGACTGCTCCAACCAGCGAAATATAGTACAACAGATGTATTTAGGAATACAGAGCATAGGAGAGTGGCAAGAACGCTGAAACGCCTCCGAAAAGGGTAGGTGGACGCATGTGCTCATACCCCAGAAGACCGAAGTGAAGTAGGATTTCATCTTACTCAGTTGCTGACAGGTCATGGATGCTTCCGTTCATACGTGCAAAAATACAAGCATGGCGACAGTCCCTACTGTCCACGATGTGCTGACTGCATTGAAAACGCCGAACATGTGTTTTTTCGATGTCCATGGTTTCTAGACGAGAGAAAAACACTGAGGCGGAATTTAGGCGTAGCACTAACCCCCGAAAACATAGTTGGTGAAATGCTTAAGAGCCAAAAAGCTTGGGATGCACTCACTGAAATTGCCAAAAATATCATGAGCAAATTAAGAATATTGGAACGTGAGGCAAAATAGTCCAACAGGACTAACACGATTCCAAATGACATCTAAGTCAGAAACCTCCCTACGATAAAATGCCAAGAAGGCGGTACCGTAGGGAGAAAGAGTAAGAAGGGAGAAGGGGTTAGTGGGTATAAGTCCCACACTGTTACTGAGTACGGGCTCAGTTTCGTCTTTTGAATATAACCACCTCCCAGCGCAAAAAAAAAAGTAACCTAGTGATCCAAAATCAGGACGGCTGCCGATATTTTCTGAAGCCAAATAGGCGAAACCCAGAAGCGAATAAGTAGAAATACGGTGAAGTGGGATGGTTATGATCACTTTTTTCGGATCATAACCTCGCCGAAATAGGAAGAAGAAGTGTACTAGTTGAGTTAAGGTGTTGTTAGAGCGATTTGAGGAAAATCCCAATAGCTGTGGTCCGGGATGGTGGTGGTTGAGATGGATTCTTTTCGACATGGAGTCTGAAAAACATACTGCTGGAGAAGAAAGTAGAGGAATTTTCTCAAGAATCTCTATATGACCAACTAAATTGGAGTTTGCGGTGTTGCATAAAAGGTGAATGTTAAGAGTACTGGCGGCCGCAGTCTTCATAATATTTATGTGTAGGGGTGGAAAGTTTAAGAGAACTTCCAGCACAGCTGTTGGGCAGGTGTGCATTGCGCCCGTAATACCTACACAGTCTTTGCAAAGTGGATAACAGCTTGATTAACTTTTCCCACCATACTAGCGAAGCATAGGCTATTGTAGGGATGACGATTGTGGTATACGTCCAGTGGATCATTTTCGGATTCAATCCCCATTTTTTGCCGAAAAACCTCGCCTTCTCAGTGATTATGTCTATATGACGTTTCCAGTTTAATTTGTGGTGTAGAGTAATCCAAAGATATTTTGTTTCTTTTGAGAAATCAATTTGTTCTTTATTTAGTGATAGTGCTTGAAAGCTTAAATTTCTCGTCCTAGTGAAAGATATGATTACGGTTTTTGTTGGGTTAACCGATAGTCATTCTGACTGGATTCAATTATTTACTTCATTTAGGGCATGTTGCATTTGTTTAGAAACGCTGGATTCATATTTGCCACTAGCTATTATGACTACATCATCTGCGTAGCCTTGGGTAATAAATCCGGAACTATTGAGGTTGTTTAGTCTTAAGGATCACTTCTTACTTACTTACTTAGATGGCGCTACGGTCCGGGGTGGGCCTGGGCCTCAACCAACAAACCTCTCCAGCTAGCACGATTACGAGCCAACTGCCTCCAGTTGCGCACGCCAAGTTGGTTGAGGTCCCCCTCCACTTGTTTGCGCCACCTACCGCGAGGTCGTCCTCTACTGCGTCGTCCATCCGGGGTGGATTCGAAAACTTTCTTAGCGGGAACGTTGGGCTACATCCGCTCTAAATGACCCAGCCATCTCAGTCGCTGTATGTGAACTCTTCTGGCTAAGTCGATGTCCTTGTACATGCCGTATAGCTCGGCATTGTACCTTCTCCTCCACTCACCGTCTATGCAGACGGGACCAAAGATCGCTCGAAGAACTTTTCTCTCGAAATAACCAAGGGCATCCTGATCCGGTTTTGTCAAAGCCCATGCCTCTGCGCCATACAGCAGGACTGGGATGATTAGTGTCTTATAAAGAGTTACCCTAGTAGTTCGAGATAGGGCTTTGTTACTCAATTGCCCTTTTAGCCTATAGAAACAACGATTGGCAAGAGTAATTCTTCGTGTGATCTCCCTACTGATGTCATTTGCGGAGTTCACCATAGAGCCTAGGTAGACAAAATCCTTTACTACCTCAAAATTATATCTGTCTATTGTGGCGTTCTGTCCAAGACGCCGATGTTGGGTGTCCTTTTTTGTAGACAGCATATATTTTGTTTTGCTTTCATTGACCACTAGACCCATCTTTGCTGCCTCGATCTCAATACTCGTAAATGCCCCATTGCCGGCCCGCTGAGTTCTTCCGATTATGTCAATGTCATCGGCATAAGCGAGTAGATGCACAGACTTGTAAAAGATTGTACCTCCGGTGTTGGCTTGTGAGTTTCGTACAATTCTCTCAAGTACTATATTAAAGAGATCGCATGATAGCGCGTCGCCTTGTCTAAGACCTTTCCTGACATCGAACGGTTCGGTGATGTTCTTACCAACTTTGATGGAGCAGCGAGAGTTCTCCATCGTCATTCTGCACAAACGGACGAGCTTGGCAGGGATGCCAAGACTAGACATGGCTCTGTATAACTCCTCTCTATACACGCTATCATAGGCAACTTTGAAATCGATGATTCGGTGGTGCGTATCGATTTTGTATTCATGGGTTTTTTCCAAGATCTACCGTAATGTGAATATTTGGTCAATGGTGGACTTCCAGGCATGAAACCGCACTGATAAGGACCTATCAGGTTGTTGACGATCTGTTTTAGACGTTCACATAATACGGCAGACAGGATTTTATATGCGATGTTGAGGAGACTTATACCTCTGTAATTGGCGCAGTTCAGAGGGTCTCCTTTCTTCAGGATCGAGCAAACGATGCTCAGGTTCCATTCATCGGGTATACTTTCGTCCGACCAGATTTTACAGATGAGCTGGTGCATGCTCCTTACCAACTCATCTCCTCCTGTCTTGAAAAGTTCAGCGGCAAGGCCGTCGGCTCCAGCAGCTTTGTTGGATTTGAGTTTAGATATCGCTATCCTCACTTCATTCTGATCGGGTTGACGGGAATCTTGACTGCCATCGTCACTGTTGAATGGCTCATTCTGCCTGACAGCGGAATATTGGTCATCATCGCCGTTTAACAGTCTGCAGAAGTGCTCCTTCCATATCCTCAGCACCGACTGCGATTCCACTACTATGTTGCCATTTTCGTCCCTGCAGGCTTCTGTTCTGGCTTTGAAACCCTGGCATGTTCTTTTTACCCTTTGGTAACATTTTTGAACATTATTCCTCAATCTCCTCGATCGAGCGCTTCTCATGCTCTTTTTTCTTCTTTCTGAGAAGTCGATGTTCCTCTTTTCTCCTGCGCACGTAGAGCACGTAAGCAGCTCTAGTCCTTCTATGCAGCGCCGCTTTGTACGCCTCTTGTTTTGCTGCATGTGCTTGCCGGCATTCCTCATCAAACCAGGGGTTTCGTTGTGGTGGTCGAGAGAAACCCAGTACATCAGAGGCGGCATCTCTGATGGCTTGTTGGCAACGCTGCCACTGGTCTTCCGCATTTGCTGCTGGCGGCATAGGACTAAGATTGAGATTAGAAGAAACACGATCGGCAAAGGTTCTGGCGGTCTCTTGCGATTGTAGCTTTTCGACGTCAAATTTCCTCACAGAATTTCGTTGATTTCGCTCCGTTGTGGATATCCGCATCCGTACCTTGGCTACAACTAGGTAGTGATCCGAGTCCTAGTTGGCTCCTCGGAAAGTCCGGACACCCAGAATACTGGAAGAGTGCCTTGCGTCGATCGCAATGTGATCGATTTGGTTGACGATTTTTCGATCAAAGGAGAGCCATGTTCCTTTGTGAATATCGAGACGTGGGAACCGCGTACTAGCTACAACAAAGTTTCGCCCCGCCGCAAAGTCGATTAGCCTGAGTCCGTTGCCGCATGTGTTGTCGTGCAGGCTGTGCTTTCTGACCACGCTACTAAAGACTTCCTCTCTTCCTAGCTTTGCGTTAAAGTCGCCTAGGATAATTTTAACGTCGTGGCTAGGGCATTGCTCATACGTCTTGTCCAAGAGCTGGTAGAAGTCATCCTTTGTCGCGTCGTCCTTCTCCTCGTGAGGGGCGTGAACGCATATTAGGCTAATGTTGGCAAATTTAGCCTTGATACGGATAGTCATGAGGCGCTCGTTCACATGCCGGAAACTCAAGACTTCTTGCCTAAGTCTGTCTCCAATGACAAATCCGCACCCGAATAGACGCTGTCCTTTTTGTCTGTAGCAATCGCCGTAGTAGATGTCGCAGTTTTTCATACTACTTTTGCCCGGCCCATCCCATCGCACTTCTTGGATGGCGGTAATGTCTGCTTTGAGACACTCTAGGGCCTCCGCAAGTTGTTCGGCTGCACGTGGTTTGTAGAGGGACCTAACATTCCATGTGCAGACACGAAGATCGTTGTCCTTTTTACGTTTGCATGGGTCGTCAACAGTAAGATCATCCGTATCCGAGGCTGTTGGTTGCTTCGTAACCAAAAGTTTTTTACGTGGTAGGGAAGTTAACCCGACGGCACAACCCCCAACCTGGAGGGCCAGATCCTTTTTTTTTGTACCCCTAGGACAATAGGCCGGATACACCGATGTCAGTAACCCACTTCGGGGATATGAGCGCTGCCGTTGGCCCATTAAGGGTTCATCCGCCACCATCTCTTTTTCAATACCCTGACGTAGTATTGAAAATCCTTACAGACCTCAGCTCCAAATATGTTGAAGTAGCTCCGGTAAGGTATCCGCTGGTCTGTAGACGTCACCGTTGATTCCATCGAGAGAATTCATTCGCCGCACGTTCTCCTTCTAAGGACCTCTTGCTAGACTTCTGAGACGCATATTTCAGCCGATCAGGTCAACAAGAGATGCCTCGTCCGGTTAAACATATGCACGCTGAAGTTCACCCAGATGTGCTAACGCAGGTCCGAGTGTTCAGCTACCCATATATCGTCAGACTCAGCATACGCTCATCGTTAGTTCACTATCAGATAGCTATCCAGCGGGTACCACGGGGAGGTGATGATGCGATTTTGCCCACCAAGGATCACTTCACAATACCCCAAAAACCTTATAGTAACTTCCATAAAATTTGTTGGCAGTAACACAATAATATCCGCTTCGCTATTCTATTCAAATTCTTCGTAAGATATTCGGTCCCGCTTGCGTTAACGAGTTTTAGAGGAGAAGATTCAATGACGAGCTATACAGCGACATCGACCTAAAAAAAACTGCACATTGGACGTTTGAGATGACTAGGACATGTAGACCGAATGAACATCAACGCTCCGGCCAACAGAGTGTTTGAATCTAACCCAGAGGGACGACGCAGTAGATAATCTCCTCGCCGTAGGTGGTGCGCACAAGTTCAACGGTAGCACAACCAACTTGGAGTGCGTAACTGGCTGCAAATAAGCTGAACACTTCTGTCCTTAACAATGGATTTACCAAATTCTCTTCTATTGTACGGGAAAACAGTAAGCGACCACCGTGGTAGAATGCAAACCTCGTTGCAAAAGCAGGAAAGAATTCAATGTAGCCAAAGGCAATAAACTGGGCACAGACTGGGAAATTCACCTCTTCCTGGAAAGCCGTTTTAAAAGGCTGCCTGGCGCTTGTTTCCATATCTGTAGCTTGAGCTGATGTTAAGTGGTCTGGTCAAAATCAGGGAAATTTTTTCAAACTCTTCTGAAGGATCCAAGGCCAAAAAGCTTAGCCTTTTCTCTCCAACAAATTCCCGAGCTATCCAAAGCTGTACAAATTATCACACGCCTACCAAAATGGTAAGTCAGTTGAACGGTCAGGCACTCGTTCCCTCACCCTATCGGAAAATCACTCTCCCTCAAGGAGTTCACAATGGTGTCATTCCGGGACATTTAAGGGGCGTTCGACAGGGGATAGTAGTGGTATCAAAATGGACCTATGTTGGTTTAGGAGCATCTCATGGAGAACCATTTGCTATCTATCAATGTATCTGTCTATCTATCTGTACTGTAAATCCATACGATAAATATATGAAATAGCTCACATGTGTTTATAACTGACTTCAATTGGCGGGCCTGACTTCAAAACGGAACATCTTACTAGTAGCTTCCTATCTGAACATCTACTGTCGATGGTGACTAAACGTTTGCATCACTAGCAATGAAACTCAGTCACATTCATTGTCACCATGACCATTGCCATATGTGTGCTAGTCTAGTCCTCGTGATATACTGCTTTGGCTTTGAAAACCACAGTTCATGGTTAAAATTTCAGCGCCATTGGCACTTTTAATTAATCGCATAAATTTAAAACCACATTTGGTAACCCACCCAATTGAACTTACCCTCTGACAGTTCCGAAGGGATCGTAAACTCCGTCCATTCAATGGCAAGTGCTCTGTTCTGTGGTGTCACACTTCCTAAGAAAAAAATAAAATCCCAAGATGAATGAGATGTAGACATGTAAACAACCCATCCGCAAGTATTTATCAGTCCATAGATCATTCCGACTTACCCGATGGAATTTGTCGGAATTTCAACTTGAATTCCATGATCGGCGACTGGCTCTCTGTCTGCCAGATCAGATTATGTGCCGTCGGACTCTGTACCGCTGGGTTTATCTTGAAAACACATGGCATGGGCCGCCCTGTCAAATCGATCGCCACCCCCTTGAAACCGATCTTGTTTTCCGCCCGACACTCATACACCCCCAGATCGGAATCTTTGACCGTCTTGATGATCAGAATGTGCTTCGATTCGGTATAGTAGTGCGTCAGCGAACGATTCGAATCCAGTTCACTGTCATGACGTGCTATTCTAGAATCTGCTGTAACTGGTACTCCATGATGGAACCAATGGACCGTAGCAGCTGGTGCTGCTTCTACCAGACACTCGAGATGGGCACGCATGTTGATTTTCGTGTGAACCACTGGATGGATGGCTTGAACTTCCGGGCTAACTGTAATGCAGAAGAAAATAATGACAAAGATAAAAAAAGGAATTCTCTCTAATGACGCAAGAAATAATGCCTGTTATACTCACAGAGAACATTCAAGTGCACTCCGGCAATTGCAGGTTCACCAACACCGTTCGTTGCTAGACATTCGATAGGACCAGACATGTCACGAGACTTTACTTCAACTACATGGTTCTGTCGATTGCCAACGTGATAGTTCTCAATAGAAATACCATTATGGCGCCAGGTGATAGCAGGCAGAGGAACGCCCCTCGCTTCGCACACTATTTCGAATATGGATCCAACGGGGAGTTCAAGGAATCCACTTGGCTGCGAGATCACCGTGGGGGAATACTGAACCTCGATTGCGTGAATTTGCACAGCATGACCAGAGCTGGCCATTATTTCGCAGTAGTATTCACCCGTGTCTTCCGCTTGCACGTTAGACACTTGCAGACTTCCGTTCGACCACAGGTGAATGCGTTCCGGTATCGGACTTTCTGGATGACGGGAGTCAACTAATGGTACATCGTCCCGATGCCATCGCACATAACGATAGGGAGCTGTGAGAAGAAACAATAAAAATAAAACGAAATGAATTTGCGTGCATGGTGTGTAATGAGCGTAAAACAAGAGGAAGTTGTGCAAAGTTGCAATGGTATCTAGGTTGCGGATCTGCATTCAGTAACATCAAAAGAATGCTTAGCAGTAAGTTGGGGAAATAGGGATAAGCTATTGAACTAGAAGTATTTGAAAAGATTTCTAGTGTCTATCCACAAGATATACGAGCACTATGCGTTAGTAGTCAAGTCCAAGCCAATTGTTGCTTCAGGACTCTTGTGGAAGTAATGAATGTATGTACTACGTCAGTGGAAAGTAGTTGATGAGGAGTTGTATGCAATTTCTACAGAGTGTTGGCATAATCACTGCCTCCTATTCCCTTACTGTACACTGTACAACATTGTGAGTGCTGGACGCACAACTGCGGTGTAGAGCCTTCCTTTTAGCTTAGGGGATATTTTTCACAGAACATAGCGGAGTTTTTCCGTCATTTCATCCGCCCTACGGTTAAGAGATTGATGTCGTCTTCACAGATTACTTCGGTATTAATCATGGACCTCAGATATTTGAACCCTTCGCACTTGAGAAGCACTGTTCCATTCAAATAATTGTCTGGAATAAGCCTGAGTGCAGAGAATGTGCAGCACAAGCACTCGGTCTTTTCTGCACTAATGCGGTATCCATTTCCCTTCAAAATGTCCACCCATATGTCAAGTTCTCGTTGCAGGGACGTAGGATGCTCACTTATGATGGCTCCATCGTCAGCAAAGAATAACTGGTGTACTTTAGGGCTCATCACTTTACCTTCAGATAGTCAAGGACTATAAAAAAGACCAAAGGACTATGGAGGCCTCCCTGGTGTACCTCGATTGGGAAGGCTTTGATTACTTCAGCGAAGCATCTTACTTCTGTCTTTACTTCCTTGTACACGTCCATAATCATCTGTACATACATAGGTTTCTGGAACCTTTCGATGTCTTAGCGCCATCCATATCAGATCTCGTAGTTGTCTTTCTGGCGAGGGCTCAATGAAACCCATCGAAGTACTATGACCTAGATAATGACTTTTTGTACTATCCCCTAGAAAAGAACGGCGTTGTGCGAATTGTGTCCTAGCTGAAATCAAGTTTTCGAAGGAAGCTTAAGATTGTTTGGGCTGAGGACGAAATTATATCAGATGGGGAGGTGAATCCTTTGTGAAAATGTTTTAGTCTGCTACGAGCAATTGTGGTATATTCACACATAATGTGCTCAGCAGTTTCAGTGTCCTCAAGACATAGTCTGCATATATCTGATTGGCTTATTTCTATTGTCTTAAGGTAGTATTCGAGAGAACAATGACCAGTGAGGAAATCTCTTAAAAATGTTGCATTACGTTTGTTCATTGCTAGAATCTTTTTCGTCGATCTTTTGCTAGAGAAATCTATAAATTTCTTCGCATGTCCTAGACGTCTTTGTGAGTCCCAGTATAAGTGCTTTCCATGTTGGTGCCAACGATCTAGCTCTATCTTAATTTGGCTGATAGCATTGTATATATATATATATACATATACAGATGTATAAACAATGCTGATGGGTAAGCCACAAAAGGATTCAGGGCCTACGAATTTGGATTAGGAGCCAGATCTGGATAGCTCATCATCATCAGCAATCTCATTTGCAAGCGATGCCCTTTTGACCAGGAACATAAGCGACTGAGAGAGTGGTGTGTGCAGCAAGCTGCATGAAAATGAACAGACAGCTCCAAACTAGTTTTGTATCAAAGCTAAAAGATTTGAAAGCTTTTAGAGATGCTTGTGATCTTCGGAAGATTCTTCTGATGCATTCTCTGACTGATAGCTCTATAGCATAGACCTGTGCTTGAAAAATGGTTGTGTGGCGACCCTGACCATGGCGATTAGTCAACATCCCTGTCTGTCAGGATCACATCATCCACTACGACCCAGTCACGTAAGACGACATCATCGATCACGACCCAATCACGTAGGATGACATCATCAACAACCAATCGACCATTCCCCATCAGTCACTCACAGAAAAGCATCCACCACCGATATAACTTAACCGACTCGTTTTTATAGTTTTCCCTTTTCTTAGTAAATAAAGTCGACATAATTTAAGTGGAAACATATTGGTTATCTTACCGATCCTCCACAGATGTATCGTGACCTAGTGGTACAGCGGTTTTGAAATTAGCACCAACATTTCTGACACCCACACCATTTGGCATTTTCGACCCATCGGTGTATCAATTGATTTGTCGCTCCAAATGAGAGAGCTGGAGACTTTTTCAAAATGTGTGATTTGGGATGATGATTTTGAAGGGATGATCTAAATTTATTTTTCTGGGCATGAAGTCACTAACACATACTGCTGGTGAAGTTAGCACCGGAATTTTGTTAATGATTTTCATATGTGTAGAGAAGAGATCAACAATTGTCTCTCTAGTCAGTCGCTACCGCACCGCCAGACGGATAACATACCTCGCTTCCCATTAACCATTACACTATTACTTATACTATTGAATTATTAACAGTTACTCTTAATCATATATTAATCATTATATACATTAACCTAATACTTAAATTAAATAAAGAATATATTGTACTTAACATTTTGGCGACGAGGACAATTGTTTTTTTCTCGAACAATCGCTGTAAGTTGATTAATTCGCGGCGCGGCTCAAGATTTTTTTTTTTGCGTCTTCATCGACATTCACACGTGGAGCTACGGTGTGCAGTTCATCGTATATTTCTTCAAGCAGCCGCCTTGTATGCAATGGACAAGGATACGCTTACAAAACTGCTTGATCAGCAGCAGGCATTTTTCAAGTCCCTGATCGAGGGTCAGAAAGAGTGGATGGGTAAATGCATGAAGGCTCAAACTGTGGGAGGCAGCAGTGGCGGTGCAGCGCAAAGTGTGGCAATCCCACAATTTCACGAGTTCCAGAAGACAAAGCATCAGTGGGACTCATATTTGAAGCAGTTGGAACAGCATTTCGCCGCGTACGCAGTCAACGATGAGCAGCAAAAGCGTGCATTCTTCCTTTCTTGGGTAGGCTCAGAGATTTTCGAACTTACTCAAAAAATTCTAGGAAACGACTTAGAAGACAAAACATATAAGGCCATAACGGGAAAACTAACTGAACATTTTAAGCGGAATGTGCACACACTTGCAGCGAGGTATGAATTTCTTCAATCAAAAATGTCAGAGGGTCAGAGCTATGCAGACTGGGTATGCAGAGCTTAGAGGTATTGCACGTAATTGCGAATATATATGCTCTAATGTCAAGTGTAAGCAAGAATTTGTCGAAGAGCTACTTCGAGACGTAATCGTCATTAATACGCCCCATGATGCTGTGCGCTCAGCAGCACTTCAAAAGCAAAACCCTTCTCTCGATGACGTGCTTCTTATAGCGGAATCGTACGAAGCAACTAAGAACACAGTTAATGTTATATAAAATGCTAAACCTGCAACGGCAAATATGTCGACACAGGAGGTATATAGGCTCGAAGCGGGCTCGCGTCGACATCGTGAGAGTGTGGGTAAATATAAAGAGAAGAAAGCAACGGGTGTTAAATCATGTTCGGGGTGTGGAATCGACCACAAGCGTGACAAATGCAAATTTCGTGATGCGATTTGCTTCAAATGCAATCGGATAGGACATATTGCACCAGTTTGCCTAACGGGAGAAAAGAGAGATGGAAAAGGTAGTAACAGAAACGCTCACAATCGGTATCGTGCGCACAAGAAAGACAAAAAAACGGAGAACATCGGAATGATTAATTCACACTCGATTGATTTTGTCGCAACCGAAAACATCGGGATGATCAGTGCTTATTCTATAAACGTAATTAACGCAAATCCAGGTAAAATTAATGAGCGCGAATCAAAATGTGCGCCATTGCGGCTCGGGAAAAAAATTATTGCGAACATTAAAGTAAACAGACGGGAAATGGATTTTTTAGTGGATACCGGTGCTTCATGTTCTATGGTTAGTAGGGACATTTACAACCAGTTAAATATCGAACGGTTATATCCCGCGGACGTAGTTCTCAAAGCCTACGGTAATATTACAATTCCGGTGCTTGGGAAAGCTTTTATAAACGTGGAATATGGAGGAAATAAGAGAGTTTTGCCACTAATCATCACGAACGTGGAAGCTTCGTATAACATTTTGGGCATAGATTGGTTGGATGCATTGGGATGGAGCATGGACAATCAGGTAAATTCGGTAGCGACAGAGGCGCAGCAGTTAAGCAGCATTCCGAAGAAGGAATTTTCAGCATGGCCTACCCCTGATCATCCGTGGCAGCGCATACACTTGGACTTTGCCGGTCCATTCGTTGGAAGCATGTGGTTCATATGCGTGGACACATTTTCGAAATTTCCGTTTGTCATCAAGATGTCATCGACAACCTCTAGCGCCACTATTGCTACACTTCAGGGAATTTTCACTCTCGAAGGCTTACCAGATACCATTGTGACGGACAACGGTCGACAATTTGTGTCCGATGACTTCGAGAAATTCTGTTCATTGAACGGAATTCAGCATTTAACTTCAGCGCCATTTCACCCCGCATCCAATGGGGAAGCTGAAAGATTCGTGAGGACGTTCAAAACCTCGTTAAAAAAAGCTATTGTACTTAACAATATGCCCTGTTAAATCGGAGTCCTTCACATTACTAAGGAGATGAAGCTTAAGAGCGCTGGCGACAGCAGTCTTCTTAACTCTTATGTAAAGAGGTGGGAGCTCCAATAGGGCTTTCACTGAATCATTTTGAGCTTAAGACTCCATTTTTCACCAAAGAGCTTAGAGCAAGCCCAAACGATTTTGATCGAATTTGATGTTACTCGTATTCTATCTAAATGTGGGTTCCTGCTAAATTTTTGGTCTGGGATCACCTCTAGGTAATTAAGTTCACTGGAAAGATTAAGTTGGATATCATTAAGTGTTAGGCTAGGTTCTGTCTTACGCCAAACCTTTATTCTTTATACGTCATTTTGTATTCTTTCAGTTATAAAAAATCACCTTTAACCCGTTTATTCTACTTGACATCATCCACCCCGGAACCGTTTTTGCATTACTTCAGAGTGGTGTCGTTTACTTTCCCCTTTCGGCGGGTTAATTCTTTCCTAAGGTTTACAACAGGCTTACATAAATCTCATGAGGGTATTAGGTCTTTCTCTCTCTTTTTTGATATAAGCACTTTTTCGATAAAGGAACGTACTTGATTCCAGCTCTGTTCACTCATTGACATTTTTGTCACTATGTTTTCCGATGTGATGACGCCGATTAGAGATTCTAGCACCCTGCTTTCAGCTTCCCATCTATTGCACTCGAAGAACATGTAATTTGCGTTGTCCAGTTCTGAGTCGCAATATTGGCAAGCCGGGCTCCCTGTTTTGCCTATTCGGTGGAGGTAGGCGTTGAAATAACCGTGTCCGGTAATAGATTGGGTGACGTAATAATTTACTTCCCATGTTTCCCTTTCATTCAGCGATGTTGCTGATCAGCCCCGTGGTCCTTCGTCCTCTGCTTTCTGAGCTCCATCTCTCCTGCCATTTGCTTGGTGAGCTTCTTCGCCTCCTCTGTTGGCGCTTTTACTCTACTTCCGCCTTTTTGTGGTAGACATACTTCCTCTACACCACAAGTAGATCAATAGGGGTCACTCCCGCGACTATGACGGCTGGTTCCGACACCGTAGTTCCGCGCGTCTTTGTACAGTGGCCATTTGTTTCCTGCATTTCTCTTGTCGTAGTACGTCGGCCCATATCTCGCACCCATACAGAAGAATGGCGTGGGTGACTGTCATCAGGAGCTTTCTTTTGTTAGCTGTTGGGCCTACAACGTTTGCCATTATCTGCTTAGTGGCATTGTGAGCTTGGCAGCTCGTTCCGAAACAGAACTTATTTGATGCCAGAAAGTGAGGTTCGTGTTTAGGGCCATCCCTAGGTACTTCACCGCTTCCTTGTTGGTTATTACCTCAGACCCGACTTGGAAGTCGACAATAGTTGGAATCCTCTTCTTTGTCAAAAGGACTTACTCCGTCTTTTCATGATATCTGGTAGGGTAACCAGAAAGGTGTCTTCGGGCATTTCCATATGAAGGATGCCATCGTAGGAGATGTTCCAGAGATCGGGTCCCAGGATTGAGCCATGAGCTGCTCCAGCAGTAATCTCCTTTATTCGAGGTCCTTCTGCGGTGTTGTATAACAGCTTCCGGACCTTGAGATAGTCCTTCACCATCCGCAAGAGATATTCGGGAATATCAAAAGTGCTTTCGAGGGCGTTTAGCATATCGCTCCATCTAGCTGAATTAAAGGCATTCCGGACGTCCAGAGTTTATTTATTTATTTATTTATTTAGCTTAATACAAGCAAGCTTAAATCTAAACTTAAGAACTAACAACGAGGGACCTTAACTCTAAGCTTAACATTTTTTTTTAAACTAGGTCTTAAAAACTATCTTAAACTATCTGAAGAGGTGTAGAGGGACTTTCTAAGGGCGGATAGACTCGAACGAAAGTCTAGGGTGTTCTGTGAGTTATTTGCCAGGCGTAACATTCTGAAAATTGGTTCGAAATTTCCGTAGTTGATGCGGTGGTGAGGGAGAAGAAAGAGCGGTACGGACCTGAGGTTTCGAGGGTTAGTGCGAAGGGAAATCATTTCCAGTAGTGCGGTGGAGTCGATCATACCGGTTAATAATTGGTGCACGAAGAGTATGTCAGCGACTTCGCGACGTTTTGTAAGGGTTTGCAGGTTAATCAATTTTAGCCGGTCTTCATAGGGAGGTAAGATATAGTTGTCGGCCCATGGGAGACCGCGTAAGGCAAACCGGATAAACCTACGCTGCACAGCTTCGATTCTAAGGGAGTGTATGTTGTGATAAGGTGACCAAACTTGGCTGGCGTATTCCAGGAGTGGTCTGACAAAGATGATATAAAGGGATTTAGAAACGTAAGGGTTTGGAAATTCTTTAGACTAGCGTTTTATGAAACCGAGAGAAGAATTGGCCTTGTGGACAATATGATCAATGTGGGAACGGAAGTTTAGCTCCCTGTCACAAATAATACCCAAATCGCATATAGAGGAGACTGAGGGAACGGGCTCGCTAAGAAAGTAATAGGTTCTGAGGGATGGAGGGAGGCGTTTACGAGAGTCTTCTTCTTGAAGACAACCTTTATTGCGTTCGATGGAAAGCGAGAATTAAGCCAATTCTGGCGGAAAAAGTTCTGCTGCTTAGCATGGGGCAAATCCATTTGGTAGCGTGTTGGTTGATGCATTTGCCATTGGCTACCGTTTTTATAGATTGAAACAAGTTGTTGTCAAAGGCTCCAGAGATGTCTAGGAGAGCGCAGTTTTCTATTAAAGCAGTATTTCTTATATGGAGATCAATGATTTTCTCCATTTACTTACATATATAAAGTCCCGTGGGCTTTGTTAACCATTTTAATCTAAAGTAAAGTTCATTTTTTAAATACTATGTTCAGAATTGCTTCATTAACTATTTGCAAAAATGGCGAATAGACGAGAAAATACAACATAATGAGCTCTAGCAAGATCGTATGTCAACATGTGTGGACACTGCATTAACATGGACACATTGAGCGCATGAACGGCGACGCTTTTGCTAAGTAGGTCAAGGTTCGAAAAGACAATGAAGAACGACCTTCGTTTCAAGAACCAAGCCATGCTACATGTTACACATGGCAGTAAAAAAAGCTCTACAATACCTATCAACTGCAATTGCTTTTACTCTATATAGCCTGTAAAGAGCTGGAACAACCGCCAAGGGTCAACTCAGACTTACTAAATTTCGCCAGCAGAATAGTAGCGATTAATTCTCTCGACAAAAAGAACAAATACATCGTCTTTCCTCGGCACAATAAATTGGTTTGACCGATACGATGTTTCGTTATGTTCGACAGCTCATGGCTATCCATAGTACTCATACTGATTCCACAACAAAATTTAAGTTTTTGTTCTTGTGCGGCGGCTTACGCCACAGGAAGTCCAAACGATATCGCTTACAAAAATGCTCTGTCTCAAATTAGTGCCCACTTACTTAATTCTAGCTTTCAAAACACATTTTTTGACAGATTAATGCATGAAATCATTAGCCTAAGGTGACTGACGTTAATCTGCGTAAATATTTAAATCAAAAATCCCACCCGCAGACATAAAAACAAAAATTAATGATTATCCAGAGGCTAAACTTAGTAAACACTCTCTTCAGCTACGAGAAAGACAGTCAAGGTAGACACTCCTGAAGCATGTCCCGCTCCTCCCATCTACAACGATCTTTATTATGTGCATTCAAATTAATTCTCTACTCCCTTTTTAATGAGCCCAGTATCCGGTGTCTGAGACGGTAAAATCTAAGACAAATCCCAATGAAACGCTTCGAATTAATTATTCCTAGGCCGATGCTGCTGCTGATCTTACCTTATACGAATTAATCACGTTGTGACGGTTAAACTGCTTGGACCCTTTTGAGCTGATGACAGAGATTTGTAATCTAGACAATAAAACAAATTCGTTTCGCAGCGTGTGATGTGTCTATATAGGTAGATTCAGTTCATGGGTTTGACGTTGAAGACATAGACGTGTCAGAGGCACTCGTAACTTGGGTCACGCATTGATGCGCACGCAACAATAAATATGTATCTTTTTGAATTATTAGTTCTAATAACTGATCTTTGATGAGACGTGACTTTTAGTTGATGTTTCGTCCTGTTGTATTCAGTAATACAGGTGGGAAAAATGATTTAATGTATTTATTGCTTAAATTTGTAGACATAATAATCATGAATCCTTAAGAGCATTATGTTGGAAGATAATGAAAGATGATTCGGAGATTAAGAGGGAGCTATGTGATCATTCTTAGGGTTTAAATAATGGTTAGTCCAAGATTTGAAAAAGTTTACTCATACTCTATCAAACAACTGAACAGTTGAAGAATTTTTTTTATATTTGATTATATTGTAGCATTCAGAAAGTCTTCGCTACATCTGCTGTTCATCGACTTCGAGAAGAATTTTGACAGCTTGAATCGAGATGCTATCTCGATGCATACGAGGGTGGCAAGTGTCACGTCTTAAATTTAATGGTAAGACATCAGAGTTTTGTCTTGGTGGGCACCAGTGATGTTCTCCGCGCAGGCATTTTCGGAAGCAAACCATGCAATTCAATGGACTATGACATCCCACGTAAAACACAATGACTACTCTGACGAGTTAAACGGTAGTGCATGCGATCATATGAAAACACAAGCGTTTTCACTCAGCTGAGGCCTACCAACTCCTACTCTCAACCTCCACACGGTGACAGCCGGGTGCCTAGTACCTTAATCCAAGAAGTGGGTAACCAACCCCGTTTGGCGGATTCTTGGTGGCAGCAGATGAGAGAGGGGGCGAAGAGTGCTTTCCCACTAGAGCACTTAATCCTGTTCCAGGCAGCAGCGGACGAATTCCCCAGACGGAGTCAACGGTGGCGTCTATAGTTCCAGTTAGGTTTGAACTTAGTGAATACCTTGCGCGAGCGGCTTCGACGTATTCGGATCACAGGTCGGTGAGGAATTTCCAATGTTGGTGGAATAGAGATGGTGGCGGAGGAGCCATTAATGGGCCAACGGCAGCACTCATACTCCCGTAGTGGACTACTGGCACCGGTGTACCCGGCCCCTCGTCCTAGGGGAATAATTAAGGAACTGGACCTCAAAGTTGGGGGTTGTGCCGTCGGGGTAACTTCCCTATCACGTAAAAAACCTATGGTTCCGAAACAACCAAAAGCATTGGATAAGGATGACTCAACTAATGACGACCCCAGCAAACGAAATACGGACAACGACCTTCGGATCTGTACGTGGAATGTTCTGTCTCTTTACAGACCAGGTGCCGCCGAACAACTAGCAGATGCCCTAGACTGCTATAAAGCAGATATTACCGCCCATCCAGGAAGTGCGATGGGATGGGCCGGGCAAAAAGAGGATGAAAAACTGTGACATCTAGTACGGTGATTGCTACAGAGGCAACAGGCAACGCTTATTCGGATGCGGATTTGTCATACACGGCAGACTTAGGCAAGAAGTCTTAGGCTTCCGACACGTGAGCGAGCGTATTATGATTATCCGGATCAAGGTTAAATTCGCTAACAAAAGCCTAATATGTGCTCATGCCCCCACAGAAGAAAAGGACCCTGCCACCAAAGAGTGTTTCTACGAGCTCCTCGATAAAACATTCGAACAATGTCCTAAATACGATGTTAAAATCGTATTGGGCGATTTTAACGCCGAAATAGGAAAGGAAGATGGAGAACGTCTTTGGTAGGGCAGTCGGTAAGTATATCTTACACGACACCACGTCTGATAACGGACTAAAGCTAATCGATCTCGCTGTGGAGCGAAACGTCACCATGGTAAGCACATGGTTTCCTCATCTCGATATTCATAAGCAGACATGGCAGTCCAATGATCATGTAACGATCAACCAAATTGATCATATTGCGATCGACGCAAGGCATGCCTCCAGTATTCTGGATGTCCGGACCTTTCGAGCGGCCAACATAGACACCGATCATTACCTTGTTGTAGCCAAGGTACGAATGCGGATATCCCAATCTGAGCAACAAAGAAAAGCTACAATCGCAAGAGAACGCCAGACTCTTCGCTGAACGCATATCCCGAAATCTCTCAATCACCCCTATGCCTCCAGCATCAAGTGCCGAAGACCAGTGGCAACGCTGCCAACATGCCATCAGAAACGCCGCGACTGATAAGCTGGGTCTCGCTCGCCCACCACCGCGAAACCCCTGGTTTAACGAAGAATACCGGCGAGTGCATGCAGCAAAACAAGAGGCATACAAAGCGGCGCTGCAAAGGAAGACGAGTGCTGCTCGTGAGCTCTACGAGCAAAAGAAACGGAAAGAGCATGGGCTTCTCCAAAAGAAGAAGAAAGAGCACGAAAAGCGCGCGTTCGAGAATATCGAGAGTTTATACTCCAGGAACAATGTACAGAAGTATGGCTTACCGGCCGAACTTTTCAAGGCAGCTGGTGATGAATTAGTAGAGTGCATACACCAACTCATCTCTAAGATTTGGCCAGACGAGTGTATGCCTCGGCATCGTTTTCCCGATCCACAAGAAAGGAGTCCCCCTCAACTGCGCCAATTATAGAGGCATCAGTCTCCTCAACATCGCATACAAGATCTTTTCTGCGATATTGTGTGAACTTACTTACTTACTTTTATCAACAGCCTGATTGGACCCTATCAGTGCGGTTTCAGGCCAGGAAAGTCCACCATCGATCAAATCTTCACACTTCGGCAGATCCTGGAGAAAACCCAAGAATTCCAAATCGATACTCACCACCTCTTTATCGATTTCAAGGCCGCCTATGACAGCATCTATAGAGAAGAGCTTTATAGAGCCATGTCTAGTTTTGACATCCCTGCCAAACTTGTCCGCCTGTGCAGGCTGACGATGGAGAACGCTCGCTGCTCCATCAAGGTCGGTAATGACCTCACCGAGACCTTTGATGTCAAAAAAGCCTTTAGACAAGGTGACGCGCTGTCATGTGACTTCTTCAATATTGTACTTGAACGGATTGTGCGGAACTCACAAGCCAACACCGGAGGCACAATCTATTACAAGTCTGTACAACTGCTTGCATACGCCGACGATATAGACATTATCGGAAGATCTCAGCGGGCTGTCACCGGTGCTTTTGCAAGCATTGAGGCGGAAGCGGCCAAAATGGGTTTGGCGATAAACGAGGGCAAAACCAAGTATATGCTGTCAACTAGAAGGGAAAACCAACACCGACGAATTGGACAAAACGTCACCAGCTATGGCTCGGAAAACCCGCATGTTATTGTCGAGACGCCAATGCATCCACAGAGAATGACAGTTTGGTGCGGATTGTGGAGTGGTGGCATCATTGGACCATTTTTTTTCGAAAATGAGGCTGGGAACAACGTTTCGGTCAACGGTGGTCCTTACAGAGCCATCTTAACGACTTTTTTTACTGAAATTGAAGACATGAATTTGGACGACCTCTGGTTCATGCAGGATGGCGCGCCATGCCACATAGCCCATGCCACAATCGGTCTTTTGCGCACCAAATTCCCAAATCGTGTTATCAGCCGTCTTGGCGATGTCAATTGGCCGCCTCGGAGCTGCGATTTGACCCCTTTGGACTTTTTTTTTCCGGAGAACCGTGAAAGACCGATGTTATGCCAATAATCCGGAAACGATTCAAGCACTTAAGGCCAATATCATCCAAACAATCCGTGAGCTACAGCCCGAAACCATCAACAAGGTCTTGGAAAATTGGAGTGATAGAATGCGCTACTGCGAAGCCAGCCGAGGCAGCCACTTGAACGACGTTGTATTCCATAATTAATGGGAATGTTTGCTCTTACTAATAAAGTTATAATACATGGAAAAAATTTCATTTTTTTAATTTTATTGCATTTTTAAAAAGAAACTTGTAGTTGGCCTACGCTGTATAAGGTTTTGAAAGCATCTAGCTTTTCCTCTACATCTGTTAATTCCACCCCATCGTAAGTAAGAATTTCCTTGACGATATCGGTGCCAAAATATTTTCTGCCTGTTATCCTGTCAATTTCTTTGAAGGCATGCGGGGAAGGCTTAATTTTTATTAAACGCGACCTGAACTCGTTATCGAGATCTAATCTTACTCTTTCTCTTATTATTTTGCTGAGGCATTGTATCATGGAAGAAAGTTCCTGGTATTCTATATTTATTCTATTTAGATGTCTATGGAAAATTCTTTTCAATTTTCTTAGCCAAATGCTTCGAATCTTCAAAAGTTTTTTGGTTAATACTGAAATGTTATTATACCTTGATTTTTTGGCATTTCGATTAACTGAATAATTTTCTACACACGAGATAATTTTCTTATTTACGTTACCTATAAGTTCATCAATAGTTGCATTAGAAATATTTTCTTCTGTTGGAATTCTCATTCGAGAAAGACTGTTGTGGATTTCAAGTCTAAACAAATCCCAATTTGTTCTTTCAAAACTTCTGCATTGGGCTGGAGGTACTAGAAGCGGAAACACGTTAAAGACATCTAATATAATTTATATACTTCTTGATACTCATTTTCCAGGCAGTTCCCAAGTTGTTAGCAATATGGTTTTCAGCAAACCATCTGCACAAAAAACAAACTCCTCAAAACTGATTACACAGAGCAAGCTTCAGTGGGCACTGCACAGCTTCAAACCATATAAATCCGCGGTACCAGACGACAAAATACCTGCCGAGTTGCAGACGTCATCGGATATAATCCTCCCGATGCTTGAGACAATTTTAAAAAGTTGTCTAGACCTGGTATATATCCCAAAGATATGGAGAAAATTTAAAGTTGTCTTCATACCCAAAGCGGGTAAATGGTCTCACATAAATCCAAAAGATTTCAGACCTATAAGTCTATCAGCATTCCTCATAAAAACATTAGAACGACTGATTGATATCCATTTACGCAACAGTATTGATAAGAAACTACAATCGGCGGCCCAACATGCATATTGCAAAGGCAAATCAGTGGAGACGGCATTACACTCACTGGTGCGTAAAATTGAATATTCCCTGTTTCATAAGGAATATACGATGGTTGGCTTTCTGCATATAGAAGGCGCTTTCAACAATATCAATGTATTAGCGATAGCAGATGCACTTTCAGACCTGAAGATCGGTAGCTCACTTTGCGAACTGATTAATTTACTGCTTAATGGTCAGATTATCAACTCTAAGCTGACGTCTACCAGAAGGTCTGTCAGTAGAGGCACTCCGCAAGGTGGTGTTCTATCCCCGCTTTTGTGGAGTATGGTGCACAATGAGTTATTAATAATCACGGAAGGCGAGGGATGTACGGCGATCGCTTATGCAAATGATGTTGCTTTGGCTGTCTCAAAACAAATAAATATTTGGCGCGACAGCACTTTAAAGAGCCGTTGCGCCAAATATTTGTATTTGTAGCTCTTTAAAGTGCCATGGGCTAGCTTCTTGCAACCACTCATGTTGTGTGCGTTATATTTTTCACACGAATGGAAGGGACCTACAGTTTAATGCCGAATCCGAACGGCGATTTGAGAAGCTTTTTCGTGACAACAATACTCTCGGATGTTTGTCAGACGCTCGCGAGAGGTGGGACCGTGAAAAACGTTTTTGGTATTTTCTGGGATTCGGACTTGGAACCTCATGCGTAGTGATCCGACACACTAACCACTAACGCCACGGCGCCCACTGTCTGTCTCAGGAAAGCACTTAAATACTCTAAAGGAACTTCTACAAAACGCTTTAAACAAGCTCACTATATGGGCAGTTCGGTGTGGTTTGGGTGCAAACCCCCACAAAACTGAGCTTGTACTCTTCTCCAGGAAATACAAAATTCCGTCAGTCGACCCTCCTTCTCTCAATGGTATCAGCTTAACTTTCTCTGACACTGCAAAATATTTGGGTTTCATCTTCTTCTTCTTCTTCTTCCTTTTATTAGCGAGGCTATGATCCGAAAATAAGGGATCACAACCCTCCTACTTCACCGCATTTCTACTGATCCGCCTGTGGGGTTCGCCTATTTGACCTCAGAAAATATCGGCAGGCCCCCCGATTTTGGATTACTCGGTTACTGAGGCCAATGAAATGCCGATATCGTCGCATTTGTCTAATCCAGGTGTTTATAGGCCTACCTTTCCTACATCGCGATGTCTTTGGAACGTCCATTGATATTGCCTTTTTAACAGGATTTAAATTATCTCTTTTTTGAACGTGGCAATACCAGCTGAGCCGGTCGCACTCTATTTTTTGTATTTGGGTCTCATCCCGGATAAGAAATTAAGCTGAAAACCTAATATTCAAGAAAGAGTAAAGAAAACTACAGTAGCACTTTTCTCTTGCAAAAAAGCTATTGCAAATAGATGGGATTTACAACCCCGAATCACTCACTGGCTCTACATCTCGATCATAAGACCGATACTCACATACGGAGTGATTGTCTGGTGGACGGCCTTAGAAAAAGCTATAAATCGCGATTATCTAAGGTAAGATCCAGCGCACAGCTTGTCTGTGCATAGGCGGAGCACTACGTAGAACTCCCTCTCGGGCACTGGACATTTTGTTTCATCTGATACCCCTCGATATATTTACCAAGCAAATGGCAGCGAATTCAGCCGTTCGCCTCAAAGCAACTCAACAGTGGTCAAGAAAAGAATTTGGCCACGCTTCCATTTTGAATAAATTCAAATTCCCTGCCGAAAACACGGACTACAGCATCCCACATCCAAACTTTGACAAGAACTTCCTCGTCACCATCCCCTCCAGATCACTCTGGAATGATGATGCATTTTTAGAAAACGGGTCAATCCACTTCTTCACTGATGGCTCAAAATCCAAGGACGGTGTTGGTGGAGGTGTTTTCTCTGACAGGCTTATTCTTAAGCTCTCATTCCGTCTTCCAAATCATTGTAGCGTGTTCCAAGTGGAAATTTTGGGGATTAAAGAAGTCTTATCTTGGCTTAAGAAAAACGTCATATCCGGTCGGCTCTCGTGGAGATGTCTGAGCAGTTCAATATTCATCATAGCGACATTCCAGGGAATTGTAAGGCCGATGAACTCACCAGAATAGGAACAACTATACCCATACTGCCGGACAAAGGCTTCTTAGGTATACCAATCGCTACTTGCAAGCTCAAATTTAAGCTGGATGCTATCGAGAGTACGAATCTTAGGTGGACAAGTGGACCCACATATCTAGCGACAAAACAAATTTGGCCGAAGCTGGATCTAAAACGTTCTAAAAATGTAATTTCTCTCAACAGATTGCATATCGGTGCTATAAAAGGTGTCATCACTGGACACTGTCTAATAGGCAAGCATGCTACAAGGCTAGACGTTTTTGCGAACGACTTCTGTAGAAGTTGCATGGTCGAAGAAGAGGAAGAAACTATTCCTCACCTTCTTTGTTTCTGCCCACCTCTCTCTGGTAGAAGAAAGCTTTACCTAGGAGCCCCCTATTACAACGACATAGGCGACCTGAAAAACATCGACATTAAGAGCCTCCTACGCTTTATAAGAAGCTCAAAATGGTTTAACAAATAGGTAAGAGAAACTGTCTCCCATGATCCATGTGGTATCACAATGGACCTATTTTTGGTCTAATTGTGTTGTCGATTCTCTGCTGACAGCCACTTCAACCTAACCTAACCTATCGTGGAGTGAAAGCCTACAGGACTTGCTCATAAGAATAGAGCTATCCATCAGGGACAATTTCAAAGCCAAAGCGCAGGAAAGCCAAACCCGGCATACGCATCGAACGGAAAAAAACTTCTTCAACGACCAAAACAGCGTAGAAACAATGCTAACAAATATTAACAATAATTTCGGCGGGTTTTACATCTTTGGCTAAGAAAGTGTTTTGTTTTTTTTTTTTTTTATATTGAGGTTTCGAAAGTAATTGCCACAAGATTATCAAAATAAATGATCCAATACTCACTATTATGATAGCACGGCAGTAGTACTGTATCATTTTCGAATGTTTTCACAGTTGTTGGTACGCTTTTGAAATTTTTATTATTATCCAAATCGTTATTAAAATTTAATTCAGTATAGACGCCACTAAAACCACAGGCAATTCCAAGAATTACCGCAACACAACTGATGCAATCCTTCATTCTGCACTTTAAACAAAAAAACTTTTAATTTTTCTTTTACGAGTATACACAAGTTTTGCACAAAATAATTTGAAACTGTAAGATTCAAAATTCAACATCCAATATAATCCAATGGGGGCACAACCTTCTCAACTCGATTTTAATTAATTACAATCACTTTCGGCTAAGAACAATAAGAGAACCGTCAACCGTGCAACACGCTAGATCTACTTAAGAATGTAATTCAATTGATTAGTTGGTTTAGCCCGCGACACTATTGTCTCTCTACAAATCTATTCGGTAATAGATACGACGGAGTACATACGATATCCAAGAGACGAGATCATATCCACATTGCGCGAGGGTTGTTAACAAACTGACCGGTGGCACATCTACGGCTGGAAATAAAATTCAATTTCATTCAGAAATGATCTTGAATTTCTTTTTGAGTATCTCAACAGAACTGCAGATCAACATGTGGTATAATAGAAGTGGAACGTGTTTTCCGAGTGGATTGTATGTTACGGCAGCTCACAGGCTATAAGGGGCCGTTAATACGGGCTGTTAAGTCAATTTCAATTCTTACGTTTTTTTATTGCATAAGATACAATGGGTAGCATAAAATATTTGATTATAATTATTTGGAATGGTAGAGAGAGTAATGGATTTGTTTTTTTGTTCCTGTTTACTACCCCTCTTCGTGTAAACTTTTACATACTGTGACAAGATGTATTCTTTGTGTTCTCACCGGCAACATTTTTTGACAGACTTTTGGTTCAAGGAATATAGCAATAACATTCTGCGAAACATAACCTGCGCGGACGTGATACCTATTGGTTTTTGAGTTTCTTCAGGAAGTTGAACGATTTCGGGTTCCTCTCATGGTCGCAATCATTTCTGTGAAATCAATATGAAGGAAAATTATTTGAAAATGATTTCGAGCATATGGTATAGCCAAGGCGGCAGTTCTTGAGGAAGTGTATTCTGTTCATCAGCGCTTGGATCTGTTTTTTAGCAATGATGAGTGTATAGTATATGTCACGAAAACATGAACAATTTTGAAGTCCAAGGTGTCAGTTGTTGCTGGTTTATTAGCATAAACCAGTGACTGAACGTAGCCGCAAAGGAAATTCACGCGATCTTAGAGGCCAATTGACAAGTCTATTTTCTGAATCAACTAATCGTCAAACTGTTTCAATTAGTTCATAGTTTCGGCCGCTGTATGACATGTGGTGCCATCCTGTTGAAATAATATCTCATTTGGCTAACATAATCCATATTTTTAAAGAGATATTTACTGATCATGGTTTCATAACGCGAGCTCTGGCCTCATTTCTGAAGAAACAGCACACAGTGCCGTGAGTCCATAGGAATAAAAAATTTGGCGCACCAGCTCTTTAAGTGCCAGGGCCTAGCTTCTCGCAACCACTCATAATGTGTGCGATATATTTTTCACACGAATGGAAGGGACCTACAGTTTAGTGCCGTATCCGAAGGACAATTTTCTTGGATGTTTGTCAGACGCTCGCGAGAGGTGGGACCGTGGAAAAACTTTTTTTTGTGTTTTCTGGGATTCGAACTTAGGTTAGGTTAGGTATGTGGGCTGGCAGGGAGCGACGCTCTCTGCCACACTCAGGTCAGCGATGACCCATTATGGTACCCATGGGGGAAAAAGTGATCCCTTACCCAATGAAACTAAAAACTACTCAGTCACTTACTTCATTTCTGCATACAAACCACCCCGATGAATTGATGAAGTTCAACATCTTTTCCGTTGAAACGCCAGAGAGTTCCTCGAGATCCTGGAAGAAGAATTTACCAAGGAACTTTTTCCTGGAATGCTGAAGACTCGGGCAGTGCCACATGAAGTGGGTTGTGTCCTCAAAAACTTCCTCGTCACCACAGCCTCTCCAGAGTTCCTCCTCCGTCAGGCGTAGTTTCTTCAAGTGGTACCGCAGAGTGTTGTGTCCCGTGATGATGCCCACGAGGGTGGAAAGGGATTTCCTGTCTTTACGGATGATTCTCTCGGTCTTTGCTTTGTCGAAAGATGGCCATAGCTTCCTAGTGATGGCGCAAGTTTCCATGGAGTTCCATCTTGTGTTCGCCTCCTCAGTGGCAGGGGAGTCAACTTGTTCTGTTGGGGCTACTGAGCCGATTCTCGCCAGCTCGTCGGCTTTCTCATTGCCTGGGATACCCTCGTGTCCAGGGACCCAACAGAGCGATACCTTGTGCTGTGTTCCAAGAACCCTGAGCTCTTCTCGACAACACTTCACAAGCTTCGATTTAATTTCTATGGCAGTAATCGCTTTTATAGCTGCCTGGCTGTCGATAAAGATGGTGATACCTTCTGGCGGTATTGCCCTTATCGCAGACTCACGGGCGGCTGTTGCCACTGCTTAGACCTCTGCTTGGAAAACACTGCTGTGGTCTGGAAGTCGTATGGATATTGATACACCTAGAGGGTCGGAGAAGATACCTGATCCTACACCAGTGCGCATTTTTGAACCATCCGTGTAGATGGCTATAGATTCGGCATTAGGTATATGACCGCCTTTCCAATCTTCCCTGCTAGGGTAGGCGGTAGAGAAAGGCCTTGTAAAGTCTAAATATGGCGTCATGTAATCCGTTACGGGCATGAGGCCAAAGTAATCGAGTAGGATCATCGAGTGACCTGTTCTGCTTGGTTTCCAGTTCGCTGACTGACTTATTCTCATAGCATTAATGGCTGCTGATGTTCGTGTAAAGATGTCTAGCGGCAGCAGGTTGAGGATAGCCTCGAGTCCTGCGGTTGGGGTTGTCCTCATTGCACTGGTGATGCCAATGCACGCTAGTCTTTGAACTTTGGTGATTGCCTTTAAGTTGGTGCATTTGTTGACAGCTGGCCACCATACTAGATTGCCGTAAGTCAGTATGGGTCTAACTATAGCCGTATACATCCATAGTATGATTTTGGGGGAGGGTCCCCAGGTTCTACGAAAAATTCTACTACATGAGTAAAAGGCTATTGTTGCTTTCTTGATGCTTTCCTCTATATTTAATCTCCAGTTGAGCTTTTTGTCAAGTACAAGGCCCAGGTATTTTGCGCTATCGGACAATCTGAGTGGGATACCATCAACAGAAGGTGTATTGAACTCCGGTATTTTCCTCTTGTTCGTAAAAAGTACGAGTTCGGATTTTTGGGGATTAACCTTTAAACCGCAGCTCCTGGCCCATATGTTAAGAGTATTAAGGGCTCCGTCAAGTTGTTCGCTGAGGGTAGGCAGGAATTTACCTGTAGCAAGCAGCACGACGTCATCCGCGTACGCTGTAGCTCTGACCCCGCTGTACCTTAGTTGTTGTAGTACCTCATTAAGAACAATGACCCAGAGCAGTGGGGAGATTACCCCGCCTTGAGGGGTACCCCTCGAGGCGTATGCTTCGAGCTTTGAACCCTTAAGTTCGGTGGTTATATGTCGTTCCTCGAGCATGCTAACAATCCAGTTAATTAGACTAATGTCGATGTCTAGGTTTCTTAGGGTTCTTTTAACCGCTTCGGTATTTACATTATTGAAGGCTCCTTCAATGTCCAAAAAAGCAGCTAGTGTGAACTCTTTATCCTTAAGTGATTTTTCTATAGAGCCGACAACATGATGTAGGGCAGTTTCCACACATTTACCCTTCGTGTATGCGTGTTGGGCTGGGGATAAGTCCCCCGGGCATATTCTGCTACGTATGTAGATGTCGAGCAATCTTTCAAAAGTTTTCAGGATGAAAGAGGTAAGCCTAATTGGTCTGAAGTCCTTCGCGGTGGTGTGACTAGCCTTGCCCGCCTTGGGTATAAAAACCACCTTTACCTCCCTCCATGTTCTTGGTATGTAACATTGTTTAAGACTACTGGCAAATAGCTTTTTGAGAATTGGGGTAATGATTGGTGCAGTTTTTTGCAGCATGATCGGTATAATCCCATCAAGTCCTGGGGATTTAAAAGGGGCGAACGATCTTATTGCCCACTCTATTCTGTCCTCTGTTACCAGATCCGCAGGGGGTTCCGATTCGCTGTGATTGTTATTAGTATTGTTATATTCGAACTTGGAACCTCACGCGCAGTGATCCGACGCACTAACCACTTACGCCACAGCGCGCGTACCTATTATATGCATTTTGTGATGTCAGGGTCTAATGGCTTCAGATATTTAGATCGCATTTAAGTTCTTAATGAGGAAATGGAGAGATCGAACGTTAACAGCATCATAGGTATGAGATCATGGTTAGCGTTGGATCGAAAAGACTTCTTTGTGTGATATTCTCTTGAATTCGTGGCATCTTTATGTCCACTTTCTAAGGCATTCTCAGATAATTGTACAACAGCCGGATGCAAAAAATCGATCACATCTGCTTCGTGAATAAGAGTATTTTGTGAATAGATCGACGAATATAAACAGGTATGTATATAGTCTTAGCACAGATAGTAAATAAATAATTAAAGGAATTTATTGTCTGTGGTCTTAGTTTCGATCAATAACTCTTTGAATCTCTAAATTAATTTTGATTCCGCACAGAAAATTTTGTTATTAAGTGCTCATCTACACCTGTTATTTGTGCACCAAGTTATGTATGTCTAAAGAATGATCGAGAAGTGCTTTCCATCATTTGATGATCTATATCCTTCATTAGGCTTATCAACATGGATACGCAGTGTTTCTTTAAACTCCCTCTGAACTATTACTACCTACAGTATTACAATCGCTGCCATTTACCATTGTAAAAATGATTATAATGATTCCGGGGGCTAGTAAAATAATGAAACAGTTTCGTTGAAATTTGAGGGTCGCGAGTTGGAACGTTGGCGCGTTTCTTGGACGTTAGGATAAAAGATTACAAAATGTTCTACTACGGAACGGAAAAGGCTAGGAACGGAATCGGTATCATCCTTGCGGCAGAACTACTTGGTAACGTCTTCAGCATTTCGAAGCCCAGCGACCGTTTGATGTCTCTCAAACTAGTAACACAAGGAGAGGTGTGGAATATTAGGATAAAGAGGTGGTACAAAAGATGGAGCGCGACCGGTTCAGCTGGTATTGACACGTTCAAAGAAGAGATCATTTGAACCCTGTGAAAAAGGTAATGCCAATGAACGTTCCAAAGATATCGCGAGGCAGGAGAGGCAGACCTATAAACCACTGGAAAACACAAATGCGACGACATCGGCATTTCATTGGCCTCAGTAACTGAGTAATCTAAAATAGGGAGGCCTGTCGATATTTTCTGAGGTCAAATAGGCGAACCCCACAGGCGGATCAGTAGAAATGCGGTGAAGTAGGAGGGTTGTGATCCCTTATTTTCGGATCATAACCTCACTGGAAAAAGGAAGAAGAAGATTTAACAGAAAACTTTGAAAAAATGTTATAAGTACGGAGCAAATGTTCGTTGAAGTAGAAAAAGAGACAAAACAGAATGATATAGGATTAGGATATACATAACATATATAGCAGTTTATTGTAATGTAGCAAAATGTTGAAAGACTGTATTTTTAAAGTTTGTAGCGTTAGTTATACCCTTGATACGCAGGAGTAACGAATTCCAAAGCTTGGTGGTGTGAACAAAGAACAGGGAAGAGGAGTTTAGATAGTTGTTCATATAACAAGTCCTGGGTGATTGTGCGAAATGTAGTTTGTAGAATAGATACGGTGGAGTTTTAGTCTGAATAACTTTTTGTAGAAAAATTCAATTTTTAGCGTTGATATATTATTGCAGAGTACACCCTAGTAAGTTCCTGGAATATTCGGAAATATGATCGTACCTGCGAAGCCCATATATATCGCACAGCATCGTTAAAGGCTACTTGGGGTTTGTGCTGCGATAACAAGTTAAGACTGCAGTACACAACTTCGGCATAGGTAATAATTGGTATAAACAGGGTTCTTTTAAGCCGCAGCCAAGTCTCAGTAGGAGTAAAACTAGTACTTACCCTTAATTTGCGGATGCATCCGTAGATGCGACCGATTACAGCGTTGACATGATTGTAGCCACTTAAGGTACGATTTATTACAAAGCCTAGGCTGGTAAGAGACTCAACCAAGGCTATTTTACTATCACAAATCCATTAGTCAGGTAGAACATTAAGGTCAAATGGCGTGCTAGATATAAGTATTATCTGCGCCTTTGAAGGGTTTATAGTATAAGCAATCCGCGTTTAGTAAAAATGCGAGTTCAGATATTTTGCACATCGGCCGGGACAGGTGGAGCTAAACGCGACCGCATAAAGATGCACTAAAGCATGTACGCAAACTAAAGGCAAGTCGTTAATGAACATGCCATACAGAATAGGGCCGAGAATGAATCCCTGAGACACACCTTGATTTATGGGCTTCAGGGTAGATAATCTATCACCAATAGCGACAGAGACAGAGAATTCAGCCTTGCGACCGAGTTCAAAGAGTTTTTGGTTTCACGAACTATTTTGGAAGTGGTTAAAGGGTTAAGCAAGGCCTTAAGCGTAGCCTGACTGTCACTACAGACACAAATGCTACGTCCCTTCCACCTGTTCTTCACAACATAGTTCATGGCCATTAGGATTGCATAAGTTTCCGCTTGGAAAACAGACGCATATTTGCCTAACGAGAAGTGAAGTCTAATGTTGTCGACTTCGACGAAGACACCAGCGCCAGACCCTTGACTGGTTTTGGAAGCATCCGTGAAAATACGGCTGCATTCCACACTGGCTCAGACTCTGACTGAAGCTAGTTCTGGACACAAGGAAAGTCGACTCTGAATTTGCACATCAGCTGGAGTTCTGGTGTCATTGCATCAGACGGCATATCCATAAGACAGGAGTCGTAAGATAAGTGTCGCGCAAGTTCATCAAAGTTCCAGTGTGGAGTATACCAAAAACCGCCCCGCCTAAGATGATAGATGGCTTTGATAGTACAACCCATGATATAAGTATCAAGGGGAGATAAGTTCAGCAAAGCGTCTAGAGCAGAGCCAGGCGTACTCGGGAAAGCTCCCGAGCAGCCGAGACAAGTCGTTCTTTGGAGTTTCGTGCAAAAAACAACCACATATTTACGCGAGAGCCCCTTCCACCAAACAACCGACGCATATGCGAGGAATGGTCTTATCATAGCCGTGTAGATCCAGAGAACCTTATTCGGTGATAAGCCCCAATTCTTGCCAAAAGCACCCTTACACTACCAGAAGACTGAGAGCGCCTTGGATGTTTTCGACTCGACGTGTTTAGACCAATGAAGTTTCTTATCTAAAATCACTCGCAGATATTTGGCTTCATTGGAAATGCGAATGGTGACGCCTTGTAGCACTGGCTGAGGCAGGCCGGTCAACATCCTCCTTCTCGTAAAAATAACAACCTCAGTTTTAAGAGGATTCACCGAAAGCCCACTCCTAGTACACCATTCATCGATCATGTCCAGCGCCGCCTTCGCGTTAGCACAGACCGTTGCCAGGCATGGCCCGACAGAAAGTACGGCGACATCATCCGCATATGCCTGAGCGTAGACGTTAGAACTATTTAGAGTGTTCAACAGAGAGTCGACCACCATGCACCATAACAATGGAGACAGAACACTACCTTGCGGACAGCCCCTGTTTACCCCTGTCATAACATATTGTCCACAATCCGCATCCACTACCAAAGTTCTATTCATTAGCATTGCTTTAATCCACAACACTAATGTTTCATCTACCCCGTGTTGTCTGGCAGAGTCGCACATGCAGTCAAAAGTCGCATTGTCAAAAGCACCCTCAATGTCGATGAAGATACCCATCGCGTATTCTCTCCTATCAAGCGTGCATTCAATTCTGGCCACTAGATTTTGAAGTGCGGTCTCACAGGATTTCCCACGCTGATAGGCATGCTGCATCTTCGATAGTGGATGCAGTTTCAAAGCAACTTTGCGCACGTGAAATTCTACCAGTCTCTCCATATTTTCAGTAAGAAGGATGTCAAACTTATAGGTCTGAAACTCTTGGGGAGCGAATAGTCTTCCTTACCAATTTTCGGTATGAAAGCTTCTCTGACTGTCCGCCAAGGTGTAGGAATATATGCCAGTGCCAGAACAGACTTCCCAAAAGATTCATTCTCCACACGTCTTAATTTAAGGTGGGCTCGTCCAATCGATGTTTGGGCTAATAAAGTTTTCTGTACAGTATTGAAATAGCAGACCTTGTTTTCAATTATTTTACTTGTTAGTAGATGCGGAAGTATATGAATTTCTTATTTAAAAAGGATTTTGTAAATATACTCCATGTGCAGCTCGAGTGTATGTAGATGTGTTTTAATAAGTCCAGTTTCGACAAGCGACGTATAGTTGGGCATAAATTGTGGTGAATTAAGCATACGTTTTATCCAAAAACGTTGTACTTTATATATATAATTGGAGTTCATATACCCCCATATTTCAGCGGTGTAACAAAGGTTGATCTTATAGCAGCAATGAATAAGCCTTATGTTAGACAATAAATTGTTCCATACTGTGTTCACATTGTTTTTCGCTTTACATTCCCTTTTCTTTGGTTGATCTAAAAAAGCCTGTCTTCAGGTGAAGATCATTCCTGGTTGATTTGAAAGTCTTGACAATTTCAATTTCCCTTTCTTTGGAAGTACACTTTTCACTTCGCGATAATCTTCCATAATTTTGGATTTGTCCGGACTAACTTCTAGATCCCACAGTTACAGTACTATTCTAACCTGTTCATCATCCTTGCCAACGTTTCTGCATCATCGGCTAATATTACTATATCATCGGCGTATATCAGTAGCCGTACATAGATGTTACTAATATTTACTCCATCTCCAATAAAATCATGCATATCATCCAAAAATAACGTAAACAGAACTTTAGGAAGACATCACTTACAGTAGTGGTGGAGATGAAACTCAGATTGACTACCATTTGGTAGCCAGTTTCATGAAGCCTCGGGTAAAAGATTGCAAAGTGATCCTGCGAGAGGCAATCGCTCGGCAACACCGTCTCCTGCTAACAGAAATTTTTTTTTATGAAAACACCGAAGAAATGTAAACAAACAAGGGTCTCTGAGAAAATCCAGTGGTACAACCTGGATAAAGAAAAAAGCGAGGCTTTTGTTCGTTGAGTGGGTATTAGGTGGCCGACTGCGTAAAATAATACGGCTATCTGATGATCAGTGCGGGTTTGTCTCGGGTAAATCAACCACAGATGCAATCCAAAGTATAAGGATCATAATGGAAAAACATCATGATTCCTTAAGGGATTTGCATATTGTATTGGTTGACTTTGAAAAGGCATTCGACAGACAACCACGAGATCTGATATGGATGGCGCTAAGACATCGAGGGGTTCCAGAAACCTTTGTACAGATGATCATGGACATGTACGAAGAAACAAAGACAAGAGTAAGATGCCCCGCTGGAGTAACCGAAGAGCTCTCAATCAAAGTCGGGGTGCACCAGGGAAGCGTCTTAAGTCATTTGCTCTCTATTACAGTCCTTGATTATCTGCTTGAGGGTAAAGTGATGGACCCCAAGGTACATCAGTGGATGAAGTGGCGAGAAAATTCCGCTATCTTCTGTGACGGTAAAATGCCTCCTAAGTTGAAAGGAAGGCTCTACACCGCAGTTGTGCGTCCAGCGCTCACATACGGTTCACAATGTTGGACGATGTACAAAAAGTGTGAGAGTAAATTAATGGCAGCTGAGATGAAGATGCTTCGCATGACAGCAGGAGTGACAAAGCTTGTTCGAATAAGAAATTCGAAGATCCGAGGAAGCCTTCACGTCAAGGAAACCATCGTACGAAAAATGGAGCGCGACCGGTTCAGCTGGTACTGCCACATTCAAAGAAGTGATCAGTTGAATCCTGTTAAAAAGGCAATATCAATGAACGTTCCAAGGACATCGCGAGACAGGAGAGGCAGGCCTATAAACGCCTTGATCACACAAATGCGACATCGACATTTCATTGGCCTCAGTAACCTAGTGAACCAAAATCGGGAGGCCTGCCGATATTTTCTGAGGTCAAATAGGCGAACCCCACAGGCGGATCAGCAGAAATGCGGTGAAGTAGAAGGGTTATGATCCCTAGTTTTCGGATCATAACCTCGCTGAAAAAGGAAGAAGAAGATCATTATGTAGCTCGCATTGAGTTTCGCCAAGGTCGCGATTCGGAAGTATACCGAATAAATTATTAAATCAAAAACAAAAATTATATATAAAGCTAACGTAATATAAATATATTTGCTTCCGTAAAAAAAGAATTGAATAATTTAATAAATAAACAATAAAGGAGCATAGTTTCGAGGCAGTCACAGTCGTTTCTTTTAAGCCAAAGAGATTTATTAGTTGAATCTTAGATCGACTTATGCACAGTGTTAATCGTAACATTGTTATAACATTGTTATTCAAAACTTTCAAATCGGCAGTCAGCTATAGAGAATGCAACGTGTTTTCATACATTCAATGTGGATAGTATTAGCATTGAACTTAAAACGATTATTATCTAACGAAATTTGACGGATTTATAATGTATTACTCACGATTAGACTTTCCTTTTTTTATAAATTGCGCACACTCGATTATGTCCTGGCATATATAATTACATGTCGATTACGTACTGGCAATTAGCATCGTCAAGAATAAATTGGATATAATAAGCCAAAACACAAAGCTCAGCTTGACCAAATTCCTCGAAATTCTTGATTTCTGCCTCAAAGAGAACAACTGCCTGCAGTTCAAAGATGAAATGTATAAGCAGGTTCACGAAGTACCGATGGGTAATCCGCTCTCACCAACGATTGCAAACCTAGTATTGGACCATGTATTGGACGAGTGTTTCAAAACAACAGAAAGGCCAAGTTTTATAGTCAAATACGTTGACGACATATTCGCCGTTATAGACAACCGAAAGGTTGACGAAATGCTGCAGAGTCTAAATGACTTCAATCCAAAGATCCAGTTCACAGTCGAGAGGGAAAAAAATAGAGCGATAGCGTTTTTGGACGTCAAAATCCATCGCGAAAACGACCAACTCTTGTTTAACTGGTGCCAAAAAGATTCAGCATAGGGAAGACTTGTCAACTTTCGGTCCAACCAGGCTAAAAAAACAAACAAATATTTGGCGCAACAGCTCTTTAAAGTGCCAGGGCCTAGCTTCTCGCAGCCACTCATGTTGTGTGCGTTATATTTTTCACACGACTGGAAGGAACCTACCAGGCTAGACACATAGTCATCAATACTGCTTCGAACCTAGTGAGAAAGGTTTTTGCGTTGAGTGACCAAAAATTTCACTCCGCTAATGTCCAGAGAGTTACACGGATTCTCATGGATAATGGGTATCCTGGGGAGGTCACAAGGAGTCTACTCGATCGCCAACAAACTAGAGCTCCTAGTGATGACGAAGCTAAAAAAAGAAACGGGGTCTACAAGAGCTGCTGAAAGATTTAAGCAAACAGTTGTCGATAACACCAAGGATGTCAATCTGGCGTATACGTCCAACAGAACGCTTGCACCCCTTTTCAGTAAACTCATGGCGAAAACAGAAAAGGGTATATGCACAGATGTCATTTCTAAAATAGGTTGCCTTGGGAATGACGATGAAAACGGTGACCTATGCTACGTTGGTACAACGAAACAGCTCTTAAAACAGCGGATGTCCAATCACAAGTCGGATATAAGAAGCAAAAGTGCCAATAAGACAGCCCTTGCAAGCCACAGCATCGAGAATAGCCACACACCAGACTTCGACAACGTAGAGGTCCTGCAGACGGAAAAACATACATCGGAGCGCTACACTCTCGAAACGTTACATATTTTGAAGAACAGGAACAACATGAACCGGAAGCAGGACACACAGAACATCTCCTCGATATATGATATTGCTCTCTCGTTTCTGCAAAGTTTTAAATTTTAAATGTACTAGCCATTATATAGTGACTAAACTTCATCATAAGAAGTGTTCTTTTTCTTGTTTTTTGCCATAAATTGTTAATTGATTTCTTTTGTTTCCTGTTTTCTTGCGTTAATGTAAGTTCGTTTTGTTAAAAAAATAATGTAAACCATTTTGTTAAATTTCTCTCCATATGTATTAACATCTCATGAATAAAGATCCCCTGAAGAAGGCAGCAATCCCTGCCGAAACGTTGGGAAAACATAATGAAATGAATCTGTTTCATTAAACAACATATGTGACCAAAGAAGCCGACAAACAAGGAATCTACCTCTTGTACATTTCTATAATACATATATGTATCACGAATTAGTCAAATAATTCATACAGAGTCGATTGTGTCCTGTATCCCTTTGTGAGTCCTAGGGTCTCTGCTACGCCTACGCGCCATTGTGTACGGTTTCTGGCAATGTGTCTGAGCTCTCCTCAACTTTTCCCCAACGGGCGTGCCTCCTCCTCGACTGTTCTGCGCCATCTTCTCCATCTTCTTGGCGATCCTGTTGGATATATCCAGTTCAGTCCCACCATAGGTCGAGACAATACTCCCAAGATACTGGAAATCCTCTACTCTAGGAGTATCTACCAGTTGTCCCGCAATGCATATTTGAGCCGATAAGTTTGTTCTCAGGCTGATAATTTTAGTTTTAGCCGTATTAATTTTCAGCCCGACGACGCCTGCCTCCCTCTTCACATCTGCTTTCATTTGGTGGAGGTCCATAGTTCTGTGAGAGAGTAAGCATGCATCGTCAGCGTATTCAAGATGTTTCAGTTGGGATGTAAGAGTCCAACGAATTCCTCCGTTTCCCGTCGACAAAACTGCACGAAGCACATGGCTAATCGGTTGGGGGTTGGGGTCACTGTTGGATTTGAAGTGGGCGAGAGGATGGGTGTATGCAAAGTTTCTTTATATCCATGTTTCGCACTCAACCTCGCACCCACCTCAAATCCAACAGTGACCCCTCGCAGGGGAATTGCAGGGGGGCAGCATGCCCCCTCATACACATTGCACTGTTTATGCTTTATGGTCTTATACATATATGCGCCATCTTCGACAAAAAAAAAATCGTTTGCAGCTTTTAAACCCAATTTAACGAAAATGTCAAATGGCCCAAATTCAGTTATATTTTTAGGTGATTTGACATTATGCTAAATAGCCCAAAAATTGAAAATATTAAATTTGGGCGATTTTACATTTTTTTGATTATGATGATGATAGTGTCATATGATGATAGTGTGATATGATGATGATAGCCATAGTCTCATATCGCCCAACCCGCTAATCACCAATAGGAATAGTTTTGGTGAAAGGATACAGCCTTGTCTTACCCCACTTTGGATCTCAAATTCCTCGGACGACCTTCCTCTGTGCAAAACGTGACATTTGGACCGTTGTACCTTCGATAATAGCAATTAGTTTATAGGGAATACCTCTCGGCATCGAGTGTGTTTTCGGGATGTTGTTTGATTCGCTCAAGGATGATTTTAGCTATTATCTTAGCTGCAGAAGACAGCACGCCTGCAGTTTCCGCACTCCATTATAATTTCCTTTCTTAGGAAGCTTGACGATCATTCCCTTTTTCCACTTATTAGGAAAGCTCTCAGCTTCCCAAGCTCTCTCTATAAGCAGAAGCTCACGAGATGTTGGCGCTGCTCGTAAGAGCTCTGCTAGAATGCCGTCAAGTCCTACTGCCTTGTTGGTTTTGAGTGCCTTGATCGCGGTAGTGATCTCATCTTTACTGGGAGTCGTAGTGCGTATTCGGGAACTTCTCAATTCGGGTATCGCAGTCTAATTTGGGAGCATATCGCTAGCGAATACGAGGTTCAAAACCGTAGCAAAATGCTCTTTCCATCTCCTAAACTGGTCCTCATCCGAAATGAGCAAGAAGCCATCTAGGCTTTTCACTGGGTATAGGCTGAAGCTGCGACCACCTGTCAGCTCATTGGTGATTCTGTAGACGGTCCTGCTGTCGCATCTCCGTACAGCTTCTTTTGCTTCTGTAGCCAACTCGTTGATATAGTTGCGCTTGTTACGTCGCGCGCTACGCTGAACTTCTCTCATCTTCATGCAACATAGGGACTCTAGCCGCTTCTCCCTGCTGCTGGGGTAGCTTCAACGCAAGCTTTTAGCTGTTTTCGTTCGTCAATCCGTCTCCAGGTATTCTCGGAAAGCCATCGCCCCTGCCATCGACCGACAATTCTTTCAGCACCAGATGTAAAAACATTTTTCACAGCACACCAATGGTCTTGGATGGTTGCGGGCATTGAGCTGCTGATTGTTTCCACACCTTGCGAAAAGTACTCCCTTAATTGTTGGCGCACCGCACCGAGGGATCACTAAGTCAATCGATGTTGAACCTGGGCATTCTTGTGTTATCGTGGGATCTTCGAACTGCAGCAGTGCGTAGTTGAAGAGTAGCTGTCATTAGATGGTGATCTCGTACTATCCCCACATCTGCCCATCGCCTGTTTCGGACGTACAGGAGAGTACTTATAAGGCGGTGCCACCTATCACAAGGCGGTTGGAATTGCAGAAATCCACAAACCTTTCGCCGTTGTCATTGCGGTTGCCCAGTCCATGCTTCCCGATTACATGTTTGAGCCCTGTCCGCTGATATGTATTCAAACTACTCTCTATGGAAAGGCTTGAAGTCCTTAAGGAAACCTGTAATGCACTCGCCGCCAATTAGGAAAGCTAACGGGGAGTGGGCAAAAGAAGACAAAGAGAAAGCAGAATTATTTGCCGATCACTTAGAGGAAACGTTCAAGCCGTTCGATGGACAACCGATGATCGAAGATCCGAATGATAATATGGCACCCGACAACTTTAAAGTAAAAACCGTATCCCTGACTGAACTTCGAATGACAATAAAAAAATTTAAAAATAACAGACTCCGGGATCAACGCATGTGAATTTTACTTTAAGAAAGATAAACAACTTACCTATATCCATTTACTCGGTGCAAATACCGTACGAGGCAAAATATCTAGGAATGACCCTAGATGCAAAACTTAAGTGGAAACCACACGTTAAAAAGAAGCGCGAAGAGCTCGAAATCAGATTTAGAGAAATGTATTGGCTACTCGGAAGATACTCGAAATTAAGCGTACACAACAAACTGCTACTGTATAAGCAAGCCCTAAAGCCGTCTTGGACATATGATATACAACTGCAATATGGCTCTACTGCAAGCATTTCAAAACAAAATACTAAGTGCAATCGTGAATGCTCCTTGGTATATAAGGAATATTGATATTCACAGAGATCTAGGAATTGCTACAGTGAGGGACGAAGTAACAAACTTTGCTCGCAAACTTCGTACCCATCTTCATGTTCACTGCAATAATGAAATAATCCGTACTATGGACGTGACAGACCTTGAGCGCCGACTACAGAGAACAAGACCTTGCGACCTAGCGCCGTAAGGAAAAACCGCATGTAATGACGGTATTAGTAGGTGCCTCCACTGGTAAGCTACATACCTAACGCGATTAACACTACAGAAGCGTAAACTAATTGTTAAGGCAACTTAGTCGTAGTCATCACAAAAATGAAAAAATGAGAGGGACGAATTTCCTACTACTATGAGTACGCGCAGCCGGTTCTCATAGTGCATCTCTGAGGGGTGATGTTTAGCCCGTAGGCATATACTGACTAGCACTGATGGCATTGTCAGATATATGAATCGGGCCTAAACAATGGTACGGACCATTGGTATCTTTTGAAGATTCCTGCACCTCCAGGCGCAACCAAAAAAAAAAAGTGTTTGAGCCCTTCGTTGTCGTTGCCTACCTTGGCATTCAAATCCCCCATCACTATGACAATGTCTCTATTTGGTGTGGTGTTAAAGACGGCACTTAAGAGATTGTAGAAACTCTCGTAACACTGTATGATGGTGACGCGTCGTACTCTAGTCCGGAATCTGGCCGTCAAAATCCTATCACCATGAGGCTGCCAGGAAATTAGGCCCTTGCGTGCTGTTGTTGTTAGCAGTAGTCGGACTTCATATTCCCTCGGACCTCCGGATGGTCTTCCAGAATAGAGCAGTACAGTGTTACGCGTTGGGGACTGGTACTCGCCCGCTTCTAGCCATCTTATTTCACTGACCCCTAAAGTGTCCAGTTTATATCGCATAAATTCTTTTTCCAATTGAAGGAATCTGGCATTGTAAAGACCTTCGCTTCCTGAGTCGAGGAGCGTCTTTACATTACAGGCACCTATCGTTGTCCGGGTACAATAGCCAAAAGTCATGAACATGTGATCATTCCTTACCCGAGGCATAGTGTCGGTTTCTGTAGCGGTCGGTTTTCAGTAAAGCAGGTTGCTGGCCCACGTTACCTAGTTTAGAATCAAGGCCCTAGACAACCCGCACGTTACAATTTTAACCTACACGTATAAGGGTTTATACGTATAGTTGCCCGGGGACCACCACTAGGAGGTAAAAAGCAGTTATCACGAACTTGATTGTTGAGTTACTGGCCCAAGCCAAGTTTTGGGCAGTCAGTAGTGTCCCGATCAATCGCAATGCAGGTCCCTAGGTCCTGGCCGTGCCGAGATATTAGGATTAGGCATTATACAATACTTACCGACCTCCCCTGGGTATCGGCAGGGAACGTTCCTACCGTATAATAAGAGAAATTTTAACTTTATCTAGTGTTGTCCAGAAGACTTAAATCTATTTTAATCGAATTACATATTATTTCGCGCAGAGATTCAGGCTCTAGGCTTCAAGAACAATGCTTGCAATTTAAATTTGAATGAAAATTTAAATGCGATTTCTGAAAAGTCAAATAAGTTGTCATCAATCATTTTAATCATTTCACACCCACTTCAATAGAGCGGGGTTAATTCATGAGAAATAGGGAATCATACAAGGGATGGCAGTCCGAATTTTGCTGACGCTCCTAATATCCTTATTCGCAAATTTTCATTTTTAATTTATCTTTATTCCTGGTGACTCAAATCAATCACGTCAGTAGCTAGTAAAGGGTGTCCCATAATTCACGCAAAGTTTGAATTTTGCGACATTTAATAGTACAGTGGTACCAACGGAAAAAAAGATAACAATGTGACAGCAGGCATTTCGGGGTTAGTAAAAATGGAGCGCTATACGAAAGAACAACGCATTTTCATTGTTGAGCAATATTGCCATTGTGGATGCTGATTTTTCGAACAAAATCATCTTCAGTGGTGAAGCCTATTTTCTTCTTGATCGTTAATCGTCAAAATTGTCGCATTTGGGGTTCAGAAAACCCACGAGTAATTATTGAGAAACAAATGCATCCACAACGCATGACTGTTTGGTGCGGATTTTGGGCTAGAGGTATTATCGGACCATTCTTCTTCGAAAATGCGGCTGGTCAGGCAGTAACATTAATGGTGTTCGTTATCGTGACATGATAACCCAGTTTGTAGTGCCTAAATTACAAGATATGGATGTGACCAACATGTGGTTTCAACAGAACGGTGCCACATGCCATACAGCCAGAGAAACAATTCAATTACTGCATGAGTCGTTTCCTAATCGTGTAATCGGCCGTTCTCGCGATCAGAATTGGCCATCCAGATCTTGCGATTTAACGCTATTGGACTTTTTTCTTTGTGGTTTTCTGAAGTCAAAGGTCTATGCAAACAAGCCCACGACCACCAACGCCTTGAAAGAGGAAATTGGGGGGTGCGTTAATAAAATTCACCCACATTTATGCGAAACGGTCATAGAAAATATCAATAAAAGAGTACGTACTTGTCAGCAAAGCCGTGGCGGCCATTTATCCGATATGCTATTCCATGCATAACCCCAATCTGTATACTCTATGAATCAATAAAAAATGTAAGCTTTCTAATTAGAAATCTGTATTTTCTATCAAAATTACATTTTGCGTGAATTATGGGACGACACCCTTTATTTTATATTGGCACAGGAAAGAGATAATGAATGTATCTATAACGACTCAAAGAGAGCCAATACGAAAAAAATACTTTCAGGATTTCAGCTTTTATAAAAGAGCATGGAAGGGAGTCGCATCTTTTGATCCACTGCGTAAATCAGGACTTTTTTTTGTATTGTCAGATGCGCAAAACGTATCGGATTTACGTAGGGATTTCGCTCACCAAAATCTGACAATAGCCGTAGTCAACATAACTAATTGTCCATTCAACTAAAACTCTAATCTGGTGGAAGATAATACATACTCGTACAAGTATGAGCAGTTCAACCATCTTCACATAACATACTTCCTATCAACTTTTGAACCGTCTAAAACACCACAACATTGTATTGTAGCTTACTCTATGGTGGTCTGGTCATCAAAATCCCATATTTAAGCTCAAATGTCGTAGTCATTATGACTTAAGAGTTTCCAATTTCGCAGAATATAAGACTACTCGCAAAGATTATTATTGTTCCCCATGGCCTCCTCAGATGTGTGCCGGGAAAGTATATGTATGTACCCCAAGTGTGTGATCACATAATTCGATTCTGGTGGCATACAAAATTCGCAATGAACTCACCCGATCGTATTGTTCCGTCAGAACGCCCTCAAAAATGAGCCAAGCACATGCCAGTGTGTTGAGTAGATCAATTAATTCATTACGCATTGTACAGAGGGTGAGCTTGCCGATAGATTTAAGCAATTATTGCCAGTTCGTCGGTATATGAGATAATTAACAATGATCTGGATCGATTGATGGTCATCTGTTGCCTTCAATTTTAGTGGTGGCTTTCTCTTCGAATTCTGTGAGAAGATCCATAGATATTTTTTTTTTCAAATTCAATTTCGAATTAATTGATTAAACGAATGATCGATTTATATGTTTACGCAATCAATGTGCGTGTGTATTTTGTTTAATTGTAAAAAAAAGATAAGGAATGAACAGAATTATGGAAAGCTGGAAGGTTTCCATATACATATGTATACATCCATATATAAGTGAAATTAGTCTAATATAGTGACCCAAAAGGAATTTAACAGTCCAATAAAATAAATTCCCAAGTGCCTTTTGTAGATAAATTTCTTACACTTTAGACAAATTTTGCACACACATTCTGAATTTTAATTAGTTTTTAAATTCTTATTGCCTCTGAACGAACTATGCTGGATGGGATCACAGTGGTCTAAAATAGCTCTGTACATGCGAAGATTTGGTGGTTAGCGATGTAATTAATTACTTACTTATGTCATGTATCCCTTATAGGTCCTAGGGTCTCTACTACGGCTACGCGCCATCGTGTACGGTTTCTGGCAATGTGTCTGAGCTCTCCCCAACTTTTCCCCAACGGCCGTGCCTCCTTCTCGACTGTTCTGCGCCATGTTCTCCTCGGACCGCCAGGTTTCTGCTTTCCTGAGTTAAAGAATTCCATTGCATAGCATGGTTCGCTATGGAATTGTCACCTTTTCGGAACGTGTGCCCAATCCACTGCCAGTTCCGTCATTCGATGGTTGTGCCTATTGGTTCCTGACCCGTTCTCCCGTAAAGGTGGGATTAGTGATGTGCTTCGCTCTGCTTTATCGTCGGGAAACGAAGGAATTTGATGAACGCTTTGCTTAAATAATGGTTTAGTGTTATTGAATAAAGTATATACCGTCAAGTCGACTCAACTGGGAATGGGTTGAGCGATGTGTTGAATAAAAGAGCAGTTGTACCGCAAATTATGCATATATACGAGGGGCGGCTGATAAGTTCGCGGCCTAAGGCATTAAGGGAAAGAAGAGACCCGATTAAACAATTTTATTTCTGAATATAATCTCCTTCGAGTGAAATGCAATTCTCACATCGGGCATACAGTGCTTTAATACCATCGAAAAAATATTCCTGTTCTTTACCTTCAAAATGACTTTTTACGACCGAGACACTGACCGATTTAATGACTGTAACTATTCTTAAGTAAAAGACATGAATCTTTTTGGATTATTCCAATTTTATAAATTTTCTAGAACCATTTCGAGCACTATCACTTATAATTGGGTCAGATGAAATTAGCAAATTATGTAACACATCCGTATTGGTAGAGATTCGAGACATCTTCCTTAAAACTACTGCTCTGTAAGTCTTATAACCTTTTTGGCGAGTTTCTAACACGTCCTCCGATAGTTGGTCAATAGGTATTGGGAACGTCTTAATTATGTATATCAAGATTTTGTGAACGCTCACTGGCATTCTGTATCACTTATGTATTGTATGTTATATGAATTTGTCGATAAATAATTTTACTGATGATAGAGCTTTTATTATTATTGCGAAACGTTCTACGAGTTTTTGCTCTACTATAAATGTTCTGGGGGTTATTGTGCGGTCCTTGAGCGCTTATTCAGATGCGGATTTGTTATACGCGACAGACTTAGGCAAGAAGTCTTATGCTTCCGACACATGAGCGAGCGTATTATGACCATCCGGATCAAGGCTAAATTTGCTAACATAAACCTAATATGTGCTCATGTCCCCACCCAAGGAAAAGACCATGCCACAAAAGATTATTTCTAAGAGTTCCTCGACAAAACATTCGAGCAATGTTCTAAATACAACGTTAAAATCGTATTGGGCGATTTTAACGCCAAAATAGGAAAGGAAGACGTCTTTGGTAGGGCAGTCGGTATGCATAGCCTACATGACACCACGTCTGATAACGGACTAAGGCTAATTGATTTCGCTGTGGAGCGAAATGTCACCATAGCCAGCCCATGGTTTCCTTATCTCGATATTCATAAGCAGACGTGGCAGTCCAATGATCATGTAACGATCAACCAAATTGATCATATTGCGATCGGCGCAAGGCATGCCTCCAGTATTCTGGATGGCCGAACCTTCCGAGGGGCCAACATAGACTCGTTGTAGCCAAGGTACGAATGCGGATACCCCAAACTGAGCAACAAGGAAGAATCACTGTGAGAAAATTGAACGTCGAAGAGCTGCAATCGCAAGAGACCGCCAGACTTTTTGCTGAACGCGTATCCCGAAATCTCTCAATCACCCCTATGCCTACAGCGTCAAGTGCCGAAGACCAGTGGCAACGCTTCCAACATGCCATCGAAAACGCCGCGACTGATGTGTTGGGTCTCGCTCGCCCACCACCGCGAAACCCCTGGTTTGACGAAGAATCCCGGTAAGTGCATGCAGCAAAACAAGAGGCATATAAAGCGGCGCTGCAAAGGAAGATGAGAGCTGCTCGTGAATTCTACGGGCAAAAGAACATCAGCTTCTCCAAAAGAAGAAGAAAGAGCATGAGAAGCGCGCGATTGAGAATATTGAGAGTATATACTCCAGGAACAATGTACGGAAGTTTTACCAAAAGGTAAAAAGAGCGTGTCATAGAAGCAATACCCGTACAGAAACCTGTAGAGATGAAAATAGAAACCTCGTAGTAGAATCTCAGTCGGTGCTGAGAATATGATAAAACTACGTCTACAGACTGTATAATGGTGACGAAGACCAACATCCCGCTGTCAGGCAGAATCAACCATTCAACATAGACGATGATAGTCAAAATTTCCGTCCACCTGACCAAAACGAAGTGAGGATAGCAATATCCTAGCTCAAATCGAACAAGGCTGCTGGACCTGACGGCTTACCGGCCGAACTTTTCAAGGCAGCTGGGGATAAATTGGTAGAGTGCATACACCAACTCTTCTCTAAGATTTGGTCAGATGAGTGTATGCCTGATGAATGGAATCTCAGCATCGTTTGCCCGATCCACAAGAAAGGAGACCCCCTCAACTGCGCCATTTATAGAGGCGTCAGTCTCCTCAACATCGCATACAAGATCTTTTCTGCGATATTGTGTGAACGCCTGAAACTTTTTATCAACAGCCTGATTGGACCCTATCAGTGCGGTTTCAGGCCAGGAAAGTCCACCATCGATCAAATCTTCACACTTCGGCAGATCCTGGAGAAAACCCAAGAATTCCAAATCGATACTCACCACCTCTTTATCGGTTTCAAGGCCGCCTATGACAGCATCTGTAGAGAAGAAGTTTTGACGTCTGTGCAGAATGACGATGGAGAACGCTCGCTGCTCCATCAAGGTCGGTAATGACCTCACCGAGACCTTTGATGTCAAAAAAGGCTTTAGACAAGGTGACGCGTTGCCATGTGACTTCTTTAATATTGTACTTGAACGGATTGTGCGGAACTCACAAGCCAACGCCGGAGGTACAATCTATTACAAGTCTGTACAACTGCTTGCATACGCCGACGATATCGACATTATCGGAAGAACTCAACGGGCTATCACCGGTGCGTTTGCAAGCATTGAGGCGGAACCGGCCAAAATGGGTTTAGCGATAAACGAGGGCAAAACCAAGTATATGATGTCAACAAGAAGGGACAACCAACAAGATCAGCGCAGAAATCAAGCGAAGAATATCTCTTGCAAATCGCTGTTTTTTTTTTTGGCTTATAAGGCAATTCAACAGTCAAGCTCTATCACGAATAACTAGGGAGACTCTGTATAAGATCCTGGTCATCCCAGTACTGCTTAACGGCGCTGAAACATGGACTTTATTAAAAGAGGATGAAAATATCCTTGGTCGGTTCGACAGAAAAATTCTTCGTAAGATATTCCGTCACGTTTGCGTTGAAGGTCTTCGGAGGAGGAGATTCAATCACGAACGATACGAGCTGTACAGCAATATCGACCTACTCAAAAAATTGCGTATTGGACGTCTAAGATGGCTAGGACATGTAGAGCGAATGGACACCAACGCTCCGGCCCGCAGAGTCTTCGAATCTAACCCCGAAGGACGACGCAGTAGTGAACCTCCTCGCCGTAGGTGGCGCGCACAAGTTCAAGGGGACCTCGACCAACTTGGAGTGCGCAACGGGAGGCAATTAGCTAAAGACCGAGCTAAATGGAGAGGCTTGTTGGTTGAGGCCCATGTTCACCCCGAACTGTATCGCCACCTAAGTAAGTAAGTAAAAGATGGAAGAAATTCAGTGTTTTCAGTTTTGGCCAATGTCCTGGTCTTTACACTGACTCGATCTACTGTGCGTCAGCTCCCCACTTCCAAGTGCGTTCTTAAACATCATTATTTTCAGATCGCAAATCTAGTAAGTCACCTTGCACAACAGAAATTCCTTGTGTAGTATAGTTCAGTAATTGTTGTAGCTCAATTTCACATAATGCTTCTGTTATATTAATTGAAGAAATAGGTGGATAACCACGCTTTTTTGCTTCCAGAATGGAGTCGTAGGTTGGGTAGATATTTACATGTCTGTCTTTTACATAACAAAGTTTAAGCTTTTGAGTGAAGTAGTGACGTTTTTTTTTATAAATTCAGCTATGTAACGTTTTCCTTCTTCTCTAAACTTAGATTGCACAGCAAATTCTTCTGAGAGCCTAATCATAAGATCTTGAATTTTTCGTTTTTTAGCTTTAATCTCACTCTCCAAATTTTCTTTCAGACCTACCTCGTTGAAGCTTTTGTGCTTTTACTGCAGTCATTAGCACAGGTATTTTGAATTCTTTGGAAATCCATGATCTTTCACATTTAAAAATACATACTTATAATGTACGTTTCTTGTCGCTCACTTTTTAAAAATCTGTGACAGAAAAGCTGAACGAGGTAATATTTATACTACTAAAGAGTGCCGCATTCAGTGTTTTCTTAGTTCTCAGTAGAGGAAGACCTCGCCTCAGGTAGCGCGCACAGTTGTAAGGAACCTCAACCGATTTGGCGTGCGAAATCGAAGACTGCTAGCTAACGATCGAGCTGGCTGAAGAGGCTTGTTGCTTGAGGCCCGAACTGTAGCGCTATCTACAGTACAAAAGTAAGCCTTCGGCTCAAAATTATTCCATTCACGTGCATACTCGTATGTACTCGTACCTATATGCAGTACTTCATATAGCTGATCTAACTATGTACTGTACATCGTGATTTCGCGCTAGTCGTGATGAAATATGTACTTTCTTAAGGAGAAGCCCACAGGCGCCCTACGGTCAACTCCGCCCGACGCTCTAACAGTCCTGCTATACCTTTTACCCCTAGATCTACATATCACAAACATCTCAGCGCACAGCGCAATCAGACTCAGAGAGTCCAAGTGTTGGACTGCGAAACCCTATGGACACAGCAATATCCTAGATTCTCTACCAGGAGAACTCGTATCGACTCCAACAGACTACATACACATTGAACTTCACAAAGCGTTTCGATGTACAATTCCCTACAAGAAAAGATTAGCAAGATGGACAGGCGACCAGTGGTTTCGATCTAACAGTCTACACCGATGGGTCAAAAATGGACTGTGGGGTTGGTGCGGGTGTCTCGGAGTCCCTGAACATCGCAAGATAGTATCGACTCCCGGACGCTGCCAGCGTCATTCAAGCGGAAGTACTCGCCATTCGCGAAGCCTGTCGCCAAATCAAGTCACACACAAATACACTACCAAGGCAAAGAATCGCTATTTTAATCGATAGCCAAGCTGCTATCAAAGCCATTGCCTCGGAAACTATTTCCTCGAAATTAGTACTAGAATGCCGACAGGAGCTGGCTTCGCTAGATGGCCAATGCATGGTGAACCTAGTCTGGGTTCTAGGCCACAGCAACGTTGATGGCAACGAACATTCTGACGAACTGGCCAGGCGAGGCTCAGCCCTTCAATGCTCACTTGCTGAACTTGTTCAGCTCGGAGCAATTAAGGCAAACATCTCCTCAATCTTTCTTAGAAAAGCTAACCTTAAATGGTCCAGGTTAACGAACTGCGCCATATCCAGAAAGATGTGGCCTAACTACAACAAGACCAAAACAACCGCCCTATTGAACAGAACGCGCAAAGACATTGCCCGTACAATCGCGATAATCACGGGACACTGGCCGGTAGGAGAGCACGCAGCCAAACTAGGTATCCCATATAATACACACTGCCGCAATTGCAATATAGCCACCGAAAAGGAAACAATTATCCACTACATGTGCAATTGTCCAGCACTAGCTAGGGCTAGACATCAAGCATTAGGCAAACCCTTCTACAATTCACTTGAGGAAATCTCGGGTAAGAACATAAATGAGCTAACCCTCTTCTTAAACTCCACAGGCTGGCTCTAGATTGTCCTCACCAACACACGTCAACATCCAAGGTCGCATGAGGCGTGGTATCAAAATGGCACAACTGTGCTAATTGGGTCTCTGTTTTTACAGAACCGCCACTTCTACCTACCTTGCCTAAGGAGAAGCCTTGCAGTTCTGTGTTGAGCTGTCCTTTTCTGAATATTACAGGTCTATGTACGTTCCGGGAGTTTTAATCCCACCAAATCATCGTTACTCACTAAAAAAAACACCTTTAACCCTTTTTCAACTTGACACCATCCACTCCGGACCCGCCTTGCATTACTTCAGAGTGGTGTCGTTGTCTTTTCCCGTTCGGGGCCGGTTTTTTCATATTTGTCTCTTGCTTGCGGGTTAATTCTTTCTTGCCGGTAAGGCTTACATCAGGCTTATATAAATCTCATGAAGGTGATTATTAGGTCTTTCTCTCTCTTTTTTGTTTTAAGCACTTTTTCTATAATGGAACGTACTTGATTCCAGCTTTGGTCACTCATTGACATTTTTGTCACTATGTTTTCCGCGGGTGATGACGCCGCTTAGAGATTCAAGCGCCCCCCTTCAGCTTCCCATCTGTTGCACTTGAAGAACGTGTGGTTTGCGTCGTCCAGTTCTGAGTTGCCATATCGGCAAGCCGAGCTCTCTGTTTTTCCCATTCTGTGGAGGTAGGCGTTGAAATAACCGTGTCCGTGAGCTTTTTCGCCTCCTCGGTTGCTGCTTCCACTCCAATTTCCGCCTTTTTGTCGTAGACGTACTTCCTCTCTGCCGCAAGTAGATCAATAGGGGTCACTCCCGCGACTATGAGGACGGCTGGTTCCGACACCGTTCGGTACGAACTTGCAACCCGTAGTGCCGCTCGCCTTTGTACTGCGGCCAATTGTTTCCTGTATTTCTCATTCATTGTCATTGTCATTGTGCGTCGGCCCATATCTCGCACCCATACAGGAGAATGGACTGTCATCAGGAGCTTTCTCTTGCTGGCTGTTGGGCCTCCAACATTTGCCATTAATCTGCTCAGTGACATTGTGATATTGTAATCTTCGTAACTCTTTCCGAAGCAGATCTTATTTGATGCCATAAAGTGAGCTTCGTGTTTAGGGCCATCCCTAGGTACTTCACCGCTTCCTTGCTGGTTATTACCTCAGGCCCGACTTGGAAGTCAACAATAGTTGGAATCCTCTTCTTTGTCAAAAGGACTATCTCCGTCTTGTCTGTGGCCAAACCTAAGCCATGTTCTTCCATCCAGAGGTGCACCCGCCTCATCACCTGGTTGAGTTTTCTTTGCGCGCTCCCGGTGTCTCTTGCCGTAATTACCGCGGCGATATCATCTGCATACCCTACCAGGAAGGTGTCTTCGGACATTTCCATACGAAGGATGCCATCGTAGGTGATGTTCCAGAGATCGAGTCCCAGGATTGATCCCTGCGCTGCTCCAGCGGTAATCCCGTTTATTCGTGGTCCTTCTGCAGTATTGTATAACAGCTTCCAAGAGATATTCGGGAATATCAAAAATACTTTCGAGGGCGTTCAGCATATCGCTCCATCTAGCTGAATTGAAGGCATTCCGCACGTCCAGAGTTGCTAGCAATACGATTTTTCTTGAATAGTGGTTGCCCTGCTGAGCCAAATGGGCGTCCTTACCACTTCTTCAATTGCTCCAATCGTAGAGTGGCCCTTTCTGAATCCGTGCTGTCTTTCGGACAAATCTTTTGCTCTCTGCACGGCTGCTGTAAGCCTTGGTTTTAGCAACTTTTCTATAAGTTTCCCTGTGGTGTCCAGCATACACAGAGGCCTGTACGCTGATGGGGAATCCGGATCTCCTTTTCCTTTGCTGATCAGTACCAAGCGCTGTAACTTCCAGCTCCTAGGGAAACCCCCTTCCTGGAGACAGCTTTTGTACATGTTCAGCAGCAGCTGAGGACCTGTCTGGGCAATCGTCTTGAGCACCTCTGCCGGTAATCCGTCGGGTCCAGGGGCCTTTCGGTTTAGTAGTGTTTTCGACGCGAAGATCAACTCTTCTTCACTGAACATGGGGTTTCTGGTCGTTGGACCGGAGAGGTGTTGGGAGGCCAAACACGATGCGTTGGGAAGGGCGTGTTCACTATAAACTCCATCCTTTATAGTGAACGGAATCTTCCCAACGCCGATGCATTAAAGAAGTCGGAACGTGATACTGGAAATGTGCAACGCTACCTAAACGATTCACTACCACTCCTAGACTTCCATTTATGGATTTTCCATTTTCTATTTAACCCAAAAGAGTTTCTGATAAACCACCACAGAGATTCCGGTCCTCATAATTACTAACAATAACGTTATCGAAGCCGAAAATCTAATTGATCACCTTATTACCATGAATAGTTTCTTAAAAATTCTCCTTCACGAGCCCAAAATGTTTGCCTCATGCTTGTGGCTTACCTCACTTCATTTTTCATAGTTACATTGTAATTAGTGCCCACCAAGAAGTGGAACCTATTCAACCTTAAACCCTCGATTAGTCAAAGATCTCTAAATCCAATCCATTACACATAATTAGCCACGTGATTAATCAAACAACAAAACACTGATTACCCTCATCATGCTCAATATGTCATAATAATACAAAAACCCAGACTGCAACTGGTGGTGGTAGACCCATGTCAAGAGTCACAGAGACACGAGTACAACACAACTAGTAGGTCGTCAGAAATACAAATATTTTCTAATCGAATTAGCTCAGCTGTTATCCACATGATAACGTCAGCAATTTGATCGTATTTAGATCTAAGATTTAACTTTCAAGTGGCATGTCTACAGTCCATTCACGTACTATGTATGTAGTATGCATATTGTATTCAAACAAAAACCCAAAAGACAGAAAATCACGACTTAATAGATTCTGAAAAGAAATTCATACACATAATAGAGTTGCTGCTAGGTGGGGATGAATGGACCCAAGCCGGACGAAACAACAATTGAAGTCGTCTCTCATCAATGGACTGACAAAGGAAGACACACGAAACGGACATACATTTGCTGGACAACACACAGACTGAACCGTCGCGTCGTCAATAGCCAAACAAATGGCAAATGGTCACTTTTAAAGTATTCAAATCTCTTAATTTGATTACTTTAAGAAGAACGCTTTAAATCGCTAGCGGTGCATACGAACTGGAAAGTATCTGTTCTAGCTTTTGTGTACATAAATTTGTTGCTCGTCGCACCTAATTTATGGGACACCACTCGTGTGAACACTCTTTTAACAGTTTCAATTTCGGATACAAACATATATCTCAACAGTTTATATGACGATGAGATGCGATGATTTTAACGTGGTTTCAGTTCCTAATTTATAATGATTTAGAGAAGCAGAGCTCGATAGAAGGCTCTTGTGGCACCCTTATGATCTGCATCAATTTGGGATTCAATGCGGACAAATGAATGGTGTTTCAGGAACAATGCATCCAAACTGTTGATAAGGGTGAGAATTGAATGTGATATTCATCTTAAATGTGAAATTAAAAAAAAAAAAAGATTTAGATGTAAAATGTTACTTTGTAGGGATGCTGCGGTGAATCGAAGAAAAAAATACTCAGGTATGGGTAGAGCTACAGTAGGTTGCTATTAGGGTTCAATTAAGACATTAATAGTTGCAATGATTGATTACTCTTGAATTGAAATTTTAAGTTACATATACGTATAGTTTCAACAATCAGAGCAGGGGAGATCTTAACGCACGTTTCTGCTCATCGAATCAACTGGACATAGATGTACTAGATTGCTTTCAATTATGTTACATACGAAAAAGTCTAGACACAACTATGAATAGGAGGGGTAAAATGATCGCTGAGATATGTATTTGGGAGTACTGGTATGATTCTTATTAATGGTAGAAGTAAAGGGGATTCGCGAAGTATGTTCACGTTCGACTCAGACACAGTAAGAAGCACTATAGACACCGAATGGGTAAATTTTGAAAAAGTGTCAAATGTTTCTGATTTTGAGGTTTCTGGTATACTACACTCTACACTCTGATCACTTGTGCTGCATTTTAACTTAAACGCAAACTCTGGCGTAAGTGCACATCATGTACCACAATTCATTTCAACATGGAAGCTAATATGGAACCCACCTGAAATAGCTAATGACTTAGCTCGGATGCAGTGATGGATTTATAGTAAGGTGGCCGAGATTAGGATTAGCCGAGACGACACTTCCTAAATATAGAAAGTTATCAACTTTCTCGACTTGCTTTCCGGCAATGTTAAGTTGAGCGCGGGTATTAGAAGTACTCAGGGCTTTTGTTTTGGCTGTGTTTATTTTTAGCCCCACTTTGTTTGCCTCAGCTTCTAGATTTTGGGCCATCAAATGAAGATCCATTATCCGATGTGAAAGTAGATAAACTTCGTGAGCGTAATCTAGGTGTTTAAGGTAAGATGTTCCAGAATTAGCTTCCGTTAATGCTGCACGGAGTACATCGCTGATAACCACCAAGAACAATAGTGGGGACAGTATGCACCCTTGACGTACTCCACTTTGGACTTCAAAGTCCTCCGACACCTTACCATTGTGCACGACGTGACACTTGCCGCCCTCATATGTAGCCTTGATAATAGCTATAAGCTTTTCTGGAATGCCTCTCCTGCGCAAGGCCAGCCAGATAGCATCTCGATTCAAGCTGTCGAAAGCCTTCTCGAAGTCGATAAACAGTAAATGTAGCGGAGACCTATACTCAACGCATTGTTCGATTATGATCCGTAAGCTGTTTATGTGGTCGATGCAGGAGGATCCAGCGCGAAAGCCTGTCTGTTCGACATCGAGAGTTGAATCTAAATGTTCTTTAATTCGTTCTAGAATTATTCTAGCTATTATTTTGGCTACAGCTGGAAGAACACATATACCTCTCCAGTTACCGCACTCCATCAAGTTACCCTTCTTTGGAAGTTTAATGATCATCCCCCTTTTCCACTCCTGTGCAAATTGTTCACTATCCCAAGCTCTCCGTATTAGCGGATGCAGCAAATCTGCCGATGTATTTGGCGCCGCTTGAAATAGCTCGGCAGGGATGCCATCAATACCCACCGCTTTGTTTTTCTTGAGGGACTTAATTGCTGTTATTATTTCAGCTTTACTGGGAGGTACGGTGCGAATTCGGGAATTTGTTGCTTCGAACTGCTCATTCGAATTCAAGATCATACCGCCATCGTCTAAGTGATTTAGCACTGCAACAAAATGTTCTCTCCATCTAGTGAGCTGATCCTCATCCGAAATCAGAAGGTTACCGTCTAGACTCTTCGCTGGATGTTGTTTGGAGTTTCGACCACGAATGAGCTCCTTAGTGATGTTGTAAACAGTCCTACTGTCGCACCTACTCGCTGCTTCTTCAGCCCTTGAGGCCAGTGAGTTGACATATTGACGTTTGTCACGTTTCACACTACGCTGCACTTCATTTTTCTTCGCACGGTATTGGGCTTCAAGCTCGGTTCTCTCTACTGCTGAGGCCGCTGCAATCCGAACCTTGATTGCTGTACGCTCATCGATCCGTCTCCAGGTGTCTGTAGAAAGCCATGTTTTTTTTTTTTTTTTTGGATTGCGCCAGGGATGTGTAATCTTCATAGATACTAATAGCCCGAGTGCTACTAGCATGCACGATTCGCAAACCTGAGTAATCGATTTCAGGAATACGCCTACGTACTAAACACACACCCTACACACTTCAACCACTCTCCCCGCGGGACTGCCGTTAGGTATTACTTCGCGGGGCTGGTTAGCAATTTATGCTATGCTTCTTGTGTCAGCTTCTTCCGCTGCTTCAGCTGCTCTTCTTAGCTCTTCTATTCTCCGCAGCTCTTTTTGTAGAGTTGTTACGAAGGAACATATTGCCATCCAATTCTCTTCCGACTGTAACATATGGTCGAGGAGTAGTGACGGACTTGGCAGAGTAATTCTCCATGCCGTGCAACGTGTGCAGTAAAACACTGCGTGCTCCGTATCTTCATCTTCACCTGGGCATTCCGGGCAGGATGGTGAGTTGTCATGTCCAAAACGGTGTAGATATTTGCGGTAGCCACCGTGGCCAGACAGGAACTGCGTTAGATGATAGTTGCAGTCTCCATGCTTTCGACTTATCCAGTCTTGGATTGTCGGTATAAGTTTATATGTCCATCTGCCTTTTGTTGTATTAGCCCAACGAGCTTGCCACATAGCTGCTGACGCTGCCCTTTCTTCGATTTTTATCACCTTGATACCAGTGGCGTCGTGATGACTCAATGCTCTTCTGTTATATATCCTCAGCATTTCATCTGCGAGAATATCGATGGGGATCATTCCAGCTATGACAAATGCAGCTTCGTCAGAGATGGTTCGAAAGCCGCTGATTGTCCGTAGCGCACAGAGTCTGTATGATGACGATAGTCTCCTTTTGGTCTCCTTCGTCCTCAGTGCCTCCGCCCAGACTAGGGCGGCATACAACAGAACTGAGGTGATAACTCTAGAGAGTAGAATCCTTCTAGCGTATCCAGGTCCACCGATGTTAGGCATGATACGCGAGAGAGCTCCCTGCATATGCGATGCTTTTTTGGCAACAAAATCAACATGCGTTTTAAACCGTAGCTTGTTGTCCAGCATTACTCCAAGGTATTTAACCGCCTCCTTCGACCTGATGGTTTGGTTACCAACCTGAAAGTTGGCAAATTCGACGGTTTTCCGGCTGGTTATAAGAACAGCTTCTGTCTTATGGTCAGCTAGTTCTAGTCCGGCGGATATTAGCCAATCTTTTATCCGGGCAATTGCTTCATTTGTAGCTGATTCTACTGCATGGATCTGTTTAGCTACTGTCACGACTGCAATGTCGTCGGCGAATCCAATGTGCCATAGATCCATCTTTCGCCTTCGATGGCACCTTTGGCGATATCAACTACCGCTCTTATGGCATCAACAGTAGATCGTTCTCTTCTGAAACCAAATTGGTGATCTGAGAGGGCTCCTTTCTCTTCTGCTACTGCGAGTAATCTATTATAGATTATCTTCTCGAGGATCTTTCCCATGGTGTCCAATAGGCATATTGGACGATAGGATGATGGTTCCCCTGGAGGCTTCTTTCCTTTTGGCAGTAGGACCAAATGCTGCGTCTTCCATTTTTCGGGAAAGGTTCCTTCTTCAAGGCATTTCTGCATTGTTGATATGAAGAGGTCTGGTCTTTTTTTTACAGCTGCCTTTACTGCCTTATTCGGGATGCCGTCAGGTCCCGGCGCCTTGTTGTCACCTATCTTGCTGCATGCCCTTTGCAGCTCCTCGTGAGTAATTAAAGGAATATCTTCTGGATTGACTTCTTGTATAATATTGCACATAGTAGCAGGCCTTTGAGGGAAGAGGTGCTCTACTATGGATCTCAGCATTATCGGACATGTTATTTGAGGAGTCTTATAGCCCTTCAATTTCGTCATCGCCATTCTATATGCCGAGCCCCATGGGTTAATGTCGGCTTCTTGACAGAGACGTTTAAAACACGCAGTTTTACTTTCCTTGATGGCTCTATTTAAGTTACGTCTCGCCAGTCTAAGGGCGTCCAGGCATTGTTGGAAATCCGCCCTCCTTCTTGATCGTTGAACTTTGCGCCGGGCTTGTAGACATTTGGCCCGAAGTTCGCCTATTTCCTCGTTCCACCAGTAACACGGTGATGCCTTCCTGGTGTTTGTTCTCCTAGGCATTGATGCGTCGCACGCTGTGGTGATGGTGCCTGTGAGGTGGTGCGCGAGGGTCTCCGCTGTTCCGCTTGGAGTTTGATCACCGCTCAACATCTCTTCGAATGCATCCTTATCGAAAGATCGGTCGTTCCATTTTGGGCCAGTAAGTTTTGGGAGCTGGACTGGTTTTTTCCCATTTATTTCCAGTATTATCACCTGATGGTCGCTGTGTGAATATTCCTCACTGACCCTCCACTTTATGTTTTTCAGGATGGAGTTGCTCGCAAAGGTAATGTCAATGATGGAGCCTACTCCAGCCTTCCGCTAAGTATTTTCCCGGCCCTTATTAGCAATGCCTATTGCTAGGGGAGCGAATGTTTCCAATAAGGCCTGTCCTCTGGTGTTTGTGAGCCTGCTGCCCCATTCTGTGGCCCACGCGTTGAAGTCTCCTCCTATAACCACTGGGGCTCTCTGGAGCGCATCCGCGGTTAGATGGTCCAGCATTAGTTGATATTCGCTGGTCGTCAAGCTGGGTCTTGCATAGCAGCTATAGAAATGGATTCCATTTATTTTCGCACGCACGAAGCCTTCTGTTTGGTCGTTAGTTTCTTGGAAGGCATGGGGTCCACATATCCATATTGCCACCTGTTTTGCTTTATCACAGATCCAGTTATTGTTCTGTTCGGGACATTTATAGGGCTCGCTGATCATAACAACGTCGGCTCTTTCGTCCTTGGCCGTTTGTGCCAGGATGTCCTGGGCTATTCTACAGTGATTAAGATTTATTTGTAGTATCTTCATGGTATTTTACTTGTAATAGCTCTCCTGAAGACCGGACATCTTCTGCTACCAGCTATATGATGCGCGTCGTCTGGGTGTTTTTTTTTTGCAGAACATGCAGGATGGTTGCTTATCGCAATTTTTCGCTATGTGGCCCCCTTCACCACATCTCCTACATAGCTTCGAGCGATCTTCTTCGCTTCTGCATTGTGTGGCTAGATGACCATACTCCAGGCACTTGAAGCACGTTTTCAGCAGTGTCTTTTCACGAATTCGGCAGACTACCCACCCAATCTTAATTTTCCCGCTTTTAACAGTTTTCTTACGTCTTCTACTGGAAGACTGATGGTTGCTGTCTGAGTCCCTCCGAATGCCTTTCGCAGGGATAAGATGTCTGCCGGTAAGACGTTCACTCCAAACTGGGTTGTATTAGGAGGTCTCCCTTCTGTGTCCTCCTAATTTTAGAAACCGCTTTTCCAACTGCTTCCAGTTTGGGATCTGCCTTTACTTTGCGTAGTATATCCGCGTAAGAAAGGGCTCCCGTAGCTTTGATGACAATAGCGTCAGGTTTCGTTCTTATGACCCCTTGCTGCTTCTTTTTGGCGTCCTTCTTCCTGCTGGCATTTAACCATTCGCCTTCTCCTGTCGCTTGCTTTTTGTTTGTGGTTGCACTTGTTCGCTGGGCTCTTGCTGGGGTCTCAGCGCCAGTTGCCACATCTTTCTCCTTGGTGTTTGCCAGAGGTGGATGTTTCATCTTCCGCTTTTTTTCCGGGCGTTTACTCACTGTAGCATCATTTGTTTCTCCTTCTACTTTATCTCCGGGGGTTGACTCTCAGCAGCACCATTTGATGGAACCTGCTTCCGCTTTGGTTCCGGAGGTTCGGTGTCTGCAACGTGCCTTCTCTTGGGTTCTGTTGTTGGCTTTAGCCAGGGTGAAGTTTGCGAGGAGTTGTTCCGACGAATAACGTCCTTCGCTTTCTCATCGTGCAGCTGAATCGCCGAAAGCTCATAGAGAGCCCTGATGCTTTCAATGGCATCTCGCATCGCTTGGTGAATCGAACGGCTTTTGCCGTCTTCCAGCATTTCTACCAGCCCTCTAATCTGTTCCCCTAGCTTGAGAAAATCAGATTTCTGGTCGGTTGGTTCGACCGTCACCCTTCCTACTGCAGGTGGCTCACGTCGTTCCGTGCATCTTTGTGGTGCTGCTGCTTGACCCCTTATGGGGTCTTATGTCAGAGCCAGATCGGTGCTAAACAGGAATATTACATCTGTACCTACACCACCAACTTAATGGTGACGAAACATTGAACGTACTTTGAGTCCTGCCAAGGTTTTAACGGGACGGGGGCGCTTGTAGCATTAGCCTGAAAGCCATTTCGACCAGATTTCACTCCAGCTTACTCAGGTAACAGAATACCACAAACGTCAGCCCTCATAGCTGTCATTCCAATTCGTTTTCCAGTATGCCATAATTAAGACCTTACTGGGCTCGGTCTTAATGTTTTAGGGTACTGATGACAAAGTCATCATTCATTCATTCATTCATTCATTTTCAATGGCCCGCTAATCCTTCATGAGGGTCGCGGGGGTAGGATGCTCAGGTGGACTCTCCATCCTTCTCGATCCTCCGCCATTGACTCCAATTCATCAGGGAGAATCCCTAAGCGGCTCCAAGAGAGATGTCGGACTTGATCCAACCATCTATTTCTGGGCCTTCCGCGAAGTCGTCTACCTGATGGTACGGCAACCATGGCGCGTCTTGGAAGCCGGTCTGGGGACATACGCACTACGTGACCAAACCATCGAAGCATAGATCGTTCCGTTCGGAGAAGTAGCTGCTCAACGTTGAGCGCCTCGCGTACTCTGGTGTTGCGCACTCGATCCCTACGAGTTATTCCAACAACACCGCGAAGGAACCTCATTTCGGCAGCTTGTATCCGCGATCTTATTCTTTCGGTCACTACCCAAATTTCATGACCATAGGTGAGAGTTGGAACATACACCAAGTTAAAAACCGATAGCTTAGCTTGAATACTAAGTTCGGCCTTCCTTATAACAAAGTCATCATATTTTAGATATTTAATTATAGTAGCACGTACTATAATATATTGTAGATTACATATAAATGCAGCCATCTTTCCGAGGTAAGAAGCTGCGCCTTTCGCGTTGTGGCGGGTACGTCCGGATCTCGCCAATTTTCTCCTTACTGTATCCCTCGGAGCCACCTTGTGAGGGGTGGGGAGCACCTATATGGAAGACGGTGCCTATTCGTCTTGTCGCAGAAAGTTCATAGGGGTTCCTTTGACCTTTTCAGCCAAGCCCTCCTTCTCTGCCGCTCTTGGTCGGGGACTGCTTATTTGGGTATTAGCAGTTAACCTGCATTCTACAGGCCGTTCACTATCCGCCACCTGTGACCCCCACAGTTGCCTGAGCTTAGCCCCACCAGCCCGTCCGACTTGGTGGCTGTGTGTAGAAAGCCATGTGCGGTGGTGTTTCTGCTTTTTACCAACATAAGTGCGTGCCCCAGTCGCAAAAGCATTTTTCACAGCACTCCAGTGGTCATCCATGTTCTCTATGCTGCTGATTGCTTCTGCTTCTAAGGCAAGATGGTCCCTGAACTGTTGGCGCACTTGGGGAACCTTGAGCCTGTCGATTTTAAACCTGGTAATGTTAAGCAGGTTTGAGCGGTTGCTGTTGACGGATGCAGTACGAAGGCGTAAATGAGCTACCATAAGATGGTGATCTCGTTCTTGCCCGACGTCAGCTCCACGTCTGTTTGATATGTTTGCAGAGGACTTATCCCCTTACTTAGGGGGCAAGAAAAACTACTACCACACCTGGTCAAGATAACAAAAAGCAGTCTTGCATTGGGATATATTCCAAACCAGTGGAGACGGGCGAAAGTTGTGTTTATACCAAAAATGGGGAAGAAGGACCAAACACAGTCATACAGACCGATCAGCCTAACATCGTTTCTTCTCAAAACAATGGAGAAAGCTGTAGATAACCACTTAAGAGAGTACTTAATACATCCCCACTGCATTATCGTCAGCATGCATATAGAGCGGGCAGATCCACCGAGACTGCTCTTTATCAGCTGACGTAAACCATCCAAAGATCTCTTGAAACAAGAGAGATAGTAATCTGCGCCTTCCTAGACATCCAAGGGGCATTTGATAAAACTTCACATGAAGCTATTAAACGAGCCCTTGACAGAAATGGAGTTAGCAGAATAGTATCTAAGTGGATGTATGAGTTGCTGAGAACAAAATCAGCAGAAATACAGACATCACGCAGAATTATCAAGGTCAACACAACAAGAGGATGCCCACAAGGAGGAGTGTTATCTCCCCTAATGTGGAGTCTTGTTGTGGATGAGCTTCTTGAAAAGTTAACAAACCTTGGAATTAATTGTCAAGCCTACGCTGATGACATTGTACGGATTGCCAGGGGGAAATTTGAGGAAACCCTGTGTGATATGTATTATGCAAAGGGGCCTAATAGTAACTCAAGAATGGTGCAGCACGGCTGTGCTCAATATAAACCCGGCTAAAACCACAATAGTACCGTTCACGAGAAAGAGGAAACTTGAACTGAAGCCAATCCGACTGTCAGGCACGATACTGACACCGATAAAGGAAGTAAAGTATCTAGGACTACACCTAGATAGTAAACTTTTGTAGAAAAAACACGCAGAGGAGATGTCCAAAAAGGCTACCCGTGCTCTAATGATATGAAGGGGCCTAGCGGGTAAGTCTTGGGGGTTTAGTCCAATTATTCTAAGATGGATGTACGAGTATATTGCCATTCTGAGACCAATGATCACTTATGGAGCAATAACATGGACAAAGTGAACTAGTCTGGTCACAACGAGGGAGACACTCACTAAAGTGCAAAGACTTGCGTGCCTCTGCATCACTGGGGCCATGCGAACGTGTCCAACTGCAGCCATGGAAGTACTCCTGGAGCTAACACCGCTCCATCTTGTAGTGGAGCAAAATGCACAGCAGACGATCCTAAGGATGGCAAAAGAAGGTATTGGAAGGGTGAAATACGTTGGTTCGGGAGAATATGATGCACTTCTCAAAAAACTACCCCTTCTGGCAGTCCCCAGGGACGACAGTATCAGAAAATTTAACTTTGGGAAAAACTTTAGTACAAAGTTAAGTAAGAAGAAAGAGTGGAGCAACGAATCCAACCAACCACACGATTAAGTGGTATACAGACGGTTCGAGAACTGGAGAAGGCACAGCGGCGGGCATGTTTGGGCCAAGGACGAAACACTCAGAACCCATGGGCAAGAGTACCAGCATCTTTCAAGCTGAAATATGTGCTATAGATAGATGCATACAACTCAATCTCGAAAGAGGATACAGCAACTGCGACATAGCAATACTGTCAGGCAGCCAAGCAGGTATCAAAGCACTTGAGTCCTATGTCATTAAGTCAAAACTTGTGTGCGAATGCCCATACAAACTTAATGAATTGGGCAGAAACAATAAAGTCACTGGATACCCGGTCATGTCGGGATAAAAGGTAATGAAGCAGCAGACGCCTTGGCAAGACAAGGGGCTGCAGAACCATTCATTGGATCAGAACCATTCTGCGGAATGGGGGAACATACCATACGCGAGGATTTCAGGAAAATGGAGAAAAAAGACAGGGCAAGAACCTGGAACAGCACCACAGGCCTGAGGCAAGATAAGAAGCTACTGGGATGTTACAACTGGAAAAGATTCGATGCCTGTATCTGCCTAAGAAAGAATAACCTACGGATCCTAACAGACACTAACGGAGCACTGCAAACTCAGGAAGCATTTGCGGAAACTAGGTATAACAAATGAAGGCCTTTGCAGATTCTGCAACGAGTCAAGTGAGACTCCGGAACACCTTATGGAGTCTTGTGGGGCACTGATCCATAAAAGATTGAAATACTTGGGCAAATACCAAATATCAGAAGAGGATATGCCAACCATGGACACCCTTCTCATTTTCAGATTCTTAAAAGAAACTGGTTTGGGGAGAGAGATCTAAGGTGAACTATTCTCGTCAAGACAAAGTAAGAGTATTTAGGAACGTGTCGTAAATAAAAGCGAACAGCTTAATCCAATTGTACAATTTATTTTACTGTAATAAGCGAACAAAGAGTAAATGTTTAATGGACCATGTGGTAACAGGTTGAAGTTAGGATGACAATTCGAATAAATAAATTAGGAAAATGGTAGACTCGTCGCATTGGTGTCGCTCTCTTACGGTGGATCCGTGATGCAGCGTATAATTTATTTGCATTTTTAATTTGAATATTTGGCGGGCGATGTTTGTTGGCTCCTACAAGTGTATGACCTTCAGACACAATTCGAGGTGAACTCTAACGAGGGAACAAACCTCTCCAAGGTACTAGCAGGGGGCACAATAGACCACTAGGTCGCAGTGCAAAATAATCCTACACAAATAATAATAATTTCCCCTTACTTTGTTTCTTTATGAATAAATGATTCCATCTATCCTTTGGAAGTGAATATATCTAACAACAAAAAGAGAACTAGGGCGCTTCGGTGCCGTTAAATATAGTTGAAAGCAGATGGGAAGAGGTTGTGACAAACCGGACGTTAAGGCGGACACCAAACACTTTCTATGTCCTTGTCCAGGCATCAGCAGACTCCATCGAAACCTACAAGGCAAACCTTTCTTTGAAGAACTAGAGGAATTGGCATACATTCCGATGTCGATTATCATGAATTTCTGCAACAAATTCGGTTGGACAAAATTTCTATTCGAGACCGGCTCAACCACATCAAACAGACGAGTCTAGGTATCATATAAACGAGGACTTATAAACGACGACATTACCATTAAAACCACTAGAGTATCTACGATAGTATTTTCCATTGTAATACTAATGATAAAAAATCTGTGTTCATTGTGCATCAAAATATTAGAAGCCTGGATTTACTCTTGTAAAATAGAAGACTGCAAAATTCCAAACTACAATTTTTTTGCTAACACTAATGATTCGTATTCTGTGCGAGAGGTAGGAGTATTTGTGCGAGATTCATATGAGTGTACTATTACTATTACTTTACTAGAGCCTTGTACGCACTGCGACCTATGAGATCTATTGTGCCAGCCCGGTGTTTAGCTGAGAACTTGGTCAAGGCTCTTGATAAACCTCAACAAAGCTCCAGGCTCAATGTTGTAGAAGTCAGAGGAACTCAATAAAGCCGTTCCGAGATGGAGAAGTCTTTTTCTTGCGGCCATAGGGCACTCACAAAGAATACTCGTATGTTTTGCCGTCTCTTTTTGCTCTCCACATAGCCGGCATTCGTCCGTATCTGCTACTCCTATCTTGTGCAGATGGTACCTGAGTGGACAATAACCAGTCAAGTAGCCTGTTAAGGTTCTTATGTCTGCTTTCCTAAGATCGAGTAGCTTTTTTCATTCATATGAGTGTAAGGTTGTTTCTCATAGTTTGAAGATTGCGGATTTTATAAAAATCACCTGCAACTCTAATAGTGACATTTTCAACGTTGTTTGTGTATATACGAGTATATAGAGTTCAGTATACCACCTTGGTCAAAAAGTTCCCGGAATTTATTCAGAAAATTCAAAATACAAGTTTATTCATCTAAATCTATATTGTCCCCTTCAAAGCAATCCCCATCGACTGCAACACACTTATGCCAGCGCTTGATCCAATCTTCGAAACATTTTTTATATTCGGTTTTCGGTATGTCCATCAGTGCTTCCTGCGATTTTTCCATTACTTCCTCTCGGCTGCTGAAACGCGTTCCCCGTAATGGTTTTTTAACTCGATTGAACAGAAAGAAGTCACAGGGAGCCAAATCAGGTGAATTCGATGGCTGTTGGATGGTATTTGTTGCATTTCTCGTCAAAAAATTACGAATAATGATGGCACTGTGCGACGGTGCGTTATCATGGTGCAAAATCCACGAGTTTTCTGCCCTTAATTCTCGTCTCTTTCGGCGAATTGCTTCACGCAAACGTCTCATAACGCCCAAATAATATTCTTTGTTTACTGTCTGGCCTTCTAGCAAAAATTCATGATGCACTACACCGTTGTACTCCATGAAAACCGTGAGCATTGCCTTCTTTTTTGACTGAAAACGACGTGGTTTTTTTGGCCTCGGCTCATTTGGTGAACGCCATTCACTTGCCTGATGTCTGGATTGCGTGTCGTACTCATAAACCCACGTCTCGTCTCCAGTAATGATCCTTTTGATGAATGTGGGATCGGATTCAGCCTCGCAAATCATGTCTTTTGCGACGTCAACACGGTTTCTTTTTTGCATGAAATTGAGGTCTTTTGGCACCAACTTTGCTGCTACACGACGGAAACCCAAATCATTAACCAAAATGTCTTGGACGGATCCATAGGCAATGTTCAACTCCTCTGCTATCACTCTGGTGGTTAATTTGCGGTTATTGACCAACATTTCTTTTACTTTATCAATGTTTTCGTCGGTTTTCGATGTCGATGGTCTGCCACTGCGTTCATCATCTTCGATTGACTTACGACCACTTTTGAACCGCTCGTGCCACTGGTAAACGACCGTTTTCTTTCGAGAATCGTTGCCGAAACACTTTTCCAACATTTCCAACGTTCGCGCACCATTAAATCCGTTTTTTACGCAAAATTTAATACAAGTTCGTTGTTGCAAATTTAAATTCATTTCTAAAATTGTAAAAAATCGCCAATACACACAGAGATAGATGTACTCTTGGCTACGTAACTTTTGCAAATGTCAAAGTATGACGCTAAGATATAGAGGGAATATCAACAACACATGTACCAACTTAACAAAGAAAACAAAACTCAAATCGGAACGATGGGAGCGCCACACGGTTTTTATTCCGGGAACTTTTTGATCAAGGTGGTATGTCCATTCAATTGTTTCTGGATGAGTTCTCAGTATTTCTAAGCAATGAAGAAGTGGACAATCTCATGATTCTTGGTGATTTTAACGTGGTTATCCTAAGTTCCAACCCTGGAGTAGATACTTACGGATCCATAATGGCAGAGCATGGATTAACATCATTTATCAATGAACCTACTAGACCTGCTTCCAGCACTTGCCTCGACCATGTATTTGGTCGTTTTAAGAACTTGGCAACTAATCTGTGTACTGCTGTTACCTTTGACCTACAAATTACCGATCATTGTTTGACTGGATTAGTTCTTAGTACCTTAAATAACAAAATGAATGTAATCACCACAAAATGAACTTCAGCCTTCTAAATGATAAATTGCTGCAAGAAAGCTGGGAAGAAATTTACACCTCAAGTACGAAATATTCTCAAAAACCTTAACATATTATATTCATAACTTAACATATTATATTGATAACTCTAGCTTTTCCGTAGAGAGAAGCAAATCTAAAATTAAACTAAAACCTTAGATGAACAATTATCTTCTCAGAAAAATTAAACTCAGGCGTATGTTGCGTATTAAATGCTACAAGCATCCACTTAATTCTGCTTTGAAAAACCGCTTCAACCATCTGTGCCAAACAATTAATAAGGACATCACTATCTGCCGTGATAGTTGATTTCAAAGTAGATTAAGCAATGCACGAGGGAATCTTAAAAGAGAATAGGAGGTTGTCAATAGTATACTTAATCGTAACATAAGAAATCATAGCGCATCTGTTGTACTTAAAAGGGAAAACATTACGGTTACAGATCCTGTTGAAGTAGCTAATGAGTTCAATAAATACTTTGCCTCAGTGAGGCAAATATCTTTTTCTAATGATCCTCCAAAATCATGCAGTTGTTGTTATACAACAGGTCTTGGCGTATTGTCGCCTGTAAATAACAGCTTCTTTTTGAACTCATTACAAGGTTTAAGCTGTTGAAAATAATAAACTCCCTCAACAATTCGAATTCTTGTGGCAACAATGGAATGTCTAACATCGTCTTGAAAAAAATAGCATTGCTTACTTTCCTTTTACCTATGTCCTGTATCTCCTTGTGGGTCCTAGGGTCTACTACTACGAGTACGCGCCATCGTGTACAGTTTCTGGCAATGTGTCTGAGTTCTCCCCAACTTTTCCCCAACTGCCGTACCTCCTTCTCGACTGTTCTGCGCCATGTTTTCCTTGGACCGCCAGGTCTTCTGCCATCCTGAGTTAAAGGGTTCCATGGCATAGCATGGTTCGCTATTGAACTGCCACCCTTACGGAACGTGTGACCAATCCACTGCCACTTCCGTCGTTGGATGGTTGTGCCTATTGGGTCTTGACCCGTTCTTTCGTAAAGGTGTTCGTTAGAGACACGATTGGGTCAGAAAATCCTTAAGATATTGCGCAGGCACCTATTAACAAACGTTTGCGGCTTTCTGGTGATAGTAGTGGTCACTCTTCTCGTGCTGCAACCATATAACAGCACGGATTCAACGTTGGAGCGGAACAGTCTTATCTTGGTGTTCAAACTGATTGCATTGCTTCGCCATATTTTGGACAACATACCGAACGCGGACTTTGCTTTGGCGATCCTGTTGGCTATATCCAGTTCGGTTCCACCATCGGTCGAGACAACACTCCCAAGATACTGGAAATCCTCTACTCTCTCTACCGGTTGTACAGCAATGCATATTTGAGCCGATGAGTTAGTTCCAAGGCTGATAATTTTAGTTTTTGCCGTATTCATTTTCAGCCCGACGACGCCTGCCCCCCTTTGCACATCTACTGTCATTTGGTGGAGGTCCATAATTCTCTGGGAGAGTAAGAATACATCGTCAGAGTAGTCAAGATGTTTCAGTTGAGATGTAAGAGTCCATCGAATTCCTCCGTTTCCCGCCGACAAAGCTGCATGAAGCACATCGCTAATCACCAATAGGAATAATATTAGTGAAAGGATACAGCCTTGTCTTGCTTCACTTTGGATCTCAAATTCCTCAGACAACCTCCCCCTGTGCAGAACGTGACATTTGGAGCTTTCATATGTAGCTTTGATAATAGCAATTAGTTTATCGGGGATACCTCTCCTGCGTAAGGCACGCCAAATTAACTCCCTGTTGACACTATCGAACGCCTTCTCAATATCGATGAACAGCAGGTGGAGTGGTGATCGATATTCAACACACTGTTCGATGATAATCCGCAGGGTGTTGATGTGGTCGGCACAGGAGGATCCAGAGCGGAAACCTGCTTGTTCGGCATCGAGTGTGTCTTCGAGATGTTGTTTGATTCGCTCAAGGATGATTTTAGCTATTATCTTAGCTACAGCAGGCAGCACGCAGATACCCCTCCAGTTTACGCACTCCATTAAATTTCCTTTCTTAGGAAGCTTGACGATCATTCCCTTTTTCCACTCGTTAGGAAAGCTCTCAGCTTCCCAAGTACTCTCTATAAGTGGAAGCAGAAGCTCACGAGATGTTGTTGGCACTACTCGTAAGAGCTCTGCTGGAATACCGTCAAGTCCTACCGCCTTGTTGGTTTTGAGTACCTTGATCGCGGTAGTGATCTCATCAGGAGTCGTGGTGCGTATTCGGGAACTTCTCACCTCGGGCATCTCAGTCTGATTTGGGAGCATATCGCTAGCGAATACACGGTTCAAAACCGTAGCAAAATGCTCTTTCCATCTCTTGAGCTGGTCCTCATCCGAAATGAGCAAGGAGCCGTCTAGGCTTTTCACTGGGTGTTGGCTGGAACTGCGACCACCGGTCAGCTCTTTGGTGATTCTGTAGACGGTCCTGCTGTCGCACCTCAGTGCAACTCCTTCTGCTTTTGTAGCCAGCGCGTTGATGTAGTTGCGCTTATTACGTCGCACGCTACGCTGAACTTCTCTCATCTCCATGCGATATAGGGACTCTAACTCGCTTCTCCCTGCTGCTGGGGTAGCTGCAACGTATTTCAGCTGTTTTCGTTCGTCAATCCGTCTCCAGGTATCCCCGGAAAGCCACGCCCTATGTCTTCCCTGCGATCGACCGACAATTCTTTCAGCACCAGATGTAAAAACATTTTTCGCAGCACACCAATGGTCTTGGATGGTTGCGGGCATTGAGCTGCTGATTGTTTCCACACCTTGCAAAAAGTGCTCCCTTAATTGTTGGCGCACTGAGGGATCACTAAGTTTATCGATGTTGAACCTGGGCATTCTTGTGTTGTCGTGGGATCTTCGAACTGCAGCAGTGCGAAGTTGGAGGGTAGCTATCATAAGATGGTGATCTCGTACTATCCCCACATCTGCCCCTCGCCTGTTTCGGACGTCCAGAAGACTACTTCTAAAGCGGCGGCTGATGGCAAAATGGTCAATTTGGTTGGAGGTTGCTTGCCTGTCGTTGGAAATCCAGATGACTTTGTGGCAGGTCTTGTGCTCAAACAAGGTGCCACTTATCACAAGGCGGTTGGCATTGCAGATATCCACAAACCTTTCGCCGTTGTCATTGCGGTTGCCTAGTCCATGCTTCCCGATTACATGTTTGAGCCCTTCGTTGTCGTTGCCTACCTTGGCATTCAAATCCCCCATCACTATGACAATGTCTCCATTTGGTATGGTGTTGAAGACGGCACTTAAGAGATTGTAGAAGCTCTCCTTTTCGTCCTCAGACGAACTATTCGTTGGGGCGTAACACTGTATGATGGTAACGAGTCGTACTCTAGTCCGGAACCTGGCCGTCATAATCATATCACCATGAGGCTGTCAGGGAATTAGGCCCTTACGTGCTCTTGTTGTTAGCAGAAGTCCGACTCCATATTCCCGCGGACTTCCGGATGGTCTTCCAGAATAGAGTACTACAGTATTACGCTTTGGGGACTGGTACTCGCCTGCTTCTAGCCATCTTATTTCACTTACCCCCAAAATGTCCAATTGATATCGCATGAATTCTTTTTCCAGTTGAAAGAATCTGGCATTGTAAGGACCTTCTCTTCCCGAGTCGAGGAGCGTCTTTACATTCCAGAAACCTGTCTTTATCCGGGTATGTATGATCAGTCCTTAGCCGAGGCATAGTGTCGGTTTCTGTAGCGAGCTGATTTCAGTAAAGCAGGTTGCTGGCTCACGTTACCTAGTCTAGAATCAAAGCCCTAGACAACCCGCACTTGCAATTTCAGCCTACACGTATAAGAGTTTATATATATGTATACGTGTAGTTGCCCGGGGACCACCACTAGGAGGTAAAGCAAACACTTCATCACGAACTTGATTGTTGCGCTACTGGCCCGAGCCTAATTTTGAGCAGTCAATAGTTTCCCGATCAATCACAATGCAGGTCCCCAACTACGTGCACTCTACACTCTGATCACTTGTGCTGCATTCTTAACTTAAACGCAAACTGTGGCGTAAGTGCACACCATGCACCACAATTCTCTTTAGCATGGAATCTAATATGGAACCCATCTGAAATAGCTAATGACTTAGCTCGAATTCAGTGATGGATTTATAGTAAGGTACACTAGGCACCGGCATAGGACATCACCACAAAAGAGGCATCACAAAAAGACACAACTTTTTTCTCTAGATAGAACTATTTCGGTTAATAGACTTCATCGAAACCTACAAGGCAAACCTTTCTTTGAAGAACTAGAGGAATTAGCAGACATTCCGATGTCAATCATCATGAATTTCTGCAACAAATCCGGTTGGACAAAATTACTATTCGAGACGGGCTCAACCACTCAAACAGACAAGTCTAAGTATCATATGACTCCATAAAACTTGTTTGCTTTCCCTCGCTTTCAGAGATATACGGGAATCGCTAAGGGCCCACGTGGTCTTATGTAAGCCACCAGGTAATCTGGCAGCAATCCACCGAACCTATCGGCGGACTCGCATCTCCTCCGAGGGGGACTATCTCAGGGGGTACAACATGCATATAACAAGGACATATACCCACTTGCTCGTCTGCTGTGGGGACCAACACCCACGAGCTCGTAACAGAAGAATTCTGGGATTTCACAACATTACCGTAGGGGGTGGCAATGGTGTAGTGGTAACGTCGTCAATTGCCACGCTAATGGTTCATGGTTCAAATCCTGACGTAAGGAAGTATTTATTTATTTCTTATGAAATATATAAAAAGTCAATCCGATCAATTGCAAAAGATTGTGTGAACACTACTGCAAAGGCATAACACTGGCAGTAGCTTGGTCATATGGCAGGAAAAATTGATCGCTCTGACGTCGCGTCGGTAACTGCGAAAAAAATACTGTAAATCAGAAGCAAATGCAAAAAATAACAAAAATCTCCCCAGTTATCTGGACGCAACCCTCGGAATTTCTCTGAAGCATAAAAACTAAGCTTCAAACCACTACACCAATCTTTCTCTCTCCCTTTCTTTCCTTTCCAACGCCCGCACTGCGCAACCACATGTTAATAGTATTCATAACCCCTTGAGTGCACCCAAATAATACAAAGAAAAACGTCCATCAGCAAGGAAATAGCGGAGAAGAAACCTAGTCTTGACCGAAACTCAGATAAAGGTGGACTTTGTGTATTTGCTAAGAGAGATTTGGCTTGTGAATGGAGGAAGAGTGGGTGGAGCCTGATACTCTCTACATCATGTGGCTTAAACTCGTCACACATGGCTCCACCAAATTTAAGTGTAGCCTTTATCGCTGACCAACTGGCTGGATATAGATCCATCACCTCCCGGTCGAAGCTACTGTCCACAGCAATTTGTAAGTCCATAACTCGAGTTGACTACGACTGATGGCGCAAGAAGCCAAGGTGAAGCCCTTCATACCAGGTGCAGTCTCACTCAGCTGGTGGGGGAGCCCACGATGGTTCCAGGGGATCCAAATAAACATGAAAATTCCTCAGATCTCTGTCTTACATCAGAGCCAGATAGTTACACAATAAAGGTGGCTGTACCTTTAGGAAATTCAGACCATGCGCTAATATCGGCAATCGGCATCACATCTGCTACCGGCACCAATGGCAGGACAACGAGCGCACCGTTCACTTAATTTGGAATTACAGCTTGTCTGACTGGGAGAAACTGCGGAATTTGTTCGCATCATGACCAAAGGCTGACGCTCTTACTGAGGTGATTCTCCTTGTAATAGAAAAGAAGATAGAGAGTGACGCTCCAATCAATCAGAGCGAAGAAGATCGACCTTTGTAAGGCTTCGAAAGCGCTGTTCAACCAGAGACGTCAACTGGAGGAATTGCAGTGTGGAAGAATTAACTTGGTCAACAGACATCTGCAAACATCTCGGGGCGCGGTTATAGTGTTATATGTAGGTTCACCTTTCCTGAGAGAAAATTATGCAAAAGAAAGAACGCCAGTTCACCGAAGTCATCAAAAAAAGGAGTCCCTAGATGGAGCAGAAAGAAAAAATGCTTTCCTACTCCTCTTGGTCTATACAGCTGCTGCAGAATTCGTTAGAAAGGAGGCCCAACCTTTTTAAGGTGTTGGTCCATCAGACAGTGTCCAGTGAGAACACTGGCAGGTAGACCAGATCTGCCTCGAAATATGACAAGTTGAGCCATTTTCCTATGGTTGTCAAACGGTAGTGCATGCGATCATATGAAAACACAAGCGTTTTCACTCAGCTGAGGCCTACCAACTCCTACCCTCAACCTCCACGCGGTGACAGCCGGGTGCCTAGTACCTTAATTCAAGAAATGGGTAACCAACCCCGTTTGGCGGATTCTTGGTGGCAGCAGATGAGAGAGGGGGGGAAGAGTGCTTTTCTCACTAGAGCACTTCTTCCTGTTCCAGGCGGCAGCGGACGAATTCCCTAGACGGAGTCAACGGTGGCGTCTATAGTTCCAGTTAGGTTAAACTTAGTGAATACCTTGCGAGAGCTGCTTCGACGTATTCGGACCACAGGTCGGTAAGGAATTTCCAATGTTAGTCAGGACATTGGAATAGAGATGGTGGCGGAGGAGCCCTTAATGGGCCAACGGCAGCGCTCATACTCCCGTAGTGGACTACTGGCACCGGTGTACCCGGCCCCTCGTCCTAGGGTAATAATTAAGGAACTGGCCCTCCAGGTTGGGGGTTGTGCCGTCGGGGTAACTTCCCTACCACGTAAAAACCGCATGGTTCCGAAACAACCAAAAGCCTCGGATAAGGATGACTCAACTAATGACGACCCCAGCAAACGAAATAAGGACAACGACCTTCGGATCTGTACGTGGAATGTTCTGTCCCTTTACAGACCACGTGCAGCCGAACAACTAGCAGAGGCCCTAGATTGCTATAAAGCAGATATTACCGCCATCCAGGAAGAGCGATGGGATGGGCCGGGCAAAAAGAGGATGAAAAACTGTGACATCTACTACGGTGATTGCTACAGAGGCAACAGACAACGCTTATTCGGATGCGGATTTGTCATACGCGGCAGACTTAGGCAAGAAGTCTTAAGCTTCCGACACGTTAGCGAGCTTATTATGACTATCCGGATCAAGGCTAAATTCGCCAACATAAGCCCAATATGTGTTCATGCCCCCACGGAAGAAAAGGACCCTGCCACCAAAGAGTGTTTCTACGAGCTCCTCGACAAAACATACGAGCAATGTCCTAAATACGACGTTAAAATCGTATTAGGCGATTTTAACGCCAAAATAGGAAAGGAGGACGTCTTTGGTAGGGCAGTCGGTAAGCATAGCCTACACGACACCACGTCTGATAACGGACTAAGGCTAATTGATTTCGCTGTGGAGCGAAATGTCACCATAGCAAGCACATGGTTTCCTCATCTTGATATTCATAAGCAGACATGGCGGTCTAATGATCATGTCACGATCAACCAATGATCGACGCAAGGCATGCCTCCAGTATTCTGGATGTCCGAACCTTCCGAGCGGCCAACATAAACTCGGATCATTACCTTGTTGTAGCCAAGGTACGAATGCGGATATCCCAATCTGAGCAACAAAGAAGAATTACTGTGAGAAAATTTAACGTCGAAAAGCTACAATCGCAAGAGACCACCAGACTCTTCGCTGAACGCGTATCCCGAAATCTCTCAATCACCCCTTTGCCACCAGCATCAAGTACCGAAGACCAGTGGCAACGCTGCCAACATGCCATCAGAAACGCCACGACTGATGTGCTGGGTCTCGCTCGCCCACCACCGCGAAACCCCTGGTTTGACGAAGAATGCCGGCGAGTGCATGCAGCAAAACAAGAGGCATATGAAGCGGCGCTGCAAAGGAAGACGATAGCTGCTCGTGAGCTCTACGAGCAAAAGAGACTGGAAGAACATCGGCTTCTCCAAAAGAAGAAGAAAGAGCATGAGAAGCGCGCGTTTGAGAATATGGAGAGTTTGTACTACAGGAACAATGTACGGAAGTTTTACCAAAAGGTAAAAAGAACGTGTCAGAGAAGTAATACCCGTACAGAAACCTGTAGAGATGAAAATGGAAACCTCGTAGTAGAATCACAGTCGGTGCTGAGAATATGGAAAAACTACTTCTGCAGACTGTATAACGGCGACGAAGACCAACATCCCGCTGTCAGGCAGAATGAACCATTCAACATAGACGATGATAGTCAAAATTTCCGTCCACCTGACCAAAACGAAGTGAGGATAGCAATATCCAAGCTAAAATCCAACAAGGCTGCTGACTTGGTAGAGTGCATACACCAACTCATCTCTAATATTTGGTCAGACGAGTGTATGCCTGATGAATGGAATCTCAGCATCGTGTGCCCGAGCCACAAGAAAGGAGACCCCCTCAATTGCGCCAACTATAGAGGCATCAGTCTCCTCAACATCGCATACAAGATCTCTTCTGCGATATTGTGTGAACGCCTGAAACCTTTTATCAACAGCCTGATTGGACCCTATCAGTGCGGTTTCAGGCCAGGAAAGTCCACCATCGATCAAATCTTCACACTTCGGCAGATCCTGGAGAAAACCCAAGAATTCCAAATCGATACTCACCACCTCTTTATCGATTTCAAGGCCGCCTATGACAGCATCTATAGAGAAGAGCTTTATAGAGCCATGTCTAGTTTTGACATCCCTGCCAAACTTGTCCGTCTGTGCAGGCTGACGATGGAGAACGCTCGCTGCTCCATCAAGGTCGGTAATGACCTCACCGAGACCTTTCATGTCAAAAAAGGCTTTAGACAAGGTGACGCGCTGTCATGTGACTTCTCCAATATTATACTTGAACGGATTGTGCGGAACTCACAAGCCAACACCGGAGGCACTATCTATTACAAGTCTGTACAACTGCTTGCATACGCTGACGATATCGACATTATCGGAAGAACTCAGAGGGCTGTGACCGGTGCGTTTGCAAGCATTGAAGCGGAAGCGGCCAAAATGGGTTTAGCGATAAACGAGGGCAAAACCAAGTATATGCTGTCAACAAGAAGGGAAAACCAACACCGACGAATTGGACAGAACGTCACCGTGGGCAGCTATAACTTCGAGGTAGTAAGGGACTTTGTCTACCTTGGCTCTGCTATAAATTCAGCAAAAAAATCAGTGCAGAAATCAATCGAAGAATAACTCTTGCCAATCGCTGTTTTTTTGGGCTTATAAGGCAATTCAACAGTAAAGCCCTATCTCGAACAACTAAGGAGACTCTATATAAGACCTTGATCATCCCAGTCCTGCTTTACGGCGCTGAAACGTGGACTTTATTAAAAGAGGATGAAGATATCCTTGGTCGCTTCGAGAGAAAAATTCTTCGTAAGATTTTCGGTCCCGTTTGCGTTGACGGGTTTTGGAGGAGAAGATTCAATCACGAACTATACGAGCTGTACAGCGACATCGACCTAGTCAAAAAACTCCGTATTGGGCGTCTGAGATGGCTAGGACATGTAGAGCGAATGGACACCAACGCTCCGGCCCGCAGAGTCTTCGAATCTAATCCCAAGGGACGACGCAGTAGAGGGAATCATCGCCGTAGGTGGCGCGCACAAGTTCAAGGGGACCTCGACCAACTTGGAGTGCGCAACTGGAGGCAATTAGCTAAAGACCGAGCTAAATGGAGAGGCTTGTTGGTTGAGGCCCAGGTTCACCCCGAACTGTAGCGCCACCTAAGTAAGTAAGTAAGCCATTTTCCTACCTGTGAATGGTTGATGCTAATAGCGTGGTCCAGTTTTATTAGATTTTGCAAAAACCGAAGGACATACCAGATTCCATGGAGTCATATCCTGTCTGGCGAGCTCGTCAGCCTTGAAGTTTCCCGGAATGTTTCTGTGGCCTGACACCCCAGCATAGGTGAATGTTGAACTACTCTGTGATCTTCTTAAGAGACAATGGGCAGTTTAAGGTGGCATTTGAAGTGAAGATCGCGATTCCAGGGTCTTGATTTCCGCTCGTAGTAAAATTTAAGGCATTTCTGGTCATCTCAACCGAGTGGGTTGGGTTGTAGTAATTATGTCATCGGTGAGCAGTATACAAGCCGCCTAAATGAGGTAACTTCGCGGTGTTGTTGGAATAACTCGTAGGAATCGAGTACGCAGCACCAGAGTACGCGAGGCGCTCAATGTTGAGCATCTACTTACGAATTAGCTAAAAATAGCACGAAAAAGGAGCTCTCTACTGCAGAAGGGGGACTGCATCTACCCATAGAAACGGCAAGATACAATACAATCTCCATAGCGGCTCTGAATCACGCCAATGAGAGATGGCACAATCTTGACACATGTAACGATGCGAGACAAACATAGCCACAATAGAATAAAAGTAAAACAAAACGCCTGCTACTGATCAGCAGACCACGCATAAGTCTCCTAGTTGGACTGTTCACTGGTCATTGCGCAATAGACAGGCACGCCACGAGGCTTGGAATTCCGGCCAATGACTTTTGTCGCAGCTGTATGGACGAAGAATGAAAAGGAATCCTCTTTCATTTGCTCTGCGACTGCCCAGCACTATCCTTAGCTAGAAAATAAACCCTTGGGGAATACTTCTTTAAGTAAGTTACAGATATCGCCGACTCGGATATCAACAGCATCTGGAACTTAATTCAAAAATCAGAAAAACAAAAATAACAGAAGTAACTGACTCACGTGGTAGCACAATGGACATCAGTTGGTCTAAGTGAATTGTGACGATTACGGAGGATAGCCACCTAACTTAGCCTAATCTAAGATTGGCTTTAATCAAATTGCATTTCTGCAATACTGGCTACTTCGACATTTTAACCTTTGTCCTTATTCCCAAGATACAATGAAACGCGATACATTGTCATTGTCAAAGATCATTAAGAACGTCGCCGGTCGTTTTATTTAATTACCAATGCCCATTGACTGACCGCCACAAACTCATGGTGCAACAATAAAAGAACAAAATGCTTCCAATACATAATTATAGCCTTGAGGTTGCATCTCTTCATGAAGACAAATTAACACTCCTTGCTGGAATTGATTAAAATGCGCTCTTAATGTCCGTCTCAATTAAATCCCACTTTACTCTTCTATTTGTGGTTCTATATGACTTAAAAGTTAAGACACAAGCTCAGCGTCATCTTTGACACATGCAAACAGAGAATACAATATTCTGTCATAATTTCCTCCATCAAATTATGTAGTCAAGTGCCAGGCTTCTATAATGTGCGCTGCGTCATAGTTGATACACTTGTCCGTCATCATCATCTCCTCTTGCTCAAACAATTAAGGAAACAAAAATTGTTTACACTATTGATATGGAATTCATTTACAAAATATTATTTGCTTATGACTACAGTAGTGTACACATGTAACATGTAACAGCGTCGTTTGAATACTGTCTAATTGTCGAAGTGGATTTACATGTCATCGCAATTAAAGTTCAAAGACTAGAATTTATTTGATAATTTCCATCGATGAATATACATGCATATATATGAAAGGAAGGTGCCTTGGGGTTTAACCCACTATTTAATCTTTCAACAGTAAGATGGTTACCCGTGAAAAACCGGTCGCCATAGAATGTAGTTGTGGGGGCCATGGCGCAGTGGTTAGTGTGTCAGAACACTGCGCGTGAGTTTCCAAGTTCCAATTCCAGAAAACACCAACAAATCTTTACACGGTCCGACCTCTCGCGAACGTCTGACAAACATCTGTGAGTATTGTTGTCACGAAAAAGCTTCTCAAAAACAAAATTGCCCTTCGGATACGGCACAAAACTGTAGGTCCCTTCCGTTCGTGCGAAAATATAATATAACGCACACAATACGGGTGGTTGCAAGAAGCTAGACCTAGGCACTTAATGAGCTATTAAGCAGTTGGGAGATTTGCACTGCGATTTATCAGGAAACTACTGACTGCTAAAACCATGTCTGGTGCCAGTAGCGCAATAATCAAGTTCGTGATGAAGTACTTGCTTTACATCCTAGTGATAGTCCCCGGGCAGCTATGCATATAAACCCTTATACGTGTAGACGAAAATTGCAAGTGCGGGTTGTCTAGAGCTTAAATTCGAGACTAGGTAACGTGGGCCAGCAACCTGCGTTACTAAACCCTGCTCGCTACAGATACCGACACTATAACTTGGATAAAGAATAACTACCCGGTGGCGACTTTTGGCTATTGTACCCGGATAAAAATATGATTCAGGAATGTGAAGACGCTCTTCGACTCAGAAAGCGAAGGATCTAACAATGCCAGATTCCTCCAACTGGAAAAAGAATTCATGCGTTATAGACTGCACATTTTGGGGGTAAGTAAGATATGGTGGTTAGAAGCAGGCAAGTATTAATCCCCAACACGTAACACTGTACTTCCCAATTCCGGAAGACTATCCAGAAGTAGGGGAGAATATGGATTAAGACTACTGCTAACATCAACAGCACGCAAAGTGTAAAGGACCCTAATGACGCAGAGCAACTTTTTCCGAATTAAATCTTCTATGACGCCATCAATATGCCTATTCACTATTACGGTGCCGTACAATCCGCAAAGGGAGTGTCCAGAAGGATTTATAGCTGTTTTTTGCCCAAGTGCCGGCGTTTTTCTTACGTACTACTAGCTGTGAGTGATGACCGCCTTTGGCAGCTGCCTTGAGGATATCATCCCCAGCGATTACTATCCACCTTGTCGTGGTGCTGGGGCTTAAGTAGAGCCGAAGGTTTTCTGCGGAGGTATGTCGGTGAATGCTAATAACTTCTGATTACCTGAGATTCCAAAAACTAAGAGATAAAACAAATAAATAAATAAATATTTGGCGCAACAGCTCTTTAAGTGCCAGGGCCTAGCTTCTCGCAACCACTCATGTTGTGTGCGTTATATTTTTCACACGAATGGAAGGGACCTACGGTTTAGTGCCGTATCCGAAGGGCAATTTGGTTTGAGAAGCTTTTTCGTGACAATAATACTCTCCGATGTTTGCCAGACGCTCGCGAGAGGTGGGACCGTGAAAAAACTTGTTGGTGTTTTGTGGGATTCGAACTTGGAACCTCATGCGTAGTGATCCGACCCCTTTCCAGGAAAAGAAACCACACTCTCAAAGAAATTAGACTGGAAAACGTCCCAATCGACATATCCAAGGAAGCGAAGTACCTAGGTGTTATACTTGACAAGACGCTCACCTGGAATTCACACCTGAACAAGGTTACCGAGAAAGCGACAAGAGCAATGTTTATGTGCCAGCGCCAACTTGGGGGCTAAAACCCAAGATAATATATTGGACGTACAGCGCCATTATCAAACCCATGGTCACCTATGCATCCTTGGCTTGGTGGCCAAAAACCTTACAGGCCAAGACTCAGGAACAGTTGAATAAAATACATCGTCTAGCCTGTCTGAGTATCACAGGAGCAATGAGAACGTGCCCCACGGCAGCAATGGGAGCAATGCTTAGCCTCACACCGTTGCACCTTGCAGCACAAAAAGAAGCTATGCTGAGTGCTCTCAGGCTACCCAAGATTTCGGACCTTAAAATCGGCAACTTTACAGGCCATTTGAAGATTCTAAGTTATATTCAAAATGACCCTATTCTCAAAATCCCAGATATTATGATCAAGAAATACCGGTTCTCCAGGAAATTCAATGTGGTCATAGGTGACCGCCACACATGGAGGAATGAAGGACTTGTAGTCTTACCAAACTCTCAAACTTGGTGCACAGATGGTTCCAAATTGGAAAATGGTAGCACTGGCGCAGGGGTTTATGGACCCAGGTTCCAACGTGCGGCTGCGCTTGGGAAATCACCAACAATATTTCAGGCGGAAGTCCATGCGATCGAGCTCTGTGTACGAGAATGTCTGCGTAGAAGAGTCGAGGGTACTCGTATCTATATCCTCTCAGACAGCCAGGCAGCACTTATGGCTCTGAAATCGTACACGGTAGGATCAAAACTTGTATGGGACTGTCTAAACCGACTCGAAGATCTCGCATCGAAAAACATAGTCACTGTGGCCTGGATACCAGGACACGAAGGCTTCGAGGGCAACGAACGGGCGGACTGCTTATCGAGAAGAGGCGCTAGTCGCCCACTAGTCGGTCCTGAACCCTATTTTGGAGTCGCACGGAGTAGCGTTAACATAAAAATAAAGAAATGGGAAGATGATCATCATGCAGAGTACTGGGCCAAACTCAAGGGCCAAAGACAGGCAAAGAAGTTCATTAATCTCAACCGCTGCAAGGCTAGAAAGCTACTCGAGCTTAGGAAAGCAGACCTAAGAACCTTAACAGGCTACTTGACTGGTCATTGCCCACTCAGGTACCATCTGCACAAGATAGGAGTAGCAGATACAGACCAATGCCGGCTATGTGGAGAGCAAAAAGAGACGGCAGAACATATTCTTTGTGAATGCCCCATGGCCGCAAGAAAAGACTTCTCCATATCGGAAGGGCTGTATTGAGTCCCTCTGACTTTTGGAATATTGAGCCTGGAGCTTTGTTGAGGTTTATCAAGAGTCTTAACCAAGTTCTCAGCTAAACACCGGACTGGCAAAATAGATCTTACAGGTCGCAGTGCGTGCAAGGCCCTAGTAAAGTAAAGTAAAGTAAGTGATCCGACACACTAACCACTTACGTCACGGCGCCCTAACTAAGAGATAGTTTCCCTAATTCTACCTATGGTGTGAGTAAACAAAAACCGTGCCGAAAGATGAAAGGTTGGGTGGATAAAAAACCAACCACTAACGAGCTCTCACAGATGCCCTGGCGAGGTATGTCGCAAAGAAATGCAAGGCGGCTCTGGCGAGGCGAATATTTATTCCGACCTTACTCGTGGGAACAAAAATGAACAAAAACAAAACAAACAAAACAGAAAGCGATCAGACCAGTTCAAAAGCATACACGCTACCTATGGGCGCACCAGAACTTTTTGAGTTACAGCCACCATCGGCAGCTAGCTCGGATGAGTTGCATGAGCGGCTATTAGCAAATCTATCCGAGAGTCTCCGGAAAATGAAGACGAGGAAAAAGGTATCTCCAGGTCAGATAAGACGGCGGTCGTTCTGTAGAACCACCCATATCAAATCGATTCTCTTCCCTCTCCGAGAAGGAACAAAACTCCCTGGCCTGTGCTATTGACATAATAGTAAAATAGGCTCTGATGAGGCCTGTGCCTAGACAGAATATTGCTGAAACCAAGGCAAGCCGTAAGGTCGATGTCCATAAGGCAAACAAGAATGGAAAATAAGCAGAGAAAACCAATAAAGCGACCAGCAAGACCGTTGCCAGTAAGGCAGGACTGCGAGTGATCAGCCAGAAACTCCAACGGTCGCTGAACATCGTCGTATAATGGCCCAGACCAGAAAGAAGGATTTCGTGTCAAATAGGCTTGGATCCTAAGACTACACAAAAATTCCCCCAAAAGGTCGAATGCTAATTCGGAGATGCTCTTCAGCGGGGTTCTCCGTAGTTTAGTTTAATTTAGTTTAGTTGTGGACTTCGAAAAATCTAGTGGCCAGTATTCCCAAGAACGCGGTCACCAGATTGAAAAGGCTTCAGTTAGAGCAGGCTTTGACCGTATTCGAAAGAATACTGGTGGAAATGCGCCCACATTCGGAGGAGCGAAGTGACATCGTGGAATCATGCTGAAAGACTGCAAGGACCAGTTAAATAAATAAAATAAGACTCTGTGTTCCTGACTGGGGTGTAGACATAGCAGAGATCCTCGGCTTCCCAAAAGCCCAGAACTATTCTACTGGCATGAAGAGCTGGGAGGTCATAGGGGAGAAAGAAGCGACGAATGGGACTAATGGATTCATCATTCTTATAAATAATGATAAGAGTTCAATCCAAATTTGTATTTTTGTGTCTTATTCAAATATATATTATGAAAGCAACGCTGGCAAGGTTATTACTTGTATCGTAGCTAAAAAGAGTCCTTACATACTAATGCAGTCTCATTTCAGCTCCGGCGACTTGACAGTGGTAGATGTGACGGCATCAACGTCCCCACGGAAGACCTGAGGCCGCTCATATCAGCGTATCTAAAAGCTAAGAAAAAATTCGTCTTGGGATGTGATTCCAACGCCCACCATACTCTATGGGGTAGAACCGACATCAATGCTAGAAGCTAAGTTTTCTTTAATTATATCCTAGAATCCAATCTTGTTTTATATAATAGAGGCAATGACCTGACCATCGTAACGAATACTAGAAAGGACGTCTTTGATATTACTTTCGTATTTGAACAGAGCTCTGTTGAAGTTGTTGACTGGAGAGTCTCCAACTATCTGATCACTGTTGGATACCCTTCAAACTACAACTCTCTACTCGTAGGAAAGGGACTTTTGTAAAGCAATTCAAAAGAGAATTGAGGAAATCAGTGAATCACCTCACTGAAGACCTCAATTCTGCAGAAGTAGTAGACAATGCAGTCGATCCTTTGAACAATCCTGCCCGGTTAGTAGGCATATCGGTTAAAAGCGTCCACCATGGTGGAGCTATAAAATCGCGTAACTCATTCGCATTTCAAGAGTAGAATGGAACTTCGCTATAGAGGGGGTTGCCGAGTGATCCACCTATAAAAAAAAGCGTCAAGCTCCTCAAGAAAGAGATTAGGTTCGCAAAGATAAACTCTTGGAGCTTCTTTTCCGCATCTATAGGATCAACTAATAAATCATCCCGGCATCGGGTTATGGGCGGAAGAGGTGGCAAGAATAATATTGTAATGATGATAATATAACTTGGGCAATTAAATCATTTGCTCCGTACAAGGCACCAGGAATAGATAAAATTCGATCTGTGATGCTGCATGAGTCAGTGGAAATTACTATTCCATGGCTCAAGCGTATTTTCGCAGGATACCTTAAGGATATGGATATGTTCCTAAGGCATGGTGGGAGGTGCGTGTTGTATTTATTCCCAAAGCAGGGAAAGCGAGGTACACAAACGCAAAGAGTTTCAGACCGATCAGCCTGTCGTATTATATGCTGAAAACATTGCAACGTTTAATAGATGTTATACATAAGAAAAGTGATCGGCAATAAACCTGAATCACAACATGCATACATCTGCGGCAGATCCGTAAATACAGCCCTCGACAGGGTCATATCAACCATAGAAATATCTCTCCAGCTCAAGGAGTTCACTCTTGGGGCGTTCAACAAAGTAAGCACTGATGCGATCCTGAACGGCCTACACAGAGATCAACTTAAAACGCGCCTCTGTAACTGGATTACACAGATGCTTCAAGCGAGAATCTTATATTCAACGCTGAGAGATGCAACCATCTGAAGAAGGGTCTCAGAGGAACCCCGCCTGTCTTCTCTAATGTGGCTTCTTGTAGTGGATGAGATATTGGTAATGGTGAAGGAAAACGACTTCAATGCGACGGCGTATGCCAACGATGTGGTTATCCTGGCTTCGGGGAAATTTACTCCGGTTCTAAGTGCAATGCTCAATATTGCACTACAATTAGTAGATAACTGGGTCAGTAGCAAAGGGCTGCGAGTGAACCCCTCAAAGACGGTGGTAGTTCTTTTCACTAAGTAGAGATCGACGCCTACCTTCAGACCACCAAATATCGGTGGTATTGTATTGTACTAAGTACCGCAAGTCCAGCTCGACACTTGGGCGTAGTTCTAGATTCCAAACTAAACCGATAAAATTGCTGAACGCATCAAAAAACAAGAGTAGCTTTCAATTCTTGCAAAAGGTATTCAGTAATACGTGGAGCTTCAAACCAGCTGTGGTGTACTGGATATACACGGCAGGCCGGCGGTTGAAAGACCCATTCTTCATATCTTTCTTATGTCCTTTAACCCCTCGGGGGGCATAGGGCGTCAACCACGCCTGCGCGCCATCGTGTTCGGAGTTCTGCAACGCGTTTGAGCTGCCTCCAACTCATTCCTAAAGAGCTCGATTCCTCCTCAACTGTTCTGCGCCACGTTTGCCTAGGGCGTCCCGCTATTCTGCCTGCCTGGGTGAGCGGATTCCACTGCATAGCGTATTTCGCAATGGAGTTGTCTTCGCGCCGTAGGGTGTGTCCAATCCATTGCCACTTTCTTCTTCGTATAGTAATGCTTATAGGTTCTTGGCCCGTTCTCAGATAAAGTTGTTCGTTGGAGATGCGGTTCGGCCAAAAAATTATTCTTAAGCATTTGTTTACGAAGACTTGCAGCTTGCGTGTGTTAATGGTGTCCACCTTCCAGGTACTGCACCCATAAAGCAGCACTGATTCTACGTTGGAGCGGAACAGTCGTAGCTTGGTTCTTAAGCTAATAACATTGCTTCTCCAGATTTTGGACAGCATTCCGAACGCAGCTTTAGCCTTCCCGATTCTGCTGCACACATCCAGTTCGGTGCCACCGCGATTAGCCGAGACGACACTTCCTAAATATAGAAAGTTATCAACTTTCTCGACTTGCTTTCCGGCAATGTTAAGTTGAGCGCGGGTATTGGAAGTACTCAGGGCTTTTGTTTTGGCTGTGTTTATTTTTAGCCCCACTTTGTTTGCCTCAGCTTCTAGATTTTGGGCCATCAAATGAAGATCCATTATCCGATGTGAAAGTAGACAAACATCGTCAGCGTAATCTAGGTGTTTAAGGTAAGATGTCATAGTCCAACGAATTCCAGAATTAGCTTCCGTCAATGCTGCACGGAGTACATCGCTGATAACCACCAAGAACAATAGTGGGGACAGTATGCACCCTTGACGTACTCCACTTTGGACTTCAAAGTCCTCCGACACCTTACCATTGTGCACGACGTGACACTTGCCGCCCTCATATGTAGCCTTGATAATAGCTATAAGCTTTTCTGGAATGCCTCTCCTGCGCAAGGCCAGCCAGATAGCATCTCGATTCAAGCTGTCGAAAGCCTTCTCGAAGTCGATAAACAGTAAATGTAGCGGAGACCTATACTCAACGCATTGTTCGATTATGATCCGTAAGGTGTTTATGTGGTCGATGCAGGAGGATCCAGCGCGAAAGCCTGCCTGTTCGACATCGAGAGTTGAATCTAAATGATCTTTAATTCGTTCTAGAATTATTCTAGCTATTATTTTGGCTACAGCTGGAAGAACACATATACCTCTCCAGTTACCGCACTCCATCAAGTTACCCTTCTTTGGAAGCTTAATGATCATCCCCCTTTTCCACTCCTGTGGAAATTGTTCACTATCCCAAGCTCTCCGTATTAGCGGATGCAGCAAATCTGCCGATGTATTTGGCGCCGCTTGAAATAGCTCGGCAGGGATACCATCAATACCCACCGCTTTGTTTTTCTTGAGGGACTTGATTGCTGTTATTATTTCAGCTTTACTGGGAGGTACGGTGCGAATTCGGGAATTTCTTGCTTCGAACTGCTCATTCGAATTCAAGATCATACCGCCGTCGTCTAAGTGATTTAGCACTGCAGCAAAATGTTCTCTCCATCTAGTGAGCTGATCCTCATCCGAAATCAGAAGGTCACCGTCTAGACTCTTCACTGGATGTTGTTTGGAGTTTCGACCACCAATGAGCTCCTTAGTGATGTTGTAAACAGTCCTACTGTCGCACCTACTCGCTGCTTCTTCAGCCCTTGAGGCCAGTGAGTTGACATGTTGACGCTTGTCACGTCTCACACTACGCTGCACTTCTTTCTTCTTCGCACGGTATTGGGCTTCAAGCTCGGTTCTCTCTACTGCTGAGGCCGCTGCAATCCGAGCCTTGATTGCTGTACGCTCATCGATCCGTCTCCAGGTGTCTGTAGAAAGCCATGTGCGGTGGTGTTTCTGCTTTTTACCGACATAAGTGCGTGCCCCAGTCGCAAAAGCATTTTTCACAGCACTCCAGTGGTCATCCATGTTCTCTATGCTGCTGATTGCTTCTGCTTCTAAGGCAAGATGAACCATTCTTCATATGGTTCACTTGATATAATCGTATACTATAGTAGTCTGGCGCCCAAAGCCGCTGTAAGACTGAGGGAAATCCGATTGTGGTCATCGAGCCCTTACGGCCTTCCTTCCATTTTGCCCCGATGGGGGACTACATGAAGCCGATGCTAACATTTGAAAGGAGGTTCGTTACAAGAATTCTTGACAGAATGTACTGGAAAAACCGAAGAACCATGAAGAAAAAGGAACTGTCTTTCTGCAAGTATACTGACGGTTTTAAGATGAACGTTAGCACGGAAGTCGGAGTTTATTGTGAAGCCCTAGGAATAAACCACTCCCATAGACTAAGCGGCGCATCTTTCAGGCCGAAGTCACAGCCATTATACAGGCTGCTGAAATTATACGCGAGAGTAATACGTATATCGTTGGTCAAACAATCACTGTATATATACTCGTAGATTAGCCAGGCACCTGTTAAGGCTCTGGACTCTGCTGCAATTAGACCGAGGCTTGTGAGGACCTGCAATTCACTTTTAAACGAGATATCTAGAGCCAATACGGCGACTCTCTGATGGGTACCAGGGCATATGGATATCGAAGGAAACGAAAGGGCTGACGAGCTTGCTAGGAAAGGGCGCTGCATACATCGCGAGCATTATTTTCGTAGTGACCCCAATCAGTTCCTTACGGAAGAAAATAGAAGATGAAACCACAGTCCGAGCAAACAGACGCTGGATTCATCTGCACACATGCGCAACAGCCAGGGCGCTACGGTCGGCCTTTAGCAAAAAGATATCAAAATCTGGTGGAACTTAGTCGTCATAGCGCACGAGTCATTTCCGGCATAATTACTGGTCACTGTGCCATTAGCATTCATGCGGCATGTCTCGGTGTACTGCACAACGAATATTGTAGAAGATGCAGGGACGAAGAAGAAACTGAATCTATTCGTTAATTACTGTGCGATTGTCCTTCCCTATCCGTCAAAAGGATGGGGACTCTTGGTATTTACTTCTTCTCGGAGCTGGAGGACTTACGTAATGTTGAGCTGTTGGACCTCCTGAGATTCATATCACTACCTGGGTGGTTATAATAGTGGATTGTTTTTACAATGCTTCCAGGGTTAAATAATTGGGCACAATGGCTGGTTAAATGCGATTATATGACAACACAAGCGTTTTCACTTAGCTGAGTCCCCCAACTCCTACTCTCAACCTCCACGCGGTGACAGCAGGGTGCCTAGTACCTTAATCCAAGAAATGGGTAACCAACCCCGTTTGAAGGATTCTTGGCGGCAGCAGATAAGAGGCAGGGGGACAACGACCTTCGGATCTGTACATGAAATCTTCTGTACCTTTACAGACCAGGTGCAGCCGAACAATTAGCAGAGGCCGTAAACTGCTATAAAGCAGATATAACCACCATCTAGGAAGTGTGATGGGATGGGCCGGGCAAAAAGAGGATGAAAAACTGTGACATCTACTACGGTGATTGCTACAGAGGGAATAGGCAGCGCTTATTCGGATGCGGATTTGTTATACGCGCTGACTTACGCAAGAAGTCTTAAGCTTTCGACACGTGAGCGAGCGTATTATGACTATCCGGGTCAAGGCTAAATTCGCTAACATAAGCTAAATATGTATTCATGCCCCCACGGAAGAAAAGGACCCTGCCACCAAAGAGTGTTTCTAAGAGCTCCTCGACAAAAGATACGAGCAATGTCCTAAATACGACGTTAAAATCGTATTGGGCGATTTTAACGCCAAAATAGGAAATTTGGACGTCTTTGGTAGGGCAGTCGGTAAGCATAGCCTACACGACACCACGTCTGATAACGGAGCAAACTGTCACCATAGTAAGCACATGGTTTCCTCATCTCGATATTCATAAGCAGACATGGCGGTCCAATGATCATGTAACGATCAACCAAGTTGATCATATTGCGATCGACGCAAGGCATGCCTCCAGTATTCTGGATGTCCGGACCTTCCGAGGGCCCAACATAGACTCGGATCATTATCTTGTAGTAGCCAAGGTACGAATGCGGATACCCCAAACTGAGCAACAAGGAAGAATCACTGTGAGAAAATTTAACGTCGAAAAGCTACAATCGCAAAAGACCACCAGACGCGTATCCCGAAATCTCTCAATCACCCCTATGCCTACAGCGTCAAGTGCCGAAGACCAGTGGCAACGCTTCCAACATGCCATCGAAAACGCCGCGACTGATGTATTGGGTCTCGCTCGCCCACCACCGCGAAACCCCTGGTTTGACGAAGAATGGCGGCAAGTGCATGCAGCAAAACAAGAGGCATATAAAGCGGAGCAACATACAAAGGAAGACGAGAGCTGTTCGTGAGCTCTACGAGCAAAAGAGACTGGAAGAACATCTGCTTCTCCAAAAGAAGAAGAAAGAGCATGACAAGCGCGCGATCGAGAATATTGGGAGTATACTATATACTACAGGAAAAATGTACGGAAGTTTTACCAATACCAAAAAAATAAAAAGAACGTGTCAGAGAAACAATACCCGTACAGAAACCTGTAGAGATGAAAATGGAAACCTCGTAGTAGAATCACAGTCGGTGCTGAGAATATGGAAAAACTACTTCTGCAGACTCTATAACGGCGACGTTATAGACGAATATAGACGATGATAGTCAAAATGTCCGTCCACCTGACCAAGGCGAAGTGAGGATAGCAATGTCCTAGCTGAAATCCAACAAGGCTGCTGGACCTGACGGCTTACCGGCCGAACTTTTCAAGGCAGCTGGTGATGAATTGGTAGAGTGCATACACCAACTCATCTCTAAGATTTGGTCAGGCGAGTGTATGCCTGATGAATAGAATCTCAGCATCGTGTGCCTGATCCACAAGAAAGGAGACTCCCTCAACTGCGCTAATTATAGAGGCATCAGTCTCCTCAACATCGCATATAAGATCTTTGCTGCGATATTGTGTGAACGCCTGAAACCTTTTATCAACAGCCTGATTGGCCCCTTTCAGTCCGGTTTTAGGCCAGGAAAGTCCACCATCGATCAAATCTTCAGACTTTGACAGATCCCTGAGAAAACACAAGAGCTCGCTGCTCCATCAAGGTCGGTAATGACCTCGCCGAGACTTTTGATGTCAAAAAAGGTTTTAGACAAGCTGACACGCTGTCATGTGACTTCTTTAATATTTTGGTTGAACGGATTGTGCGAAGCTCACAAGCCAACACCAGAGGCACAATCTATCACAAGTCTGTACAACTGCTTGCATACATCGACGATATTGACATTTTTGGATGAACTCAGCAGGTTGTCACCGGTGCGTTTGCAAGCATTGAGGTGGAAGCAGCCAAAATGGGTTTAGCGATAAACGAGGGCAAAACCAAGTATATGCTGTCAACAAGAAGCGACAACCAACACCGACGAATTGGACAGAATGTCACAGTGGGCAGCTATAACCTCTAGGTAGTAAGGGACTTTGTCTACCTTGGCTCTGCTATAAGCTCTGAGAACAACATCAGAGCAGAAATCAAGCGAAGAATAACTCTTGCCAATCGCTGTTTTTTTTTTTTTTTTTTTGGGTTTATAAGGCAATTCAACAGTAAAGCCCTATCTCGAACAACTAAAGAGACTCTGTATAAGACCTTGATCATCCCAGTCCTGCTTTACGGCGCTGAAACATGGACTTTATTAAAAGAGGATGAAGATATCCTTGGTCGCTTCGAGAGAAAAATTCTTCGTAAGATTTTCGGTCCCGTTTGCGTTGACGGGTTTTGGAGGAGAAGATTCAATCACGAACTATACGAGCTGTACAGCGACATCGACCTAGTCAAAAAACTGCGTATTGGACGTCTGAGATGGCTAGGACATGTAGAACGAATGGACACCAACGCTCCGGCCCGCAGAATCTTCGAATCTAAAGTGGAAGGACGGTGCAGTAGGGGACCTCCTCGCCGTAGGTGGGGCGCACAAGTTTAAAGGGACCTCGACCAACTTGGAGTGCACAACTGGAGGTAAGTAACTAAAGACCGAGCTAAATGGAGAGGCTTGTTGGTTGAGGCCCAGGTTCACCTCAAACAGTAGCGCCACCTGAGTAAGTACAATGGACCCGATCTGTTGGTCTGAGTGAGCAGTGACTCTTTTGTCACAAGGCACCCATCTACCTAACCTAACTTAAATCATCGTCTCATGGTCCTTAATGCAACGCTCCAACACAATTCATTAAAATTAATTCGAAATGAGCACCGTTTCCACTAGAAACATTTAATTAGTTAGAGCCCTGCTGACCTGAGATCTGTTGTATATAAAAGTATCATGTATTAGCAATACATATTTGTACATTGATATGAGTATACCAATACATGTATAGTATTAGCTAATGTACTAAAGAGATTAACTAGCCTCAGCCAGTTGTACTTCAACCATCTAATAAAGTTGACATCTAATAAAGTTGGCTATTAAAAGACTTTTCATTAAAATACAACATGGTGTCAGATGTGTCTTAAGTTCAATAGCCAAAATCTAAAAATTGAAAATTTCTTTTTTAAAAGTTAAAAAAAAAATTACTAACGACAGTGAAAGTTCAGAAGTATCCAAGAAAAAGTCGAATGATGAGACCTTAATCCACAATAATGGAGCACTTCACGATTTTCCAGGCATTGTACCTATGTCAGCACTAAATTTACGATGTGGGAATTTATCAACAGCTTGGAAAAATTGGCTTGTGCAATTTAAGATATTCATGCGAGCAAGTAATTTAGAAAGTCAACCAGACTGCCGAAAAGTCGCCATTTTATTGCACCACATGGGACCCGATTCCATTGAAATCTTCAACTCATTCAACTTGGACATTGATACAGTTGGTTACGTCGATCTACTTGCTAAATTTGATGCATATTTTGTACCCAAATCAAATACAGCGTTTGAAAGATATAAATTTTTTACAAAGAGACAAAGTATGGACGAGCCTTTGGAGGAATATTTATTAACATTAAAAAATTTAAGTGTCACATGCGAATTTGGAACCTTAAAAGATGAACTAATTCGAGATATTTTTACTTGCGGTCTTAATGCTAAAAATGACCACATAAAAGAGAGACTACTTAACGAAGGATCTATTACATTAGAAAGGCTATTGAAATGGCGCGAAATATCGAACTTTCAAGAGAGCGTGTATTAGAACTTAAAAGTAATGATGAAGTAGTGTGTGCAATTAGTAGAAATCAAACACAAAGTTATAGTTCTAATTCCAATAGAAGTAATACACATAGACCATATAACAACTATTCTTACATGAAGAAGACTGTACCTAATACAGGTCAACATAAAAAGACATGTGAGCGTTGTGGTCAAGTACACATTTATAGATGTCCAGCAATCAATCAAACTTGCACTAAGTGTGGGAAGAAAAATCATTTTGCAAAAATGTGTAAGACAAATTCTGCACAACTGAAGAGTATAACAATTAATGACGCGGTATGTAGAGACGATCATGAACGAGCTTTGTTGGAACAATTTAGAAAGGAACACAACCACACTCTTAATCAGTCATCGGTTTCCCAGTTAAATGAAGAAAGAACAAGTGTTAATCAAAGTTATCTAACGGACAGTGACGATTTTTTTATTGGAGCTATATTTGACAAGTTGGTGGCGTCTTCGGAAGAACAACTACGACCGGTTGCTAAAAACAATAACGTTAACTTATCTAACATGTTTTGCGGTACTGATGATAACTTACCTTTTTCTGGATCTTCGAATACAAAAGTAATACAGTCGAGTGATTTAATATGGACAAAGGACATACTTATAAACAAACGAGTTGTTACATGCCAATTAGACACAGGAGCCATGACAAATGTAATGTCGTTCAATAAATTCATGGAACTGAAATTACCTTTAAGTACTATACAAAAAACTTCAACAAGTATTTCAACCTTCAGCAATGAAAAATTGAAAGTATTGGGACTATGCAGTTTATCATGCAGTGTGGATTCCTTGCAATGTGAATTAAAATTTTATATCATCGATATTAAATGCAGAACAATAATTGGATTACCGAGCTGTGTTGAACTGAATTTAGTGATGCGGTCCGGAGCAGAAAAAAATATGTATACTAATACAATCAATCATTTTTCCAATCATTTTTCTTCTAATAATTTAAATTCTATTAGTAATAATCTTTATCTTTTAGATTTTTTAAAGAAATATAAACATGTTTTTGAGGGCTTAGGGTGTTTGGAAAAGGAGTGCCACTTATTCTTAAAACCTGAGGTTATGCCGGTAGTGGATTGTCCGAGGAGAATACCCTTCAGTCTAAGAGTGCCCTTAAGGCAAGAATTAATCAGAATGGAAAAAATGGGAGTCATTGCAAGAGTTGAAGAGCCTACAGAGTGGGTAAGTTCCATTGTTATTGTTAAGAAAGCGACAGGCAAGCTTCGCATTTGTTTGGACTCTCGAAACTTGAACAAGGCAATTTTACGGTCGCACTATCCATTCCCAACTTAAGATGAGTGCAAGGCAAGGTTATATGGTGCCAAATATTTTTCTAGTCTGGATGCTAATTCCGGATTTTGGATGATGAAGTTAGTTAAAAAATCGGCGAACCTTTGCACGTTTATAACACCATTTGGTCGATATAAATTCTTAAGGCTACCTTTTGGCATTAATGCCGCCCCTAAAATTTTTCATGGCGAAATTGTAAAATTATTTTCAAATATCCCTGGTGTTTTAATTTATATAGATGATTTCCTAGTATATGGGCGCTCAAAGGAAGAGCATAATGAACGGCTTCAACTGGTTCTGGATAGGGCTGAACAAGTAGGTTTAAAGTTCAATAAAACTAAGTCAAAGTTTTTTCAAACGGAAATTAAGTTTCTTGGTCACACTTTCAATTCTGAAGGCGTGAAGGCCGATGAATTAAAAGTTAAGGCTATTCTCGACATGCCAAGATCCAGAAATATTGCTGACCTGCAAAGATTTCTAGGCATGGTCAATTATTTAGGTTCTTTCATAAAAAATCTGTCTGCAAAAACGAATAATTTAAGGCAATTGTTGAAAAAGGAAACAGAATGGCTGTGGTTAGAAATCCATGAAAAATTTTTTTTTAAATTAAAGCATTGCATAACCAATGCACCCATATTAACTTATTATGATCCCAAAAGGCCAATTACTCTATCTGTTGACGCCTCTAAAAATGCTGTTGGTGCTGTTATACTTCATTATGAAAAGCCAATAGCATTCGCATCTGCTACTTTAACAGAATGTCAGCAAAACTATGCACAAATTCAAAAAGAGCTCTTTGCTATACTATTCGGTTGTACAAAATTTCACCAATATTTGTATGGTAAGGCTAACATTTCCGTTAAAACAGATCACAAGCCATTAGTTTCTCTTTTTAAAAAGGCTTTGTGTAAAGTACAGCAGAGAATTATGCTGAGGTTAAAGGCTTATGATTCGCAAGTAAATTTCAAGCCAGGAAAAACCATGGTTCTTGCAGACACCCTCTCTAGAGCTCCATTAAATGAAAAATGTTTAGAAGATTTTGACAAAGACATAAGTTTGCACTGCAACTTACTCACTTCAAATTTGGCAGTGTCAAAAACCAAATTAGATGAAATTCGAGATTGCACAAAGTCTGACAAAGTTCTGTCTGAGATCAAAAACTACTACCGAAATGGTTGGCCAGAGAATAAGAAATATTTAAATAAAGAAACAATGCCTTACTTTACTTTCAGAGATGAGTTACACGTAATAGATGGCTTATTGTTTAAATCTGACCGCCTTGTGATTCCTATTAAAATGAGGCCCTATATATTGTCCTTAATCCATGAAGGGCACATGGGTATAGAGAAATCCAAGCGCTTGGCCAAGAACTTAGTTTTTTGGCCTAATATCAGTAATGATATATTTAATGTAGTTTCAAACTGTGAAATACGTCTGCGATATAAAGCATTATTCAACACTGGATCAAATTTTTACTCTCACCAACATTGCAGAGTTTTTTAAACAAAGTAGCAAAAAGCTATATGTCTTCTTCGTTGACTTTCGTGCAGCTTTTGACTCCATAGCGCGTGAAGCTCTTTTCTATAAGCTGTACAAAATTGGTTTATCAAGTAAAGTGATAAATGTGCTAAAAGCGATGTATGAGAGCAACGTGGCGTACGTATGGAATGGAGAGAATGTATCGGAAGAATTTGGAACACAAATGGGAGTTAAGCAAGGATGCATCCTAAGCACGCTACTCTTCATCATATTTATCAACGACATAGTAGGAGAAGTAGGAGGAGGGATCGAGCTTGGTAGTGTGCGGATACCGGCGCTAAAATTTGCGGACGATATAGTGTTTTTATCGGAGACAGTTGAAGGGATGCAGCTTACTATGAACCGTCTTGAAAACTACTGTAAGCAATGGAATTTGACGGTGAATTTATCAAAATCAAAGATGATGATTTTTAGAAATGGCGGTGGAAGATACTCTCACAACGAAAAATGGTTCTATCGAGGTGAAAACGTTGAAATAGTGAAAGAGTATAAATATTTAGGTGTGCTAATTACATCCAACCTCAATATGAAAAAACACTTTGAATGTCAGCTAGCAGCAGCTAAAAGAGCTATTTCATCAGTTTGGGGACGTTGCGTCGACAATAAGTTTATCGATCACACAGCGAAGAATAAACTATTTCGTACAACTGCTGCCTCTATACTGCTGTACGGAGCCCAAATTTGGGGTTATTGCTTTTTTGAAGAAGTTGAAAAATTTCTAAGGTACTTTTTGAAACGAATCTTTCGACTTCCAATATGTACACCGAACTATATGCTGCATCTAGAAACTGGAGTCCCTCCTCTCTTCTTAGATACCCTAAAGCTGCATATAGATTATATTGTTAAAGTAGTGGAGATGGATGATGGAAGACTGCCCAGGATTGTTCTGAAGCATATACTTTCGACAAGAGGGCATTTGGTTCAAAAGTGGGAGGAGTTGGTAGCAAATTATGGCGCGAGCTTAAATATTGCATCTGATATACAACTTTCAATGATAAAACCTATGCTTACAAATGTTTTGAAAAAGGCAGGTAATTCCATGTATGAGAGATTTGTAGCTGAAGCACATTCATCGCAACATAGGCTGATCTACAGTAGGCTGAATTATAACCACATTGAAAGCGACTCAACGTACTTCCTCAATCGTTACTCTCTGCATATGATAAGCACAATATTCAAACTTAGAGGTGAACTAACAAGTCTTTATTTTATTCCACATCGACCCGATCTGCCAATTTTATGTGACCTGTGCAACCTTAAAGAGAGGGAGGATGTTTACCATTTCATCGGAAGATGTCCCATTTTAGGAGAATTTCGCGCGAGATACTTCGGAGTAATTTCGCTAGACTTGGATGAGGTGATCAACGTACTGAACGGAAGTCATGGTTGGGATGTTTTGTACAACTATGCTACAGCTGCAATCCGCTACAGAGCCCGTATTTTGGAAGGCGATTTTTAAACAGAAATAGCAACCATATTGTCAATCTGGTAGACGGCCTTAAGCCAAACCATAAACGACTATGTATATACTGTTCGTGAAAATTATATGAAGTTAATAAAAAGTCTAACTAACTAACTAACTATAGACCTAATAATCCAAAGGAAGCGCTTCAGTCTCACGATTATCGTTTAATTCCATGGTTCAAGTTAGGGTTAGACTTATTTCAATTCAAGAATGAAACATACCTCTTAGTAGTAGACTATTTCTCAAAATTTATCGAAATCGCTTTGCTAACCAATGGCTATTCAAGCAAAAAAATAATTACGCAGCTAAAATCAATTTTCGCCCGTCATGGCATTCCTCATACTTTGATTGCAGACAATGGACCTCCTTTTAACTCGAGCGACTTTAAAGAGTTTTGCCTTAACTGGGGCATAGAATTTCATACATCAAGTCCATATTTATCGCGATCCAATGGTCAAGCAGAGCGTGAAATTAGAACGGTTAAAAATATTTTACAAAAATCACTAGAATCCTTTTCTGATCCTTTTGTAGCACTCTTGCACTATCGTACAACACCTCTTCGATGCGGGTATTCACCAAGCCAACTTTTAATGTCGAGAAATCTTAGAACGAAAATTCCCTGCACCGAAAAGTATCTTAAGCCATCGCTTGTTAATTACAAAAGTATTAAAGATTTTCTTATTAATTATAGGACAAAAACCGCTCAGTATTATAATAAAGGCTGTAAAAATACTGAAGCGTTTGAAACAGGCGATACAATTTTTTTTAAAAAGAGCCCCAACTCTGTTTGGTTTCCAGGGTCAGTAGTTAAACATACAGAGGAACCGCGCTCGTATTTGTTACAGGATAGCAGTGGAACTACCTATAGAAGAAGTACTCAGCATATTTTCAAACATGACCCTCCTTTAAAAGAATGCAATGATAAAAATACTGAATCTATGGCTAATAATGAAGAAATTAATTCCAATGTTACCTTTGCAAAAGAACACATTAACAGGAATTCTTCTCCGACGCGAAATCCAGAATCGGCAAACCCTAATGAACAATTTACTCGATATGGAAGAAAAGTGGTACCTCCAGAACGGCTAGCTTACAATAATTAATATGTATTCTTATTTCTATTTTATCATATTAAGTAACACTATAACGTTTTATCAATACTTAAAATTAGCTATTTTGATTATGTTTGAATTATTAGTGATTAATAACTATTTGTCTATGTTATATGATTAACCCATAATGAATTATTAAATCTAATTTTGAATTGTAAAAAAAAGGAGATGTTGTATATAAAAGTATCATGTATTAGCCATACATATTTGTAAATTGATATGAGTATACCAATACATGTATAGTATTAGCTAATGTACTAAAGAGATTAACTAGCCTCAGCCAGTTATACTTCAACCATCTAATAAAGTTGACATCTAATAAAGTTGACTATTAAAAGACTTTTCATTTAAATACTTACTTACTTAGATGGCGCTACAGTCCGGGGTGGACCTGGGCCTCAACCAACAAACCTCTCCAGCCAGCACGGTTACGAGCCAGCTGCCTCCAGTTGCGCACGCCAAGTTGGTTAATTTTCTTCTGTTTGTTTGCTCCATCTACCGCGAGGTCGTCCTCTACTGCGCCGTCCGTCCGGGTTGGATTCGAAGACTTTCTTAGCGGGAAGGTTGGGCTCCATCCGCTCTAAATGACCCAGCCATCTTAGTCGCTGTATGTGAACTCTTCTGGCTAAGTCGATGTCGTTGTACAGGCCGTATAGTTCGGCATTGTACCTTCTCCTCCACTCACCGTCTATGCAGACGGGACCAAAGATCGCTCGAAGAACTTTTCTCTCGAAATAACCAAGGGCATCCTCATCCGGTTTTTTCAAAGCCCATGCCTCTGCGCCATACAGCAGGACTGGGATGATTAATGTCTTATAAAGAGTTACCTTAGTAGTTCGAGATAGGGCTTTGCTACTCAATTGCCGTTTTAGCCCATAGAAACAACGATTGGCAAGAGTAATTCTCCGTGTGATCGCTCCACTCATGTCATTTACGGAGCTGACCATAGAGCCTAGGTAGACAAAATCCTTTACTACCTCAAAATTGTATCTGTCTATTGTGGCGTTCTGCCCAAGACGCCGATGTTGGGTGTCCTTTTTTGTAGACAGCATATATTTTGTTTTGCTTTCATTGACCGCTAGACCCATCTTTGCTGCCTCGATCTCAATACTCGTAAATGCCCCATTAACGGCCCGCTGTGTTCTTCCGATTATGTCAATGTCATCGGCATAAGCGAGTAGTTGTACAGAGATTGTACCTCCGGTGTTGGCTTGTGAGTTTCGTACAATTTTCTCAAGTACTATGTTAAAGAGATCGCATGATAGCGCGTCGCCTTGTCTAAGACCTTTCCTGACATCGAACGGTTCGGTGATGTTCTTACCGACTTTGATGGAGCAGCGAGAGTTCTCCATCGTCATTCTGCACAAACGGACGAGCTTGGCAGGGATGCCAAGACTAGACATGGCTCTGTATAACTCGTCTCTATACACGCTATCATAGGCAACTTTGAAATCGATGAAAAGGTGGTGCGTATCGATTTTATATTCATGGGTTTTTTCCAAGATCTGCCGTAGTGTGAATATTTGGTCAATGGTGGACTTTCCCGGCCTGAAACCGCACTGATAAGGACCTGTCAGGTTGTTGACGATCGGTTTTAGGCGTTCACATAGTACGGCAGACAAGATCTTATATGCGATGTTGAGGAGACTTATACCTCTGTAGTTGGCGCAGTTCAGAGGGTCTCCTTTCTTCAGGATCGGGCAAACGATGCTGAGGTTCCATTCATCGGGCATACTTTCGTCCGACCAGATTTTACAGATGAGCTGGTGCATGCTCCTTACCAACTCATCTCCTCCTGCCTTGAAAAGTTCAGCGGCAAGGCCGTCGGCTCCAGCAGCTTTGTTGGATTTGAGTTTAGATATCGCTATCCTCACTTCATTATGATCGGGTTGACGGGAATTTTGACTGCCATCGCCACTGTTGAATGGCTCATTCTGCCTGACAGCGGAATATTGATCATCATCGCCGTTTAACAGTCTGCAGAAGTGTTCCTTCCATATCCTCAGCACCGACTGCGATTCTACTACTAAGTTGCCATTTTCGTCCCTACAGGCTTCTGTTCTGGCTTTGAAACCCTGGCATGTTCTTTTTACCCTTTGGTAAAATTTTCGAACATTATTCCTGCAATAAAGTCTCTCAATCTCCTCGATCGAGCGCTTCTCATGCTCTTTTTTCTTCTTTCTGAGAAGTCGATGTTCCTCTTTTCTCCTGCGCACGTAGAGCTCGTAAGCAGCTCTAGTCCTTCTATGCAGCGCCGCTTTGTACGCCTCTTGTTTTGCTGCATGTGCTTGCCGGCATTCCTCATCAAACCAGGGGTTTCGTTGTGGTGGGCGGGAGAAACCCAGTACATCAGAGGCGGCATTTCTGATGGCTTTTTGGCAACGCTGCCACTGGTCTTCCGCATTTGCTGCTGGCGGCATAGGACTAAGATTGAGATTAGAAGAAACACGATCGGCAAAGGTTCTGGCGGTCTCTTGCGATTGTAGCTTTTCGACGTCAAATTTCCTCACAGCATTTCGTTGATTTCGCTCCGTTGTGGATATCCGCATCCGTACCTTGGCTACAACTAGGTAGTGATCCGAGTCCACGTTGGCTCCTCGGAAAGTCCGGACACCCAGAATACTGGAAGAGTGCCTTGCGTCGATCGCAATGTGATCGATTTGGTTGACGATTTTTCGATCAAGGGAGAGCCATGTTCCTTTGTGAATATCGAGACGTGGGAACCGCGTACTAGCTACAACAAAGTTTCGCCCCGCCGCAAAGTCGATTAGCTTGAGTCCGTTGCCGGAAGTGTTGTCGTGCAGGCTGTGCTTTCCGACCACGCTACTAAAGACTTCCTCTCTTCCTAGCTTTGCGTTAAAGTCACCTAGGATAATTTTAACGTCGTGGCTAGGGCATTGCTCATACGTCTTGTCCAAGAGCTGGTAGAAGTCATCCTTTGTCGCGTCGTCCTTCTCCTCGTGAGGGGCGTGACCGCATATTAGGCTAATGTTGGCAAATTTAGCCTTGATACGGATAGTCATAAGGCGCTCGTTCACATGCCGGAAACTCAAGACTTCTTGCCTAAGTCTGCCTCCAATAACAAATTCGCACCCGAATAGACGCTGTCCTTTTTGTCTGTAGCAATCGCCGTAGTAGATGTCGCAGTTTTTCATACTCCTTTTGCCCGGCCCATCCCATCGCACTTCTTCGATGGTGGTAATGTCTGCTTTGAGACACTCTAGGGCCTCCGCAAGTTGTTTGGCTGCACGTGGCTTGTAGAGGGACCTAACATTCCATGTGCAGACACGAAGATCGTTGTCCTTTTTACGTTTGCATGGGTCGTCAACAGTAAGATCATCCGTATCCGAGGCTGTTGGTTGCTTCGTAACCAAAGGTTTTTTACGTGGTAGGGAAGTTAACCCGACGGCACAACCCCCAACCTGGAGGGCCAGATCCTTTTTTTTTTGTACCCCTAGGACAAGAGGCCGGATACACCGATGTCAGTAACCCACTTCGGGGATATGAGCGCTGCCGTTGGCCCATTAAGGGTTCATCCGCCACCATCTCTTTTTCAATACCCTGACGTAGTATTGAAAATCCTTACAGACCTCAGCTCCAAATATGTTGAAGTAGCTCCAGTAAGGTATCCGCTGGTCTGTAGACGTCACCGTTGATTCCATCGAGAGAATTCGTCCGCCGCACGTCCTCCTTCTGAGGACCTCTTGCTAGACTTCTGAGACGCATATTTCAGCCGATCAGGTCAACAAGAGATGCCTCGTCCGGTTAGACATATGCGCGCTGAAGTTCACCCAGATGTGCTTATGCAGGTCTGAGTGTTCAGCTGCACATATATCGTCAGACTCAGCATACGCTCATCGTTACAAAAAAAAATATTTGGCGCAACAGCTCTTTAAAGTGCCAGGGCCTAGCTTCTCGCAACCACTCATGTTGTGTGCGTTATATTTTCCACACGAATGGAAGGGACCTACAGTTTACTGCCGAATCCGAACGGCGATTTGAGAAGCTTTTTTAGACAACAATACTCTCGGATGTTTGTCAGACGCTCGCGAGAGGTGGGACCGTGAAAAAACTTTTTGGTATTTTCTGGGATTCGAACTTGGAACCTCATGCGTAGTGATCCGACACACTAACCACTTACGCCACGGCGCTCATCGTTAATTCACTATCAGATAGCTATCCAGCGGGCACCGCGTGGAGGTGATGATGCGATTTTGCCCACCTTTCATTTAAATACAACACTAAAATATATTATAAGCTCGAAGTTCAAACCAGTAAATAGATAATTTTGTTTTTATTGGTTTTGAAAAGAGGATCCTTCACTAGGTTAGTCTTTCCCCTTTTTCTTACTTACTTACTTAGGTGGCGCTGGAGTCCAGGGTCGGCCTGGGCCTCAACCAACAAACCTGTCCAACCAGCACGGTAACGAGCCAGCTGCCTCCAGTTGCGCACGCCAAGTTGGTTGAGGTCCCCCTCCACTTGTTTGCGCCACCTACCGCGAGGTCGTCCTCTACTCCGCCGTCCATCCGGCGCACAGTGGGTAAAATGGCCAATCTAGGAGGAAATAAGTCAGATTTGATTGCATTGTCGAGTTTGTTGCATCTGAGTGACAATATTTGGTCTTAAATGATTGATTCTGAAAATATCTAACATAGTTGAACATTTTATAAAAAAATAACAAAATTTTCAACGCTATATCTATTTATATCATCCTTAAAAGTGTTCAAATATTTTTCAATAGTACAAAAATTATTTACAAAAATTCATCATCTCCATCATCCTCTTTATCATAATCTTCTGCTTCCTCTTCTTCTTCTTCTTCTTCATTAGAGCCTTGCTTTTCAGGTATTATTGCCAGATCTGACAATAAACGATTAAGATGTTTATTATTTTTTTTAAAGAGAAACAGCTCTTGAAATTGAAGAAATAATGGGATCGGAAGAAACAAATAGTGCATTGAGGAGATCCCGCATAGTTTTCTCTCGAGACATTTTTCTTGTGTGGAATTCTCTGAAGTTTCTAAAATCTTTATTTCTCGATTCTAGAGCTTCTTCTGAGAGTGTTCCAATTGGAAGCCGAGCAGATTTTATAATGTCTGCACCATGAATGAGTATTTTGTGGACGCTAGAAGGCATATAGTACCATGGATACAATTCTACGTATAACTTTGCGGTCTCCATTGTATACTCGCTAAAAGCTTCTACGTTTACTGCGTAACCACAAGCCATTGTTTTTAGAATAATATCTAAGCGTTTAATAAGATTAAGGTCGATTCCAGTTATTGAGGACGCAAGAAAAGGCTGTTGGAAAAATCTCCTCGCAGTGTTACCATCGTTCGTGGTACCATAGTCTGGTTTAGGTATGTCGGCTAATAATTCATTTCAAATTGCGGTAGCACAATATCTGTATCTAACCACTTTTCATTACTAGACATAAAAAAATCCAATCTTCGCCTAGCCCTAATCCACCTTTCATTAAGCTTAGAGGTAAAATTTTGCAAAATTTGTTTTGTCTTCCTGCACTGCTCTTCATTTTCACTATTATCTATCGCAGTTTAGTTAAAAACATAGCTTATAACAGACGTACTCCTTTTTTTGGAGTATCTTCTCTTCGCCAAACTTCGAAAAGTTCCCTTTTGGAAATCGACATGGGTACCTATAGCTATTGAAAAAAAACAGAATAGCAGATAGTTGCAATTTATTTCTTACTTAACTTACTGTGCACTTAGTGGTAAAATATTTAGTGTAAACCAATCAACGGTAGTTTGCGGATGAGCTAGTTAAAAGTCAACAAAAAAACGAGAAACCACGATTTAGACCACGCTAACGCTATTTTAACGCTATTTTTGTAAACAAAAACGAAAATCAGCACTGAACTTTAATATTTCAATTAAAATATACCTCAAAATTACAAAATATGTTGAAAAGATATGCGCTCGGTTCAAATTTAATAAGTTGTGTGACCACTTGCTTATGAAAAGAAAAATTAAAACAATACAAAAATAACGCGACCAACAAGTGGCGAAGGTGAGAACAACCGCTTTGTGTCAACTAATTCCTTTATTTCCAATTGTACTTGCCTCTTTGTTTATCTTAGCTTAAAATTGTAAACAAACATTTTGACTTTGTGATGAAAATTTTGTACAGTTATTTCCCCCTATAATGACCATTTTACCCATTGTGCGGCGTGGATTCAAATACTTTCTTGGCGGGAACGTTGGGCTCCATCCGCTCTAAATGACCCAGCCATCTTAGTCGCATGTGAACTCTTTTGGCTGAGTTCGGCATTGTACCTTCTCCTCCACTCACCGTCTATGCAGATGGGACCAAAGATCGCTCGAAGAACTTTTCTCTCTAAATAACCAAGGGCATCCTCATCCGGTTTTGTCAAAGCCCATGCCTCTGCGCCATACAGCAGGACTGGGATGATTATTGTCTTATAAAGAGTTACCTTAGTAGTTCGAGATAAGGCTTTGCTACTTAATTGCCGTCTTAGCCCATAAAAACAACGATTGGCAAGAGTAATTCTTCGTGTGATCTCCCTACTGATGTCTTTTGCGGAGTTCACCAAAGAGCCTAGGTAGACAAAATCATTTACTATCTCAAAATTATATCTGTCTATTATGGCGTTCTGTCCAAGATGCCGATGTTGGGTGCCCTTTTTTGTAGACAGAATATATTTTGTTTTGCTTTCATTGACCACTAAACCCATCTTTGCTGCCTCGATCTCAATACTCGCAATGCCCCATTGACAGCCCGCTGAGTTCTTCCGATTATTTCAATGTCATCGACATAAGCGAGTAGTTGTACAGACTTGTAAAAGATTGTACCTCCCGTGTTGGCTTGTGAGTTTCTTACAATTCTCTCAAGTACTATGTTAAAGAGATCGCATGTTAGCGCGTCACCTTGCCTAAGACCTTTCCTGACATCGAACGGTTCGGTGATGTTCTTACCGACTTTGATGGAGCAGCGAGAGTTCTTCATCGCCATTCTGCACAAACGGACGAGCTTGGCAGGGATGTCAGGACTAAATATGGCTCTGTATAAAACGTCTCTATACACGCTATCATAGGTAACTTTGAAATCGATGAAGAGGTGGTGCGTATCGATTTTATATTTCTGGGTTTTTCCAAGATATACCGTAGTGTGAATATTTGGTCAATGGTGGACTTTCCCGGCCTGAAACCGCACTGATAAGGACCTGTCAGGTTGTTGACGATCGGTTTTAGGCGTTCGCATAATACGGCAGACAGGATCTTATATGTGATGTTGCGGAGACTTATACCTCTGTAATTGGCGCAGTTCAGAGGGTCTCCTTTCTTCAGGATCGGGCAAACGATGCTGAGGTTCCATTAATAGGGCCTACTTTCGTCCGACCAAACTTTACAGATGAGCTGGTGCATGCTCCTTACCAACTCATCTCCTCCTGCCTTAAAAAGTTCAGCGGCAAGGCCGCTGTCTCCAGCAGCTTTGTTGGATTTAAGTTTAGACATCGCTATCCTCACTTCATTCTGATCGGGTTGACGGGAATCTTGACTGTCATCATCACTGTTGAATGGCTCATTCTGCCTGACAGAAGTGTTCCTTCCATATCCTCAGTAACGTAAAGACGTGCTCTCTTTCTAGCTTTGCGTTAAAATCACCTAGGATAATTTTAACGTCGTGGTTAGGGCATTGCATCATTTTCGCTAGGAACATTGAATAATATAAGGTCGAAGTTCAAACCAGATTTTGTTTTAATTGGTTTTGAGAGGAGGATCCTTCACTAGGTTTTTTTTTGGCCTAGAGGGTAGTGGAAGAACACTAATGCGCACGATAAACAGTCCCGCTCTGTTTAAGGTAGTGTGTGACTTCTACTCCTTCTACTCACTAAACAACCACCTTTAACCCCTTTTCAAATTGCCAAAAAGACCAAGGTAGTACAGTCCATCGCTACTACCAAGCCCTTCAACCAAGTGCTTAAGGCACACTTGGAGATTGCGGTCGTTGACCATAGCGATCCGGATGGCAGCATTACGGCGGATAAGTGGAGGAAGGTGGAGATTAAACTCGCCACCAACTGTCTCCAAATCCTACGTGACCATCCCGGCCCTGATGTTTCCTGCAGGGATATTGGCTTGCATCAAGGGCATGTCAAACTCGTTGCCTGCGCTGACCAAAGATCGAAGGATCTCTATAAACTTGCTGTCTCCAGATTAGGACAGGTTTGGCCAGGTGCACAGTTGGAGGTCGTGGAAAAGGACCAGATTCCTAACCGACCAAGAACACGTGCTACCATTCCGGCTGAACCCTCTGATCCTAAAATCATCCTGGATATTCTGAAGGCTAACAACAGCTCCCTTCCTACCCATAATTGGAAGATTGCCAAAGTGGACGAGCCGAGAGGAGACGTCAGAAGTGTGATCATTGTCATCAATGAAGAGTTTCTAGCCCCCCTGGCATATTCTAAAGGTGTAATAAATTATGGTTTCATCTCCATCACCCTGAAAGTCTACAAATGTGACGAGAAGGAGCTCGAGAAAGTACCTCCCAAGCAGGTTGCAGTCCCTTCTGCACCAGCTAAGAATACCTCTCCTTCCGAGCCCCTTCCCTCGCTCCCTTGCGTCGATCCATCTTTTTCGGGGGTTGACTCCTCGTCGACAGACACCGAGATGGTTGACGCTCTTTTGAAACTGGACTTCTCTGGTCCTCCCTCTCCCTCTCCATCACTCCTGGACAGTGACCCATGTGGCCTCTCTCTCGAGGATGACCTTCTGTCATCAGATTCAGAGGAAGCCAATAATACCGTGGTAATGGTATCTGTAGCGAGAAGTAGCCCCAATGCTGCGGATCCTACAGATTAACCTGCATCACTCCATCACGGCTTCGGCCTCCCTCATTCTCCGGCTCAGCAAATACGGGGAAGACTTAGTCTTGATCCAGGAACCATGGGTTGTTGGAAACCGGGTTTGTGGACTCAAGACTCCAAACTACATATTAATCTACGCAAGAAAAGAAGGTAAACCGAGATCCTGTATCCTTGCGAAGACCCATCTAAACATTAATTTACTCTCTAATTTCAGCAATCAAGACATAGTCGCTACCAACCTGGAATTGCGATCAAGAAATTACTGGTTGGTATCGGCTTATTTAGGTCACGATCTTGCGGGCCCACTCCCCCCGGACATCTTGGGGAGCTTGATTGCTGTAGCAGAGAGCCGAAACACTGGTCTCATCATTGGCTGTGATGCGAATGCCCATCACTCAATCTGGGGCAGTTCCGACATAAATGTAAGAGGTGAGCAACTTTTTGACTTTATCCTTAGTACTAAACTCCTATTCTGTAACAGGGGGTCCAAAGCGACCTTCATTACTCGAAACCGACAAGAAGTCCTGGACATCACTCTTGTCTCCGATCATTTATATAACTTGGTTAAGGACTGGAGAGTCTCTGATGAGCACTCTTTTTCAGACCACCGTTACCTCCAATTTAGTCTTGATGACCATCTGCCTGACCAGAAGGCTTTTAGAAATTATAGAAAAACCAACTGGTCCCTTTATAGGAAACGTTTATTAACGCTTATTCCCTCCCATCTGCCTACTGAACCTTCTTGCACTGAAGACCTCGACGATTTAGTCAACACCCTAACATCGGCACTAAATGGTGCCATGGCCGAGGCCTGCCCACTCCGCAAACCTCGAGGTAGAATGAAACCTCCCTGGTGGAATGCAAATCTCAGTACTCTTAGGAAAGACAGTAGGCTCCTTTTTAATACTGCTAATAATACGGCCGACTGGGACTCCTATAAACTGTCTCTCAGAAAATACAAAATCTCACTGAGGAAGGAGCAACGACGCTCCTGGAGACTTTTCTGCGACAGCATTGAAGAGTCCTCGGAAGCTTCCAGGTTGCGGAAAATCCTCTCTAAAAGCCCTGCTACACCCAGCTTCCTTTTGCATCCGGATGGTTACTGGACCTCCTCTGCGGAGGAATCCATTGACATCTTACTGGATACCCACTTTCCTGGTAGCTCCCCTGTTGCTATATCGCGAGAGGGAAATCCCCCCCCTCAACCTTGCAGCAACTCGCTAGTCTTGATAACTACAGAAAAGATCCGTTGGGCCATGCGCAGTTTCAAACCCTTCAAGTCCCCAGGACCTGACGGTGTTATTCCAGCTGAAATTCAGCAATGCGAGGACATTGTGCTTCCATGGCTCAAAGTCATCTTGTCGGGCTGTCTAAATCTGGTCTATATTCCCAAACTATGGACCGAGGTTGAAGTCATATTCATACCTAAGGCAGGAAAGAGCTCGCACGTGGAACCAAAGGATCTCCGACCTATCAGTCTATCGTCCTTTCTGCTCAAAACGTTAGAAAGGTTAATAGATATCCATCTTCGGCAAAGTATTAGCCCAGCTCTGCTCTCGCCGTCCCAACATGCGTACTACAAAGGCAAATCGGTTGAGACTGCCTTACATTCGCTTGTGCGCATCATCGAAAAATCATTGAGCATCAAAGAATACACCATGGTGGCTTTCCTTGACATTGAGGGAGCTTTTAACAATGTCAAACCAAAGGCAATTACCGACGCACTTGTAAATTTGAAAGTGGATACCTCGCTTGGAGTGTTGATCAATCAATTGCTTACATGCAGGATTATTAACACGCAGCTGGGCGGAGCATCGGCCAGAAGAATTGCTCGCTGCGGTACACCTCAAGGTGGAGTCTTATCACCTCTTCTGTGGAACCTGGTAGTTAATGAACTACTGTTGGACCTGGATACGTCAGGTTGTGGAGTGATCGCCTATGCTGATGACATTGCTATTGCTTCCTCCGGTAAACACCCGGACACTCTCAGGGATATCCTCCAATATGCTCTCCTTTGGCTCACCAAATGGACCTCCAATTGTGGACTGGGGGTTAACCCCCATAAAACGGAACTCGTTCTCTTCACGAGGAAATATAAAGTTCCCCTCATAGACCCTCCTTTGATAAATGGCACCAGTCTCACCTTCTCTGAAAACGCAAAATATTTGGGTCTTATTTTGGATAGGAAATTAAACTGGAAGGCCAATCTACTAGAGCGCGTCAAGAAGGCTAATGTAGCTCTCTATTCCTGTAAAAAGGCTATAGGTAGGAGCTGGGGTATTAAACCTCAAATCACCCATTGGCTATACGTGTCCGTTATCAGGCCTATACTACTATATGGCGTGATCGTATGGTGGCCTGCTCTGTCCACCTCACTCAACTAGCTAAGGTGCAAAGATCTGCATGCATCTGCATCAGTGGTGCAAAGATCTGCATGCATCTGCATCAGTGGTGCACTTAGAACTACTCCCTCCGCGGCACTGGACATCTTGTTCAACCTGCTACCCTTAGATATTTTCGGCAAACAGATGGCAGCCTGTGCGGCCATCCGCTTGAAAGCCTCCTCTCAGTGGTCTAGCTATCGCTATGGCCACTCCTCGATCCTTGATCTTCTCAACTTCAAACACGAAAACACGGACTACACCCCGCCGAAACTGAGATTTGACCGTAACTTCAGTACGAGCATCCCTAACCGGGATGTATGGGACACCTCCCCCCCTGTCGATGGTAGTTCGGTTCACTTCTTTACAGATGGATCTAAGACGGAGGGTGGGGTGGGTTGTGGTGTTTTCTCCGAACAGCTCAATCTGAGCATCTCTTTCCGCCTCCCCGATCATTGTAGCGTTTTCCAGGCGGAAATCATGGCGATTAAAGAAGCCCTGTCCTGGCTGAAATGTAATGTATTATCTGTCAGGGATATTAGCATTTTCACTGACAGCCAAGCGGCAATCAAGTCCCTGGAATCGTTCTCCTTCACTTCAAAGGCTGCCTTAAACTGTCGTCTATCTCTTATGGAGATGACAGAGCAGTTCAACATTCACCTATGCTGGGTGCCGGGCCATAGAGACATTCCAGGTAACTGCAGGGCTGACGACCTCGCCAGACAGGGTACCACTCTAAGGATTTTGCCTGAAAGGCAAGCCCTGGGTATGCCCCTCGCTACATGTAAGTATCTACTAAAGCTGAACGCTATTAGCGCGACCAACCTTATATGCGGAAACGGCTCAACGTGTCACATTTCGACACAGATCTGGCCTAAGCTGGATCAAAAACGTAGTGCCGATCTGATCAAGTTAAAGCGTACACAAATCAGCTGCGTTGTCGGTGTTCTCACTGGACACTGTCTTATAGGCCAGCAGGCCAAAAGACTTGGCCTCTTCTCCAATGACTTCTGCAGAAGCTGTAGGGACGAGGAGGAGGAGGAAACCATCCTTCACCTCCTATGCACATGTCCAGCCCTGTCGCATAAAAGAATGCTCCATCTAGGGTCCCCCTTCCTTGACGACCTCTGCGATCTGGCGTCCTTGGACGTCATGAGCATCCATCGCTTTGTCAAAAGCTCCGGTTGGTTTTGTTAGCCTAATGGTTTGATCCTGGTATCACAAAGGACCTTCGCTGGTCTAAGTGTGTCTACACTCTCGTGTGGACAGCCAACATAACCTAACCTAACCTAACCCCTTTTCAACCTGACACCATCCATTCCGGAACCGCTTTAGCATTACATTAGAGCGATGTCGTTTTCTTTCCCCTCTGGGGACCGGCTTTTTCACATTTTTCTCCTGATGCGGGTTTATAATATCTTGCAGGTAAGGCTTCACTAGGTTAGTCTTTCCCCTTTTTCAATTCAAGCCATATGTGCTGAATTGTTCAAAAGATCCATACACGTATATTTCCTTTATCTATAAAATTCAATGTTGCAAACCATATCACTGGGCCATTCCATTCGGCCAAAAATATAGCCACCTGATCCTATTTAAAGTGGACACTCTGTACAGAACTCAAAGTAGGAAAACAAACCCAGAATATCAGTTGTTATTTTAGAATATAATTTTTATTTTACATAGTTTTTGTATTTTTAGTTTTAATATTAGTTAATGTACTTTTTCTCTTTCTTTTGCTGTTATGTATTTTCTTTAGTAACACTTTTGTTTTTACATAAATAATTGTATAATAATAAAATTTGTATTCTATTAATTTTGTTTTTCTTCTGTATTTTCTTCTATATATATATACTAATATAATAAACTTTGTTTTCTTTTTATCATTTTTCAATAATCAAATTTGTTTGTTTTTCATTTTTTAAATTGTTTATATTACATGTAAGTTTTTTTATTTTTATTTAAACCTTATACAAACTATACCGTATTTTATAAACCTGCTATCGTCCTATTTTAATTACCTAATAGAATTTTTTTTTCCTTCTCTATATATAGTCTCATTTGTTTTAATTAATTTTAGTTTGGTAGATGATTTTATAAGATAAAATAAAAATAATTAGTTGAAAGTGTTTGTTTAACATAAAAACAAATATTTTTATACTATGGATCGTTGTATGAATGAAAATAATTTTTACAAAATTTAATAAAATATCATATAAATCATCTCTGGAGTACCAAATTTAACAATGTATGAAATAAAGTAACACACAACTTGTTAGTATATACATTGTTCATACGAGTATATGCTGTTCATTAAATGAATGTTTCATTTCTCAATTATTTTTTTTTTTTTTTCAGTTCAGTATTAGAGAATATGTAAATAGAATTATGTACGGATTTGTGTAAGTATATTTATGTTATTCCTTATTTTTGTGTAAGTTTAGCTATGTATGAATGTGTCTATGTTAAGATGTTAATGGCTGAGCGAGACCTTATTATGAATTACGCTTTGAAATACAAAATAACCATCATTTAATTAGCTATGGATGTACTGTCGTTTTGACAATTTATTGTGGATGCAATTATAATTTCCTGCCAGGCAACACTGCAAAGAAAGAACCCAAACATTAGTTCTGTTTTTTGAGAAACCCGGAGTCGATCTGAAACCCAACTGTGTGTTTTTCGAGATTAAAGTAATGCCAATGAATAGAACTTTGGTAGTGGATGCGTATTGTGGCCGATATGTTATGGGCGTTCTGTCTCCACTGCTATGGTGCATAGAGGTCGACTCTCTGTTGAACATTTTGAATTAGTTCTAACGTCTACGATCAGGCATATGCGGATGATGTTGGTGTTCTTTCTGTCGGGCCATAAAAAAAAATGAAAAATAAAATATTTGACGCAACAGCTCTTTAAGTGCCAGGGCTTAGCTTCTCGCAACTACTCATGTTGTGTGCGTTATATTTTTCACACGAATGTAAGGGACCTAGAGTTTAGTGCTGTATCCGAAGGGCAATTTGTTTTGAGAAGCTTTTTCGAGACAACAATACTCTCGGATGTTTGTCAGACGTTCGCGAGAGGTGAAACCGTGAAAAACTTTTTGGTGTTTTCTGAGATTCGAACTTGGAACCTCACGCGCAGTGATCCGACACACTAACCACTTACGCCACGGCGCCCACATGCTAACTCGCAAGCAGCGCTGGACATGATCGATGAATGGTGCACTAGGAGTGGGCTTTCGGTGAATCTCCTTAAAACGGAGGTTGTTCTCTTCAATAGAATGAGGATTCTGACCAGTCTGACTCAGCCGGTGCTAAAAGGCGTCACTATCCGTATTTCCAATGAAGCCATATATCAAGGAGTGATTCTACAAAAAAAAAAACTTCATTGGTCTAAACACGTCGAGTCAAAAACATCCAAGAAGTCTGAGCCAAGAATGGAATGCAGTCGTATTTTCACGGATGGCTCTAAAACCAGTCAAGGGTCTGACGCTGGTGTCTTCATGGAAGACGAGAATATTATACTTCTTTCCTCGTTAGGCAAATATGCGTCTGTCTTCCAAGCAGAAACGCAATGCAATTCCAATGGCCATGAACTATGTTGTGAACAGATGGAAGGGCCGTAGTATTTGTGTCTGTAATGACAGTCAGACTGCGCTTAATGCCTTGCTTAACCTTTTAATCACTTCTAACTATACTTCGTAAAACTAAAAACTCTTTGAACTCGGTCACAAAGCTAAATTCTCTGCCTCTTATCTGGCTCCCTGCGTCCTCGGTTCGGGCTTCCATTGACGATTGAATCTCTCACGAACACAATTGCGTGCGGCATGACTCTCCAGGATGTAGGTTGACTAAACGAATGCTACCGGACATGAGTAAGTAATAAGCGACATTCTTGCTGTCTCTCAGTAGAAAAGACTGCAGACGACTTATTGGCGTCTTGACAGGCCACTTCGCTTTCGCCAAGCACCTTAACGGACTGGACTTAAGTGGCACTACAATCTGTGGCGCTTGTGGAGAGAGCAACGAAACTGCGAAGCATTATCCCTGACTGTCGTTGGCGTTTGTCGCTTTTCGACGAATGTCGTTTTATTCATAGCTACGACTTGCTGACCGTTAAACGTTGCTAAGCAATTTGTTTGTCGTGTTGAATACTATTACAACTCTTTCACAGTGAAAAAGTTATGAAAATGGATTCGTGCTACGTCTGAAGAATAAAACGACAGCCGTCGAAAACCGACAAACGCCAACGACAATCAGGGTGATTATCTCTGCGAGTGTCCGGTCTTTGCTCGTATCAAGTGACAGATTCTCGGTGCTGATGTGGAGAGTACTGGTAATGTAAGCTCCCTATCACTGAAGTGTTTGCTGGCTTTTTTACAAATTATATTCTGAAAAATGATGGAAACCTTTGTTGAAATATCACGGGAAATGTGGAAATATTTTGAAAAGTCGATAATCCAAGCAATCGTATTGCATAGGTGTCATTTATCGCCGCGAAACGAACAGAATTAATCGCAAACTATCCGCGGCGAAGCGCATAGTAGCCCCCCCCTAGGGTTGACCCTAGGGCGAATCTAAAAAACAGCCTTATTAGACCCGTTTTTGAGAAAATCTATTTATCTTCAAAAGCAGAAGCAAATATAGTATCGTTAATTTTGAAGTTAGAGGTTAGCCAAACAAATCCTAGATATGAATATATGTTTGAAGTAAATCCATCCCCGACCAAATTACCAACCGCACGTTTTTGAGCCTCTTTATAATAATTAACCCTAATCAGCCCAGGGATAATCTGCTCATTCAATAAAGTCCAATCATAGAAAAACTCAAAAAGGGGTTTTCTAGGAAAAAAGTACCTTTACATTTTTTTAATACCACAGAAACTAAGAAAGATTTTTGCATCGGGTTTTCGGTATTTAATTAAGAATCGATAAGAGCATTGAAAACTAAAAATATCAGTGACAGTTATTAACGCAAAATTTAGAAAAAATTCAAAATATTTTTCAAAAATTTTGAATTTGAAATTTATTTTTTCAAAAACTATTCACTGAAATAACTTGATTTAAAAAGCAGATAAAAGAATGGAATATTAGCTTTCAAAAAAGCTATAGCACATTATTTTACGTGTTTCCGTTGATTTCTAATAATTTATTTTTCATTTAAAGTCAATTTTTTACGAAATTGCCCCTCCCGCCTAAACGGGGGAGATAGACCCCCCTTCCAGTACAATTTTTTCTTCTCTCGACCCAACCTATCCGTCCTAAGCTTTTGTCGCATCTTATTAAATCACCCTGTATAGTTACACAAATAAATATACATATAACTTGGAAAAAATCAATGATATAATTTGAAGGTTAAAAAATAGGTAGACAGGGATCCACAATTAGACCAGACAAGTGGAATGAGTATTAGTCGGTAATACTGACTGGTTCCTTATGATTATGAACCTGGGAGAGGCGATCGCTCGGAAATTTTTACGAAGACACAAACGAAAAGCAAACAAAGAAGAGTCTCTGAGAAAATCAAGTGGTACAATCTGGACAAAGAAAAAGGCGAGACTTTTGTTTTCGTGATGAAAAATTACCTCTCTCACAACATCAACGGAGTGAGGATGAAGAGTGCACAAAATATGTGGGATTCCCTACAGCGAACTTGCTTAAGGAAGGCCAAATCACTGCTAGGAGCTTCAAAAGGCCACCATCAACACGCCAAAGAAACATGGTGGTGGAGTGATGAAACTAAGAAGGAGATAAATGAGAAGAAAGCGGCTTTCAAAGCTTGGTCAAAGTGCTCCTCTAATAATAGTGACGTAAAAGCTCGCCTCGAAATGGAATACAGAAGTTGTAAACAAAAAAGGGAAGAAGAAGGGCGCCCAGCCTCAAGCAGGGAGTACGGAGGGTCTATATCGGGAGCTGGAGAAAATATCTTCCTCGGTTACTGATGCAAACCAGGCTATCCAGGAGCTGAGAAGACACAATATGAACAAGAGTGCAGCCATCTTCAAAATACCCACCCAAAAAAGGGGGAATGCTCAGGAGATTTGTTCGCCAAGGTTCATTAACAATACTCATGACCAGTTTCTTGTGGATGACGACAAGATTCTGCAGAGGTGGCGGCGGTATTGTGAACGACTTTTGAATGAACAGTTTCCTCTGCTATACTTTACAAGAGCCACCCCTAGCTCTGAAGAAATACCAGACATTATAGTCGAAGAAGTTAGTGAGGCGGTCAAATACTCCAAAAAACGAAAAGCGGTTGGCCAAACGAGATGCACTCTGAGTTCTGGAAAAAGATGGGAGACGTCGGGTTCAGATGGCTCAGAATTCTCATCTTCAAATTTATGAGAGGTGATTCAATGCCGAATCAATGGAGGGAAAGTTACCTTCTCCCTGTATACAAAGGGAAGGGTGATACGTGAAACTGTGATAACTACCATTCGATCAAGCTGATGTCACACACCATGAACATCTTTGAGCGGGTATTAGGTGACCGACTGCGAAAAATAATACGGCTATCTGATGATCATTGCGGGTTTGTCGCGGGTAAATCAACCACAGATGTAATCCAAGGTACATATAAGGATCATAATGGGAAAACATCGTGATTCCTTAAAGGATTTGCATATTGTATTGGTTGACTTTGAAAAGACATTCGACAGACAACCACGAGCTCTGATATGTGTGGCGCTAAGACCTCCAGGGGTTCCATAAACCTATGTACAGATGATCATGGACATGTACGAAGGAACAAAGACAAGAGTAAGATGCCCCGCTGGGGTAACCGAAGAGTTCCCAATCAAAGTCGGGATGCACCAGGCCAGGGAAGCGTTTTAAGTCCTTTGGTCTTTATTACAGTCCTTGATTATCTGCTTGAAGGTAAAGTGATGGACCCCAATGTACATCAGTTATTCTTTGCTGACGATGGAGCTATCATAAGTGAGGATCCTACATCCCTGCAATGAGCACTTGATGTGTGGGTGGACGTTCTGGAGGGAAATGGGTATCGCATTTGTTCAAGAAAGGCAGAGTAATTGTGCTGCCCGTTCTCTGATCCACTCAGGCATATTCCAGATATTTATTTGAATGGAACAGTGCTTCCCAAGTGCGAAAAGTTCAAATGTCTGTGATCTATGATCAATAGCAAAGTAACCTGTGATGACGACATCAATCATCGCGTAGGCGTAGGTTGGATGAAGTGGCGAGAAAATTCCGCTATCTTCTGTGACAGAAAAATGCCACCTAAGTTGAAAGGAAGGCTCTACACCGCAGTTGTGCGTCCAGCGCTCATATGTTGGACGATGTACAAAAAGTATGAGAGTAAAAAAAAGGCAACTGAGATGAAAATGCTTCGCATGACAGCAGGAGTAACAAAGCTTGATCGAATAAGAAGTTCGAACATCCGTGAAAGCTTTCATGTCAAGGAAACCATCGTACAAAAGATAGAGCGCGACCGGCTCAGCTGGTATTGCCACGTACAAAGAAGAGATCATTTGAACCCTGTTAAAAAGGCAATATCTATGCACGTTCCAAAGACATTGCGATGTAGGAAAGGCAGGCCTATAAACGCCTGGATCACACAAATGCGACGACATCGGCATTTCATTGGCCTCAGTAACCGAGTGATCCAAAATCGGCAGGCCTGCCGATATTTTCTGAGGTCAAATAGGCGAACCCCACAGGCGGATCAGTAGAAATGCGGTGAAGTGGGAAGGTTGTGATCCCTTGTTTTCGGATCACGGCCTCGCTGAAAAAGGAAGAAGAAGAAGATACGTAGGTACCTACAAATAAATGTACAGACATAGATCTTGGAAAAAATTAGCGATATAAGTTGAAGGTTAAAAAATAGGTAGACAGGGATCCACAATTAGACCAGGCAAGTGGAATGAGTGTTAGTTGGTAATACCGACTGGTTCCTTAGGACCTATCCGGAACTGTTGTATCATTAAAAGTAGCTCCGATATTTGAGTAATCATTAATTTATTTAGACTAACAGTACGTTCGCTTCTCAATGGACCCCACAGTTCTAATTTTAGTAGGAAAAGTGTTGTGTTTTCAACCAACTTGAAGTTCGCAACTGGAAGCAATTAGCTAAAGATCGAGGAAGCTTGTTGGTTGAGGCCCAGGTTCACCCCGAACTGTAGCGCCACTTAAGTACGTACTCGTAAGTAGTGCCTGTTAGCTAATTGTAATTTTCATTGCACTTTTAATATTATAAATTATTATATTATGTTGATAAAGTTTAATAATAATATTTTTGATATTCAAAATTGAGTTGCAAGATAAAAAACGTAATTCAATATAAGGCCCTTGAGTATATTCTTTTAAATACGCTTGGTATACAATTATTTTAAATACATTTCGATATTTTTTATACAACCTTACTACAAAAGTAATTATCTTCAAATTACTGCATGCATGATCAGTGATCACGTTACTTTGTGAAATTTTGTTTAACCATTTTTGAACTATCCCTCAAATAATTTTCTTAGCGTATGTATATCAAAACATAATATTTGCTATTCATCCATTCTGTTGTTTTAAAAAATTATTATCCTAAAACCAGTTTTTTTTTTCCGTTTAAATCATATATTTAGGAATTTGGCGAAAATTTATAGATTTAATTTTGACGGAAGAAATGTGTTAATTTGTATAGATATAAAGTTATTTTATAGATTTTAGTAATTTTCCTACGTTTCAGTTTCTTTTTTTTTTTGTATCAAGTTTATTTTACATTTTTGTTTTCAAATTTGTTTTTATAACAAAATCTTTTTATTTTTATTCTATATTACATGATAGTTTTATGTGATCTAATATGATTTGTATTAGTTTCTTTTTTAATAGACATTTTATTTATTTCTTTTATGTTTGAATGAATAAATCACTGTTGAAAACCATGAACGAATTTATCAAAATATTTTCTTAAAGGGCAGTGTGTTATGTATTTTTTTTTTGTTTTTGTTTTTTAGTTTAATTTTTATTCTTAAATAAAGAAATTTAGGATTTAAACTATTGGTTTATAAATAAAAACCTTAAACCTTGTTTTTACATAGAAAAATTAATTTTATAATATAGATGGTAACACAGACTTCTTTATTTAGAAACATTTTAATCTAGATCTAAAGTTGTCAACAGATAAAAAAGCTTTACTGACGCCTTTGAATGGTGTTGATTTAAGTTCACAGGGAACTCAAGCTGCAATCCTCAGGGAATTTAAAATCGATACCAAATGACTGACAATTTCTGTTGAAGTATTTTCAGACTTCAATAACTCGGCTAAAAATAGACATAGTGCCGCCCTATCTTGGTCTCATTTTAAAGAGAAAAGATGAGGGTTTATGCCAGTACCGCGGCAGCCGGATGTCTCGAACTGTGCATGCAAAGTGAACTCACGATTTCCGACTTTCCGGAATCTACACGAGTCCATAAACGGAATTATATCTCAGAAACTAATTATCCGATCCAGACGACAGGCGAACCCCACAGGCGGATCAGTAGAAATCCAGTGAAGTGGGAGGGTTATGATCCTTTGTTTTCAGATCATAACCTTGCAGAAATAGTAAAAAGAAAGACGAAGAAGACAAATTATCCGATCGGATTGAACCAATGGTTGTTTTGAGAGAAGTGTACTCGAATGCGTAACAACTCGTCCTGGGGCCTTATTTTGTACTGCTTTCGGATTCGGATTGCCATTCGAAAATGTAATCCGATTCTAAAATGAATGGGTATTTTGTATGGTTCTCGGATTGGGTGTAAGTGCTTCCAACTCAAAATCAAACACTTCGGAAAGTTAGATTGTCAAAACATCTATCAAACGTCACTTAAATTACTTGGAAATTGAGTTTCTATACATTTGCTATAGAAACGCAATACAAAATAAGGCCCCTGGGGCTCCAGGTCTGGATCTCAAAAACTCAAAAAAATACGAGGCTGTGAATTTGATTTTCTTAAAATGTTCCGATATAAGTATGAGAGCAAATTACAACCAGAATAACAAAAATCGAGCACAAATGCTCGAGAATGCTAAAGAGAATGACGCCGAAAACTTCGGCCCGAACCCAAAGCCAACGCGTAGTACTGCCGCGAATAGAGGCAACGTAAGCGCGCTCATAGAACTCAGGCGACGTCTGACGAGCCTGGGTCAAGTATGAGTGTGGATTTCGTTGCTTATGAAATGGAGATCGCAATGGAGATTGGCCTAAATCCATCGGATACACTGGGTATACCCAATATGACAGCGGGGGCCTAAAATTGGACTTGCACCGGGATCGATCGATAACTACTTTAAAAATATTTTATTATACAAGGTGCGCCGTGGCGCAAGTGGTTAGAGTGTCGGACCACTGCACGTGAGGTTCCAATTTCGAATCTCAGAAAACACCAACAAGTTTTTTCACGGTCCCACCTCTCGCGAATTTCTGACAAACATCCGAGAGTATTGTTGTCACGAAAAAGATTCTCAAAACAAATTACCCTTCGGATACGGCACTAAACTGAAGGTCCCATTAGCATACTATATATGGACTACTAGTATCCAACTTCACGTTGGTTCCAACTTTAGCGCTAGCTCTCTTGGTTCGGAGCGGAAAGAAATGGAAACTCACACTTGTTTGTAATTTCGTTGGATGCAGTTTGGTGTGCAAAGGCAGTGTTTTTATTCACATATTACATACAAAATTAATTCGTAATAAATATACGTATATTGTGAAATTTATGGGGCAGTAAAATGCATATATAACGTTATTCAAATTTTATTGAATCCATCTATCAGTAGTTATTTGAACTAGAACATTTAGAGGTGATATCTGTTGCAAACAATGCCTTACAAATTGGAATTTCAACCGTTTTACTTATCAAATCCACACAAACCCAAGAGGTGTCTCTACCATTCTATGGAGAAATTCAAGATGGTTGGCAATTTGTTTCCACATTTGTCCGCTCCGAACCAAGAGGACTAGTTATGTTGGCGGCCTTTTTTTGTTTAGAGATTGTATGGAACTGACATTTAACTAGCAGTCCATATACAGTATGTCAATGGAAGGTCCCTTCCATTTTCGAGTGCAAAATATAACGCACTCAACACGAGTGGTTGCGAGAAGCTAGTCCCAGGCACTTAAAGAACTGTTGGGCCAAGTATTTATTTTCTATTTTTTATTATACAAGATTGACGTTTTCACGATATTAACTGCGGTAGTGTCCTATATTTTATTTTATTTTTAGATTTAGGGTACTTAAAACTATATTACTATTCGCGAATCGAACTTAAAAACCACTGAGCTTATTATTCATATGGTTTGCCAATAAACCATTTTTATGCTCGACGTCAGGCAAATACAAATTCAGTGACAAATTTTGGCGCCTGAAAAGCAATAAAGGAAACAATTTCAGTAACTTGTTAGCTTAACTAATGCTTGTCGTTCTGCTCTACAACTCATGTGATTCTTCCTTTATTTCATTCCAATTCATGTAGTAAAGGTATTCGTACAAGCTCCGGTTCGACCAGAAAATTCTTAAAATATTTCATATGCAGCCATTCGCAAGCGGTTATAGCTTCTTCATGATAATGGAGGTCGGTTTCGAAGCATAGCAAGCACTTGCCATTGGAGAACAACTTTCTGCTAAAGCTAATTGCATTATTTCGAAATACTATTATTCTTCTTTTTTTTTGGAAATATTTTTGGGTTGCTTACTTTTGTTTTATACCTCATTTCAGGGGGTTTACACTTGTATCGATCACACAATTAAGGAATGCGGTCAACCTATGGTCAACCAATTCACTCACAATGCTCGTCTCACGAAAGATAAGAGTAAAGTTCGGCAGATGTTTTAAAGTTAATTAAAAATTTCACTGAAAATAATAAAAATCCAGTGCCGACTAAAGCTAGGTGACACCACTCAGATAATAACCTCAATTTGTGCCATGAAGTCATCATGAATTTCTCATTCTAGCTCAATAACTATAAAGGACGAACTTCGCTTTATGCTCTTGGCGTTTGGCTTTCATAAAGTCAAGCCTTAAATAACTCAGTTAATAATTGTTGGCAGGGTTACCGCTTATTTGGAAAAAGTACGTAAAAAGTCAAAATTTGGTTAACATTTACCCTACAATCCACAATTAATTATGTTTGGCAGTTCCCAACGAAGTCTTTGAGTGGCTTCCTGGGACCTCTACGTTGTAAAGTTATTGATTATAAATAATTATTATCGCTTTTCATGGGGGGCATCCCATAATGGATTCACAGAGATCCGACTGAGGCACGACGATATACTCCATTATCTCTGTACAACAGCCTCCACCGTACAGCTACAAATTACCCACCTGCATTACCGCCTTACATTATTGCACATTTGTACGAGAATACGCACCAGAAATGTTTAGATATGATTTCACAGCGGTAAAAACCTTGCTAGCAGACTGCGCCTGAACTAGCCTAAAGTTAGCGTTTATCACATACATAGTGTGGATACTAAAATTGTAGGTCCAGCCTGCATATAAACACACTCATCTGTATGATATTCTACTTTGCAACAAACCCAGATTTCAAATTTAGGCAAAAACCTAAAAAAAACTTCACAATTTTTTAAAGAAAGCAAACTATTTATTATGGCAACGCTGGTCATACTCATATGTGATGCGAATTCGGCACGGAATTGTGCTTGTAAACTCTTATTTTTTTCTTATACGAGTAGAATCAAATTTCTCTCATTGATTTTCTCTGCAACCCCAGCTGCAGCATCGATCATTCCAATCTGAAAACTTGGACAAATAAAAAATGTAAGTCATCAATTTGGTTCCTTCTCCCCGCGAAATTCCTTATTTCTTAAAACGGAATGCTTAAGACTCACAGCTACAAAGTTCTCGGATATCCGTGTATAGATAGATAGATTCTGGTCCAACACATTAGATCCAATTATACAACGTGTGTTCAAAAATATCCGACCATAGTTTTTCGTGCGTAAACAAATGAAGCTAGGAAGGCGTGGTTTGGTGCACGTATGTAGGCGATCTTAGTGCACACGCTCCCATTTTATTTTCTACCTACAGAAGCTGTTAGTCGACGGCAGACCACCGATGAAGATGAAGAAGTACAAATGAGTGTTGTCAAAATTTCATTTTTGACAAAATGATAGAAAAACTTGAACGCTATATAATAAATTGTGGGTAATACTTGGCGAGTCCCAAGTGGTAATATTGAACAGGTCTTCAGGAGCGAAGGAATGGGCACCACACATATAAAGAGTGATACAACCATTTCAAAGTTGGCCGCACATCAGTGGAGAGCGAAACACTTTCTGGTAGACCGCCAGCATCAAGGTATGATGCCTGATTCACAATGCAGCGAGGACGCGAGGCGAGAGCGAGAACGAGTTGTCAACTTAATTCCAAACAAAGAAAATGTATGTACCAAGTCACAACATGGCTCGATGTCTTTAAAAAAAAAAAAAATTGCACAACAGCTCGTCGAATGCCGGGGGAGCTAGCATCTCGCAACCACTCGTACTGTGTGCGTTATATTTTTCACATGAATGGAAGGGACATACAGTTTAGTGCCGTTTCCGAAGGGCAATGCGTTTTGAGAAGCTTTCTCGTGACAACAATAGTCTAGGATGTTTTTTTTTTCACTTTACACACAAACACAACTAGGAAACTCGACAACGCGCCGCACTCACTGTGCATTGAAGGACGAATTTATGGCAAGAACGAGACGATGACGATGTTTTTTGCTGCGCTCCCGCCTCGCTCTCATCTCAATTTCTCGCTACATTGTAAAACGGGCATGATCGTCGAATTACGATCAGAGAACTTGAATCGTTCATTCCATTGCGGGCGATTGGTAGCTCCATCACGATAGCGCGCCTGCCCATTTTCCACATTTGATAAAGATTCTTCTAGCCAAATACAACACACCTGTGCTTCGTCAGGCTCCCTACTCTCCCGACATGGCTCATTGACTGCCTCATTCTGGCTTCCCCAAACTGAAAATGCCTCTGAAAGTGATCAGATTTCAATCCAGAGAAGATATCATGCAGAATGCTACAGGCGAACTGCGCGCTATCTCAAAAGAGGCATTCCAGCGCTGCTTCCGAAAGTAGCAGAACCATTGGGAGAAGTGTGTGGCCCAAGGAGACTACTAGGAAGTAGATAGTGCTGTTGTATCTCAATAATAGTATTTTTTATGAATACGAGTACATGTCGGATACTTTTTTAACATACCTCGTATGGTTCTAATATTCGTGTACCCACTTCATGTTCCAGATCCAGGAATCCGGTTCGAATATTCGAAGACAAAATTCGCCTGTCCGAATCCACTACTTAATGTTTGCAATACATGTATGTATATATTTATACACACACTTTGAAATTCGAATTTGGGATCGCTAATCGTATCCGACTATCCGAATATCCGCATCTAAGTATCTTGATATATTTTTTTTTTTTTTGTTAAAATTCCAATTAATATATCTCAAAGCACATATGTACTTTCACACTGTATAAAAGATTTATCAAAAGATATAGGAAATTGTGGCGTGGTGGGAGGTTTCCCACTGTTTTTTTTTATTCTTTACTGAAAACTTCAAACGCGTTTTTCTCAAAATTACATTGTTCAAAACGGTATCCAATATATCTCGAGAACTACAATTTAGTTCAAATTTTTACCAGGGCTTCTTTACACCATTATCTACCATTTTGTCGACGCACTTTTAAACTTAATTTTTTTTTTTTTATAAATATATGAAGGTCAGTTTTTGAATCCGAAATCACAAATTTACGTTCAAATGACCGTAATTTTTCCAAAAATTTGAAGTTTTAAAATCTGGGTCAACGAAAACTGCTTTATGCTATTTAGTTTAAGAATGTTTTTTTTTTTTTTAAAGATAAACAATAAAAAATTGCAATGGGTACCTTAGAAGCCAATATCACACAACGCTTGCGGGGAAACTTCCTCCACGCCACAAATTTCTATATTTTTTGATAATATTTTTATACAATGTACTTGAAAGTTTATATTTTAAGATTGATCATTGAATTTTTAATAAAAAAAAAATTTGTTTGTATACAAAAAAAATTCGCAAAATTTACGCTATTTCAACTACTAGGTGTATGTAGCCCCTTAACTGCGAAGAATCACTAACAAAATTCAAATATGTTTGCAGTCATTGCGAGACAATTAATTTGCTGAATATGACTATGATACTTTGATATTTTCTGTATACGAGATGTCAAAATATCACCTGTGTCTTGTTTTTACCTACGAACCGTTAACTCACGGTATTAAAAAAAGAATTGAGTGTATTGACTGCCACGAATCCGAAATACCATTACTATAGCTTCGTTTCGGCGATTACTTAGGCTTCTAAGTAATACAGGCGTGCCTTTCGCACGTAGGTTTTGAATAGATTTCAATAAGGTTCTCTGTTGAGATAGCTTTTTAAATACATGTACTCTCACATATTAACCTTTCAAAATGGCTTGGATCATTGATATACTAAAGGGTAACCAGATGGCAATGATACTTTTTCCAATTGTTATGTTTCAGCAGCTGTCAAAGTTATTAATGACATCCAGCTGTCAAAATATTCGGTAAGGTTTGCCATTTCATCATACTTCGTTCCACACTTGCCGAACGTGCGGAAATTATTAAAAAATATTATCAAATTCCGGCTCAGTTGTAAATACGCAACATGAATTTCGTCGTGAGGTCGATCGTCATCATGGCTTCAGTGTGCATGCAATTCGTCGCACCGGAAAAGTTTGAGCGTGAGTACACTCTTTTGGACCTTAAGCCACCAACCAGATAGAGATTGGTGCAAAATGAAGAAAACATAGGCGCCGTAGTGGGCAGTATCGAAGAAGACCCAAAAATGTCGATTCGGCGCCGATCAGCTGAATTGGGCATCGCTAGAGAGCCAACCCGGCTTATTTTGCGGTTGAATTTGGGCGTACATCTATACAAGATTATGCTCACGCAAGAATTGAAGCCGCTCCATCCCATACAAGCGACGAAACGCTCAAAGTTGTGAAGGAGAAATTTGGCGACTGGGTCATCTCACGGCTAGCGTTCATCAATTGGCCGCCGCGAACATGCGACTTGACACCACTCGATTATTTTCTCTGGGGCTATGTCAAGTTCTTAGTCTACGCTAACAAGCCAACGACTTTGGACGAGCTTGAGGCCAACATTCGAGACGCTATTGCCAGAATAACGCCGTACGTATTGGACCGGAACTGGTCCTCCAGGTTGCGGGTTGTGCCGTCGGGGTAACTTCCCTACCACGTAAAAAACCCATAGTTCCGAAACAACCAAAAGCCTCGGATAAGGATGACTCAACTAATGACGACCCCAGCAAACGAAATAAGGACAACGACCTTCGGATCTGTACGTGGAATGTTCTGTCCCTTTACAGACCACGTGCAGCCGAACAACTAGCAGAGGCCCTAGACTGTTATAAAGCAGATATTACCGCCATTCAGGAAGTGCGATGGGATGGGCCGGGCAAAAAGAGGATGAAAAACTGTCACATCTACTACGGTGATTGCTACAGAGGCAACAGGCAATGCTTATTCGGATGCGGATTTGTCATACGAGGCAGACTTAGGTAAGAAGTCTTAAGCTTCCGACACGTTAGCGAGCGTATTATGACTATCCGGATAGAGGCTAAATTCGCTAACATAAACCTAATATGTGTTCATGCCCCCACGGAAGAAAAGGACCCTGCCACCAAAGAGTGTTTCTACGAGCTCCTCGACAAAACATACGAGCAATGTCCTAAATACGACGTTAAAACCGTATTGGGCGATTTTAACGCCAAAATAGGAAAGGAGGACGTCTTTGGTAGGGCAGTCGGTAAGCATAGCCTACACGACACCACGTCTGATAACGGACTACGGCTAATTGATTTCGGTGTGGAGCGAAATGTCACCATAGCAAGCACATGTTTTCCTCATCTCAATATTCATAAGCAGACATGGCGGTCCAATGATCATGTAACGATCAACCAAATTGATCATATTACGATCGACGCAGGGCATGCCTCCAGTATTCTGGATGTCCGGACCTTCCGAGCGACCAACATAGACTCGGATCATTACCTTGTTGAAGCCAAAGTACGAATGCGGATATCCCAATCTGAGCAACAATCACTGTGAGAAAATTTAACGTCGAAAAGCTACAATCGCAAGAGACCGCCAGACTCTTCGCTGAACGCGTATCCCGAAATCTCTCAATCACCCCTATGCCACCAGCATCAAGTGCCGAAGACCAATGGCAACGCTGCCAACATGCCATCAGAAACGCCGTGACTGATGTGCTGGGTCTCGCTCGCCCACCACCGCGAAACCGCTGGTTTGACGAAGAATGCCGGCGAGTGCATGCAGCAAAACAAGAGGCATGCAAAGCGGCGCTGCAAAGGAAGACGAGAGCTGCTCGTGAGCTCTACGAGCAAAAGAGACGGGAAGAACATCGGTTTCTCCAAAAGAAGAAGAAAGAGCATGAGAAGCGCGCGTTCGAGAATATCGAGAGTTTATACTCCAGGAACAATGTACAGAAGTACGGCTTACCGGCCGAACTTTTCAAGGCAGCTGGTGACGAATTGGTAGAGTGCACACACCAACTCATCTCTAAGATTTGGTCAGACGAGTGTATGCCTCGGAATCGTTTTCCCGATCCACAAGAAAGGAGTCCCCCTCAACTGCGCCAATTATAGAGACATCAGTCTCCTCAACATCGCATACAAGATTTTTTCTGCGATATTGTGCGAACGCCTGAAAACGTTTATCAACACCCTGATTGGACCCTATCAGTGCCGTTTCAGGCCAGGAAAGTCCACCATCGATCAAATCTTCACACTTCAGCAGATCCTGGAGAAAACCCAAGAAATCCAAGCATTGAGGGGTTTAGCGATAAGCGAGGGCAAAACCAAGTATATGCTGTCAACAAGAAAAAAAACGTGGAAACAAAATGTGGAAACAAAATGTCAACCATCTTGAATTTCTCTATAGAATGGTAGAGACATCTCTTGGGTTTGTGTGGATTTGCTAAGTAAAACGGTTGAAATTCAAATTATTGAGGCATTGTTTGCAACAGATGACACCTCGAAAATGTGCTAGTTCAAATAATTACCGATGATGATGGTAATTATTGCACAATAATCGTATTTTTATTGCGAATCAATTTTGTATGTAATATGTCAATGAAAACACTGTCTTTACACACCCAACTGCATCCAACGAAATCTCAAACAAGTGTGAGTTTCCACTTTTTTTTCACTCTGAGCCAAGAGTGCTAGCACAAATGTTGGAACCAACGTGAAGTTGGCTAGGCTACTAGCAGTCCATATATAGTATGACAATGGCTTAGATAAATGTTTTTTTTTAACAAATTATCAGAGGAAATCTATCAAATTGTTTGCCATATTCTAGTCAACTATTCGAATTTGCAAATTAATTTCATTGGCATATGAGAACCTTCAAAACTATTGTCAAAATTAAAAAAAAAGGTTTTTTGTAAATATCTAATTTTCAGACAGAACTTTATATTAAAATGTTACTATAATATATTTCAATTAAAAAATGTCAAAACTAACAAAAAATAAAAATATTACATATAAAGTAAAGTAGTAAATATTCTCTAAATTACGTACATACATGATTCGAGTAACATTACTATTTATATATATAAAATATGTTTAAACGAAAACTAATGTGCGAACAATTTTGGTTTTAAATACTAAAAATGAAAAAATATATATGTATATGCAATTAATTTAAACTTCAACCCACATATTTGAAATAAAACAAATTAAAAGTATCCAAATAAATTGTTTTACAATAATGTGATTTACAAAAGAAAAAAAAATAAAATGTTCACTCGCTTAGGTTGATTTTTTTGGTGTTGTGTTTTTTACTTTTCGGATATTTATTGTTTTCATTCGAAATGTAGTATAATTTATAATTAATGCGTATATTTTGAATCGTTTTGTTTGAATGTCATATGGTTTTGGTACTTGTATTTTTCTTATTTTTTATCTTTCTTTTAATTTATTTTACAAATTTCGAATTATTCTTATTTTGTTTATTTTTTTGTTTTTTGTTTATAATAAAATGTATATGTATGAAAAAAAATAATAATATAGAATTATTCTCGATTTGGGGTTGGTTCTCAAACCTGCTCTCAAAGGGGACTTGTATCTGAGTCACGATCCTGTATTGCTGTGATCGATTGTTGTAAGGCGTTTGGTGTTAGCCATTCCCTGGAAAAAGAAAGTAAATCAAATCAATGAATTTTAACAAGATTAGGAATGTTTTTTTTATTTAGCATCTCTCATTATTTCTGAAAATGTAATTAATAACTTGAATTTAATTTGAAAAAATATAACTTTCATCAACTTTTCGAAATCAGTGGAAATCGCTTATAATGACGATGAAGGGGCCAAGCAAATGTGGTCGTTATATTCGACTCCCCTCGACAAGTAAAACAAAACATTTTGTAATGTTCAGTAGAGATGAGCAAAAATCGCAACCTGCGAATCATTCACTGCTAATGAAAATTCGCATTCGCAACCTGTTAACAACTTATAAATAATCTGCTATTGCTATTGAATTGCTAATGATAACACTGGTCAACACGATTTTTTGCCGTTAATTAAGTTATACATTTTTGAAATCGTACATGCATAAGTATTAACAGAAAAATATCAGATATAGTTTACTATATCGAATTGTCTAAATATACGACAAAATGTATAAAGGGTGAGCCAACAATTTGTGTGGAAGTTTTCGTTAAATTAAACACACATTTGTTACGAAATCAATATAGATCTTTATTGATTAATGAAGTTCGGTCCATGGCAATTATGAATTGATCTCAAACATAACATCCAAACTAAAATTGTGGCCATTGACCCACTTATTCTTCAAAAAGTCATCGATAATTTTGACCTTCGGATGGTCTCTGCAACAGAAGCCACCACGGTGACATGAACGATGTTGTGTTCCACTTATAATTACTATAGCCTGTGCATATACGGTAAATATCCAAAAACAACGCTAAACCTATTAAAATCCACCTACCACCAAGCTGCTAGAAGGAGCATCAATGCCTATCGTACCACCCGCATTCAGAACATAATGGCAGAAGCCGGACTTCCAACCTTAGAAGAGAGTCAAACAGAAGCCTTCATCAAACTCCTGGAGGCAAATCACGTAACTTTTCAGACGATTATCGTTTGAACGATAGCAACCGACGAATGGAAAAAAATGTTGCATATGATATCGGTTAATATTTCCCTACCACAGTTGGTTGCGTGCTGTTGGCTGTATAACGCCTAAATCTATGTTTGAACTATAGCATTTGGGCGTTATGCAGCCAACAGTGGGCAACCAATTGCGGTAGAGAGGTCGATTACTATCGTCCAAACGATAATCGTCTGAAAAGTTACGTGATGTGCCCCCTGGCTAAAATTTCCATTTCCAACCGTTCCACCATCGAAAATGCTATCTCATCCGCAATTAAGGCCAAAGTAAAAAAACGACTACCTTCAACTATAGCTCGTAAATAGAGACCGCAAAGCAAATGGATCTTCCAGTGGGACAGGTAAAACACCATTTCCCAGCCTACCCTCCATGGATTGTACAACGTAGTTCAACTGTACTGACAATATCAAAATATTACAAAACCAATACAGACAGCAGTATCTACCGTTCCACCTTCCTCGAAATAATCACGAACCTTAAATCTGAAGGCTGGATTCCCTTTTTCACAGACGGGTCCAAATCAGCATACAACACTTCCTTCGCTGTAACCCTTGAAGATGGAACAATACTTAATACCGGAATTCTAACAGTAACTGCGTCAGTCTTCACTGCAGAAGCAATAGCGGTACTGCATGCAACAAAAACTGCATTAAGACGTAAAGAAAAAGTTGCAGTATGTACAGATAGCCTGTCAGCAATCAATGCCATATTAAATCCTAACAACACCACCGGACTTATAAATAAAATAAGGGATATCGTTATAAGTAATGAAAATAACATAAAACTGATGTAGTCATATGGGTACACAAGGTAACGAGTTTGCTGATATGGCTGCAAAACATTGCAACAATGATGCCATTTACCCTTTGACGTCTACTCAAAACTGGATCTCCAAAAACGTATTACACATATGGTATACTTAAAACGGGACGATTCTTGAATTGGCGCAGTTATCAAAACCACTATTCAAAAACAACCCGACAACAACCACAAAAACTATGAACACCAACTTTGTTCGACTGCGTTTGGGACATACAGTGTACACGCACCAACACATCTTAAATAAAGTTCATCCACCAGTTTGCCCAATATGCAACAACAACATAAATATTGAACACATCCTGGGTCAAGTTCAATGCCCTGTCTCCAAAGCAATCACTACATTTTTGTCAGATAAAAAATCAGTATATGGTATGTTATGTTAAATACAATTAACCATACTTACTTACTTAGGTGGCGCTACAGTTCGGGGTGAACCTGGGCCTCAACCAACAAGCCTCTCCATTTAGCTCGGTCTTTAGCTAATTGCCTCCAGTTGCGCACTCCAAGTTGGTCGAGGTCCCCTTGAACTTGTGCGCGCCACCTACGGCGATGATTCCTTCTACTGCGTCGTCCCTCGGGGTTAGATTCAAAGACTCTGCGGGCCGGAGTGTTGGTGTCCATTCGCTCTACATGTCCTAGCCATCTCAGACGTCCCATACGCAGTTTTTTGACTAGGTCGATGTCGCTGTACAGCTCGTATAGTTCGTGATTGAATCTTCTCCTCCAAAACCCGTTAACGCAAACGGGACCGAAAATCTTACGAAGAATTTTTCTCTCGAAGCGACCAAGGATATCTTCATCCTCTTTTAATAAAGTCCATGTTTCAGCGCCGTAAAGCAGGACTGGGATGATCAAGGTCTTATATAGAGTCTCCTTAGTAGTTCGAGTTAGGGCTTTACTGTTGAATTGCCTTATAAGCCCAAAAAAACAGCGATTGGCAAGAGTTATTCTTCGATTGATTTCTGCACTGATTTTGTTTGTTGAATTTATAGCAGAGCCAAGGTAGACAAAGTCCCTTACTACCTCGAAGTTATAGCTGCCCACGGTGACGTTTTGTCCAATTCGTCGGTGCTGGTTTTCCCTTCTTGTTGACAGCATATACTTGGTTTTGCCCTCGTTTATCGCCAAACCCAGTTTGGCCGCTTCCGCCTCAATGCTTGCAAACGCACCGGTGACAGCCCGCTGAGTTCTTCCGATAATGTCTATATCGTCGGCGTATGCAAGCAGTTGTACAGACTTGTAATAGATTGTGCCTCCGGTGTTGGCTTGTGAGTTCTGCACAATCCGTTCAAGTATAATATTGAAGAAGTCACATGACAGCGCATCACCTTGTCTAAAGCCTTTTTTGACATGAAAGGTCTCGGTGAGGTCATTACCGACCTTGATGGAGCAGCGAGCGTTCTCCATCGTTAGCCTGCACAGACAGACAAGTTTGGCAGGGATGTCAAAACTAGACATGGCTCTATAAAGCTCTTCTCTATAGATGCTGTCATAGGCGGCCTTGAAATCGATAAAGAGGTGGTGAGTATCGATTTGGAATTCTTGGGTTTTCTCCAGGATCTGCCGAAGTGTGAAGATTTGATCGATGGTGGACTTTCCTGGCCTGAAACCGCACTGATAGGGTCCAATCAGGCTGTTGACAAAAGGTTTCAGGCGTTCACACAATATCGCAGAAAAGATCTTGTATGCGATGTTGAGGAGACTGATGCGTTGAGGAGACTAATTGGCGCAGTTGTGGGGGTCTCCTTTCTTGTGGATCGGGCAAACGATGCTGAGATTCCATTCATCAGGCATACACTCGTCTGACCAAATATTAGAAATGAGTTGGTGTATGCACTCTACCAATTCATCTCCTGCTGCCTTGAAGAGTTCGGCCGGTAAGCCGTCAGGTCCAGCAGCCTTGTTGGATTTTAGCTTGGATATTGCTATCCTCACTTCGTTTTGATCAGGTGGACGGAAATTTTGACTATCATCGTCTATGTTGAATGGTTCATTCACAATTAACCATGCCAATATTGTAAAAATAAATATGTAACTTTATTCATAGCGCTAAGTTAGTTATATAATAATTATATCACTTTAATCGAGCTGAAAGCCTCCGTTGCTAGTGCTCACCCCCGTTTAGCGTAAGAATTTCAATTCCTATGTTAATAAATAATAATAATAATAAATACATTTATTTCACAATAAATGTGTATTTAATTTAATTTAATTTCCACACAAATTATTAGCTCACCCGTTACTTGATATTGGTTACTGACAGTTTATCGCGTAGGAGTATTATAACCAGAGTATATCCATTCAATGAGTAGGGACACTCTCCACGTTTTCTTTATCAGTGCTTATCAGTAAGTCACACAGACACGAGAAATAGACGGCTATAAGAAGTGTTGTAGAGAGAGAGAGAGGTAGATAGAGGAGTGTGTTTTCGGAAAATGGCACAGGGTGTCCCGAGCATTTTCTTTTACCATTTTTTTTTTATTACATATTATAATTACATATGTGTTACACTAAGATATCATGAAAGGCGAGGGTTGCACAGCGATCGCTTATGCAGATGACGTTGCTTTGTCTGTCTCAGGAAAGCACTTAAATACTCTAAAGGAACTTCTACAAAACGCTTTAAACAAGCTCACTAGATGGGCAGTTCGGTGTGATTTGGGTATGACTAAACTGAACTTGTACTCTGCTCCAGGAACTATAAAATTCCGTCAGTCGACCCTCCTTCTCTCAATGGTATCAGCTTAACTTTCTCTGACACTGCAAAATATTTGGGTCTCATCCTGGATAAGAAATTAAGTTGGAAACCTAATATTCAAGAAAGAGCTACAGTAGCACTTTTCTCTTGTAAAAAAGCTATTGGAAATAGATGGGGTTTACAACCCCGAATCACTCACTGGCTCTACATCTCGGTCATAAGACCGATACTCACATACGCGGTGATTGTCTGGTGGACGGCCTTAGATAAAGCTATAAATCGCGATTATCGAAGTAAGGTCCAGCGGTCAGCTTGCCTGTGCATAGGCGGAACACTACGTACAACTCCCTCTGCGGCACTGGACATCTTGTTTCATCTGTTACCCCTCGATATATTTAGTAAGCAAATGGCAGCGAATGCAGCCGTTCGCCTCGAAGCTACCCAACAGTGGTCAAGAAAAGAATTTGGCCACGCTTCCATGTTCAATAAATTCAAATTCTCTCTCTCTCTCTCACAGACTACACCATCCCACGTCTAAACTTTGAGAAGAACTTCCTCGTCACCATCCCCTCCAGATCACTCTGGAATGATGATGCATTTTTAGAAGATGGGTTAATCCACTTCTTCACTGATGGCTCAAAATCCAAGGACAGAGTTGGTGGAGGTGTTTTCTCTGACAGGCTTAATCTCAAGCTCTCTTTCCGTCTTCCAAATCATTGTAGTGTGTTCCAGGCGGAAATTTTGGCGATTAAAGAAGTCTTATCTTGGCTTAAGAAAAACGTGATATCTGCTAGAAATATCCGCATCTTTTCAGACAAGCTAGGAAGAGAGGACGTTTTTAGTAGCGTGGTCGGAAAGCACAGCCTGCACGACATCACGTCCGACAACGGACTCAAGCTAATCGACTTTGCAGCGGGGCGAAACTTTGTCGTAGCTAGTACGCGGTTCCCACGTCTCGACATTCACAAAGGAACATGGCTCTCCTTTGATCGAAAAATCGTCAACCAAATCGATCACATTGCGATCGACGCAAGGCACTTTTCCAGTATTCTGGGTGTCTGGACTTTCCGAGGAGCCAACGTGGACTCGGATCACTACCTAGTTGTAGCCAAGGTACGGATGCGGATATCCAGAACGGAGCGAAATCAACGAAATGCTGTGAGGAAATTTGACGTCGAAAAGCTACAATCGCAAGAGACCGCCAGAACCTTTGCCGATCGTGTTTCTTCTAATCTCAATCTAAGTCCTATGCCGCCAGCAGCAAATGCGGAAGACCAGTGGCAGCGTTGCCAACAAGCCATCAGAGATACCGCCTCTGATGTACTGGGTTTCTCTCGCCCACCACAACGAAACCCCTGAGGCGTACAAAGTGGCGCTGCATAGAAGGACTAAAGCTGCTTACGAGCTCTACGTGCGCAGGTGAAAAGAGGAACATCGACTTCTCAGAAAGAAGAAAAAAGAGCATGAGAAGCGCTCGATCGAGGAGATTGAGAGACTTTATTGCAGGAATAATGTTCGAAAATTTTACCAAAGGGTGAAAAGAACATGCCAGGGCTTCAAAGCCAGAACAGAAACCTGCAGGGACGAAAATGGCAACATAGTAGTAGAATCGCAGTCGGTGCTGAGAATATGGAAGGAACACTTCTGCAGACTGTTAAACGGCGATGATGATCAATATTCCGCTGTCAGGCAGAATGAGCCATTCAACAGTGACGATGATAGTCAAGATTCCCGTCAACCCGATCAGAATGAAGTGAGGATAGCGATATTTAAACTCAAATCCAACAAAGCTGCTGGAGCCGACGGCCTTGCCGCTGAACTTTTCAAGGCAGGAGGAGATGAGTTGGTAAGGAGTATGCACCAGCTCATCTGTAAAATCTGGTCGGATGAAAGCATACCCGATGAATGGAACCTCAGCATCGTTTGCCCGATCCTGAAGAAAGGAGACCCTCTGAACTGCGCCAACTACAGAGGTATAAGTCTCCTAAATATCGCATATAAGATCTTGTCTGCCGTACTATGTGAACGCCTAAAACCGATCGTCAATAACCTGATAGATCCTTATCAGTGCGGTTTCATACCTGGAAAGTCCACCATTGACCAAATATTCACACTACGGCAGATCTTGGAAAAAAACCCATGAATATAAAATCGATACGCACCACCGACTCATCGATTTCAAAGTTGCCTATGATAGCGTGTATAGAGACGAGTTATACAGAGCCATGTCTAGTCTTGGCATCCCTGCCAAGCTCGTCCGTTTGTGCAGAATGACGATGGAGAACTCTCGCTGCTCCATCAAAGTCGGTAAGAACATCACCGAACCGTTCGATGTCAGGAAAGGTCTTAGACAAGGCGACGTGCTATCATGCGATCTCTTTAAGATACTACTTGAAAGAATTGTACGAAACTCACAAGCCAACCCCGGAGATACAATCTTCTTCAAGTCTGTACAACTACTCGCTTATGCCGATGACATTGAAATAATCGGAAGAACTCAGCGGGCAGTCAATGGAGCATTTACGAGTATTGAGAACGAGGCAGCGAAGATGGGTCTAGCGGTCAATGAAAGCAAAACAAAATATATGCTGTCTACAAAAAAGGACACCCAACATCGGAGTCTTGGACAGAACGCCACAATAGACAGATATAATTTTGAGGTAGTAAAGGATTTTGTCTACCTAGGCTCTATGATGAACTCCGCAAATGACATCAGTAGGGAGATCACACGGAGAATTACTCTTGCCAATCGTTGTTTCTATGGGCTAAAACGGCAATTGAGTAGCGAAACCCTATCTCGAACTACTAAGGTAACTCTTTATAAGACATTAATCATCCCAGTCCTGCTGTATGGCGCAGAGGCATGGGCTTTGACAAAACCGGATGAGGATGCCCTTGGTTATTTCGAGAGAAAAGTTCTTCGAGCGATCTTTGGTCCCGTCTGCATAGACTGTGAGTGGAGGACAAGGTACAATGCCGAGCTATACGGCATGTACAAGGACATCGACTTAGCCAGAAGAGTTCACATACAGCGACTAAGATGACTGGGTCATTTAGAGCGGATAGAGCCCAACGTTCCCGCTAAGAAAGTCTTCGAATCCAGCCCGGACGGACGGCGCAGTAGAGGACGACTTCGCGATAGGTGGCGCAAACAAGTGGAGGGGGACCTCAACCAACTTGGCGCGCGCAACTGGAGGCAGCTGGTTCGTAACCGTGCTGGCTGGAGAGATTTGTTGGTTGAGGCCCAGGTCCACCCCGGACTGTAGCGCCATCTAAGTAAGTAAGTTTCAGACAGCCAAGCAGCAATCAAATCCTTGGAATCGACCTCTATAAATTTCTTAGTAGCTCTAGACTGCCGATCGTCTCTCGTGGAGATGTCTGAGCAGTTCAATATTCACCTGTGTTGGGTGCCGGGGCATAGGGACATTCCAGGGAATTGTAAGGCCGATGAACTCACCAGAATAGGAACAACTATACCCATCCTGCCGGATAAAGGCTCCTTAGGTATACCAATCGCTACTTGCAAACTCGAATTTAAGCTGGATGCTATAGAAACTATTCCTCAGCTTCTTTGTTTCTGCCCAGCTCTCTCCCGTAGAAGAAAGCTTCACCTAGGAGCCCTCTATTACAACGACATGAATAACATCGATATTAAGAGCCTCCTACGCTTCATAAGAAGCTCAAAATGGTTTAACGAGTAGGTAGGAGAAACTTTCTCCCATGATCCATGTGGTATCACAATGGACTTATTTTTGGTCTAAGTGTGTTGGCGATTCTCTGCTGGCAGCCACTTCAACCTAACCTAACCTACACTAAGATATTTTTGTCTGTTGTTGGCTTTTTTCATTGCTTTATTGAATTTTTTGATTATGCATATGATATACTCGCACACGCACATACAATTTTGTAAGAAATTCCTTGTTCTGATTTATGCAGCAAAAGTAATTAAATTCTTGATTTAGAATATTACACATCCTCAATTCAAAATTATTTAAGAAGTACATATTTGGAAAATGTGAAATAAACTTTTGCTCCAGTGTCTCTAATGCATCCAAAAATTCTTGAGGCGGATGTGTTAAATGCGCACCCTCATATTCTTTAAAATCTGCATATAAGGAGGAAACACTAGGTTGCTGACTTAATTCCAACTCGCACTTATCTTTTTGTTGGTATTTTTTTTAAATGTAGCCTGCAGACTAGTAAAAGCCATTTTCACTACCGAAATCAACAGTTAAATAGTCAGTTTCGGTTTTGAAAAAGTCAGTCACTTTGTCCTCCTTTTTTGGTGGCTGTAACTGCATCTCAATGTGGGGAAACTCTAAATTTGCAGTTGACTCGCAGTTTCCATGGGTTATGTCCACCATGTACTTTGCTGAAAAAGATCTCATAAACGAACAAATGAATTGAAACGGAGTAAGCAACTTATCATTTCCTCCTCGGTTGCGTAAAATAGCAAAGGTGTTATCCAAACAATCTTGGTTGAGGTTTCTGGTTAAAAGGAACTGAATACCATCAGCACTTAAGTCCCTTGAAATATCAGTAAGTGCATTTATATTCTGCTGCCATCCTTTTAAAAGTCGCATCTTTTTAGTTATATTGGCAGACTTATCAATAAAATTTATATGTTTAACCGGACGAGGCATCTCTTGTTGACCTGATTGGCTGAAATATGCGTCTCAAAAGTCTAGCAAGAGCTCCTCAGAAGGAGGACGTGCGGCGGATGAATTCTCTCGATGGAATCAATGGTGACGTCTATAGACCAGCGGATACCTTACCGGAGCTACTTCAACATATTTGGAGCTGAGGTCTGTAAGGATTTTCAATACTACGTCAGGGTATTGAAAAAGAGATGGTGGCGGATGAACCCTTAATGGGCCAACGGCAGCGCTCATATCCCCGAAGTGGGTTACTGACATCGGTGTATCCGGCCTCTTGTCCTAGGGGTACAAAAAAAAAAGGATCAGGCCCTCCAGGTTGGGGGTTGTGCCGTCGGGTTAACTTCCCTACCACGTAAAAAACCTTTGGTTACGAAGCAACCAACAGCCTCGGATACGGATGATCTTACTGTTGACCGGGCAAAAGGAAGATGAAAAACTGCGACATCTACTATGGCGATTGCTACAGACAACAAGGACAGCGTCTATTCGGGTGCGGATTTGTCATTGGAGGCAGACTTAGGCAAGAAGTCTCGAGTTTCCAGCATGTGAACGAGCGCCTCATGACTATCCGTATCAAGGCTAAATTTGCCAACATAAGCCTAATATGCGTTCATGCCCCTCACAAGGAGAAGGACGACGCATCAAAGTATGACTTCTACCAGCTCTTGGATAAGACGTATGAGCAATGCCCTAGCCACGACGTTTAAATTATCCTAGGCGACTTTAACGCAAAGCTAGGAAAAGAGGAAGTCTTTAGTAGCGTGGTCGGAGAGCACAGCCTGCACAACATCATATCCGGCAACGGACTCAGGCTAATCGACTTTGCGGCGGGGCGAAACTTTGTCGTAGCTAGTACGCGGTTCTCACGTCTCGATATTCACAAAGGAACATGGCTCTCCTTTGATCGAAAAATCGTCAACCAAATCGATCACATTGCAATCGACGCAAGGCACTCTTCCAGTATTCTGGGTGTCCGGACTTTCCGAGAAGCCAACGTGGACTCGGATCACTACCTAGTTGTAGCCAAGGTACGGATGCGGATATCCAGAACGGAGCGAAATCAACGAAATACTGTGAGGAAATTTGACGTCGGGCGGCTACAATCGCAAGAGACCGCCAGAGCCTTTGCCGATCGAGCTTCTCTTAATCTTAATGTAAGTCCTATGCCGCCAGCAGCAAATGTGGAAGACCAGTGGCAGCGTTGCTAACAAGGCATCAGAGATGCCGCCTCTGATGTACTGGGTTTCTCTCGGCCACCACGACGAAACCCCTGGTTTGATGAGGAATGCCAGCAAGCACATGCAGCTAAACAAGAGGCGTACAAAGTGGCGCTGCATAGAAGGACCAGAGCTGCTAACGAGCTCTACGTGAGCAGGAGAAAAGAGGAACATCGACTTCTCAGGAAGAAGAGAAAGGAGAAGAAGATCGTGGAGATTGAGAGACTTTTTTGCAGGAATGATGCTAGAAAATTGTACCAAAAGGTAAAAAGAACATGCCAGGGTTTCAAAGCCAGAACAGAAGCCTGCAGGGACGAAAATGGTAATATAGTAGTAGTATCGCAGTCGGTGCTGAGAATATGGAAGGGACACTTCTGTAGACTGTTAAACGGCGATGATGACCAATATTCCGCTGTCAGGCAGAATGAGCCATTCAACAGTGACGATGATAGTCAAGATTCCCGTCAACCCGATCAGAATGAAGTGAGGATAGCGATATCTAAACTCAAATCCAACAAAGCTGCTAGAGCCGACGGCCTTGCCGCTGAACTTTTCAAGGCAGGAGGAGATGTGTTGGTAGGGAGCATGCACCAGCTCATCTGTAAAATCTGGTCGGACGAAAGTATGCCCGATGAATGGAACCTCAGCATCGTTTCCCCGATCCTGAAGAAAGGAGACCCTCTGAACTGCGCCAATTACAGAGGTATAAGTCTGATCAACATCGAATATAAGATCCTGTCTGCCGTATTATGTGAACGCCTAAAACCGATCGTCAACAACCTGATAGGTCCTTATCAGTGCGGTTTCATGCCTGGAAGGTCCACCATTGACCAAATATTCACACTACGGTAGATCTGGGAAAAAACCCATGAATATAAAATCGATACGCACCACCTTTTTATCGATTGATATATGCCTATGATAGCGTATATAGAGACGAGTTATACAGAGCCATGTCTAGTCTTGGCATCCCTGCCAAGCTCGTCCGTTTGTGCAGAATGACGATGGAGAACTCTCGCTGCTCCATCAAAGTCGGTAAGAACATCACCGAACCGTTCGATGTCAGGAAGGGTCTTAGGCAAGGTAACGCGCTATCATGCGATCTCTTTAACATAGTATGAGTACTTGAGAGAATTGCACGAAACTCACAAACCAACACCAGAGGTACAATCTTTTACAAGTCTGTACAACTACTCGCGCATAATCGGAAGAACTCAGCGGGCCATCAATGAGGCATTTGCGAGTATTGAGATCGAGGCAGCAAAGATGGATCTAGCGGTCAATGAAAGCAAAACAAAATATATGCTGTCTACAAAAAAGGACACTCAACATCGGCGTCTTGGACAGAACGCCACAATAGACAGATATAATTTTGAGGTAGTAAAGGATTTTGTCTACCAAGGCATACAATAGAGGTGAGCTCCGCAAATGATATCAGTAAGTAGATCACACGAAGAATTGCTCTTGCCAATCGTTGTTTCTATAGCAAAGCCCTATCTCGAATGACGCTTTGAAAAAACCGGATGAGGATGCCCTTGGTTACTTCGAGAGAAAATTTCTTCGAGCGATCTTTGGTCCCGTCTGCATAGACGGTGAGTGGAGGAGAAGGTGCAATGCCGAACTATACGGCCTGAACAAGGACATCGACTTAGCCGGAAGAGTTCACATACAGCGACTAAGATGGCTGGGTCATTTGGAGCAGATGGAGCCCAACGTTCCCGCTAAGAAAGTCTTCGAATCCACGTCGGATGGACGGCGCAGTAGAGGACGTCTTCGCGGTAGGTGGCGCAAACAAGTGGAGGGGGACCTCAACCAACTTGGCGTGCGCAACTAGAGGCAGGTGGCTCGTAACCGCGCTGGTTGAGAGGTTTGTTGGTTGCGGCCCAGGTCCACCCCGGACTGTAGCGCCATCTTCTTCTTCTTCTTCATTTTATCAGCAAGGTTATGATCCGAAAATAAGGGATTATAACCCTCCCACTTCACCGCATTTCTACTGATCCGCCTGTGGGGTTCGCCTATTTGACCTCAGAAAATATCGGCAGACCTGCCGATTTTCAATCAATCGGTTACTGAGGCCAATGAAATGCCGATGTCGTCGCATTTGTCGGGGATATTACGATTTCCGTGGTAACATGTTTTGAAAACGCGGTTTTGTAGATCTCGATGATATAAGAGCAAAATACAATATAAAGTATCAAAATTCTCGTTTTCGCCTAGTTTAGGAGATATTAAGGTTTATAAGTTTATTTTTTCCTATGGGATTTCTCTTAGAATATTAATTTATTTGCACGTGGAACAGAATTTAGTTTGCATAGTTATGGTATGAACCATTTTTGCAATAACAAAATGTTGCATAGTTAAAGTAGCACAAAGACACTATTTCTGCGATAAAAGAATGTTGCATAATTTTACGAGTTGTTTTATTTTTATGTACACATGTGCAGCTTTTATGTAAATATGTACATACTGTTTCACTAGGAAACAGCAGTTCTTAAGAGGACTGTATTCAGGTTAAATATTAAAAAAATAAACCATCGCGACTGAATCCTCAGAGGGGATATTACGATATCCGTGGCGCCACGATGTTTTGCTGTTTACTGTTTTTTTTTTTTTTTTTTTGGGATAGGAAACACTCGACTGGAGCACTCAGACACAAACTGGTCCATTGTACTGCCAGAGAGCAAACCCTGATTTACCCATTTTATTGGCATTTCCTTGACTTTCTAAGAAAGCCAAGCAAGCACTTCAGTGATGAGGAGTTTACAGTACCAGTACTCACCACATCCGCACCGAGGATCTACCACCTGATGCGAGGAAAGACCGGACACTGACAGAGATAATGTTCCGCGGTGTCGTCGCTCTCTCCACAAGCGTCGCAAATTGTAGTGTCACTTAAGCCCAACACGTTAAGGTGCTTGGCAAAAGCAAAGTGGCCTGTCAAGACGCCGATAAGTTGTCTACAGTCTTTTCTGCTGAGAGACAGCAAGAATGCCGCTGATTTCTTACAGACGTCCGGGAGCATGCGTTTAATCAACCTGCAACCTGGAGAGTCATGCCACACACAATTGTGCTCGTGAGAGACCCAATCGTCAATGGAAGCCCTAACCGAGGACGCTGGAAGACCCAACGCGGGTTCGGGACCTGAAAAAGCCTCCTAGTCTAGCAATCTCATCGCAGATCTCGTTCCCCAAGATCCCAGTGTGACCTTGGACCCAGATAAGAGACAGAGAATTCAGCCTTGCGACCGAGTTCAAAGAGTTTTTGGTTTCACGAACTATTTTGGAAGTGGTTAAAGGGTTAAGCAAGGCCTTAAGCGCAGCCTGACTGTCACTACAGACACAAATGCTGTTGAAAAATAATCAGACTACCTATCCTTTTCTGTTTGTTACTGTTCTAACCTTTTGTCTTACTACGCCTTTTCTTTTCTTTTGTCTATTCAAATATATTGTGTTCAGTTGATCTTTGAAATTCGTGGCGAAAGGTCGTTCTTTTGTTCAGTCTTTATATGTATCTTTATCTTTAATTGAATTAATAAAGTGTTGTATTCAAAATTCGGCTAGCTTGATTTGATTGGCTAATATTTTTTTACATTTGGTGCCGAAACCACGGGAATTATCGGTTATCTATAAAGAACGACAAAATTAATCGTCATGGAATTAGCGACAAGGGCCGCATATCGGGGTCAGCTCACGAAAATTCTGAACGCGTCGTTAAAATATCTTAAGTCCTCAGAATCCCAGTTGAACAATGATGAAACCATCGGCGAAATCGAGGAAGAGCTTACTACGTTTATAGAACGATTAAAGGTGGTGCATGAAAGTCTGTGCTCCACAAACAAAGATATTGCAAACAAAGATCTCATTAAATCCGATTGCATTGAACAGGAGATCATCAAAGTTACAGAGTATGAGGACTCGGCAATATCAACCCTATCACGTCTAGAGTGTCGGCTGAAACGGCTAAAAGAAAAGATCGGACTAGGTGCGGAGGTCTACGCGGAAGCAATACCCACTCCATCAATTCAGCATCAAGTCAGAAGCTACGTGAAGTTACCAAAACTTCAACTGAGAAAATTTGATGGCAATATGAAGGATTGGTTGCCATTCTGGGAGCAGTATCGCACATCAGTTCACGAAAATCCGGACCTAACTCCATCAGATAAATTTAATTACTTGGAAGCAGCTTTAATTGGCAGCGCAAAGAAGGTTGTCGCAGGATTTACGCCGTCCGGAGCATGCTACGACGTAGCGGTTTCATTGCTACAGGAACAGTACGGCGACACAGAAAGGTTAGTAGACAACCACATTCAACAGTTAGTTACGCTTCGTCCAGTGCATTCATGCATTCGGATCTGTTTAGTCTTCGAAATTTATACAATCGCGTTAATACATGCAGACGATCGCTTACAGCCTTATAAATACCACCACACCAGTATGACGTAATGTTGAAATCCATACTGCTACGCTGTTTACCAAATGAACTTCGGGTCGACTATCACCGCATAAAAGAAAAGGGCGAAGATATAGTAAACAACGTCAAAGAGGAAGAAGACCAAACGGAAAATTCAGTTTCAGATGCGGCGCTATCAACAAATTCTAACAAAGGACAGATGCAGCAACTCATGAAATTTCTGAAGAGGGAGATAGAAGCATTGGAACGAAGTAAAATCAACCCCATACAAAGTGCGAACAAACACACGATAACTACCACAGCAGCAAATTTAGTTACTTTGAACGAAAAGGATAAATGTATATTTTGTCATTCCTCTCTTCACTGCACAAAAGATTGCGATTCCAATCTATCCATCGCACAAAAAAGGGATATGTTAATAAAGGCTGGAAGATGTTTCAGATGTGCAAAAAAGGGACACTCATCCAGAAAATGTAGGAGCGCGAAATGGGTAAAGTGTGATAAGTGCAAGGGAAACCACCTAACTTCAATGTGCGATCCAATGTATAAGAAATCATCTGCTATGACTGTTGTAGGGGAAAAGGAAGAAAACAGCAACGTTGCCTTGAATTTGTGCAATTCCAGTAGTTCGTTCTCAAATGTATTTCTCAAAACTGCGCGCTCTATAGGAGTTAGTCAGGGTGAGCGGAATAATTTACTGCTGCGAGTGGTGATCGATGGTGGTAGCCAAAACACTTACATTTGTGAGAGTGTTGTAAAGAAATTGGGACTCATCGAAATCGGTAAAGAGGTCTCCACAAAAAATACTTAGAAAGGTGAGAATTCTATTAAAAAGTCAATACGATAACAGATCGGCAGAAGTGGAAGCGCTGGTTGTGCCAAAAATTTGCATCGACGTTCTTAAGGCTCCAGATGAATGATTTACCTGTTTCTCAAATTTCAGGCTAGCTGATAAGAACCATCATACCAACATAAATATGGAAGATGGCTTAAGCATGTTAATTGGTTCCGATTTTTACTGGGATATAGTTACGGGCAAGCAAAGAAGGATCAGCAAACGGTTGAGAGCGGTGGAAACTCTTTTCGGATGGACACTTCAGGGGCGTCATGAGGATTTAGATACTATAGAATCAACGATGTTTCTACGTCTTTTGTGTCAAATGTACTGTCAGTAGCGGATGAATGTCTGGATGATTTTTCGGCTATGTGGGCATTAGAATCGATAGGTATCCGTGGAGAGGAAGCAGAGAAGTCAGCGATGTATTCATTGGTCTGGGGATCGTTATACGGCATCCTTGCCATGGAAAGACGATAGTTCAACATTATTTAGCAACAAGCACCAGGCACTTACTCGTGTTGAATCCTTAGTGCGACGTCTTTCAAGAGATCCGGATAAGCTTGTGGAATATGATGCTGCTGTACAAAAGTTACTCAAAGAAGGAATGGCAGAACGTGTCAACGACCAAACATCAAGGATAATTTTCTACCTTCCGCATCATCCAGTATTTAAAGAAGACAGTGAAACGACCAGGCTACGTATAGTGTTCGACGCGTCCTTTCATACAGAGGACCACCCTTCCCTAAATAGTTTCTTGTTGACTGGAACGAACTTACTTGTTGATGTTCACGGGATTTTACTCAATTTCAGAATGGGACCATTCGCAATTGTGGCAGACATAGAAAAGGCCTTCTTACAAATCATCCTCGACGAAAAAGACAGAGATTCTCATCGTTTTATTTGGCTCACATCGTTAAAAGAACGTCAGTACCAAGATTATCGGATGACACGTGTCACGTTTGGGGTGAATTGCAGTCCATTTTTGCTGTCAGCAACAATAAAGCACCATCTGCGACAAGAAGAAGACAAGTATCCGGAAATCTGCAAGGCCTTAAGAAAAGCATTTTACGTGGACGATCTGGTTTTCAGCGTGAACACAGAGGATGAAGGACAACAAATTTATAACGAATCGTCAGAAATAATGGCTCGAGCATCTATGCCTTTGAGGAAGTGGAACTCGAACAGCACAAAGGTACGTGGAACAATTCAAACTAAAAGTTCTCCATCTAGTCAAAAGGTCTTGGGTCTTACATGGTATGTCCTCAATGACGAATTACAAGTTCCCTTACAGTCCTTTCAAAATCTTTTGCAATCCAGCTCTCTCAGAGGCAATAAAAGGAACGTGCTTCAAGCTATAGCAAGGATTTATGATCCACTGGGCATTATATCACCTACCGTCATAAAATTAAAGATCTTATTCCAATCGATATGGAAATTAAAATTAACGTGGGATGAGGCTTTGCCTGAGAGTTTGTTATCAGAATGGGAGGATTCTGTCAGGAACCTTCTTCAGCTTACTGCTATGGTTATTCCAAGGTCAGCTTTGCCTATGTCGAATACGAGTGTCATCTCCGTACACATTTTTGCGGACGCAAGCTTAAAGGCTTATGGTGCTGTGGCGTATGTGAAAAGTGTCAACTCACAAGGTCACATCAACGTTTCCTTTCTGTGTGCAAAAAGTACAGTCGTGCCATTAAAGGAAAATAAAGAAGGAGAGTTAACACTTCCGAAATTGGAGCTCACTGCGATCTTGATAGCTGCTAGGCTATGTGGGTATTTGAAGCAGACAATCAAAGTGAACGTTCACAAATATAGTCTGTGGTCCGATTCTAAAATCGCTTTGAATTGGATTTATGGGGAAACACAACGTTGGAAACCTTACGTCCAGAGCCGCGTAATGGAGATACGAAATCTTACACAAATTACAGAGTGGAATCACTGCTGCGGAAAGGAGAATCCTGCGGATTTACTAACCAGAGGTGTACCAGGAGCCAAACTTCAAAAGTCATCCCTTTGGCTTCAAGGTCCTGATTGGTTGAACGAACTGCAAGACGACGAGCAAAGAAGCCACGATCACATTCAACATTCATGTTACAACTTGCAAACGACTTTATTGCTTGAAACGGAGGCTGATGTTCCTGTTTGTACAGATCCTATATTAAACTTTAAGAACTACAGTTCCTGGCAAAAATTACTGAGAGTTACGGGTTGGATCCAGCGTTTCATTAGAGTCTGTAGGCAAAAACAGAGAGCGAAATCAATACAGCTAACAGCTGAAGAACTTGACGATGCCGAACTCTATTGGGTCAGGTATGTACAAATAAATGCTTTTACTAACGAAGTCAGATCTTTACAGAAAAGACGAGCTGTACCTAGTAATTCGAGAATTGTCCAGCTCTCTCCATTTTTGGACGATCAGAGCGTATTAAGATTGGGAGGCCGTCTGCAGCTTTTGGATGATGTCATGAAGGTAAAGCATCCGAAGATATTACCCTCAGACTCGCATCTTACCATCTTACTTATTGACGACTATCATTCAAAAACTTTGCATGGGGGTGTTAACATCGTACTGGCCTGCCTGAGAGAACAGTTTTGGGTAATTAGAGGACGTCAACTGATCAAGGAACGAATCAAGAACTGTGGCGTTTGCAGAAGGTTATGGGGTAAGCCTGCTTCTCAACCATTTGCTCCTTTACCTATAGAAAGGATCAAGCTTACCAGACCCTTCGACAATGTTGGTGTTGATTTCGCCGGTCCACTATTTTACTTGGGAATCGCAGATGGAAGTATGCACAAAGCATACATAATGATCTTCACGTGTTCTGCAGTACGAGCTGTTCATTTAGAATTGGTAACCAATTTAACCACTGAAAGTTGTCTACTGGCTATAAGACGATTCATCGCACGGCGAGGTGTACCATCTGCTATATTCTCAGATAACGCGAAAACTTTTCGCCGAGCTTCATTGGAGCTAAAGGAGGTCGGAACCGCTTTAGATGAGGACGTTTTGCAAGGATTCCTATCCAGGAAGAGAATAAGGTGGAACTTCATTGTTGAAAGAGCCCCATGGTGGGGCAGATTTTGGGAGAGGCTGATTCGAACCATAAAAAAAACGCTAAAGGCAGTTATGGGAAGGGCTAAATTAAATTTCGACCAACTAAGGGCCGTTTTAACCGAAGCCGAAGCTATCGCCAATGCCCGGCCACTCACCTACGTTTCAAGTGATCCTTTGGACTTGACACCGATATCACCAGCACAATTTTTGATAGTATCTAGTTCTTCGACCCCTAGAGCTTCTGTTGCTACAGAAACTGACAGCGATATTCAGCAGTTATGGAAAGATCGAATAAAATACACCAATAAACTATGGAAGCGATGGCGGGTGGAATACCTGCAAATGTTGCGGTTATTTCAAATGAACCATTCAAAGTCGACCGTTGCTTTAAAACCAGGTGACGTGGTTTTGTTATTCGACCAGTCATCCCCTCGGATTCATTGGAAGTTGGCTGTCGTCGGCAAGGCTTTCGTTGGAAGAGATGGGAAGATCCGTTCCTATGAAATCCGTTGCGGAGATGGGAAAACCTTCAGAAGGCCGGTGCAGCTACTATATCCGCTGGAACTTTCGCTTCTCGCCCCGCCGGAGGATGTTGAAAAATAATCAGACTACCTATCCTTTTCTGTTTGTTACTGTTCTAACCTTTTGTCTTACTACGCCTTTTCTTTTCTTTTGTCTATTCAAATATATTGTGTTCAGTTGATCTTTGAAATTCGTGGCGAAAGGTCGTTCTTTTGTTCAGTCTTTATATGTATCTTTATCTTTAATTAAATTAATAAAGTGTTGTATTCAAAGTTCGGCTAGCTTGATTTGATTGGCTAATATTTTTTTTACAAATGCTACGTCCCTTCCACTTGTTCTTCACAACATAGTTCATGGCCATTAGGATTGCATAAGTTTCCGCTTGGAAAACAGACGCATATGGTATTTGCCTAACGAGAAGTGAAGTCTAATGTCGTCGACTTCCACGAAGACACCAGCGCCAGACCCTTGACTGGTTTTGGAACCTTCCGTGAAAATACGACTACATTCCATTCCCGGCTCAGACTCTGACCGAAGCCAGTCCTGGACACAAGGAAAGTCGACTCTGAATTCGCGCATCAGCTGTAGTTCTGGTGTCATTGCAACAGACGGCATATCCATAAGACAGGAGTCGTAAGATAAGTGCCGCGCAAGTTCATCAAAGTTCCAGTGTGGAGTATACCAAAAACCGCCCCGCCTAAGACGATGGATGGCTTTGATAGTGCAACCCATGATATAAGTATCAAGGGGAGGTAAGTTCAGCAAAGCGTCTAGAGCAGAGCCAAGCGTATTCGGGAAAGCTCCCGAGCAGCCGAGACAAGCCGTTCTTTGGAGTTTCGTGCAAAAAGCAATTACATATTTACGCGAGAGCCCCTTCCACCAAACAACCGACGCATATGCGAGGAATGGTCTTATCATAGCCGTGTAGATCCAGAGAACCTTATTCGGTTATAAGCCCCAAGTCTCGCCAAAAACACCCTTACACTGCCAGAAGACTGAGAGCGCCTTAGATGTTTTCGACTCGGCATGTTTAGACCAATGAAGTTTGTTATATAAAATCACTCCCAGATATTTGGCTTCATTGGAAATGCGAATGGTGACGCCTTTTAGTACTGGCTGAGTCAGACCAGTTAAAAACCCCTTCTCGTAAAAAGAACAACCTCAGTTTTAAGAGGATTCACCGAAAGCCCACTCCTAGTTCACCATTCATCGATCATGTCCAGCGCCGCCTGCGCATTAGCACAGACCGTCGCCAGGCATGGCCCGACAGAAAGTACGGCGACATAATCCGCATATGCCTGAGCGTAGACGTTAGAACTATTTAGAGTGTTCAACAGAGAGTCGACCTGTTACATCTGGCTTAGTTTTCGAGATATCGAACTTTGAAAATTGACTTTTGACAACCGATATTTCAATAGCCTTAATACCCGGTACATTTCGGGTATTAAGTGAATAAAAAAAACTAATTTCAGTGTTGCCAGCCATTGACGATATTTTCTTATAGATCTCTGTTACAAAAAAAGGGGATATACGACACTTAGACTTACCCGCAGGCGCCTGCCTGACAGTTGTTGACATACCCTTAGCGGAGCGACGAAGTCGCGTGAGCGGCTAAACCCCTCCGGAAAGCGGAGCTTAAATAAATGAATAGCGCGGAGCGCGCCACTTACCCACTGTTGGCAACACTGGACGTAATTTCTACTGAAATATTGTAGTTGAGATGTGTAGACGTTTTTATATAATAATTTGTAACGTTTAACTTTGTAACAGAAATTGTATTGCTATCAAAAGTGCACTCGCTTTAACCGACTTTGTAGTTATCAATCAATATGCAAACAAAAAAATGGTAGATATGTATCTGTATTACTGATTACTCCTAAAAGTATGCCTACATTTTCATTCAGATTTATGCATGTAGGTTTCATATTGACTAAATTTATGCAACATCATGTTATCGCAAAAATGTTCATACATAAAACTATGCAAACAAAATTCTGTCCCGCATGCTAAAAAAATAATATTTTAGGAGAAATCCCATAGGAAAAAATAAACTTATAAACCTTAATATCTCCTAAACTAGGCGAATTTTGGTACTTTATATTTTGTGCTTATTTCATCGAGAAAAAAAAAATTGCGTCTTCAAAACGCGTTTCCACGGAAATCGTAATCGTGCCCATTTGTCTGATCCAGGCGTTTATAGGCCTGCCTTTCCTACATCGCGATGTCTTTGGAACGTGCATTGATATTGCCTTTTTAACTGGGTTCAAATGATCTCTTCTTTGAGCCGGTCGCGCTCTATTTTTTGTACGATGGTTTCCTTGATGTGAAAGCTTCCACGGATCTTCGAAATTCTTATTAATATTATCAATTATGTTAAAGATAATTTTTAAGTTTAAAACTCTTATACAAGATAAAAACACTATTTGTAAAATGTATTTATGTATATGGCTAAATGTTTTTCTTTTTTTTTAACAAAAGCCAAATAAATAAATAAAAAATAATAATAATAATAAAAGGTTGTGTTTCTTAACCCATTGTGCTAGCCTACTATGCATAGTTTACACTAGTATCTTGGTTACACAATTCATGAAGGATATCCCACTATGATTCCCTACTTCATTTGCGTTTCCTTTCTTGAAGATAGGGTATAAAGGAAACTTTCCCCCACTTTTCCTTTGTCAAGCATACCACCTTGATCAAAAAGTTCCCGGAATAAAAACCGTGTGGCGCTCCCATCGTTCCGATTTGAGTTCTGTTTTCTTTGTTAAGTTGGTACATCTGTTGTTGATATTCCTTCTAAATCTTAGCGTCATAGCTTGACATTTGCAAAAGTTACGTAGCCAAGAGTACACCTATCTCTGTGTGTTTTGGCCATTTTTTACCAGACCAGAATTGTGGGCAGAAAACTCGTGGATTTTGCACCATGATAACGCACCGTCGCACAGTGCCATCATTATTCGTAATTTTTTTACGAGAAATGCAACAAATACCATCCAACAGCCACCGAATTCACCTGATTTGGCTCCCTGTGACTTCTTTCTGTTCAATCGAGTTAAAAAACCATTACGGGGAACGCGTTTCAGCAGCCGAGAGGAAGTAATGGAAAAATCGCAGGAAGCACTAATGGACATACCGAAAACCGAATATAAAAAATGTTTCGAAGATTGGATCAAGCGCTGGCATAAGTGTGTTGCAGTCGATGGGGATTACTTTGAAGGGGACAATATAGATTTAGATGAGCCCCGTGCAGGGACGGGTTAAGAATATCACTGCAGCGCCCCCCCCAACAACCAGCGCTTGTCGTAAAAGGCGACTAAGGGGACAAATCAGATCTAGGCAATATAACACCCAAGTGAGCCTAGCGACACATATACTACCTTAAAAACCCTCCCACAAGTGTGCATGCGAGTCCGTGGGTTGACACGACTGGAGATCACCGGTGTCATAAAAGAAAGATCAAACAATACTAAAACAGGAGCATGCACGTGTCAAACAACAAACACCATCGCAATATGGTGCAAAAAATTGTATTGCAAAACTGTATCATTATGGTAATACTTGCAAAAAGGAAAGGCACTACCCCGCCAGGCACTACCACTGCTGTGCATGGTACTGATCCTGGACCGAGCAGAAATGTTCGGGTCAGAGCTATACGGATTCCGGGGGCTAGCAAAATAATGAAACAGTTTGGACGCAATTTGAGGGTCGCGAGTTGGAACGTTGGAAGCATGACCGGTCGAAGTTACGAGCTGGAAGAGATGATGAATAGAAGGCGGGTGGACATCTTGTGTGTCCAAGAGACGAAATGGAAAAACACCGGGAATCGGGCGCGTTTCTTGGACGTTAGGACAAAAGATTACAAGATGTTCTACTACGGAACGGAAAAGTCTAAGAACGGAATCGGTATCATCCTTGCGGCAGAGCTACTTGGTAACGTCTTGAGCATTTCGAAGTCCAGCGACCGTTTGATGTCTCTCAAACTAGTAATAGAAGGAGAGGTGTGGAATATTGTCAGTGCATATGCTCCCCACGATGGGTACAATCAGAGAGATAAAGATGCATTTTGGCTAGATTTCCACAATCTCCTTAAGAACATCCCAAAGGAAGAATTTCTATTTGTTGGAGGAGATTTGAATGGACATGTCGGGCAATCAAACGAAGACTATGAAGACTGCCATGGAGGACTAGGATATGGCACCATGAACCTTCCTGGTGAAGACATCCTAAGCATGTGCAAATCACACGGTCTTATCGTGTTAAATATCATGTTCATCAAACAAAGCCGACACCTGATCACTTACAGCAGTGGTGGAGATGAAACTCAGATTGACTACCATTTGGTAAGCAGTTTCATGAAGCCCCGGGTAAAAGATTGCAAAGTGATCCTGGGAGAGGCAATCGCTCGGCAACACCGTCTCCTGCTAACAGAAATTTTTATGAAAACACCGAAGAAAAGCACACAAACAAGGGTCTCTGAGAAAGTCAAGCGGTACAATCTGGACAAAGAAAAAGGCGAAGCTTTTGTTTTCGTAATGAAAAATTACCTCTCTCACACCATCAACGGAGCTGAGGATGAAGAGTGCAGAGCACAAAATATGTGGGATTCACTACAGCGAACTTGCTTAAATAAGGCCAAATCACTGCTAGGAGCTTCAAAAGGCCACCATCAACACGCCAAAGAAACATGGTGGTGGAGTGATGAAGCTAAGAAAGTGATAAATGAGAAGAAAGCGGCTTTCAAAGCTTGGTCAAAGTGCCCCTCTAATAATAATGACGAAAAAGCTCGCCTCGAAATGGAATACAGATGCTGCAAGAAAAAAGCGAAGAAGAAGTGCGCCCAGCTTCAAGCAGAGAGTACGGAGGGCCTGTATCGGGAGCTGGAGAAAATATTTTCCCCCGTTGCTGATGCAAACCAGGCTATCCAGGAGCTGCGAAGACACAATATGAACAAGAGCGCCACTATCTTCAAAATAGCCGCCCAAAGAAGGAACAATGCTCAGGAGATTCGTTCGCCAAAGTTCATTAGCAATGCTTATGGCCAGCTTCTTGTGGATGACGACAAAATTCTGCAGAGGTGGCGACAGTATTGTGAAGAGCTTTTAAATGAACAGTTTCCCCGGCTATACTTTCCAAGAGCCACCCCTAACTGTGAAGAAATAGCCGACATTACAGTCGAAGAAGTTAGTGAGGCGGTCAAATACTCCAAAAAACGAAAAGCGGTTGGGCCAGACGAAATACCCTCTGAGTTCTGGAAAAAGATGGGAGACATCGGGTTCAGATGGCTCAGAATTCTTATCTCCAAATTCGTGAGAGGTGATCCAATGCCGAATCAATGGAGGGAAAGTTACCTCCTCCCTGTATACAAAGGGAAGGGTGATACGCGAAACTGTGATAACTACCTTTCGATCAAGCTGATGTCACACACCATGAAGATCGTTGAGCGGGTATTAGGTGGCCGACTGCGAAAAATAATACGGCTATCTGATGATCAGTGCGGGTTTGTCGCGGGTAAATCAACCACAGATGCAATCCAAAGTATAAGGATCATAATGGAAAAACATCGTGATTCCTTAAGGGATTTGCATATTGTATTGGTTGACTTTGAAAAGGCATTCGACAGACAACCACGAGATCTGATATGGGTGGCGCTAAGACATCGAGGGGTTCCAGAAACCTATGTACAGATGATCATGGACATGTACGAAAGAGCAAAGACAAGAGTAAGATGTCCCGCTGGAGTAACCGAAGAGTTCCCAATCAAAGTCGGGGTGCACCAGGGAAGCGTTTTAAGTCCTTTGCTCTTTATTACAGTCCTTGATTATCTGCTTGAAGGTAAAGTGATGGACCCCAAGGTACATCAGTTATTCTTTGCTGACGATGGAGCCATCATAAGTGAGGATCCTACATCCCTGCAACGAGCACTTGATGTGTGGGTGGACGTTTTGGAGGGAAATGAGTATCGCATTAGTTCAAAAAAGACAGAGTACTTGTGCTGCCCGTTCTCTGATCCACTCAGGCCTATTCCAGACATTTATTTGAATGGAACAGTGCTTCCCAAGTGCGAAAAGTTCAAATATCTGGGATCTATGATCAATAGCAAAGCAACTTGTGATGACGACATCAATCATCGTGTAAGCGTAGGGTGGATGAAGTGGCGAGAAAATTCCGCTATCTTCTGTGACAAAAAAATGCCCCCTAAGTTGAAAGGAAGGCTCTACACCGCAGTTGTACGTCCAGCGCTCACATACGGTTCACAATGTTGGACGATGTACAAAAAGTATGAGAGTAAATTAACGGCAGCTGAGAAGAAGATGCTTCGCATGACAGCAGGAGTGACCAAGCTTGATCGAATAAGAAGTTCGAAGATCCGTGGAAGCTTTCACATCAAGGAAACCATCGTACACAAATTAGAGCGCGACCGGCTCAGCTGGTATTGCCACGTTCAAAGAAGAGATCATTTGAACCCTGTTAAAAAGGCAATATCTATGCACGTTCCAAAGATCCACGTTGATCCCTTGTTTTCGGATCATAGCCTCGCTGATAAAAGGAAGAAGAAGAAGAATATAGATTTAGATGAATAAACTTGTATTTTTAATTTTCTGAATAAATTCCGGGAACTTTTTGATCAAGGTGGTACTTGTGAGTCCTTTAGTTAGCAGCTCTATAAAAGTTTGGTGCATTTATAAGGACTTCATATGGTGCTTTATTTTCTTTAACATTTTTAGGAATTCTATGGATTTCTTCTGATGTTATCGCGCTGTCCAAATCATCATCTCGCCTAAATGGTTCTACCCACTGCATAGGTTCAGCTAGTAGCGGCGAGCTTAGCAATTTTACAAAGTAAGCTTTGAACTCTTCTATTTGTATTTGGGATCCAATCCTGTAATTATTTTGACGCAATTAATTTGCGAAACTCCGCCAGCTTCTTGAGTCCTTTATACTGTTAAGTTTTCTTTCCAACTTAGAATAGTACTCCTTTTGTTTGATGTTACTTAATAGTTTATTCTTCGAATTCCAGTGTTGATACTCCGTTTTCGATTCGTTATCCATACTGTGCCTCTATGTATTTAAGGCTCGCAATGATTTCTTTTTGACATTATACTCGTAGCATGAGAAATCGTACCATTTTTTGTTAAAATGTATTTTATTTCTTCATTGTTGTTTGTTTCCTATGACTTCTTTTATCATTTTCCGTATATTGATAGTCCATAATCGATTTTAGCAATATTGTTGATGTGCTTACTTTGGTAAGAGTAACGCTGCAGTACAACGAGTGACTTAATTCATTAAATTTATATTCTCATATCAGGAAAACAAGACCAAGTTCTCGATTCAAGCACGTAAGCCTTACGGTTCTTGACTTCTCAATACAATCTACAAATATTTAAGGTTAAAGTGCATCGCTATCTCTTTTTTCGAGGTAGCCCAAAATATGTTGTCTACTTAGGCTCCTCTGTTTTCTACAAACGACATCAGCGCGGAGATCAAACGAAGAATAAATCTTGCCAATCACTGTGTTTATGGGCTTAAAAGGGTAGTATGGTATGGTACTAAAGGGTGGCTATCTGTCAGTTTCTTGTTGAAATTGTTGTGAAAGTTACACCGTGCAATATTTTCAATGATTATTGATTGAAGAGAGTACAACTTTCGATTATTTATGAAAAATAATTTCATTCAAATGACAATTTTGCAATAGCTCGATGGATGTTTTCCTTAAAAGCGTACCACCACTCTAAGCAGCCACTCTTTGAGGATGCCTTCTCTACTAGGCCATTTCCAAATTCGGAAAATTTGTGTTCGCTGGACGGTGCATCCCGAACGCAGAGAGACTACGTTCTTCGTCAGCGAGGACTATGTTGGTGTCAAAATTCTCCATTGCGTGGAACACTGTCAGGTGGTGTACTCTCTTTAAAGCACTGAATATAGGCATCAATGTCAAATTGAGAGTCCTTTACGAACGAGGTAGATGCGGCACCTTTGTCAGCGAATGTTGGGGTGGTCTTGTAGGTAGCTTGCTAGGAGGAACTGGTTGGAGAGCATGGTGTTGTGGTCCCTTACTAACATCATCTCGTCTTGTAGATGATCTTCGTGGATCATCAAGTGACATCCGGTGACGGTCCTGATGGCCGAGTTCTGTCAGGCTTGAAGATGTTACCAGTTTTCGAATAGGAAAGTTTAGACATCCCAAGGCTTTGTAGGGGTCATGTAGTGCCTCTTTATCCATCCTCCAGGAGCTTACAGCTATGCACTTGAGTACGTTTTTTCGGGGTCTTAATCGGTTTCTTATGTTTAAAGCATGTGCGGAGAACGTCATCATATTATCGAAAAATAGGCGAATAAGCCTTGGTTGGGTGGTACTTGAGATGCGACGTTCGGCAAAGTTTATGTCTAAAAATGACTACACCTCCATGTACCTGAATTCTACAAAAACATGGCGGCCGCATAGGTAGTTGGCCACCCAAAATTTGTAGGTTTTGGGCAGTGGGTACTCCATGTCATGTAGCAGCGCGGTATGATCAACCCTGTCGAAAGCTATGAATAGGTCCAGGGCGACAGCAACTTTTCTGTGGCCCGGTTGTTTATGGTTGTTGTTGTTGTAGCAACTATGTTGGTTCGTATGGTTCAAACGTTAAGGTGGTGTAGGTGGGTTGTTATCAGTAAGGTCGAGGCCCAAGAAAGCGGCAGCTTCGATTGGGTGAGATCATAAGGATCTTGGTGTAAGTGTTGTGGGATGCGACGGACAACTGAACAAATGGGCGGTGTTATGTGGTGACGAGCCGCAGTCGGTGCATATAATTGTTCAGCATGGAGTTCCAGCCGGATCGCAGTTGGGCAAATGTGGATCTGGTGCGTCTAGGACGATGTTCTTCATTATGATGTATCGGTGGAGGACGGCCGCCTAGCACAATGTTAGTCTGGCGGTTATCAAGCACAGTTTGGACAGCGTGTTGGTGGATAGAGTTCAAAGCCAGTTTGTGAAACGCTGGGACAAGTTGTGTATGCGTTATAAACTTATTAACCTCTTCACGGTATGAGCGGATGTCAGATCGAATATGCCTCGGAGGCTGAGTATATCTCGGTTCGGGTGATCGGGAAGATTGCAAGCCAGTAAGAACTGTTTCGATAAAAGTTCCTTATGCTCTTTGACTTTGAGGAACTTTGTTTCCTGATGTAGGTGATCTTCATGGGACATGCAGCATGTGACAGCCTGTGATAATGCGTAGAGCAGCATTCTGGTTTGGTTAGAGTTTATGCCATTGACTATCACTGAGGCGTGGGGTCCAGATTGGTGCCGCGTAGTTGAAAACCGATCTTCCGATTGCTTGATATGTGGTGAGGAGAGTTACTTTGTCTTTCCCCCATGTGCTACCGGCCAGAGATTTTAAGACCTTATTCCTGGACATGACTCGTTCACTGACATTTCTTGAATGACTAGAGAAAGTCAGTAGGTTGTCAAATGTGACCCCCAGAATCTTTGGGTGGTTTGTTGTCGGGATCGCCCTGCCATGTATCTCAATGTAGAGTGGTAGCTTTACCTCTTTGGTCCAGGTGGTGAATAGGTTGGATGAGGATTTATCTGGGGACAGCTTGAGATTGCGACTGGCGATAAAACCTCCCAATTCATTAAGGTAGGCATTGATGTTACGACGGATTGAGCGTCTTTTCCTGAGGCGAGAATGGTGCAGTCGTCGGCATACGATACCAGTTTGACTCCGGGTGTTGGTGAGGGGAGTTTCGCCAGGTAGCAGTTAAAAAGGATCGGGGAAATGACCCCTCCTTGAGGTTCCCCTTGCTTGACTTTCCTCAATTTCGATTTACAGTTGCGCAAGGACTGTCGGCTATTTAGGTAGTTGGCAAACCATCGTTTAGTGGAGTTTGAGAGTTGTCAGTCTAGGATGTCTTGAAGTAAGATTCCTAGGTTGACAGTATCAAACGCCTTTGATAGATCAAGTGCAACTAGAACAGTGCGATCGCATGGTCGTTGTTGGTTAAGACCTTGTGTGATGTCTGTCGTGATCTCGGAAATGGCTGTTGTAGTACTTCGCAATTTGCGGAAGCCATGTTGGTGGTCGGCTAGCTGAAATTCAGAATGAAGCTTGGGTAGTATCAAAGCTTCGAGTATTTTCGCAACTGGAGAGAGAAGAGATATCGGGCGATATGAAGTACCTTGGTCTGCTGGCCTGCCTGGTTTAAGAATCGGTATGATTCTGCCCACCTTCCAGGTGCCAGGAATATCCAATGATTGAAGCGAAAGATTGAGCAGCTGGGTAAAGTAAGAGATTCCTATAGGCCCCAGGTGCTTGAGCATAATCATTGATATTCCGTCCGGTCCCATGCCTTTAGAGGGTTTAGCTTTGCGGATGGCAGATTCGACTTCGGACGGTAGTAAAGAGCAAGGAGTAGTATCTGGAGTAAGGCGGTGAAGTTTCCTGAGGATGGCACGTTTAATCTTGTTGCAGTTTGTCGGGTGTTCGATGAATTGGCGACAGAAGGATGAGGAACATTTCCTGAGATCATCAACTACAACTACAACATTCGTTGTTTTGGTTAAGCCCGTTGGTGATTTTTAATGAAGTCATGTTCAGGGCCCAAGTGGTGCTGTGTTTCTTTCGGAAGTCATGCTGGTGATGGGCTAGCTTCAATTATTCGACGAGATCGGAAAGGAGCATAACTTCCAGTATCTAAGCGACCGGTGAGAGAAGCGAGATGGGTCGGTAGGGAAGGGGGGTTACCAGTCGACCTCTCATATACTTGAGATCTGTATCAATTGAAAGGGGAGGGTTAGCACAGATGATGGAATTGGAGACAGACTGGAGATGCTTGTTGGTTGACTCCTAGGTTTACCCCGCACTGTAGCGTCAGCCAAAGTAAAAGTAAATGTTTCGCATGATAGTTTCCTCTTAATTTTTCTGTCAGTCACTGGCAACATTGGTAAGGGATTTCATTCTTCTGCTAAGAGCCCGCCGGTTGGAGCTGTGGCACCAATTAAACCAAACAAAAGTACTCACCTCGGTAAACATCTCTGTAAAAATGGCACACATGAGCTGAAATGCGCTAAACGATTGACCCAACTGGGAATTTCTTGGCCGCAAAGGATCTGCAATAAAATCAAACCCCAATTAACTAAATTCATGCACGACAATCACCTGTGCAACTTTCTCCTTACCTGTGTTAGTGAGCTGGAAAAATGATTGCAATTGTTGTTCATCAAGTGGTAGCGATCACCCCGGAACTGGTTGCCTAGCTCCTCGACTATCCGCCGTACCTCCTCGTATGTAAAATCAGTGCATCCAATCTGTATACTCTGTCTGAACTGGAACTGTTCGCCTAGTTCATCATGATCCCGTGGTGTGATCTCGAAGACGCCCGTAAAAGGAAAAGGATGCCCACCGTACGCGAACTCTGTGCCAAATATCTCCACGCCCGAATGGAATACACCCAGTCCTATCGAAGTGGTGTACTCATTTATCCAGTACTGTAATGGAAAATGCTTAAAAATTACACTGCTATCTGGGAAACCAATTACCCGCCTCTTACCATATCGTAGACATTCAATATAACCGGCTCTCTATTGCCCATATTAGCCGGCAGCAGTTCGTCACTCCCGCTGTCCTTGGGCACACCAAGACAACTGGGAAACGGCAAATTGCAAGGAAGACCGTTTGAAAACATCACCGCAAATACACACAGCAGTAGCAAACAAGCAAAATAAAGGAGTTCTGATGAGTTTCTAGGCACCAGCAAGCGACTTGCTACAGTTGTCGATAGAAATTGGTAGTTCTACGCTCGGACAAGTCGTCGAAACTGATTCTAACCAAGGTAACGTGGGAATTCGGGAATAAATACCAAACCAAGGATGGGATACAGAGGACAAACGACACCACAAACAACTGAATAAAAACACAATGCACGGGCGAAGTCTAAGGCGACCACGAAGACCAAGACGAAGACGAAGACGAAGACGAGGACGAGGACGACGAAACAGGAACGTGTTCCGCGACAAAAGGAATATTATAACTGATGTGTGTACGTATGTTTGGATATATTTCGTGTGTAAGTGGAGAAAAAAGAGAAACTAAAGGCGACTAGGGGAAAATTTTCTTGCGATGAAATAAACAAAGCTCCATATTCATTACTTCGACTACTGGAGGTGGCAGTGGCAAGTAAACGACGTGAATGAGTCGGGTCAGTCGGTCACTACTGCAGCAGCTCTTGGGATTTCCCTGGAAGATGGCGAGTGCTGGTCCAGCAGAGTGAGCTATTCTCCGGCAAATGAGGATTCAATTAGGGTACGGTGCTACGCAAATGATTGATTGAATGTGTGGCCCGGTTTTTGGTGAGTAAAATCCAACGAAATTGTTGTTTACAAAGTTTTATTGAAGAATTTCCGTGAGGTAATGACAGCTGGCAGAGAAAACTCTGACTTTTTTTTATTGACAATTGAAATTTTGAATGGAAAGCGAATGCTGCCAACATTGAAGAATGGTGGTTTCTTTGTGGAAGTGCATATTTCCAGTGCAGAAAATAATAGTGGGATTTCGATTATCGTTATGAGAGATAGGTTACATCGGTGAGATGTTGCACATAAATTGATTGAGGTGGTGGTTTGAAAATCCTGCCCGTTTATTTCCACTTATGTCAATTATTGACAAAGAATCGTTTGTCAGTTCATTGGCAATGAAATTTTGACAATGTCTTCGTCAGTTCGCTAAAAGCTATTTCCACTTGCACTGCTAATTTGGAACAGTCATGTCGTTGTCAATTCAAAAAATAAACAAATATTCTCCGCAAAATGTTCGTGCAAGTGGAAATGAAAACGTAAGTATTTAATTTTATATTGACAAGAAGTGCATTCCACCTCAACATAATTCATGTTTTAAAATGCCAAGGGTTTTAGATATGGTTGTCCATGAATTATCATTCATGCCTCTGTTTTTATAGTATTTGAAGTTGGAGTCCCAAATGTTTTAGAATTGTTCCACTTGATGAATGAGAGCAACTGAGCACTCCACGCTCCATTCCACAGAGGCTTTTCTAATTCTTTTTTTTAGCTTCTCCATGGCCTTCATCTTTAACATTTTCTTACGATTTGGATTTTCCATTCATTCATTTTCCATTTACATACATACATGCATACATACATCTTTAATGGTCCACTAATCATCCTTCATGAGTGTCGCGGGGGTAGGATGCTCAGGTGGACCCTCCATCCCTCTCGATCTTCCGCAATTGACTCCGACTGATCAGGAGGAATCCCTAGACGGCTCCAGGAGAGATGTCAGACTTGGTCAAACTATCTATTTCTAGGCCTACCGGGGAGTCGCCTGTTTAATGGCACGGAAATCATGGCACGTCTTGGTACTTAAACTTATCCGCCTGCTTCAGTGGGACTCTACTAACATGCAGAATGCACTGAATGAGTATTTTGGAAACGTCTATTACTTCCGATTTGTTTGTTGTTATCTTCATTTCAGCATCATCACGAACGCACGCAGAAGTTCAGTTTGAGAGGACCCTAGGATGACCAAAACATACGCAAAGAGCAAATGACTAATCGTTAAGTCTCCCACTTTGAAACATTTTCCGCTAAGGTTGCGCTGCAACATCCAGTCCATATATACTTGCAATGAAGAGGAGAGGTGACAAAACGCACTCTTGGAGGAGTGCAACGCCTACAGTGAAAGGTATTGATTTAGCGCCATTTACCCGAAAACAGCTTCTTCTCTACAATTCTGATAGTATTGAATTAAGGTTGGACCGAATCTCCATCAAGTCCACAGTTGATCAAACCTTCACACTTCATCCTGGAGAAAACCCAAGAATTCCAAATCGATACTCACCACCTCTTTATCGATTTCAAGGCCGCGTACGACAGCATCTATAGAGAAGAGCTTTATAGAGCCATGTCTAGTTTTGACATCCCTGCCAAACTTGTCCGTCTGTGCAGGCTGACGATGGAGAACGCTCGCTGCTCCACCAAGGTCGGTAATGACCTCACCGAGACCTTTGATGTCAAAAAAGGCTTTAGACAAGGTGACGCGCTGTCATGTGACTTCTTCAATATTGTACTTGAACGGATTGTGCGGAACTAACAAGCCAACACCGGAGGCACAATCTATTACAAGTCTGTACAACTGCTTGCATACGCCGACGATATAGACATTATCGGAAGATCTCAACGGGCTGTCACCGGTGCTTTTGCAAGCATTGAGGCGGAAGCGGCCAAAATGGGTTTAGCGATAAACGAGGGCAAAACCAAGTATATGCTGTCAACAAGAAGGGAAAACCAACACCGACGAATTGGACAGAACGTCACCGTGGGCAGCTATAACTTCGAGGTAGTAAGGGACTTTGTCTACCTTGGCTCTGCTATAAATTCAGCAAACAAAATCAGTGCAGAAATCAATCGAAGAATAACTCTTGCCTATCGCTGTTTTTTTGGGCTTATAAGGCAATTCAACAGTAAAGCCCTATCTCGAACAACTAACGAGACTCTATATAAGACCTTGATCATCCCAGTCCTGCTTTACGGCGCTGAAACATGGACTTTATTAAAAGAGGATGAAGATATCCTTGGTCGCTTCGAGAGAAAAATTCTTCGTAAGATTTTCGGTCCCGTTTGCGTTGACGGGTTTTGGAGGAGAAGATTCAATCACGAACTATACGAGCTGTACAGCGACATCGACCTAGTCAAAAAACTGCGTATTGGACGTCTGAGATGGCTAGGACATGTAGAGCGAATGGACACCAACGCTCCGGCCCGCAGAGTCTTCGAATCTAACCCCGAGGGACGACGCAGTAGAGGGAATTATCGCCGTAGGTGGCGCGCACAAGTTCAAGGGGACCTCGACCAACTTGGAGTGCGCAACTGGAGGCAATTAGCTAAAGACCGAGCTAAATGGAGAGGCTTGTTGGTTGAGGCCCAGGTTCACCCCGAACTGTAGCGCCACCTAAGTAAGTAAGTAAATCAATGTTTAATTTAACATTTTTTATTTAATTATTTATTATATAGAAACAAGAAAACAGAACTGTCTATACAATTATAGACAGTTTCTATGCGAAGTATTAATTATGGACGCAATTGAAAATAATCTCTCTACCGGCGATAGATAGTGTTGAACTTTAAAAAAAAAAAAAAAAAGATTCATTATCTGTGGGTACTTTTCCAAGGAACTGGCCGATGTACTAGTATCTGGAAGATGCGATATTACTTTGGGAAGTAGTTGGTGATCACTGTACACTCCGTCTCACTTGATTACGAACAGGCAGTTTTTTGTTTTAATTTTACGATATTTTTCAAACCCTTCGCTAATCTGGAAAAAACCAATTGCACAAGGAATGAAGGATATATTATTTTTATATTGTACAAAAAAAAGGGATTAAGTTGATAAATGCAACTTTTATGACGCTTTTCCCAAAAAGGTCATAGAATTTACCTGTCTCACTTGATTACGAACAGTAGCCAAATCTACCTGTTAGAAACTTAAAAGGTAAAAAAACAATACAAAATTTGTTTGTATAAATAAATGTTGATTTAATCAAAGAGTAGTAATAGTTTTTAGTAATGGGTACTACCTCCTGATCGCTGAATCACTTCAAGTAGCCTGCTGTGTAGAGATTCATAGAGTGCTGTCAAAAAATCTAGTGAAATTTCGGACCAGGCTCGTTTTATGGCTTCAATAATCTCTTCCGTTTCATTATATTGCCTTCCTCCTTCGTAGACTTTTCTTGAAAGCCAACCCCACACGTTTTCCATGATGTTCAGGTAGGGTGAATATGGCGGCCATGCAAGTAGGCTTACATTTTGGTTCTGAATCCAGGCTTTTGTTGTCCGAGCGGTATGTATCGGTGCATTGGCTTGTTGGAAAGTCCATCGCTGTCCACCAAACATCTCTGAAAACTGCGGAAAAGCTCTTTCCAGTATCGATTTGTAAGTGATTGCCGTCATTTTGGAGCTTTGGAAATCCAGCTCCACAGTTCCGTAATAGCTTATTGCTCCCCATACCATTACACCACCTCCTTTGCTGTGCCGCCTTTGAAGACGCATTTCTTCTTTTCTCAAATCATCGAAATAACAGCTGTATCCATCAGGTCCGCCCAAATTATTTTTTTTTTTTTCATCAGAAAAGACGACGGTATGCCACTTTCGATTCCACCTTATGTGACTTGTTGCAAAATCAAGCCGCTGGATTTTACGTGCCTCATTCAATGGTGGTTTCCTCTTCACTTTTTCATGGCGAATATGGCTGTATCACGCGATGAACAGTCTATCTGCTAGCTGTAACTCCAGTTTCTGCCTTAATTTTGCTTACGGAGAGCATTAATTTGAAGCAACTCTCAATATCGCCCGCCTTTCCTGACATCTTGTTGCTTTGCTGACTCTTCCTTTGTGGTTTTTTCCATACTTTTCCGGGTCCTTAATAAAGCTGTGTACAACAGTGGCGCCTCTTCCAATCTTGCTGGTTATGAAATGGATGGATTTTCCTTGTTCCCGGTAAGCTCGAATTTGGCCTATTTCCTCCTTGGTTAATGTCTTTCCTTTACCCATAGTTGTGGATTGTATGAAGTTATTTCTTGAACTAAGCTCCCTAATACTCGAAGTATCCTTTGATTTGATTTAAAACATGGTAACAGGTAGATTTAGCTACTGTTCGTAATCAAGTGAAACAAAAAATTCAGGCAAATTTGATGACCTTTTTGGGAAAAGCGTTTTAAAAAATGCATTTATCAACTTAATCCCTTTTTTTACAATATAAAAACAATATATCCTTCATTCCTTGTGCAATTGGTTTTTCCCAGATTAGCGAAGGGTTTGAAAAATATGGTAAAATTAAAACAAAAAAATGCCTGTTCGTAATCAAGTGAGATTGAGTGTATGTGTATGTAATTGCAATTATGTAATTCATTATCTAAATACTAATTAGATATTTTAGTTAGAATTACTCAATAATTGAGGAGGAATTCAATTACATTTCAATTATTGGCATTAGTAATTAATTAATATTTACATTACAATTGTAAAGACTACTATCCATCACTGGTGGTGGATAAATTATTTAAAGCGAGATTTTGAATACGAATATTATGAATAAACGGAGAAAAATATAGCGCTGATAAAAATGCAATCATGCTTTTCTGGAGTAAGGATAATTTCAGAGCAATATTTTGAATTCGAATACCGTGAATTAGCAGAAGAAAACGCAGTGCTAATAAAAGAACAGTCATGCCTTTTTAAAATAAGGATACTCGCCTCAATATAAGGAACACTTCGAAAAGATGAATGAGGCCATAGTTGAAACGCATTCATCTTTTCAAGAATCTACTGTATTTATATTGGTTATTTTAATTATTTTTTTTTCTCACCATTTTTGATTCTACATCCTCTACAATTGAGTATTTCGAATTAGTTTTGAAAATTTATTTCCCAAAATTAGAGCTCAATTTGATAATGTTACGCAGCGCTTTATTAATAAGTTTCGGGCTAAATTCGCTCTCTTGGTCATCCATTTATTAATCAGATTGAGAACTGTAAGTTTTTAAGAAAAAATCTCAACTATAGGGGCTAGTATCGCGGAGGACACAAATTTATCGATTCGACGCCTTATAGAGGAAATGTGGCTTTGTCCGCCTACTATATGGAAGATTGCGAAAAGATCTTGGCCTAACAGCTAACAAGATTCAATTGGTGCAAAAATTGAACCCAAACGTTCATAATTTACGTCGTAATTTTGTCCCTAAGCTCTAAATCAGCTGGAAGTGGTTCATTTATTTCATCAAAATTTTCTTTGTGACGAGGCGCATTTCTTGCTTAATGTGTATGAAGACAAACAAAACGGTCGTATTTGGAGTGAAGACAACACACAAGAGGTTTATAAAATACACCTAGATCCATTAAAATGCACTGTTTGCTAAGTACGAGTATTGTCAGCTGGTGGCATCATCGGACCTTATTTTAGGCTGAAGTTTGCGTTACCGTCAATGGAGCTCATTACCGAACGATAATCAGAGATTATTTGTTTCCAAATTTACCTTACGTCGAACTGGAGGATATGTGGTTTTAACAGGATGGTGCAACGTGCCATATATTCGGCCAAACTATGAAGTTATTGGCGGAGCAACTCGGCTATAATATCATCCAATGAAATGGACCAGTCTATTGGCCATTAAGATCATGTGATTTAGCGCCATTGGACTATTTTTTGCGGGGATGTGTTTGTCTGTGCCGACAAACCAACCACGATTGACGATTTGGAAGCTAACCGAATGTATTTTGTAAGAGGTAGCCGCGGTGTATATATACCCAAAATTGTCATAAAAAAATATAACTGTTGGTCTTTTCCTAAAAAGGTTTTGTGACGCTCTTGAAAAAGCACCCATTATACCCCTGTGAGAAGTATGGAACATGAATTTGTCCGGATGTGACCGCGTGAAATGATGAATACTGGAATCTGGGGGTTTTTTTTCCTAATGCGTCGCACGACCTAATTCTTTGTCTATCCTTCTTACACAGTCAAATCCCTTTCTGGACTTCCCATACAACAGCGGAAGAAACATTTTTTTTTTTAAATCTTCTTCCCAAAATCTTATTTTTCCAAAGCGACCATGGAAAAAAATAGAAATATCAACAGTTAAAAAAGAGAGCATGCAAAAAACACTGATATATGCCTAAATATTTTTCTAGAGAGATTTATTAAAACAAGAATACATACTTGTATCTATAAATATCTGTCAAAGCGATTTTCGAATCTTTGAACAATATCGATGTGCTATGAATTACCGCATTAGGAAGTAAGTTTCCAGCAAATGCTAGATGTCATTCGGGATTCGCAAGCCCAAAGTATATGAGAAATTTCCGAACTTCGTTTAGTATTTTTCGCAATTCGACAAATGTTGGATTATGGTCGGTGCAAGCAAGCTGTGAGACATCATCGGTTAAACCAGAAAGCTATGTTACTGCATAGTAGACAAAATTTACAGGAGAGCATTAAAACGACAATTATTGCTATAAAATATATCATAACAAAGGATAAAATTTCAATCAAAATAAACACGTGTAAAATCGTCTCTCTACAGTTTTCAAAGAAGAATAAAACGCTCATCACTCAAAGCAGTGGTAATGCCTCATTGCAGCGATTACAAAATAAGAACATTTTGAGACTTCTTCTAATCTATGCGCGCATCATCATATGAATCATACAAGCACATAGCAAGAACATGTAGTTGTAGGTTTTTCAGACTTAAGTGGCGCTACACTTCGGAGTGAACTTAGGCCTTCAGGCCGGCACATCATTTTCACTGCCTCATATTTGTGTAGCAAGGCTTTAATATGTCTTTTAAACGACATATTCATGTCTGTTAAACGATATGTAGATGATCAAATGACAGCACATGGGACTATACAAAAACACAAGCGTTTTCATTTAGCCTAGGGCTACTAACTCCTACTCTTAATCTTCACATAGTGACCGTTGAGTGTCTAGTGCCTTAATAGGGTAATTAACCCCTTTGGAAGATTTTTGGCGGCAGCAGATGAGAGAGGGAGGAAGAGTGCTCCCTCACTATAGCACTTCTTCGTGTTCTAGACTGCAGAGGACGAACACCTTGTGCGAGCTGCTTCGACATGTTTGGATCACAGATCGGTAAGGAATTTCCAAGGCTAGTCAGGATCTTGGAATAGAGATGGTGGCGGAAGAGCCCTTAATGGGCCAACGGCAGCGCTCACACTTCCGTAGTGGACTACAAGCATAGGTGTATTCGGTCCGCGTCCTAGGGGTATAACAAAAGGAATTGGCCATTCAGGGTGGGGGTCGTGCCGTCGGATTATTTTTCCTGCCACGTTATTTTTCATGACTATCCGTATCAAGACAATATTTGCCAATATTAGCCTAATATGTGATCACGCCCCTCGCGAGAAAATGGACCACACGACGAAGGACGACTTCTACCAGCTTTTGGACAAGACATATGAGCAATGCCCTAGCAACGGCGTTAAAATTGTAGCAGCGTGGTCGGAAAGCACAGACTGCATGACATCACATCCGACAACGGATTCAGGCTAGTCAACTTTGCGACAGGATGAATCGTTGTCGTAGCTAATACGCGGTTATCACGTTTTGATATTCACAATGGGACATGGCTCTCCTTTGATCGAAAAACTGTCAACCAAATCGATCACATTACGATTGACGCAAGGCACTCTTCCAGTATTCTGTGTGGCCGGACTTTCCGAGGAGCCAGCGTGGACTCGGATCATTACCTAGTTGTAGCCAAGGTACTGATGCGGATATCCAAAATGGAGCGAAATCAACGAAATACTGTGAGGAAGTTTGACGTTGGATATCTACAATCGCAAGAGATTGCCAGAGCCCTTGCCGATCGAGTTTCTTTTAATTTTAATTTAAGTCCGACGCCGCCAGCAGCAAATGTGGAGACCAGTGGCAGCGTTGTCAACAAGCCATCAGAGATGCCGCCTCTGATGTGCTGGGTTTCTCTCGGCCACCACAACGACACCCCTCGTTTGATGTGGAATGCCGGCAAGCACATGCAGCAAAACAATAAGCGTACAAATCGGCGCTGCATAGAGGGACTAGAGCTGCTCGCGAGCCCTACGAGCGGAGGAGGAGAGAGGAACATCGACTTTTCAGAACGAAGAAAAAGAAGAATGAGAAGCGCTAGAATGAGACATTGAGAGACTTTATTGCAGAAAAAGTAAAACGAACATGCCAGGGTTTCGAAGCCAGAACAGAAGCATGCAGGGACGCAAATGGTAATATAAATAGTAGTAGAATTGCAGTCGGTGCTGAGGATATATATGGGACACTTCTGCAGACTGCTAAACGGCTACGATGATCAATATTCCGCTATCAGGGCAAACGAGTCATTCAACAGTGACGATGATGGTCAAGATTCCCGTCAACCCGATCAGAATGAAGTTAGGATAGCAACATCTAAACTTAAATCGAACAAAGCTACTGGAGCCGACGGCCTTGCCGCTGAACTTTTCAAGGCAGGAAGAGGTGACTTGGTAAGGACCATGCACTAGCTCATCTGCAAAATCTGGTTGGACGAAAGTATGCCCGATGAATGGAACCTCAATATCGTTTACCCGATCCTGAAAAAAGGAGACCCTCTGAACTGCGCCAACTACAGAGGTATAAGTCTCCTCAACTTCGCATATAAGATCATGTCTGCCGTAATATGTGAACGCGAAAAACCGATCGTCAACAACCTGATAGGTCCTTATCAGTGCGGTTTCAGGCCGGGAAAGTTCAACATTGACAAAATATTCACACTGCGACAGATCTCGGAAAAAACCCATGAATATAAGATTGATGCGCATCATCTTTTCATCGATTTCAGAGTTGCCTATGTATATAGAGGTGAGCTTCAGAACCATGTCTAGTCTCAGCATCCCTGCCAAGCTTGTCCGTCTCTGTAGGATAACGATGGAGAACTCTCGCTCCTCCATCAAAGTCGGAAAGAACACCACCGAACCGTTCGATGTCAGGAAAGTTCTTAGGCAAGGTGATGCGCTATCATGCGATCTCTCTCACAAGCCAATAGCGGCGGTACAATCTTTTACAAGTCTGTACAACTATTCGCTTACGATGATGGCATTGACATAGTCGAAAGAACTCAGCGGGCCATAAGTGGGGTATTGGCGAGTCGAGGCAGCGAAGATGGTTTAGCGGTCAATGAAAGCAAAACAAAATATATGCTTTCTAGAAAAAAGGACAGCCAACATCGGCGTCTGGGACATAACGTCATAATAGACAGATATAATTTTGATTTAGTAAAGGATTTTGTCTACCTTGGCTCCATGATGAGCTCCAAAAGTCACTCCAGTGCGAAGATCAAACGAAGAACTACTTTTGCTAACAAAGCCCTATCTCGAACTACTAAGGTAACCCTTTATAAGACTCTAATCATCCCAGGCCTACTGTATAGCGCATAGGCATGGACGTGGCCAAAATCGATGAGGATGCCCTTGGTTACTTTGAGAGAAAAGTTCTTCGAGTGATCTTTGGTCCCATCTGCATAGATAGCGAGTGGAGAAGAAGATACAATCCGAACTGTATGGCCGGTACAAGGACATCGACTTAGCCAGAAGAGTTCATATTCAGCGACTAAGATGGCTGGGTCATGTAGAGCGGATGGAGCATAACGTTCCCGCCAAGAAAGTCTTCGAATCCACCACGGATGGACGGCGCAGTATAGAACGGCCTCGCAGTAGGTGCCGCAAACAAGTGGAGGGGGACCTCAACCAACTTGGCGTGCGCAACTGGAGGTAGCTGGAGCGTAAACGGGCTGGCTAGAGGTTTTTTGGTTGAGACCCAGGTCTGCCCCGGACTGTAGCTCCACCTAGGTGAGTAAGTAAACCATATGTAACGATATGTTACCATTAATGACAGGAGGCTGACGTCAAAATGACACCATATTTACATAATGATATAATTCTTACATTCCATCTAATCTTAGATTTATAAATCTTTATGACTCAATGTCAAGAAATATCCAGGAGGTCATTAAAGAAAAAAGGCGGTTCCGCTAAATATTGGGCAAAAATATCATGACTTTATTATCCATAATACCCAGTAATTAGTGCTATACCCTGACTACCTGTAATGTCATAAAAAATCCTTTTCTAATTATTTCAGCAATCCTTTCCGTGTTTTGGGAAATTTTATCACAAGCAGGTAGATAATACTGGGAAAAACAAAGCCTCATTATGCATACCGAGGGTATGATCAGATTTAGAGAAACTCGAGTGCGGACGAATTGACCTTCACACATAACATGAGTTCGACTTATTTGAGTTGTTCCTCTGCTGATCCGCGGAGAATGCTGTTCGACTTGAAAATCTCTGTCGTTGATACGATTTTTTCATAGTTCTATCTCACCGATTTTGACCTCTGTTTGGCAGTTTTGTCCCGAGAAAATAGTAATAATAATAAATTTCCCACCAAATGAACTATTTTTGCAATATTTTTCCAAACCATTTCTTCTATGGCTATCGCTTTCCTTTTTACACACATGATAGAATAACAAAACGAAATTATCCAGTGTAGTTGATAGATAGAAAGTTTTCAAATCAAGGGTAAATTCGTTACACCTTCAAAAAATCTAGGCCAATAATAATCAAGAGATACGAACAAATCTATCCAATTAACGAAGATCTATGGAAATTCTTGCAATGGAGCAAAGCTGATTAATAGGTTTCATGTTGCTGCAATTCCTTTAGGTTTTGATAAAAGTTTGATGAATTTATCTATTTCGTATTATTTTGACCGCACAGTAGCTAGTTTTCCATTTAATTTTATATTTAAAGTTTTATATCTTGCCTTCGCAAATTGCAAGGGATACGGTGCACACTAACTTTTCAAACAGTTTTTGTGCTCAGTGTAATCTGACATGCCTATGCAGCCAGAATATAGAAACCTGAATGTGCCAAATAATTTCTTGAAACGTGATTTAATTAATCTATTCTCAACATTTCTGTGAAGTGTCAAACTACTTCGGAATGTATTAATACAAATACATTGCATATTTATTTAACTTTCACTTTACTTTGCTTATTTGCTCAGCTTATATCTGCTTCATATATCTTACCTCTCTTTCATATCTTCTTTTCCTTCAATAAAATCAAAAATTTCTGAAATTCTTTGCATTTCCTTTTGCGATTCGTTCTTCTGTTATATCTTCAAAATAAAAAAATCTTTTATTCTCCAATGTAGTCACCACCCTTAGTCCATTAACACGACAGCAATACCAACATCTACGCTTTACAAAAAAAAGAAGAAGAAAACTGGGAAATGAAAAAAAGAGAAAAAAAAATGCCCATTGAAAACGAAAAATTTCCTACCTGCCACTAATGATTTATATTTTCCCAGCTTCTGAGGTGTGTGTGAATAAATAGGCGGTCGCCACAAGTTTTCCTCACAGTTCAAGCTAAACACATTTTTACGCCATACCAAGGGTCTTCAGTGATTCTTTTTATTTAAATTAAAGTCTAGTGTAGTAAGGAATAACTCACGCATTCAACAGAAAATGGGAAAACGCCGTAATCAGCCATTAATCGATTCGGACTCCAGCAGCAGTGGTTCTGAATCGGATCTAGAATCGGTATGTATTCAATCGTTTGTCACGGCAATTTTCAGGCCCAGGACTTGCTGTAGCAGTAAAATTATATAATTTTGTATGGAACGCAATTTGTAAATTTTGCAAAATAGGTACCTATTCCGGTCAACAACAGCGAGGACGACGTCGAGAAGAGAAATTTGTTTGACATTTCTTGTAGAAATGGCTGCCGCCACCACAACAGTGATGGAATATTTTTGATTATTTTCGACTTGAAATGCTTTTTCAAAGGCGAAAGAGTTCTAATTTTAGATGTTTGTCTTGAAAATGGGCACTGCGTTGCAAAGGGTGTCAAACCGATTTATGGTGGCAACTGCGTAGAATTATAAATTACTGTAGGGGCAGTTGTGGTGATAGCTAGAAGGAGTGGAGGCAAATGTGCGACTCCCAGGGACATCTGTTTATCCTGCAATTGGTTGGGTTATAGCTGCACTTGCTCTGTAATTCACGGATTTGACGTGTGATGCTATTGCGATGTAAACTGTCGGATTATCGATTTGCCATCTACCAATGTTGACTAACATTCGATCCGTGGGCGAGTGTTGATATTTGATGCATTTAGCGTGTTATTTCTCCCCAAATACTGATTGAAGCTGAATTTGTTAGTATTCACCCCTCCATTAGGTCCTGTTTCTCCCTAAGTTGTGTCTAGGTACAGGGTTACCGTGTGAAAACATGAATTCAATTTGATAGTGTGACCGAGTGAGGAGGATAGGTCCATTAAGGGATTGGACGAAAATGGATGAGGGTGCAGGGTCCGGGATTTATTCGCTGGACCAATTGTCACGTCAATGCGGTGTCAACCCAAAAAGGATTACTTTGAGTACGTCAGACCTATGCGTCGCTAGATGCAGCGTGCACAGACCATCTTCTATGAGAATACCCAAGCTTGGCAAAACTGGAAAATCAGCCCTTGGAGAATATCTTTTCAACAACTTGAGCGAATTGCCATACTCCTCCATGGTTACGTGCTAGAAGAAAAAACCCTTCCTATTGTCATGCCGCACCGCCACTCAAGGCATTCCTTCACAGGGACAGGTTTGACATTTCGTCAATTCATTTTCAGCTTCCAGAGTTGGCAGATTCCTCCTTTGCGTTTCTTGTTGATCGTTTCTCTATACCCAGCTACTACATCAGATTCGCGATAACTTCGTTTGCAGTCACCCAGTCTTCGCTCCTCGCCAGCATAAATGTGATCAGCGGTCTTGGGGTCACTGCTCTTCTTAAGATATGACTAATCCTTGTCTAATTTTGGCATTCCAACAGTACATGCTCTGCGTTTGGCTTGTTCTTTTGCTATTGTGCTCGATTTAGCTTAGGCCGGGGTCCTCTTCGATAGACATTTGGCCTGAAATTACACTTATCGCATCTGCTGATACAGTTGTAAAGGCGCAGCATATCCTTAAAGATGGGATTCTATGTGCCGTGTTCATACTTCTAATGTACGACTCTCTGTGCGTCACTAATACCCATATTGGGCCCACATACAAGAATATTGACTTACGGTCATTGTCTTGGTTCTCAAATATTTGACACTTCTCTGCAAAGTGCCGCTTCTGACCGAGAGCACTTCTCGCGTACATTTGGTGGACCCTAAATCTGAGTATGTGGGACACAGTGAATACAATTCATTGTACACTCACCACCCAAAAACCTTAAATACTCGTAACCTGCCGTAGTTTTTTCTCAACCGTTTTGCGCAGTTTATTCCTTAAGTAAGTGTGTTAGACTGTCTTGCTGTGCAACCGCCGCTGTTCCGTCTTTTCCGATGGTAAGTGGTAGCGCTTATCTGATAAAAGTTTTCGTTAGATGTGATATACATATAAAGTCCATTAGCAGTTCTCCTGGACTTCATGGGTTTTTAAAATATCTTCTTCACGTTAGACCTGATCAGAAATAGTATTGCGTTCCGTTATCGATGAGAGAATAAAGGCATTGCACCGATGATCTGAAGTTATTTGCTCCATTTTACAGTCATGGCGGTCACATTTGCTTTGGCAACAGTGGCATCAACGATTTCACTTCTGTATTGAGTTTGGTGGCCATAAGCATTTCAATGCTTTGTTTCCCCCTTTTATGTGTAACCCTAACGAAGTAAAGTTTTGCGAGTTATAGTCTAGTCCAATTCTTATTTTTCTTCCACCCTCCCATATTTGTTTCCTTATTTAGCAATCTATATTCAGTTTCTCCTGCCGCCAAGCTAGCGAGGAGCTAGGACATGCATGCTGTTTTAAATCCACGACAATACGATAAAAGCCTATCTCACGGTCGTGCCAGTTTGTTACTAATCGATGAATTGAGATTCATATGTTTTAATCTGACTATTATAGGCAGGGAACAGTTGGAGATATCCTACTCTCACAGATTGTAAGCGTTAACCTTTCTAATTTTCTACTTAATTTCTGTTTATTTTTAGGAACTGCTTTCTCTTGCTAAAAAACGCAAGAAGCCAGACGGAGACAATGATAAAGCGGCCGTAAGCAAAGCCAATAACTCGTCAGATTCAGACTCCGACTGGGCAGGAGGTAAAAATAATCCAGTTACCGTACAAAAGAAGAAAAGAACTAAGAAAATGAGTAAAAGTTCTGACTCTGATTCAGACGCTGATGATTGGGATAAAGACGAAAATGACGATGATGGTGCCAATGGTGATAATGAGAAACTTGATAATAACGTTAACAACGCAAAGGCAGCAGATATATCACCAAAAAAGCCAGATAACGGTGTTCAATCTGAACAGGAAGAAGGTGAAGTATCCGATAGCGATGATGAACAAAGCGGTGGATCCTCATCATCATCATCGGGATCTTCGGGATCGTCCTCTTCGTCCAGCTCCGACTCAGAATTTGATGATGGTTACGATGAAAATCTAATGGGCGACGAAGAGGATCGTGCCCGATTGAACGGACTCTCTGAGAAGGAACGTGAGACTGAGATCTTTAAGCGTATCGAACGTCGTGACATGATGCGAACACGATGGGAAATTGAACGTAAGCTAAAGCTTGCACGGCGCAGTGAGAAGGCGGCGATTGACAAAATCAAAAAGGACAAAAAGCAGAAAAAACAAAAGAAGCTAAAGAAGAAGAAGGCAAAGGAGATGCCAGTAGAGAAACTAAAATCATTAAGTCCATCACCATCACCTCAGCCAGCGGTGGTAGTGGCAACGGTAGCTCCAAAGGTGATGCCGCCTAAAGCCAGCCCACCGCCAGCAGCTGTGATGTCCAGTCCGGAGAAGAAGAGCGACGATGAGGCGGTCATGTCTTCGACTGATTACTTTGATCCAAAGGAACGCTCGAAGGAGCGTAAGAAAAATGTCGAAATGAATAAAACAGATGATAAGAGAAGCAACGCCATGGCCTTGTTGAAGGCTAAGCGCGAAGGCAAAGCGAAGAGAGGTAAGTTCTTTATTATTTCTTTCCAAATCATGTTTTATCTAAATTCTAATTTACAGAGGAAGAGGAAGCCAAACGACAGGCAGAGAAGGAACGAGAAGAAGAGAAGGAAGAGTTGGATAGCGTATCGGGCGGAAAGTCAACAGTGAAATTAAAGGCATCTGATATCTACTCAGACGATTCGGGCAGCACTGAATCTGAAGAAGAGGAGAAACCATCAGAGAAACGCTCAGCGAGCAGCAGCAAATCGTCAAGTTCATCAGAGGACGAAGATAAGACAGAAAAGAAGCCGATATTCATCTCGACACGCGAGGAGCTCAACAAAATGCGGTTATCGCGATATAAAATGGAACGCTTCATCAACTTGCCAATATTCGAAAAGACTGTAATGAACAGTTTCGTGCGCATCAGTATCGGTAACAATGGTTCGAAGCCTGTGTACCGAGTAGCAGAAGTTGCGGGTGTGGTAGAAACAGCAAAGATCTATCAGTTGGGGACGACACGAACAAATCGCGGCTTAAGACTTAAACACGGCACGCAGGAGAGAGTGTTTCGTTTGGAATTTATATCCAATCAAGAATTTACCGACAGTGAGTTCAGTAAGTGGCGTGAGATTTGTACAACGCAAAATGTTCAAATGCCCACATTGGATATGATGGAGAAGAAGGCACGTGACGTTAAGGATGCGTTTAACTATGTCTTCAAGGAGGAAGACGTCGAAAAGCTGGTCGAAGAGAAGAACCGTTTTAGGAATAGGCCAACCAACTATGCCATGAAAAAGACGTGTTTGATGAAGGAGCGTGATGCTGCCTTGCTTCGAGGCGAGTACGAGCTAGCCGCCGATTTGGGAACACAAATTGATGAGTTGGAGAGTCGAGCATCGGAACTCGATAAGAAGCGATCAAGTAGTATCAGCTTAATTTCCTACATAAACGATAGGAATCGAAAACGTAACGTTGAGGAGGCAGAAAAGGCAATTATGGAGGAAGTACGCGCCAATAAAGGTTTGAAAATCTCTGATCCGTTCACGAGACGAACCACACAACCACGAATGGGATTCAAATCGATAACTGATAAAAATGAAGAAGAGCTCTTGCCTATGATTCCGGCACCCCCGCCTCCCGGGAAAAAGAGACCTGAAGAGGCAAAGAAGCCACAATCGAACGACTACAGCTTGTATTCGCTGCATGACTTTGACATTGATCTAGATGTTCCTTTGCCTGGTGAGTACTTTAATTTAATTCTATTTATTTAAATTTTTACAAAAGCCATTGTCAAATTAAGCTCCAAAATGGCTTTCATATTGAATTAGTTAGAGTTGATCTTGTTTAAGGACCACCGATGTTCGATAACACCAGCCTAATAATCTGTGTTAGAAATTGTCCCCTTTTTAACGTTATTCATGAAAACCTGCTCTTTTGGGTGTCGCATCTCTCTCCCTATCCCACAAAAAGGTCTAAGGTCCAAGGAATGTGGTGTCTGGGACGTTTCTGGCTGGTGCATTAGCTGCTTCGATCCCCTCCACTCCTCCCTCCAGATTAATCTGGATCTGAGAGATTTACTTTGTTAGCCTGTCCCAGTCTTGTTGATCTTGATGAGGCACTTCCAAACTAATCTGGATCTAAGAAATTTATTTTGTTAGCCTGTTCCAGCCTTGTTGATCTTAGTGAGGCACTCCCAGAATAGTCTGGATCTGAGATCGCGTGAGCTCACTGCCTTGACAGTATTGCGATGTCGTCCTGCCCTCGATATTTCCTGTTAAGGTTGAATTGCTCGCATCTTTCGATCGCGTAATCCACTGCTTGGAATATGCTGGGAAAACTCCCTGTGATTCTGAGTATTCAGTCCTAGAACCGTACAATCCTTCCCCAGTGCTTGTAGATGTTTTTAATCCATCCGTGTACCACTTAATAGCATGTTGTTCAAATTGATACTTATGTATCGGACTCACTATTCCGCCTTTTCATTGTTCAGCTTTGAGTTCGAATTTTCTTTTACAGCTTTATTTCTTGACCATATCGTCTCTGGGCCAGTGCAGAAGTGGCAACGATTTGAATAGGCTTTTTCGCACTTTGTGTATGATCTCCTTTGTGATCATTTCTAGGACTGTGTGTACCTCTAATGCTGGTGTGCGACAGGCTCTCATGGTTCTTGTTATACAGATATGGGCTAGTCTTTGCACTTTGTCTAGGGATGTACTTGTCGTGCTTAGCCTTGTTCTGCTGACCCATGCCACTATACCATAGGTAATGATGGGTCTAACTATCATCATGTACAACCACCTCAATGAAGCTGTGCTGCACCCCATGCTTCACCTGAGATGTTCCTCCACACCATAAGTGCTCTAGTGGCTTTGGTTATTATTATCATTTTTTGTGTAGTATCTTGCACTGCGATCTAATGGTCCGTTGTGCCCCCTGCTAGTACCTTTCACAGGTTTATTCCCTCGTTAGAGTTCCCCTCGCATTATAATTCCTTCGGAATTGTGTTTAAAGGTCATATACTCTTTCTTTGCCTTGGCGAGAATCTTATGGTTCCACTCCGTTCCAGAGGATGGAAATCATCGATGCAAGAACTTGTTTGTTTGTCACTCCCCTGAATATTTCTATTATTGAAAGATTGAGCCATTTTCTCAAGTTTGATAACCAAGTTAACCGAGAATAGTTCACCTTAGAGCTCTATCTCCAAGTTAGTTTCTTCTAGGAATCTGAGAATGAGAAATGGGTCCATGGTTGACATATCCTCATCTGGTATTTGGTACTTGCCCAAGTTTTTCAGTCTTTTGTGGGTCAGTGCCCCACAAGATTTCAGAAGTTGTTCCGGAGTCTCGCTTAACTCATTGCAGAATCTACAAAGGCCTTCATTTGTTATACCTAGTTTCCGTAAATGCTCCCTGAGCTTACAGTGGCCTGTTAGGATTCGTAGGTTGTTCTTGTTGAGGTAAATACAGGCTTCGAATCTTTTGCGGTTGTAACATCCCAGTAGTTTCTTAGCTTACCTCAGAGCTGTAGTATTGTCTTCTTTCTCCATTTTCTTGAATTTTTCGCGTATGGTATGTTTCCCTATTCCGCAGAATGAATGGTTCAGGTTAAATGAAGAGTTCTGCAGCTCTTTGTTTTGCCAAGAAGTCTGCTGCTTCGTTACCTTTTATCCCGACATGACCGGGTAGCCAGTAAAGCGTTACTTTGTTGTTTCTACCTAATTCATTAAGTTTTTGTAGGCACACCCACACAAGTTTCGACTTAATGACAGGAGTCAAGTGCTTATGCTTTGCTGCTTGACTGTCTGACAGTATTGCTATATCGCAGTTGCTGTATCTTCTTTCGAGATTGAGTTGGATGCATCTGTCTATAGCACATATTTCAGCTTGAAAGATGCTGGTACTCCTGCCCATGAGTACTGAGTGCTTCGTCCTTGGTCCAAACACGCCAGTTCCTGTTCCTTCCTCAGTTATCGAACCGTCTGTGGCTTTGGTTACCCCAACTTCCACATGTTCCTTTCAGAACAGTTTGCTATCTAGTGTTATGCTTAGATGCTTGATCTGTTATTGTTAGCCGACTGTAATAACTTCCAGTATTCACATGTTAGACCCAATGGCATGTTTTTGCCACTCCGTATTGTATGCCTTGTAGCTGAGCCAAACTGAGGCATTTTTCTGTAGCGATAAAAAAGACTTGTATTATAATTGCAACCAAAAGAAAGATTTGAAAAATATTTTATATGCATTTTGATTTTATCTTTTTAGTTAATTCAGTAACGGTTGTTCCCAAACCTATACCCAAGGTGAGCGAGACAGCGCCGAAGCGTTCACTTAACTTGGAGGACTACAAAAAGAAGCGCGGTCTTATTTAGTTTCATTCACAACTTATAAATTATATCATAGTCTATTTTAAAAGAAATTTAATTTAAACAATAAGAAACTCAACTTACTGTTAAGAAATATAAATCACAATAAGCTGCTGCTGCTGCTGCTGCTGCTGCTGCTGCTTAATGGTGTAACAACACAAAACAAACAAAATAATGTGTATTATGTTACATGATGTTACAAAAGCAATCACATTTGCGCCCAAAATGTTTAAAAAAAAATTATACACTGATGTATATGTACTTCAATTATGTATGTTCTACTAAATCTTTTAGAATTAAATGTATTCCATTTGTGAATATAATAATCAAGTAGGACGGACATCTACAGGAGATAATAAATCAAGAAGCCGAAAAAAAAAATATAAAATCTTAGAATGTAACACATCGTACGACTAACGTACGTGATACTGTTATTATTTTTAGTTATATATGAAAATATTATTTTTTTATTAAATAATTTGTAATAGTAATTTATTTTTAAAAAAAAGTCAAATAAAAAAGAAAAAAAAAAAAAAACAAGAAAATAACGAAACATCTAGACAATGAAAGCTTTGTCAATACGGACGACAGTCGATGGTTTCTTTAAAAAAAAAAAATACTCACGTCTGTTAGACATGTGAATAAATATGTATTCCTATCAAAGCTAAACATTCATATTACATTTCTGTTGACACAAAAATACATATTGGTAAGATTTTAGCTGTTGATTTTTAAAGACACAAATAAATGTTTTTAGTTTACATATTTGATTTTATTGTTTCAAGAAGTTATTGTGTTAGTCTTCCCGTTGCTTTGTGCAATCGGAGAAGAGGCAGAGTATTGCCGTTGTTTATGAGATCTTTCGTTTATATAGACTCGCTCGAAATGTCTAAAGTTTTCCATTTAGTTTTTAAGAATAAAAATAAAAATATTAAATTACAGATTAAACCATTTTGTTTTAAATGAACTCAACATTTTATTACACTCGTAGTTTGTCCAATTCTTCAACTCGTATAAGACAGACGAATCCGACCATGGTCGCGAGTTGAAGAATCGGGGTGACTGTTCACATCACTGAACGAACTATAAGAACGACTCGTATAAAGGGTGAGCCAACAGACGGTGTGAATGTTGGCTGTTATTTACTGAATTTAATAGGTCTGTTCGCGTACTTTCTGCACCAAAATTCGCAGTTTGTCAAATTTCCACGAGTGGGAGTAAAATTCTCAGAGAGAGAGAATATTACGAAAAAGTAAACGAACGCGTTGAACCACAAAAGTTGCCCATTTTTTAAACGTCACACCTCAAACATCAAACCCACGCTAAAGAAAGAAAGAAAAGGAACAATCCAACAAAAAATCACGTATACAGCGATTTGACAGATTTCACAAACTAGCACACAGAAATTTCTTGCACTAAAATTCGCAGCATGGGGAAATTTCTTACTCTCTCGAGAGCGTTCTCTTCTGTCAAAACTACGAAAATTCTCAGTACTCGAACAGGTTTTCGTAAAAATTCGTAACTTCGTAAAAATTCACTGTTTTTGGAGGGTAGACGAACAGACCTAACGTGGTTCATCATTTTGACAGATGTCAAGTACAATCTTTGTCAATTGCAGTCATGGAGCCGTTTAACGCGCAACAACGCATTTTTGCTATTCACTCTTATCACGAAAATTGGCGATCTGCAAGAGTAAATCACCCTAATTGCCGTTGGCGTTTGTCGCATTTCGACTTACTTACTTACTTAGGTGGCGCTACAGTTCGGGGTGAACCTGGGCCTCAACCAACAAGCCTCTCCATTTAGCTCGGTCTTTAGCTAATTGCCTCCAGTTGCGCACTCCAAGTTGGTCGAGGTCCCCTTGAACTTGTGCGCGCCACCTACGGCGATAATTCCCTCTACTGCGTCGTCCCTCGGGGTTAGATTCGAAGACTCTGCGGGCCGGAGCGTTGGTGTCCATTCGTTCTACATGTCCTAGCCATCTCAGACGTCCCATACGCAGTTTTTTGACTAGGTCGATGTCGCTGTACAGCTCGTATAGTTCGTGATTGAATCTTCTCCTCCAAAACCCGTCAACGCAAACGGGACCGAAAATCTTACGAAGAATTTTTCTCTCGAAGCGACCAAGGATATCTTCATCCTCTTTTAATAAAGTCCATGTTTCAGCGCCGTAAAGCAGGACTGGGATGATCAAGGTCTTATATAGAGTCTCCTTAGTTGTTCGAGAGAGGGCTTTACTGTTGAATTGCCTTATAAGCCCAAAAAAACAGCGATTGGCAAGAGTTATTCTTCGATTGATTTCTGCGCTGATTTTGTTTGCTGAATTTATAGCAGAGCCAAGGTAGACAAAGTCCCTTACTACCTCGAAGTTATAGCTGCCCACGGTGACGTTTTGTCTAATTCGTCGATGTTGGTTTTCCCTTCTAGTTGACAGCATATACTTGGTTTTGCCCTCGTTTATCGCCAAACCCATTTTGGCCGCTTCCGCCTCAATGCTTGCAAAAGCACTGGTGACAGCCCGCTGAGATCTTCCGATAATGTCTATATCGTCGGCGTATGCAAGCAGTTGTACAGACTTGTAATAGATTGTGCCTCCGGTGTTGGCTTGTGAGTTCCGCACAATCCGTTCAAGTACAATATTGAAGAAGTCACATGACAGCGCGTCACCTTGTCTAAAGCCTTTTTTGACATCAAAGGTCTCGGTGAGGTCATTACCGACCTTGATGGAGCAGCGAGCGTTCTCCATCGCCAGCCTGCACAGGCGGACAAGTTTGGCAGGGATGTCAAAACTAGACATGGCTCTATAAAGCTCTTCTCTATAGATGCTGTCATAGGCGGCCTTGAAATCGATAAAGAGGTGGTGAGTATCGATTTGGAATTCTTGGGTTTTCTCCAGGATCTGCCGAAGTGTGAAGATTTGATCGATGGTGGACTTTCCTGGCCTGAAACCGCACTGATAGGGTCCAATCAGGCTGTTGATAAAAGGTTTCAGGCGTTCACACAATATCGCAGAAAAGATCTTGTATGCGATGTTGAGGAGACTGATGCCTCTATAATTGGCGCAGTTGAGGGGGTCTCCTTTCTTGTGGATCGGGCAAAACGATGCTGAGATTCCATTCATCAGGCATACACTCGTCTGACCAAATATTAGAAATGAGTTGGTGTATGCACTCTACCAATTCATCCCCAGCTGCCTTGAAAAGTTCGGCCGGTAAGCCGTCAGGTCCAGCAGCCTTGTTGGGTTTTAGCTTGGATATTGCTATCCTCACTTCGTTTTGATCAGGTGGACGGAAATTTTGACTATCATCGTCTATGTTGAATGGTTCATTCTGCCTGACAGCGGGATGTTGGTCTTCGTCGCCGTTATACAGTCTGCAGAAGTAGTTTTTCCATATTCTCAGCACCGACTGTGATTCTACTACGAGGTTTCCATTCTCATCTCTACAGGTTTCTGTACGGGTATTACTTCTCTGACACGTTCTTTTTACCTTTTGGTAAAACTTCCGTACATTGTTCCTGGAGTATAGACTCTCGATATTCTCAAACGCGCGCTTCTCATGTTCTTTCTTCTTCTTTTGGAGAAGCCGATGTTCTTCCCGTCTCTTTTGCTCGTAGAGCTCACGAGCAGCTCTCGTCTTCCTTTGCAGCGCCGCTTTGTATGCCTCTTGTTTTGCTGCATGCACTCGCCGGCATTCTTCGTCAAACCAGGGGTTTCGCGGTGGTGGGCGAGCGAGACCCAGCACATCAGTCGCGGCGTTTCTGATGGCATGTTGGCAGCGTTGCCACTGGTCTTCGGCACTTGATGCTGGCGGTATAGGGGTGATTGAGAGATTTCGGGATACGCGTTCAGCGAAGAGTCTGGCGGTCTCTTGCGATTGTAGCTTTTCGACGTAAAATTTTCTCACAGTAATTCTTCTTTGTTGCTCAGATTGGGATATCCGCATTCGTACCTTGGCTACAACAAGGTAATGATCCGAGTCTATGTTGGCCGCTCGGAAGGTCCGGACATCCAGAATATTGGAGGCATGCCTTGCGTCGATCGCAATGTGATCAATTTGGTTGATCGTGACATGATCATTGGACCGCCATGTCTGCTTATGAATATCGAGATGAGAAAACCATGTGCTTGCTATGGTGACATTTCGCTCCACAGCGAAATCAATTAGCCTTAGTCCGTTATCAGACGTGGTGTCGTGTAGGCTATGCTTACCGACTGCCCTACCAAAGACGTCCTCCTTTCCTATTTTGGCGTTAAAATCGCCCAATACGATCATAACGTCGTATTTAGGACATTGCTCGTATGTTTTGTCGAGGAGCTCGTAGAAACACTCTTTGGTGGCAGGGTCCTTTTCTTCTGTGGGGGCATGAACACATATTAGGCTTATGTTAGCGAATTTAGCCTTGATCCGGATAGTCATAATACGCTCGCTCACGTGTCGGAAGCTTAAGACTTCTTGCCTAAGTCTGCCGCGTATGACAAATCCGCATCCGAATAAGCGTTGCCTGTTGCCTCTGTAGCAATCACCGTAGTAGATGTCACAGTTTTTCATCCTCTTTTTGCCTGGCCCATCCCATCGCACTTCCTGGATGGCGGTAATATCTGCTTTATAGCAGTCTAGGGCCTCTGCTAGTTGTTCGGCTGCACGTGGTCTGTAAAGGGACAGAACATTCCACGTACAGATCCGAAGGTCGTTGTCCTTATTTCGTTTGCTGGGGGCTTTTGGTTGTTTCGGAACCATGCGTTTTTTACGTGGTAGGGAAGTTACCCCGACGGCACAACCCCCAACCTGGAGGGCCAGTTCCTTAATTATTCCCCTAGGACGAGGGGCCGGGTACAGCGGTGCCAGTAGTCCACTACGGGAGTATGAGCGCTGCCGTTGGCCCATTAAGGGCTCCTCCGCCACCATCTCTATTCCAATGTCCTGACCACATTGGAAATTCCTTACCGACCTGTGATCCGAATACGTCGAAGCAGCTCGCGCAAGGTATTCACTAAGTTCAATCTAACTGGAACTATAGACGCCACCGTTGACTCCGTCTAGGGAATTCGTCCGCTGCCGCCTGGAACAGGAAGAAGTGCTCTAGTGAGAAAAGCACTCTTCCCCCCCTCTCTCATCTGCTGCCACCAAGAATCCGCCAAACGGGGTTGGTTACCCATTTCTTGGATTAAGGTACTAGGCACACGGCTGTCACCGCGTGGAGGTTGAGAGTAGGAGTTGGTAGGCCTCAGCTGATCGAAAACGCTTGTGTTTTCATATGATCGCATGCACTACCGTTTGACTAGCTTTTCGACGATTGTCGTTTTATTCTTCAGATGTAGCAAGAATCCATTTTCTTAACTTTTCCACTGTGAAAGAGTTGTAATAATATTCTACACGACAAACAAGTTGCTTAGTAATGTTTAATGGTCAGCAGGTTGTAGCTATTAATAAAACGACAATTGTCGAAAAGCGACAAACGCCAACGACAATCAGGGTGAATCTTGTAGAATTCGTGAATTTTTCGGTCAACATAATCGCCCTCTGCATCAAGGACTACTCCCGAATTCAACAGGGAGCTACATCGCCGAACTAGCGACGATCAAAACAGCTATATCTCTGGCCCATAGTTGGACAAAAAAAAAAAAAATACTTATCTGCACGGACAACATTGGCATCCTTGTGGGAATTAAAAGCCTGACAAATAAATGGCAGTCCCTAGAGTCCATTAGGACCAATCTAAACAGCCAAATTATTCTAGACTGGGTACCAGGCCACACAGGAATCCTGGGAAATAAGGTTACCGATCTAGCAGCGAAAGAAACTTCTAAAATGCCACTTATGCCACTACCCTTCGGGTAGGGGTTAGAATATACCCGAGATAGGCATGCCTGTCGTAAGAGGCGACTAAAATCCACCCTAAGTATACCGAGTATGGCGTATACAAAAACATGCAATGAACAAAACAAAATATTTGAATACCCCAGGTGGCAGTCCAGGTACACTGGAAAATCCACCCTCTTCGGAGGTCGGTTCTACGAATTCTGGGGAGAGCCATTTATTGCACCTAATAAATCCATTCTCAAAAAGTACAAGGGTATCTCGATCTCCACCAACAAGATCGAACGTCTCTGGAAAAAGAAGTCCGCCGGAAGCGCAAGCGCGTGAAAAACGGGACTCAAAACGCGAAATATAAAAGTCTTGAGGAAGATAATAAAACACTCCGAATCAAGCTTAACGAAATGGATTACTCCATCAAGATCTTAAGAAAGAGATAGACTTATTAAAAAAAAAATATATATGTCCCTAAGGAACGCACATATTCAGAAAGAACGTGAATGTACTCCAGCACGCTTAGCTAGTCGGGAATATCACACCGACGAAGAAGAGCTAGCACGCGAAACGTATCGGGTCCCAAAGAAACGACCTATAAAAAAACGGAGAGCCGGTTTATCGCCCGAAGTCGAGCCCCTAAAAGAAGAAAATCCCAAAGAACCGCAAGAAAAGCAACTTCGAGAGCAATTTCGTCCACCCCCACCAAAAAACATCATCGAGATAACGGAATACAATAAGTTGCAAAGCCTCCTTAAAGGAACATTTACATCGAAATATAAGGTTACATCTTTGAGGGATAACGCGTGGAAAATTAACGTCGATGACTACAATGACTACCGAGCTGTGTCCCAAAAGCTAAATACCGAAAAGATTCAGTGGTATACTTTCGAAAACAAGTCAGAAAGGCCACATCGTGTTGTTGCAAGGGGACTCCACCCCTCATGCACCAAAGAGAGGTTATGACTAATCTTCAAGCCAAAGGCTTTAAGATTCTTGATTCCGTTAATATTAGCAAGAAGGAGAAGCCACAAACGGAAATAGATAAAGACGTCTTGGTAAGGCGTGGACTTCCGCTTTTTATGCTTACCTTCGATAAGTCTGATAATATCGACGATATCTACCGAATTAGAGCTATACTAAATATCGTGGTCAAAATCGAGCCCATGCGTAGAAATTTAAGGATGATTCCGCAGTGCAAACGTTGCCAAGGATTTAACCATACACAAATGTACTGCAAAAAGAACCGCGATTTGTGAAATACGCAGGAAATCACCTCTCCCAAGTCTGTGGAGTAAACAAACAACCCTCTGCAACATGCGCTAATTCTAAGGGAAAGCACCCTGCAAATTATAGAGACTGTGAAGTAGCTAAGGAGTTGCAAAAACGGAGAGACGTGCTCCTTAAGCCCCTAAATGCAAAATCTAAGCTGCAAACTAAGCCAAAGCGTAAGATCGCACAGGAGAAAGTAGGCAAACTAAAACTACTGGGTCCAGATCGCAAAAAGGTGAGGGAAAGAGTGTCAACAGAAAAGTCCTCGACCTCTGTTCTTAAAAGAAACGGCACTGAAAAGTTAACATTGAAAAAGCCACCGGGTAATGGCCTTCGGACAGCAGGAGTGCAGACTTACGCTCAGGCCGCGGCATCCGAAAAGCCAAAAAACGTTCAAATTACGATGGACACTGTCTCTCATGTTTTGTCGGTTATTCTCGAGAAATTTGAGGAACAAAGCAAAATAAAAAAAAATTATTGTCGATAGGCTGGTTAAGCTTGAAAATAATTCACGGAAAACGCGTACTTCATCTAGAACATGAATGAAAAACGAATGTTAAATATGTATATGTACTTGGAATGCAAACGGACTTTTGCAAAAACTTGACGAATTGGAAATCTTCATGCGTGAAAAAGATATTGATATTTGCTTAATTTCTGAAACCCACGTAAAAAAGGAATCGCATTTAAAAATAAAAGGCTATAATAATTACCACGCTTGTCACGCTTCGGGAAAAGCGAGGGGCGGATCATCCTTGCTTATTAAAGACTGCATCGTACAATCCGAAAATCTAAAGATAGAGCTTGGAACTTTGTAACTGTGCACGATTCGAGTTCAAAATAGTCAGCGTACTCTTAAAATCGCATCTATCTACTGTCCCACCGCGTTCCGCGCTTGAGAAATCTGGGGTCGAATCGCGTCCTCCATGAACGGATCGTTAATTGTACGAAGAAAAATTCCGTCAAATCTCATACGAATGAATGTATTGGGATTATGTCCTATCAAGGCACACGGAACGTAATTTCCAATTTGACATGCCAGTTGTACCGGATTGAGTGTTGGAATTGTAATAGCTTAAACTTCAAACACATGCCATTTGGAAGTGAAATTCGGTAAATAAAATAATTTTCATCTAAAACGAATTGATTCTTTCACCAAATCATCAGAAGCAGTATTTGTGTGCGGTATTGAACTGCTGTCTTCCGGCTCAGGCAACTTCTGGGAATTTTCAAACGTCTTAACATTTGGAAGACCCTCAACTGCTGCTTCCAATCCAATTGCTTCTTTTATTAGCAGTTCCTCTCCTGAAAGCCGCTTTTCCTGATACGGACCACGCACTGTTTTGTTTTTTGCAGCTTTGTTGAATGAAAATTTCTTCTTTGCCTGAAATTTTTGGTTCGCGATAACCTAAATTTCGCGTCCTTAATTGGTGGTCCTTGCTTTTCTTTGGCAGGTATTTGAAAGCAATTTTTTTTTGCCGAACTTGGGTGCTCATTCATATACTCCGCCATAACTTTTTGGGTTGTGTTTTTTGTGTTTACGTTAGTCCTATTTTTTTTTGTGTAGTTATGTTCATAGTATTGTGTACTTATAGTTTTCACTTTATTTATAATCGTTTAACTTACATTCTTTTGTTTATTTACTGCACAAATTTACTTATTTCTTCTCTGACACAAATTACGATTGGTGGCGATCAATCGAATGACACTTTGATTGAACGAGCATGTTCACACACTCGTTAACAGAAGTCATGATGACAAATTACGTTTACGTGCATACGTTCAGGTAAGTCGCGATCCCAAATACACACATTCCGTTCATAAGTTACTCGTTCACGGAGGACGCGATTCGACTCCTGATTTTATTAACTTGTTTGAATCCCTGAAACCTAATTTTATCATCGTCGGCGACTTTAATGCGAAACATACGTTCTGGGGCTCAAGATACAGCTCGAAAAAAGGTAGAATGCTCTGAGGCAGGTATGGAGTACAGTTGTGATTTCCATTCGAGAGGTAAACCGACATGCTGGCCAACTGATACTTCGAAAATACCTGACCTGATAGATATTTTCGTTGTGAAAGGAATATCTACCAACCATATAAAAGTTAAAGAGAGCTTTGATCTGTCGTCTGATCATTCCCCGGTTATTTTAACAATCAGCGAAAAACGCGTCTATAACCTAGACCCAGCGAGATTAACTGGTCGAACAACTATCTGGGAAGGCTTTAGGAACGAAATTGAAGATAATGTAGAGCTGAGCGTTCCACTTACGACACCCTATGAACTTGAGGTTGAAGTTGATCGCTTTGTTGAGATCGTACAGCTCGCCTCTTGGAATAATACGCCCAATCCAAGGAAAAGCCGGACAGATACGGTTTACGATATCCTCCGGAAATAAAAGAATTGGTCAAGGAAAAAAGAAAAGCGCTTAAAAAATGACAACAGAGTCGTGCTCCGCAACATAAAGCACACTTGAATCGTCTGTGTAATTTGTTGAAGAAGACTATTAAGGATTTCAAGAATCGTGCACCAAAATGCCCAAAGTCCCCGCGCCGCCAATCAAATTAAATCAAAATGAATGGGCGAGGGAAGATAAAGAAAAGGCGGACTTCTTTGCGGCCCAGCTGGAAGAAACCTTTAAACCGTACGATGGTCAAGTGGTTTACAACAACCGCAATACATAGGCTGGATTTACCATCTGACGATTTGACGTTCACAAGTGCAACGCTAAGGGAACTCAAACATTAGACCGAGAATCTAAAACCTAAGAAATCTCCAGGTTGCGAGTATGATTTGATTACCAGAGAAATTCTCAACGTTTTACCTTGATAGGGTGTGGCATGATGGCTTGAAATTCAAACTACGACAAGCTCTCCCTGTATGCCTATACGATATTCTAGAATCGTATCTCGGGAATAGACTCTTTCGTGTTAGACATGGAGTCGAATACTCCGAGCTCAAAGAAATTTCGGCCGGCGTACCGCAAGGAAGCGTTCTTGGGCCACTTCTCTATTTGCTATATACTCGTGATATACCGAACGAAGATGGCACTATCCTTGCTACGTTTGCCGATGACACCGCTATCCTAGCAGTAGGTAAAACAATCGAAGAAAAGAAATCGAAGAAAGAAACGGCTGCAAAACTGCAAAACGCACTGAATAATGTAAATGAATGGACGAGGGACTGGCGGATCGCCCTCAACGAATCTAAATCTGTTCACGTGAATTTCACTTACAAGAAAACTAATGACTTGCCAATTTTCCTAAACTCGGCCCGAATACCCTTTGCAAACGAGACCAAATACCTGGGAATGACACTCGACGCAAGGCTGAAATGGAATTCGCACGTGAAAATGAAATGTAAAGAAGTCGAAATCAAATATAGAGAAATGTACTGGTTACTCGGAAAACATTTCCAGCTCAGTACTGAGAACAAACTGCTTTTATACAAGCAAGTGCTAAAGCCGGTGTGGACCTACGGTATACAACTTTGGGGTTGTATCAAGAAAACAAATGCAAATATTTTAAAGCCTTTCAAAATAAAGTGCTAAGAGAAATTCTCCAAGCACTGTGGTATAGTAGAAACGACGATATCCACAGGGATCTCGGAATTCCGACAATCGAAGCTGAAACTAGAAGCTTCGCGAGAAAGCATAGAAACCGACTAATCGGACATGTCAACAATACAGTCCTACAAATTTTGGATGAGAGCAATTTATTGCGCCGACTACAAAGGATGAAACCTTTCGACTTGGCGAGATAATGATTAACCGCGTCTAGATTGCGGAATATGCAGGATCTTTCAGTGGAAAGAAACCTGGCAAACGTTTTTATTTCATGATAGAAAAATTGCTTGATAAGTTAATACTTAGTTTCGATATCTAACAAATTTATATCGAAGGGTGGTGTTCTTTTAGTCAGTAAGAATCTGACACTACTATGAGCACGCGCTTGCTATTCTCATAGTGTCTATGGAAGATTTTTGATTGGTGCCTGACATGAAATCTGAAATAAAAATGTCTCGTGGAGACTCGGTGTCAAGCAAGAATTGGTTGTTGCTTACTGGTATAACACAATGGTGTCATCGTCGTAGTCGTAGTCGCATTCGTACCTTCCGTCAAAAGCTAAAATACACACAAATGAATAGAAGTGAATACAATAAGTCGCTGTCGTGGTCGTAGCCGTAGTCGTAGTCGTATAAAGTTGAACAATTTTTAATATTTGTCGTACGACAAGGCTAAAAAGTGTACGCAAAGTTAAGTGACAGCAACTACGACAGCGACACCATTGTGTTCTTACGCGATATGGTTGCAAATGAAATGTCTTGACAAAATTTGCCCACCGAATAAAAAAATTAAAATTTCTAACATGAAGTCTGACATAAAGTCTGAAATAAATATGTCTCGTGGAGACTCTGTGTTACAATATTACGAATTTGAATTTCGTTGCAACACAATCTGTATTGTGAATCACAGCCAACTACATAGCACTTCATTTTATCTCTATCTTCCTTTTTTCAGTTAGTGTTATTATTTATTCCAGAATCAAATGTTCCCAGCTTATTTTTCCACAAATCAAAACGCAACACTTTTTTTCCATTGGCTCGTGAACTGTCAAACAATGTACCAGTTTTTTAGTTTTTTCCCGCTGTGAAACAAGGGAGCTTGAGATGTTGGAATATGCGTGAAGTTGGGCACTAGCAGTTTTCTTTATTTCAAATCAAACTATCTCTACAGATTTCTTTCAATCACAATGCTGCTTATTTTCACCACTGGTCGAGTCTCTCTTTCAATCGCTGTGTCGATGGTGGTCGTGGTCGGTGTATTTATACAAAATGCAAGAATTTCTGGAACATACTAGATGTCGCTAGGGGTGAATTGATGATTCTGGAATAATTGGTGAAATATGAGTGAACCTTGACACACTAGGCTTGGTGGGAATATTTGCCGCTAGCAGGTTTGGCGAATAAATGCTTAGGTCGATGTTACAATATTTATAATATTTGTAAAAATGCTGCCTTTGAGAGTTACATAATCGTGTTTGTGTTTTATTAAGTTCACGGCAGTGATGAAAATGTGATTTTTGGCAGATTTTTATTGCATTTTTTACCTGATTGTAAAAAAATCATGAAAATTGTATTGCTTAGTTTCTGCACAAAATTATACGAACTCTACAGAAGCTGTAAACGTGGATTTTAACGTTTAACGTTATGCGACCCTTAAGCAATGATGCTCGACTTCATAAATAACATATTCGTGTTTATATGCATTTCAAAGGCTCGTTAACAAACGCTCTTTGAAATATTTTTATAAATTCGGCTGTTTGTGTTTTGGTTGCAACTAAAACACAGTGTAATTGCATTTTTAGTGTAGGCGATTATTATCCAGCATTGCTAGTGCGTTGTCCTCGTTAGGTCGAGTAATCCTAAATCATCCTTAGTAAGTCGTTCATATTAAAGTATCCATATAAAGTACTTTTCGCACTACATTATCAAATTGCATATTGTGGCAACACTACTGTCAATCTGCGAACTGTCAGAACTGCCATCATGCACAGCAGTTTGTTCCACAGTTAACCCCTACTGACATGCAACATTTTCGAACGGAGGCTTCAAGCATATCCGGAAATGTTATAGATGTTCCTGTATTTGGTATAAATAGCGATTAGCAGTTGCGATTATTGACTATCAATGGGCAAAACCCTGGCGGGTAATAGAAGAAGAGGATTATAGACATACCTACATTTCGGCAGTCCATAAGCATTTGCATATATCATTTGGAAGTGTAAGCCTTTGGCGTATTATTTAACTAAAACCGTAAGGAAAGAAAGACGAAAAACAATTTAAAAATGTGAAAAATAGTAAGTTTACATATTATGTACTTACTACTGACGAAGTATGAAAGTAATTATTGGTTATTTGATGTATTCCTAAATGGAAGGTGAATGATGTATTTGCTTTTAGAAAACGGAAGGACAGTCCCAAATGGAAAGGAATCCGGCGCACTGTGGAGTATCTCAGTGCAACATTCCAAAGGAAGTTCGGGATTGCTAAATTTTGTTGAAGAAGTGGTCAATAGCATTTCGAATGGGGAAACCGTTTCCAAAATATTTTTTTTATCTACAATGGTCGTACTAAAAAGAAGTAATACTAGTACCAGTTCGACGAGGAGGTATAAGATGCAGAAATTTTATAGCTAAAGGTACATTTCCCAAGCAAAATCTGTCTAAAAATTCGGTTACTGCAAAAAAAAAAAAGAATCGAAAGAGGAAAGCGTCTTTTCGTTCAATTAATATGGTAAACCGATGGTAATCCAAAACATGTTTTGTTTTCTTTTGCTGTTATAAGTTATCAATTCTCCATTTGAGGAGTACACATATGGTAAAGGAGGAATTTCTACAAATGTCCGAGTCATTAAATGAAGAACCGGGTGAATTAATGGACAGTGTTCCAGCTTATACACGAACTGAACATTAAGGAATCCTTTTGTCATATATACTTCGCTATTTGAAAAAGCTGAAGACAATATTGTAATATTCTTGCTGGGGTTCGTTTAAATAAAACTGTCTTTCGTGTATTTCAATCGTTTATCTATTATCAATGACCAACTTTACTTTAAAACAATATTCAATCACTTTATTCTTTATTTATTTCAAATTAAACTGTTTCTACAGATTTGCTTTCAATCACTATGTCGCTTATTTTCACCACTTGGTCGAGTCTCTCTTTCAATCGCTGTATTCACTTTATTAACGACTGTGTCGACGGTGGTTGTGGTTGGTGTATTTATACAAAATGCAAGAGTTCTAGAACATGCTAGATGTCGCTAAGGGTGGTGAATTGATGATTGTGAATAATTGGAACTTTGTGTGGTAATTGTGGAACATTGGCACATCCGGTTTGGTGGGAATATTTGTCGCTAGCAGGTTTGGCGAATAGATGGCGTTGCTTACAGTTTGGAACACAGTGTTTAAGTTTGGTACACAAACCATGCAAGACTTTGAGTTGATGCTACAATATGATATGCCAACCGCGTAGAACCAGCCGGCTTTTAAAATTTCCTGACCTACTCGAAGAGATCGTTTCAACCAAAGTCGTACAAGAAAATTTGTATTTCTTCGACCGATTCCTCATTTACCTTTGAATCTATAATCATTCACAGCAACCTTGTGAATACTACTAGTATAAGCAAATTGCAATATTCTCTCAGAGAATATGTGTATTTTTTTGTGGGTGAAAGGTCAATATCAGAATTCTTCTATTGTATTCCCGAGGGCATTTTTCAACTTTACCATTCGTCAATTGTGGTAGTTAAATATTTGAAAAATGAATTTGTAAAGACAGTTTAGGTTGAGATTAATAAAGAATAAAGCGGTTTGATAATTTTGAAGTATAACGAAAGTGAATTTGGTAGGCTTATAAATAAATAGTTTAAATGCACAGTAGACGATTTTATTATTACGAACCCTAGCAAGAATATTACAATATATTCAAAATGCCTAATCGATCAAATGAAGATGGATGGATTCTCCTCGCAAACCACCCATCGTTAAATCAGCATTAAAACTGGAAAAAGATGCATAAAACTCGTTATATATTAACCAGCAGACTACATTTAATGACATGAATTTACGATTAAAGTGACATTACACGTCCTGCTTCAGAGTTATGCAATTGCACTTTGCACCACAATGCAGGCAACTAGTATTAAAATGTCTTCCATTTATGAGCGATTGTTTCACAAGCACCAATGTGGTGATAAGTGTTTCCTTTCTCCGCTACTGCATCGGTCTTTTAATGTTTATTGCTTGCAAAAGCACTTACCTTTTGGTAATGTTATTCCCCCCCTTGCCCGTAACATACCAGGAGTTTATTAACTTAGTTTACACTTTACGGCAAAAAAAAAACTGGAGTCACACGGAATGCTTGGTTTAAATAGGAAAATTTATATTCTATTTTTTTATAATTTGTGCGCACTCAAGGCATTATGAACACCCTTAAAATGTTTACACACAGGGCGGGCATAAGAAAGGATAGAGAGAGGGAGAGATTGGTGTGGTGGTTTGAAACTCAGATGCTTACTTTTCATAAAAACTTTGGGGGTGGTGCCCAGATAACTGGGGAGATTTTTGTTATTTTTGTCTTTGCTGCTGATTCATTGTATTGTACTATTTTTCCGGCCACCTGATGTCATAGGCATATCAATTATCCAAGAGAAGGAACAAGTTTTTCAGCCATATGACTGTTATTCATATTACCATTATTATACGAGTGACGAGGTGGGTGGAATTGAATTTTAAAATTTTTCGAAAAACCTTTGTTACCATCTTACCCAGTCGCGAGTAGTTGAAGCAACTTTTAACATACCTTGAAATGCAAATTCATGGAACTGAACAAATTCTGCAATCAATTTCACTTAAAGGGTTCGGACTGCCACAATAAACAATGTAGTTGGCCGTTGAATAATTGGACTACTTGGTTACCTATGCTAGTTTTACCAGAGTATCTTATTCTACGGACCAGGAAGAGGATGTGTACAGTGCACTAGTTTTTGTCGAAAATTGGTGTCGGCGGGAGCAATGAAAGTGCTTATAGTTGTTTGCACAAAGCAATCTGTTCATTCAATACACAGAACTATTTGAGTGTTCAAACGAAGATGTGATTCATAGAACATTAAAGCTAAAAGTACATATGTACGTGCGACCATAAATTGGGCAATGTAATAAATCAATTCAATGAAATAATGCATAACTGTTTTTATCAACTTTTTGATGCCCCATCTTTCCGAATTTTAGTTGAAATTGGTCTCTAGACCGCGATTACGGGTATAAGCACAGAAGAATGAAGATTAATAAAGAAGAATAGGTTTGAAAGTTATCTATAGGTACGAGGTATGCCAGATCAAAAGGCTTTAATACCGTGACTAAGTCTGAAAATTACGGAATTTTAGAGCTTTCGTCTGGATAGTAAAAATATCGACTCTTACGACCCACAGCGAGATGGCTAGGACATGTAGAGCGAATGGACACCAACGCTCCGGCTCGCAGAGTCTTCGAATCTTACCCCGAGGGACGACGCAGTAGAGGGAATCATCGCCGTAGGTGGCGTGCACAAGTTCAAGGGGACCTCGACCAACTTGGAGTGCGCAACTGGAGGCAATTAGCTAAAGACCGAGCTAAATGGAGAGGCTTGTTGGTTGAGGCCCAGATTCACCCCGAACTGTAGCGCCACCTAAGTAAGTAAGTAAGACGCACAGCGATTCTTGCTGTTTAATTTTGCAAATATGGAATGTTCTAAAAATGTTTTTGGAAGAAACAAAAGTGGGAGGACCTTTGCCGGGAGATCAACAGCGACCCCTAGGGACTTAGGGTTGTCATGAAAAAATTAGGAGCGCAGGCGACCTGCCCCTCGATGACTGCGGAAATGAAGAACATAGTGGACACACTCTTCCTGGCTCACCCTGTTAGGCCAATGGAGATCTCTCCTGCCCAATGACAAGACATCCCAATGTTCAGCGAAGAAGAGCTGATTCTAGCAGCTAAATCTCTTCAGAACAATAAGGCCCGGGCCCCGACGGCATACCAGCAGAAGTGTTGAAAACAGTTGCCCAAACTTGCTCACAGATACTGCTATGTATGTATGTATAACGGCTATCTAAAGGAAGGGATCTTCTTCAAGAGGTGGAAGGTACAACGCTTGGCGCTCAAGCAAGGGAAATTGAGACCCGGATTCCCCATCAACATACAGACCTTTGCGCATGCTGGACACGGCAGGAAAACTCCTCGAGAAGATGCTAAAGCCTCGAATCACAGCAGCAATCCAAAGAGCAGGTAGCCTATCCGATCGACAATACGGATTCAGAAAAGGCCACTCCACGATAGGAGCAATTGAGGAAGTAATCAAAACCACCCACCTCGCCCAAAGGGGAAATCACTACTCAAGGCGAATCGTCGTGCTGGCAGCTCTGGATATGAGGAATGTCTTCAATTCGGCCAAGTGGGAAGATATGTTAGATGCACCTTCAGGATACCGCAATATCTTCTGCAAATTGTGAAGGACTATCTCAAAGACAGGGAACTTCTGTACGACACCGTAGAGGGTACTCACAGAAAGAAAATCACTTGCAGAGCAGCGCAGGGCTCAATCCTTGGACCTGATCTGTGGAATATCTCCTATGATGAAATCCTTCGTATGGAGATGCCCGAAGACATCTTCTTAGTCGGGTATGCAGATAACATCAGTTCGGTGATTACCGCAAGGGACATTGAAGAGGCTGAAACTGAAGCAGGTAATGAGTCGAGTACTCGCCTGGATGGAAGCTCATGGCCTAAGTCTTGTCGCGGAAAAAACAGAGGTAGTCCTTCTGACTAGGAGATGGATCCCGACCATTGCTGAGTTCCGAGTAGGCCCAGAAGTGATAATCAGCAAGCCGGCAATAAAGTATCTATAAATCGTCCTGGACTCTAAACTTTCTTTCTGGCAACAGATTAAGTCCGCATCTGAGCGAGCTGCGAAGGTCACGTCATCACTGAGTAAGCTTATGGCAAATATCGGAAGCCCAACAATGAGTAGGCGACGACTCCTCATGTCCATCACCCACGCCATTCTTCTGTATGGATATGACATCTAGGCGGATGCACTTAGACAGGAGAAGTACAGAAAACAAATTGCCGCAGTACAAAGGCGAGGAGCCCTCCAAGTTGCAAGCTCCTATCACACAGCGTCGGAACCAGCCATCCTTGTAGTTGCTGGAGTGACCCTTATCGACCTTCCAGCGACAGAGAGGAAGTACGCCCACAACAATAAGGCGGAAGTAAGAGCCGAATTGGCAGTCGTGGAAGCGAATAAGCTTACCAAGCAGGCTTGGTAAAGAAGGTGGAGCGCTGAAATGAGGGGGAGGTGGACAGCGAGGCTAGTTACAGACGTCACGGCTTGGACAGAGCGGGAACACGGCGAGTGAACTACTTTGCCACTCAATTCCTAACCTGGCATGGGTATTTCAACCGATACCTCCACAAGATGGGTAAAGTAGAGAGCGCAGCCTGCCAATATGGAGACTCAGCGGAAGACGACGCGTTCCACACCTTTTTCGTCTGTAGCAGATGGACAGAGCAAAGGAGTAGACTGGAGTCGGATATAGGCGATTTTTCCCCAGATAAAAGCCTTACCGGCAAGAATGTAAACCCGCACCAGGGGCTGAATATGAAAAACCGGTTCCCAGAGGGGAAACAAAACGACACCACTCTGAAGTAATGCGATAAGGGGTCCCGAAGTGGATGGTGTCAAGTAGAAAGAAGGGGTTAAAGGTGGTTTCTTAGTGAATAGTGAGTCTCACACTACCAGAAACAGAGGGGGACTGTTTCCTGTGCGCATTAACGTTTTTCCACTACCACCCTAGGCAAACATTTTTTTTTTGGAAATTTGGAAATATGTATATACGAGTATTTCAAAATCTTAGCTCTGATTTCGAGAATTTGCATAACGACGCTAAGATAACACACTGTTCAAGAGGATCGATGTCACGTCATTCACCATAGCGTCCGAGTATCTGAATGTGTGAATGTGTGAAATATAACAGAAAATACCCCAAATTGGCACGGTTTAGGAGAGCAAAGGCACTTTCCAAAATAGAACAATTTACGCAAAAGGCATGCCTGTAAGAAAGTGAATTCTACGTAAAGCTGAGAAAAATCTTATCAAAAGCGTATGTAGCCCCAGGACTTTTAAAGAAACAGGACAGCTCTTGAACAAAATCTTCATTGGAGATTCTAGAATCCCGTACTGGCACTCAAGTAAAACGCGCTATGGGCAGAACCCACTCTGGGGAGGTCTTACTAGTACTAACACCTTTATTGTGAATGAGCGAATAATAGGATGGGTGATTGACTCATTTTCCTTATATTATACAAGGCATCGGTATAATTTCAATCGTGCTACTGGACACAAATTGATGTATAATCCCAAGGTTCTTGCAGATCTTCTTAAGCTGTCAAACGTATACGTATGTACGTATAAAGGCATGGTGGTAACAAAGACTGAAGCATCTGTTAATATCTAGGAAAGTACTTACTTACTTAGGTGGCGCTACAGTTCGGGGTAAACCTGGGCCTTAACCAACAAGCCTCTCCATTTAGCTCCGTCTTTAGCTAATTGCCTCCAGTTGCGCACTCCAAGTTGGTCTAGGTCCCCTTGAACTTGTGCGCGCCACCTACGGCGATGATTCCCTCGGGGTTAAATTCGAAGACTCTGCGGGCCGCAGCGTTGGTGTCCATTCGCTCTACATGTCCTAGCCATCTCAGACGTCCAATACGCAGTTTTTTGACTAGGTCGATGTCGCTGTACAGCTCGTATAGTTCGTGATTGAATCTTCTCCTCCAAAACCCGTCAACGCAAACGGGACCGAAAATCTTACGAAGAATTTTTCTCTCGAAGTGACCAAGGATATCTTCATCCTCTTTTAATAAAGTCCATGTTTCAGCGCCGTAAAGCAGGACTGGGATGATCAAAGTCTTATATAGAGTCTCCTTAGTTGTTCGAGAAAGGGCTTTACTGTTGAATTGCCTTATAAGCTCAAAAAAACAGCGATTGGCAAGAGTTATTCTTCGATTGATTTCTGCACTGATTTTGTTAGTAGAATTTACAGCAGAGCCAAGGTAGACAAAGTCCCTTACTACCTCGAAGTTATAGCTGCCCACGGTGACGTTTTGTCCAATTCGTCGATGTTGGTTGTCCCTTCTAGTTGACAGCATATACTTGGTTTTGCCCTCGTTTATCGCCAAACCCATTTTGGCCGCTTCCGCCTCAATGCTTGCAAAAGCACCGGTGACAGCCCGCTGAGATCTTCCGATAATATCTATATCGTCGGCGTATGCAAGCAGTTGTACAGACTTGTAATAGATTGTGCCTCCGGTGTTGGCTTGTGAGTTCCGCACAATCCGTTCAAGTACAATATTGAAGAAGTCACATGACAGCGCGTCACCTTGTCTAAAGCCTTTTTGACATCAAAGGTCTCGGTGAGGTCACTACCGACCTTGATGGAGCAGCGAGCGTTCTCCATCGTCAGCCTGCACAGGCGGACAAGTTTGGCAGGGATGTCAAAACTAGACATGGCTCTATAAAGCTCTTCTCTATAGATGCTGTCATAGGCGGCCGTCCGTTGAAGATTTAATCGATGGTGGACTTTCCTGGCCTGAAACCGCACTGATAGGGTCCAATCAGGCTGTTGATAAAAGGTTTCAGGCGTTCACACAATATCGCAGAAAAGATCTTGTACGCGATGTTGAGGAGACTGATGCCTCTATAATTGGCGCAGTTGAGGGGGTCTCCTTTCTTGTGGATCGGGCATACACTCGTCTGACCAAATATTAGAAATGAGTTGGTGTATGCACTCTACCAATTCATCCCCAGCTGCCTTGAAAAGTTCGGCCGGTAAGCCGTCAGGTCCAGCAGCCTTGTTCGATTTTAGCTTGGATATTGCTATCCTCACTTCGTTTTGGTCAGGTGGACGGAAATTTGGAACTATCATCGTCTGTGTTGAATGGTTCATTCTGCCTGACAGCGGGATGTTGGTCTTCGTCGCCGTTATACAGTCTGCAGAAGTAGTTTTTCCATATTCTGAGCACCGACTGTGTTTCTACTACGAGGTTTCCATTCTCATCTCTACAGGTTTCTGTACGGGTATTACTTCTCTGACACGTTCTTTTTACCTTTTGGTAAAACTTCCGTACATTGTTCCTGGAGTATAGACTCTCGATATTCTCAAACGCGCGCTTCTCATGCTCTTTCTTCTTCTTTTGGAGAAGCCGATGTTCTTCCCGTCTCTTTTGCTCGTAGAGCTCACGAGCAGCTCTCGTCTTCCTTTGCAGCGCCGCTTTGTATGCCTCTTGTTTTGCTGCATGCACTCGCCGGCATTCTTCGTCAAACCAGGGGTTTCGCGGTGGTGGGCGAGCGAGACCCAGCACATCAGTCGCGGCGTTTCTGATGGCATGTTGGCAGCGTTGCCACTGGGCCACTGGTTGATGCTGGCGGCAAAGGGGTGATTGAGAGATTTCGGGATACGCGTTCAGCGAAGAGTCTGGTGGTCTCTTGCGATTGTAGCTTTTCGACGTTAAATTTTCTCACAGTAATTCTTCTTTGTTGCTCAGATTGGGATATCCGCATTCGTACCTTGGCTACAACAAGGTAATGATCCGAGTCTATGTTGGCCGCTCGGAAGGTCCGGACATCCAGAATACTGGAGGCATGCCTTGCGTCGATCGCAATATGATCAATTTGGTTGATCGTGACATGATCATTGGACCGCCATGTCTGCTTATGAATATCGAGATGAGGAAACCATGTGCTTGCTATGGTGACATTTCGCTCCACAGCGAAATCAATTAGCCTTAGTCCGTTATCAGACGTGGTGTCGTGTAGGCTATGCTTACCGACTGCCCTACCAAAGACGTCCTCCGTTCCTATTTTGGCGTTAAAATCGCCCAATACGATCTTAACGTCGTATTTAGGACATTGCTCGTATGTTTTGTCGAGGAGCTCGTAGAAACACTCTTTGGTGGCAGGGTCCTTTTCTTCTGTGGGGGCATGAACATATATTAGGCTTATGTTAGCGAATTTAGCCTTGATACGGATAGTCATAATACGCTCGCTCACGTGTCGGAAGCTTAAGACTTCTTGCCTAAGTCTGCCAAATCCGTATGACAAATCCGCATCCGAATAAGCGTTGCCTGTTGCCTCTGTAGCAATCACCGTAGTAGATGTCACAGTTTTTCATCCTCTATTTGCCCGGCCCATCCCATCGCACTTCCTGGATGGCGGTAATATCTGCTTTATAGCAGTCTAGGGCCTCTGCTAGTTGTTCGGCTGCACGTGGTCTGTAAAGGGACAGAACATTCCACGTACAGATCCGAAGGTCGTTGTCCTTATTTCGTTTGCTGGGGTCGTCATTAGTTGGGTCACCATGCGTTTCTTACGTGGTAGGGAAGTTACGCCGACGGCACAACCCCCAACCTGGAGGGCCAGTTCCTTAATTATTCCCCTAGGACGAGGGGCCGGGTACACCGGTGCCAGTAGTCCACTACGGGAGTATGAGCGCTGCCGTTGGCCCATTAAGGGCTCCTCCGCCACCATCTCTATTCCAATGTCCTGACCAACATTGGAAATTCCTTACCGACCTGTGATCCGAATACGTCGAAGCCGCTCGCGCAAGGTATTCACTAAGTTCAAACCTAACTGGAACTATAGACTCCACCGTTGACTCCGTCTAGGGAATTCGTCCGCTGCCGCCTGGAACAGGAAGAAGTGCTCTAGTGAGAAAAGCACTCTTCCCCCCCTCTCTCATCTGCTGCCACCAAGAATCCGCCAAACGGGGTTGGTTACCCATTTCTTGGATTAAGGTACTAGGCACCCGGCTGTCACCGCGTGGAGGTTGAGAGTAGGAGTTGGTAGGCTAGGAAAGTAGCTAACGTGAATTATATGTAAAATCCTTCGCTCCCGGATTGAAGGAAATGCATGCTTAACACAAGACGTATAAGCTGAGAACTCATATAAGCTCTGGCCTCAAGAGGTACTCCACAAGGCGGAGTGCTATCACCCATACTGCCCATCTTCGTTTCAAGCGGTATTCTATACAAATTATTACGCGAGGGATAAGGACCGTAGAATATGCTGACGGTATTTTCCTAATTACAACAACATTTCTACTCGCCATCACCGCAACAGGATCAAAGGATGTGAACTTAACGTACTAAATCCCCGAAAAAAGAAGAAGAGCTAGATGGACCACCGCATATTACCACATCAACAAACACGGCACACGGAAGAGCCATAACACCAAATAATATCTCGATACATGGACGTTGCTGTATTCTCAATAGAACCCCACATTGCCTGGTCATTAAAGCTTCCACATTGTCACAGTAGTGTGTTCCAAGCGGAAGTTGTAGCTATTGCTCGTACACTGTGCCAGACTCTGCCACCAGTCAAATACATCGACATTCCTGTAGCAGCTATTGCAACCGGGTCATCCACAGTAGTCAACCAAATGTTAGTAAAGATTGTATTTATATTTCCCCCGGGCTTTATTTGCCCATATGTCAATCGGCACATTGCCAACAACAACACAAGCTGTATCGCATAAAGTTGTTCGAAAGGCACTGATTGATATCAGCGTGTTGGTCCTGCATACCGCCTCGGACGTCTGTAGGTTTGAATTTTCATGGTGTCCGCCCATATTAGGGATCGATTTAGGATGATTGATATAGCAATCCTCTACCATATTTTGGTCCACCAATATTTGGCATTATACGTGCTAGTACCGCTGTCGCCTTTGCCGCCTTACCGGTGGTATACTTAAGATGTTGTCGGAAAGTTAGCCTTGCATCTATCATAACGCCAACGTACTTTATCTTTGGCGTGGATATTACAGCATTTTACCATTACGGTGTTCACTGCCTTTTTACTACTGACGAGTACCACTTCCGTTCTCTGTTCAGCTAGCTGTAGCCCCATATGGGTCAGCCATCCGCGTACCATCACAATATACAAATTTCTGTCAGGCTCTATCTCCTATAGATGTTTGGATACTACTATTATAGCAATGTCATCAGCGAAGCCAACTATTTTGGCGGGCACCATGATACTTTGCTTAAGGACCTCATTATACATTATGTTCCACAGAAAGGGGTATGCACCCTCCCACAAGTGTGCATGCGAGTCCGTGGGTTGACACGACTGGAGATCACCGGTGCCATAGAAGAAAGATCAATCAATACTAAAACAGAAGCATCAAACAACAAACACCATCGCAATATGGTAATATTGCAAAACTTTATCATTATGGTAATACTTGCTAAAAGCAAAGGCACTACCCCGCCAGGCACTACCACTGCTGTGCATGGTACTGATCCTGGACCGAGCAGAAATGTTCGGGTCAGAGCTATACAGATTCCGGGGAATTTGAGGGTCGCGAGTTGGAACGTTGGAAGCAGACCGGTCGAAGTTACGAGCTGGAAGAGATGATGAATAGAAGACGGGTGGATATTCTGTGTGTTCAAGAGACGAAATGGAAAAACGCCGGAAATCGGGCGCGTTTCTTGGACGTTAGGACAAAAGATTACAAGATGTTCTACTACGGAACAGAAAAGGCTAGGAACGGAATCGGTATCATCCTTGCGGCAGAGCTACTTGGTAACGTCTTGAGCATTTCGAAGTCCAGCGACCGTTTGATGTCTCTCAAACTAGTAATACAAGGAGAGGTGTGGAATATTGTCAGTGCATATGCTCCCCAAAATGGGTGCAATCAGAGAGATAAAGATGTATTTTGGGTAGATTTCCACAATCTCTTTAAGAACATCCCAATGGAAGAGTTTCTGTTTGTTGGAGGAGATTTGAATAGACATGTCGGGAAGTCAAACGAAGACTATGAGGACTGCCATGGAGGACTAGGATATGGCACCAGGAACCTTCCTGGTGAAGACTAAGCATGTGCAAATCACATGGTCTTATTGTGTTAAATACCATGTTCATCAAACAAAGCCGACACCTGATCACTTTCAGCAGTGGTGGAGATGAAACTCAGATTGACTACCATTTGGTAGCCAGTTTCATGAAGCCTCGGGTAAAAGATTGCAAAGTGATCCTGGGAGAGGCAATCGCTCGTCAACACCGTCTCCTGCTAACAGACATTTTTATGAAAACACCAAAGAAAAGCAAACAAACAAGGGATCTCTGAGAAAATCAAGTGGTACAATCTGGACAAAGAAAAAGGCGAGGCTTTTGTTTTCGTAATGAAAAATTACCTCTCTCACACCATCAACGGAGCTGAGGATGAAGAGTGCAGAGCACAAAATATGTGGGATTCCCTACAGCGAACTTGCTTAAATAAGGCCAAATCACTGCTAGGAGCTTCAAAAGGCCACCATCAACACGCCAAAGAAACATGGTGGTGGAGTGATGAAGCTAAGAAGGTGATAAATGAGAATAAAGTGGCTTTCAAAGCTTGGTCAAAGTGCCCCTCTAATAATAGTGAAGAAAAACCTCGTCTCGAAGTGGAATACAAATGTTTCAAGAAAAAAGCGAAGAAGAAATGCTCAGGAGATTCGTTCGCCAAAGTTCATTAACTATGCTCATGGCCAGCTTCTTGTGGATGACGACAAAATTCTGTAGAGGTGGCGACAGTATTGTGAAGAACTTTTAAATGATCAGTTTCCCCGGCTATACTTTCCAATAGCCACCCCTAACTTTAAGAAATACCCGACATTACAGTCGAAGAAGTTGGTGAAGCGGTCAAATACTCCAAAAAACGAAAAGTGGTTGGGCCAGACGAGATGCACTCTGAGTTCTGGAAAAAGATGGGAGACATCGGGTTCAGATGGCTCAGAATTCTCATCTCCAAATTCGTGAGAGGTGACCCAATACCGAATCAATGGAGGGAAAGTTACCTTCTCCCTGTATAAAAAAGATTCCAATTATTCACTTTGGAAAGCTGTAAAAGGCACCAAAAGGCCCAAAGTCCCCGCGCCGCCAATCATATTAAATCAAAGTGAATGGGCGAGGGAAGATAAAGAAAAAGCGGACGTCTTTGCGGCCCACCTGGAAGAAACCTGTAAATCGTACAATGGTCAAGTGGTTTACGACAGCCGCAATAGGCTGGATTTACCATCTGACGATTTGATGCGCCCAAGTAAAAAAGAAAAGAAATGTAGAACTTTAGGCAGGTTTCATTCCAATGATAGTTCCTGCCCTTTGCATACGACTTTGCTCACAAGTGCAACGCTAAGGGAACTCACACATGAGATCGAGAATCTAAAACCTAAGAAATCTCCTAGTTATGATTTGATAACCGGAGAAATTCTCAAAGTTTAACCTAGAAAAGCATTGATTAAGCTTCTCCATATTGTAAATGCTGCGCTCAGATTAAAACACGTGCGAGCCAATGGAAAGTTGCGGAAGTCATAACAGTTTTAAAACCAGGAAAACCGACAAATGTGGTAAAATCGTACAGACCAATCTCGCATCTTCCAGTCATATCCAAAATTTTCAAGAGGATATTATTAAGGCGTCTTCAACTGGTTATAGAAGAAAATAATCTTATCCCTGACCACCAGTTTGGGTTCAGAAGTAAGCATTCGACGATTGACCAGGTGCATAAAATTACTGACGTAATCGAGAAAGCACTTGAAGAAAAAAGATTTGCTCAAGCGCATTTCTTGACGTCTCGCAAGCCTTTGATAAGGTGTGGCACGATGGCTTGAAATGCAAACTACGACAAGTTCTCCCTGTATGCTTATACGATATTCTCGTATCATATCTCGGGAATAGACTCTTTCGTGTTAGACATGGAGTCGAATACTCTGAGCTCAAGGAAATTTCGGCCGGCGTACTGCAAGGAAGCGTTCTTGGGCCGCTTCTCTATTTGCTATATACTCGTGATATACCGAACGAAGATGGACCCCGTGCAGGGACGGGTTAAGAATATCACTGCAGCGCCCCCCCCAACAACCAGCGCTTGTCGTAAAAGGCGACTAAGGGGACAAATCAGATCTAGGCAATATAACACCCAAGTGAGCCTAGCGACACATATACTACCTTAAAAACCCTCCCACAAGTGTGCATGCGAGTCCGTGGGTTGACACGACTGGAGATCACCGGTGTCATAAAAGAAAGATCAAACAATACTAAAACAGGAGCATGCACGTGTCAAACAACAAACACCATCGCAATATGGTGCAAAAAATTGTATTGCAAAACTGTATCATTATGGTAATACTTGCAGAAAGGAAAGGCACTACCCCGCCAGGCACTACCACTGCTGTGCATGGTACTGATCCTGGACCGAGCAGAAATGTTCGGGTCAGAGCTATACGGATTCCGGGGGCTAGCAAAATAATGAAACAGTTTGGACGCAATTTGAGGGTCGCGAGTTGGAACGTTGGAAGCATGACCGGTCGAAGTTACGAGCTGGAAGAGATGATGAATAGAAGGCGGGTGGACATCTTGTGTGTTCAAGAGACGAAATGGAAAAACACCGGGAATCGGGCGCGTTTCTTGGACGTTAGGACAAAAGATTACAAGATGTTCTACTACGGAACGGAAAAGTCTAAGAACGGAATCGGTATCATCCTTGCGGCAGAGCTACTTGGTAACGTCTTGAGCATTTCGAAGTCCAGCGACCGTTTGATGTCTCTCAAATTAGTAATACAAGGAGAGGTGTGGAATATTGTCAGTGCATATGCTCCCCACGATGGGTACAATCAGAGAGATAAAGATGCATTTTGGCTAGATTTCCACAATCAATCTCCACATCGAAAAGGAAGAATTTCTATTTGTTGGAGGAGATTTGAATAGACATGTCGGGAAATCAAACGAAGACTATGAAGACTGCCATGGAGGACTAGGATATGGCACCAGGAACCTTCCTGGTGAAGACATCCTAAGCATGTGCAAATCACACGGTCTTATCGTGTTAAATACCATGTTCATCAAACAAAGCCGACACCTGATCACTTACAGCAGTGGTGGAGATGAAACTCAGATTGACTACCATTTGGTAGGCAGTTTCATGAAGCCCCGGGTAAAAGATTGCAAAGTGATCCTGGGAGAGGCAATCGCTCGGCAACACCGTCTCCTGCTAACAGAAATTTTTATGAAAACACCGAAGAAAAGCAAACAAACAAGGGTCTCTGAGAAGATCAAGTGGTACAATCTGGACAAAGAAAAAGGCGAAGCTTTTGTTTTCGTAATGAAAAATTACCTCTCTCACACCATCAACGGAGCTGAGGATGAAGAGTGCAGAGCACAAAATATGTGGGATTCCCTACAGCGAACTTGCTTAAATAAGGCCAAATCACTGCTAGGAGCTTCAAAAGGCCACCATCAACACGCCAAAGAAACATGGTGGTGGAGTGATGAAGCTAAGATGCTGATAAATGAGAAGAAAGCGGCTTTCAAAGCTTGGTCAAAGTGCCCCTCTAATAATAATGACGAAAAAGCTCGCCTCGAAATGGAATACAGATGCTGCAAGAAAAAAGCGAAGAAGAAGTGCGCCCAGCTTCAAGCAGAGAGTACGGAGGGCCTGTATCGGGAGCTGGAGAAAATATTTTCCCCCGTTGCTGATGCAAACCAGGCTATCCAGGAGCTGCGAAGACACAATATGAACAAGAGCGCCACTATCTTCAAAATAGCCGCCCAAAGAAGGAACAATGCTCAGGAGATTCGTTCGCCAAAGTTCATTAGCAATGCTCATGGCCAGCTTCTTGTGGATGACGACAAAATTCTGCAGAGGTGGCGACAGTATTGTGAAGAGCTTTTAAATGAACAGTTTCCCCGGCTATACTTTCCAAGAGCCACCCCTAACTGTGAAGAAATAGCCGACATTACAGTCGAAGAAGTTAGTGAGGCGGTCAAATACTCCAAAAAACGAAAAGCGGTTGGGCCAGACGAAAAACCCTCTGAGTTCTGGAAAAAGATGGGAGACATCGGGTTCAGATGGCTCAGAATTCTTATCTCCAAATTCGTGAGAGGTGATCCAATGCCGAATCAATGGAGGGAAAGTTACCTTCTCCCTGTATACAAAGGGAAGGGTGATACGCGAAACTGTGATAACTACCGTTCGATCAAGCTGATGTCACACACCATGAAGATCGTTGAGCGGGTGTTAGGTGGCCGACTGCGAAAAATAATACGGCTATCTGATGATCAGTGCGGGTTTGTCTCGGGTAAATCAACCACAGATGCAATCCAAAGTATAAGGATCATAATGGAAAAACATCGTGATTCCTTAAGGGATTTGCATATTGTATTGGTTGACTTTGAAAAGGCATTCGACAGACAACCACGAGATCTGATATGGGTGGCGCTAAGACATCGAGGGGTTCCAGAAACCTATGTATAGGTACAGATGATCATGGACATGTACGAAGGAGCAAAGATAAGAGTAAGATGTCCCGCTGGAGTAACCGAAGAGTTCCCAATCAAAGTCGGGGTGCACCAGGGAAGCGTTTTAAGTCCTTTGCTCTTTATTACAGTCCTTGATTATCTGCTTGAAGGTAAAGTGATGGACCCCAAGGTACATCAGTTATTCTTTGCTGACGATAGAGCCATCATAAGTGAGGATCCTACATCCCTGCAACGAGCACTTGATGTGTGGGTGGACGTTTTAGAGGGAAATGGGTATCGCATTAGTTCAAAAAAGACAGAGTACTTGTGCTGCCCGTTCTCTGATCCACTCAGGCCTATTCCAGACATTTATTTGAATGGAACAGTGCTTCCCAAGTGCGAAAAGTTCAAATATCTGGGATCTATGATCAATAGCAAAGCAACTTGTGATGACGACATCAATCATCGTGTAAGCGTAGGGTGGATGAAGTGGCGAGAAAATTCCGCTATCTTCTGTGACAGAAAAATGCCCCCTAAGTTGAAAGGAAGGCTCTACACCGCAGTTGTACGTCCAGCGCTCACATACGGTTCACAATGTTGGACGATGTACAAAAAGTATGAGAGTAAATTAACGGCAGCTGAGATGAAGATGCTTCGCATGACAGCAGGAGTGACCAAGCTTGATCGAATAAGAAGTTCGAAGATCCGTGGAAGCTTTCACATCAAGGAAACCATCGTACACAAATTAGAGCGCGACCGGCTCAGCTGGTATTGCCACGTTCAAAGAAGAAATCATTTGAACCCTGTTAAAAAGGCAATATCTATGCACGTTCCAAAGACATCGCGATGTAGGAAAGGCAGGCCTATAAACGCCTGGATCAGACAAATGCGACGACATCGGCATTTCATTGGCCTCAGTAACCGAGTGATCCAAAATCGGCAGGCCTGCCGATATTTTCTGAGGTCAAATAGGCGAACCCCACAGGCGGATCAGTAGAAATGCAGTGAAGTGGGAGGGCTGTGATCCCTTGTTTTCGGATCATAGCCTCGCTGATAAAAGGAAGAAGATACCGAACGAAGATGGCACTATCCTTGCTACGTTTGCCGATGACACCGCTATCCTAACAGTAGGTAAAACCATCGAAGAAACGACTGCAAAACGCACTGAATAATGTAAATGAATGGACGAGGGACTGGCAGATCGCCCTCAACGAATCTAAATCTGTTCACGTGAATTTCACTTACAAGAAAACTAATAACTTGCCAATTTTCCTAATCTCGGCCCGAATACCTTTTGCAAAAGAGGCCAATTACGTGGGAATGATACTCGACGCAAGGCTGTATTGGAATTCGCACGTGAAAATGAAACGTAAAGAACTCGAAATCAAATATAGAGAAATGCACTGGTTACTCGGAAAACATTCCCAGCTCAGTATTGAGAACAAACTGCTTTTATACAAGCAAGTGCTAAAGCCGGTGTGGACCTACGGTATACAACTTTGGGGTTGTACCAAGAAAACAAATGCCAAAATTTTACAAGCTTTTCAAAATAAAGTGCTAAGAGAAATTGTCCAAGCACCGTGGTATAGTAGAAACGACGATATCCACAGGGATCTCGGAATTCCGACAACCGAAGCTGAAACTAGAAGCTTCGCGAGAAAGCATGGAAACCGACTAATCGGACATGTCAACAATACAGTCCTACAAATTTTGGATGAGAGCAATTTATTGCGTCGACTACAAAGGACGAAACCTTTCGACTTAGCGAGATAATGATTAACCGCGTCTAGATTGCGGAATATGCAGGATCCTTCAGTGGAAAGTAACCTGCCAAACGTTTTTATTTCGTGATAGAAAAATTGTTTGATAAGTTGCGATATCTAACAAATTTATATCGAAGGGTGGTGTTTTTTTAGTCAGTTAGAATCTGACACTACTATGAGCACGCGCTTGCTATTCTCATAGTGTCTATGGAAGATTTTTCACCTACCCTCGAAAAAAAAAAATTAATTTCGTCACTACTCGTCCTTTGCATTTATCTTTTATGCGGTTTGCACATGCCCAATTATAGCTTTTACATTTATTTAATTTTTCACAATAAAACAAATATCCATCCACGCACAACTTATCTTTTTCTTTTTTTGATTTAACAAGTGAAACATTCATTATGACACTAGCAGCATACGAAGCAATCTTAAAACCAAAAAAAAAATTAAAAAAATTCTCTACACCTCGACCTCATACTAAAACAAGTGAGAGGGTTGTTTTACAGAATTCTCCAAATAATAAAAAAAAGCTTTAGAAAATGTTAAAAAGCGCGCGCTTTTTTACAGAATTTTGAAAACCAAAATTTGGAAAGTAGAATTTTGAAAGCAGAATTTTGTAAAAAGAATTTTGACCCTTCCAGAATTTTGATCCCAACCCGAAAGTAAAATCGATTGTTCTTTATAAATAAACAGTTTTAATACACAAAAAAACACGGTTTTATTTTTACGAACCCCAGCAAGAATATTACAATATGTATGGGCAACGTTTTCCTAATTTTAAGTCGCCTTTGTCATCTCCAAAATTAAAAAATGTTCCAATGGGTTTTCTTGGGGCTTACTTTGTAAATTCAAATCAGTGTTGTGGCAATTCACTTTAGCAATCATCATGGTCGAATGCAGTGGGCGGGCCTGAGAAATAGGTAGACATTTCAAAGAAACCTGGATAACTGATTGTAATGAAATTTAGGCTGCAATTTTAGTTTGAATTTGGGGTAAAATATGATAGGGTGCATAAATGCCCCATATCATTTATTTGCCCATATTACAAGGTACCTTAGCAGGCACCGCAAACATCTTGTGCGGCCACAGATACAGACAGAATAAGTATTAACTAAGAATTTAATTTGTGTAGATCAAACGGTTAAAAAATAACGAGAGTGCGACATACAGACAGACAAAAATACACCGTGTTGAATCCATAAATGTTTGACTTTCACCTTTTAAGTCCATTCTAACTTAGTACATGATTGATAAAGTCTGAGAACGCACTACTTGTGCCTTCACACAAAGTATCTGTCTCAGAGTTAATTGAAGTGGACGGATTCTCCGTCTCTTATCGGCGTCATTGTCGTCAGTGTCCATTCTGGAGGTTTTCAAAACTGCAGTTTTCTCAACGCTGATGCTGCAGAAATAACTCCTGTTTATGTACAGTGTACAATGATCCAGCAACTCGAAGGCACAGTCACTTTACGACAATACAAAAATCATTTATGGCACCTTACTTAACTGCTGCAAATACCCAGGTTGTACGAGATGACTTTCCATTGCTTACCAAACGGCCGTAAAGAGTGCTTAGACTGGAAATCCTAATACGAATTTGGAATACACAAAGCTCGAAAAAGTAGCTGTGAGTTAGAACAAATGAAAATAATTAAGCAAACTTCCCCTTCAATGAAAGGCTTTCAGAAATTTATTTAATTCACTTTATTACAGCTACAAAATGTTTATTTTTCATATATTGCACAGCATTTCTCCATTTTGTTGCCAAATATATCCACAAATGTCTACACCTCTTAGCGAATAAAAAAGCCTCCACAGTGAAAACCGCTGCACTTACACCCAATCCAATGCCCATGGCTTCCCATGCCAACCGCATATTCTCTATATGCATTGGCTCAACTTCGTACGAATCCATCATGAGTTTGATATATCCCTCCTGAACAGTATGTTTAAAGACTTCACGTGTCCAATGGTCCAATAATCCCGACTGCTGAGCATACAGAATGAAGGAATTCAACGGATACAATAGACGTGAATCATAAGCCATCAAGTAGGCGATATGATGCTTCATAAAGCAAATGCTCGACAGCCTGAAGACGGGTCTTTTCGAGAACTGTTGCTGTAAGTTCAAAAAATTCCAACGGTCGATTGATATAGCATATGCATAGGTTGTATTAAATCTGTTACGATGTGCGGCCACTGAATCTATGCTAGCTCCAACAAAAAGGTCCACAAACTCCTTTGGTATGTGACTCATGTTTCTAAAGTCTTCTATATCCTTATACGCTACAAGAATTTTTAATCCCGAGGCTATAAGATCATCCATGGTGTCAATTTGAGGCCCGAAAACGGTGGAAGTTAGAAAACTACGTAGTAAAGCGCAATACCATGTTGTGACAAAAAATCCCAGAAGCCAAGCACCATGGTGCGCGAGAAAGTACTTCCAGGTGACGTTGTAATGACACGTCCACATGGGCATGCTCAGCATGTACCCAACACTCTGCAGAAGCGATAATCCAAAGTCCATGCGACTATGTCTAGAGTTTGAAGGAATCCACATTAGAGTAAAGGTCAAGTAAACGATCCCGAATATCAGTAGTACCCAAGCACTGGAGTGGAATGGTCTCCAAAGGTACATATAGCCAGGAATCTCATTAGCCATTGGGATCATTATGCAAACGTCGTTGAGTCTGATAGGATAGCTGCTTCCGACCATCATAAGATCCCTCATGCCAAAGGGATGCAAGCTGATTTCAATATCTCCGGCGGATATCAGATCGACAAAGTCCTTCGTTAGGGCATTTTCACTCGTACTACCTCCGACATACTCCACGAAGGTGGCATTCCTGTACTTCACAAAGGCCATGAAAAGCTGATAAGCGTATCCCTTGATCTGTATATGACCGCTGTAATCTGTTACCCTGGAGACTCTCGGTAGGTCGTTCTTCACCGGAGACATTATTTTGTATCCTTTCAGGTTCCCACTACTCCTCATTGCGAAAATGTCTGTCACTCTGTATTTGTCTGTTAGACTTTTAATTTTGAATGCTGGATACACTTCAAAAGTGATCAAATGGTCACGACCATGAGTATCGCAATAGAGTAAGATCGCGTGCATATATTTGTTCGCCCAAACGTGTACCATAATTTCCCTAATTTCATGGTATGTCGCTTGCGGTTCGAGCAGGACGAATAAGACACTCATCAGGCGCCTTCCTCTTGTGAAGGTATCGGTCATTTCGAAAACGGCATCGGTCATATCTCGGAAGAATACCAAAACTAACGATTGTCGGTAGATGTGAAAGCGGAAGAAGAATTGTTTGCTTTTGTCGGTCAGGATGTATGTTGGCCTTTGGAAAGTGTTTTGGAATTCGACGACGAAATCTTGCAATTGAAAAAGTGTTTTTCGGCCAGCTAGTATTGGGATGTTATGAAAGTGATGGTACCTGTCGGCGCAGTTAACTATGTCCATAAGAAGTGTAAGGTTGGCTTGTATTGTTGTCCTTGGTACGTTGAGGATAAGACAATAAACGAAAAACACCGATTTAAACGCAGGAGACATCTTGAAGGGCTTAAATGTGACTAGAAACTGAGGAATTACTGCGGAAGTGTGCTTTTAAAACATTTATATGAAAATATATTCGACTAAATATAGATTAGGTCACTAATGGGTGGGCGTTTCTCTGAACTGTATGGCCTTATGCTTGATTGATTACTGAATTCAGCCGTTTTATTGTTAATCGCTGACATAATGTTATCAAAATGCTCTCACTTAATCTATGAATGAATTTAAGGAGAATGTATTCAGCTTGGAGCAGATATTCTCTATATTCTATTGCCACAATGCTCCGCCACCGATTGTCGATAGTAAATAAATAATTACTACTATAGTCAAGGTCACTATTTAATTATCACGCTGAGGAAATTAGGCGGGTTTGGCAATATCTTGTGACGGCGTGCTGATGAATCGCCGGGCCCCTTCCGCTACGATTTGCTTAGCAAAAATTGTGGATACTACTGACTGTTCCAAAGTATACAATTTAAAGTTACTGATGTTTTCATTTGGCCTATATCTATATAAATAAAAATGGAATGCTGTTCGTTGGTCATGGCATCACTTGAGAACGGCTGGACCGATTTGGCTCATTTTTCTTTTAAGATGTTCTTTTAAGATGCTCCGAGTGAGGTTTTTACGGAAAGAAAAATTGGAAACGTTGCCAGGAAAATTGGAAAATTCGGGTAAAACTGAAAGTGTTTTTTTCCATAGGAAAAAATGTGTGTACCTATGTTGGCATGCTATGGACTCCAAAACCACTGAACTACCTACTACGCTGCTACGGCTTTCGTACTGAATTTCTACGTAGGACCATGATTAAATTATGATTTTAAAGTAAGAACTTTGATCGAATATATGAGATTTTTTAACTGTCTAGATTATTGTGGAAGAAACTGCTGACGTTCCTTATATTCAAAACCTCATAGTTTATACAATAGTCCGTGTGGAGTTAAGCAAAGAAGGGAGTTTTTCAAAATATTTTACACAAACAAAGAAATTTGCAGATATGTACAACATATACATATATGTACTTGTATGTTCTCCGCAGCCTCATACATTTTTTTTAAATATTGTAATATTCTTGCTGGGTTCGTAATAAGATTATTAGTTTGTTTTATAGTTCAGGAAACATCGGGCTTAACAAGGAGAAGGATTTGTTTTTTTATCTCATTGCAATTGTCCTACCTACTCATTCAAGAGATATGCGAAAAATATCAGAAAAAGGGTTGAATTTTATCTACGTCACTAATTGCTCAGCCCTAACTCAATAATGGCTTATCGGATTGGAAAACAAGAGAAGAGGTTAATTTAGTAAATTTCCCCCAGACTCATTTAAGATATTAAACATGGAGCTGAGTAATTTTCAAAACAATTATTCAAGTCCCCGTCACAATTTTCTTCCAGAGGAGACCACTGCCAGCAGTCATACAGCCGTGGGTATCGTAACAATAGTGTGTATGTGAGTATATGTGCGCGCTCTAACGTGATCATATGTTTCGCACTTCAATGTGCGGTCGTCTCTTTTCAGGCCACACATTCAAAAAACAAAATACAAATATTTGGCGCAAAAGCTCTTTAAAGTGCCAGGGCCTAGCTTCTTGCAACCACTCATGTTGTGTGCGTTATATTTTTCACACGAATGGAAGGGACCTACAGTTTTAATGCCGACTCCGAACGGCAATTTGAGAAGCTTTTTCGTGACAACAATACTCTCGGATGTTTGTCAGACGCTCGCGAGAGGTGGGACCGTGAACAAACTTTTTTGGTGTTTTCTGGGATTCGAACTTGGAACCTCATGCGTAGTGATCCGACACACTAACCACTTACACCACGGCGCCCACACATTCAGGTTGAACATTACTTAAGGGTTTTCCAATAGGGACGGGTCGATTTTGACAGTTCATGGCGGGCATCTTGTTTTATCTATTGTTAACTTTCCTATTTTTTTTTATTTTTCAGACAATAAAGACAAATCAGCGTGACAAGTTACAGCATCGAGCAAAATGTGCAAATGATAAAACTTTATTATCAAAATGCGCGCGTTGCACCCATTTTACGGTTTACATGGTCGTCTTTCCCAGTCTACTATTCAATAACTAGTGGCCAACACCCGTACGTCAACGAAACGCAAGATCTGTCGCGCAGGCAGCCATCTGTTTGCCGAAAATATCTAAAGGTAGCAGGTTGAACAAAATGTCCAGTGCCGCGGAGGGAGTAGTTCTCAATGCACCACTTATGCAAATGCTTGCAGATTTTTGCATCTCAGCTAGTTGAGTGAGGCCGACAGCCTTGTCAAGAGCAGGCCACCATACGATCACGCTTGATAACGGCCATGTACAGCAAATGATTGATTTGAGGTTTCATACCCCAGCTCCTACCTATAGCCTTTTTACAGGAGTAGAGAGCTACATTGGCTTTCCTGACGCGTTCTACAACAACAACATCAACCAACAAACCTCTCCAGCCAGCGCGGTTACGAGCCAGCTGCCTCCAGTTGCGCACGCCAAGCTGGTTGAGGTCCCCCTTTACTTGTTTGCACTACATACCGCGAGGTCGTCCTCTACTGCGCTATCCATCCGGAGTGGATTCGAAGACTTTCTTGGCGGGAACGTTGGGCTCCATCCGCTCTAAATGACCCAGCCATCTTAGTCGCTGTATGTGAACTCTTCTGGCTAAGTCGATGTCTTTGTACAGGCCGTATAGCTCGGCATTGTACCTTCTCCTCCACTCACCGTCTATGCAGACGGGACCAAAGACCCCTTGAAGAACTTTTCTCTCGAAATAACCAAGGGCATCCTCATCCGGTTTTGTCAAAGCCCATGACTCTGCGCCATACAGCAGGACTGGGATGATTAATGTCTTATAAAGAGTTACCTTAGTAGTTTGAGATAGGGCTTTGCTACTCAATTGCCTTCTTAGCCCATAGAAACAACGACTGGCAAGAGTAATTCTCCGTGTGATCTCCCTACTGATGTCATTTGCGCAGTTCACCATAGAGCCTAGATAGACAAAATCCTTTACTACCTCAAAATTATATCTGCCTATTGTGGCGTTCTGTCCAAGACGCCGATGTTAGGTGTCCTTTTTACTTTCCTTTGTCCTTTGACAGCATATATTTTGTTTTGCTTTCATTGATCGCTAGACCCATCTTTGCTTCCTCGATCTTAAAACTCGTAAATGCCTCATTGACGGCCCGCTGAGTTCTTCCGATTATGTCATGTCATCGGCATAAGCGAGTAGTTGTACAGACTTGTAAAAGATTGTACCTCCGGTGTGGCTTGTGAGTTTCGTACAATTCTCTCAAGTACGCGTTCTAGTAGATTGATATTTTAGACCAAGATATTTTGCGTTATCAATGAAGGTGAGACTGGTGCCATTTATCATAGTAGGGTCTGTGAGGGGAACTTTATATTTCCTCTTGAAGAGAACAAGTTCCGTTTTATGGGGTTTAACCCCTAGTCCACATTTGGAGGCCCATCTGGTGAGCCGAAGGAGAGCATATTGAAGGATTTCCCTGAGAGTGTCTGGGTGTTTCCCGGAGGCAGCAATAGCAATGTCATCAGCATAGGCGACCACTCTGCAGCCTGACGTATCCAGGTCCACCAGTAGCTCATTTACTACCAGGTTCTACAGAAGAGGGGACAAGACTCCACCTTGGGGTGTACCGCAGCGAGCAATTCTTCTGGCAGATACTCCGCCCAGCTGTGTGTCAATAATCCTGCATGTAAACAATTGATTGATCAACACTCCGAGCGAAGTATCTACTTTCACATTTGCAAGTGCGACTGTAATCGCCTTTGACATTGTTAAATGCTCCCTCAATGACAAGGAAAGCCACCATAGTGTGTTCTTCAATGCTCAACGATTTTTCAATGATGCGCACAAGCGAATGTAAGGTTGTCTCAACCGATTTGCCTTTGCAGTACGCATGTTGGGACGGCGAGAGAAAAGCTGGGCTAATACTTTGCCGAAGATGGATATCAATTAAACTTTCTAAAGTTTTAAGTAGAAAGGACGATAGACTGATAAGTCGGAGATATTTTGGTTCCAGGTGCGAGCTCTTTCCTGCCTTAGGTATGAAGATGACTTCAACCTCGGTCCATAGTTTGGGAATATATATCAAGTACTAAATCGTCCTTAATTTCCCTCAGCTTTAAAGTTACACTGCAAATTTTATAAATTAATGAAAACCATTAACTTAAGCAAAATATCTTTCTTTATGTTTTTGAGGTTTTTTATAAACCCTCATCAAAAAAAATAATGATACTCGTAGAACGAAACAAAATATTAAAATGTTTAACTTTTTGCTTGCGTTCCTTTAATTTTGTCCATTAGTGTATAATACCGATTTTTCTTACAATTATTTCTGTGAAATTCATTATTTTGTTTCTAATATTATAGTCAGCAAAAGTTTTCTCACAACTTTGTGAAGCAACGCGAGCACGGGTCTGCTAGTATGAAATATATACTATATATCGTCGATGAGGTAACCTATGCATGCGTTGTTTAAACTATTGGTGATATGTGAAAGCGATGTATGAAAAAAGTTGGTCTTCCTAAATGATTCTACAAAAAAGTCCGCGACAATCAGGGTTATCGTGAATAAATTTTCCCTCGGAATTTTTCCCCCGAACAAAAATTCGGTATTTTCAAAAAAGAGGAAATAATTCCGCGGAAAAGAAATAGGTATCATAAATGACAATTAAGGAGAATTTTCAACACAATTGCGGTATTTAATTTCTCCCCGGTGAATTTTTTCCCTATTTTCGAAGGTATCTAATTTTTTCGGGGGAAAAATTCGGAGGGAAAATTTATTCCCAATAACCCTGAATATATATCTATCTATAGGGTTAATCTACATTATGGAAAAATATCTCAAAAATTGACTGATTGAAAATTGAATTGTATGAAAATGCTCTCATGAATGAATCTGATTCAGGTAGAAAAACACAGACTCATGTAGGTATGTGCAATGTCTGAAATTTGTGACCTTTGTGGCGCACAAAAGTAGATAAAAGGACCTGCTGGATTCCCTTGTTCAAGCGGAAAAGTAATACCCAGAGAAATGGTTGCACTGCCGAAACGACTAAATCGCATTCTTCTGGGTGGATCATCCTTTGTCAAACACTTTTTTTAGAGAGTCCTAGGATGTTAAAGTCCACCTTTTAAATGACCTCCTTTGACGGCAAGCGTATAACATGGGCGGAAAAAGTAAGGCGAGCACGGAACAGCTAGTTTTAAATAAAATTATAGTGATTTGAGAAGAACTGAAATTACGTCGAAATGTTAACTTATTCAGACTGGATTAATGACATATTTTGTTATATTTGTGTCAATTAGAATCAAAAGCGATGTACTCCACTTTTTAAAGAAAATGAGTTAACAGCGAGTTTGAATTTATCTCGTTTAAAGTTTTCTTTGGCTGTAATTGAGAGTTTCCACTAATTCCAGAGATATTTTGATTTGAAATTTAGGGTTTGAATCAAAACAAATGTATTCCTAATTCCTTTTGGTATCAAAACTGCTCTATTCCAAGTTGAAATCAAAAAGACCCTATTCCAATGCTAAATAATTCTTTTTTATAAAATCAAAATGCATGTATTCCAAATTTTGACCGGAAATGGGAAAATCAGTTGTCAGACTTTGTTACATGGTTTTAGCTAGTTCGTTTCATTTCTTTGTTGAGTGCGGTTGTAATTTGTTGTTTAAAATAATATAGTACAATATATAAACACCGAACCAAATGTTCTTGCGGTGTATCCGCGCATCAAAACGCATCTACCATATTCCGAATGTTTAACATTCAAAACCTACTCTATTCCAGATACTGAATTTCATAACAACATACTCATTTCCTCAACCAACAAACCTCTCCAGCCAGCGCGTTTACGAACCAGCTGCCTCCAGTTGCGCACGCCAAGTTGGTTGAGGTCCCCCTCCACTTGTTTGCACTACATACCACGAGGTCGTCCTCTACCGCGTCGTCCATCCGGGGTAGATTCGAAGACTTTCTTAGCGGGAACGTTGGGCTCCATCCGCTCCAAATGACCCAGCCATCTTAGTCGCTGTATGTGAACTCTTCTGGGTTAGTCGATGTCTTTGTACAGGCCGTATAGTTCGGCATTGTACCTTCTCCTCCACTCACCGTCTATGCAGACGGGACCAAAGATCGCTCGAAGAACTTTTCTCTCGAAATAACCAAGGGCATCCTCATCCGGTTTTGTCAAAGCCCATGACTCTGCGCCATACAGCAGGACTGGGACGATTAGTGCCTTATAAATTAGTGCCTTAGTATTTCGAGATAGGGCTTTGCTACTCAATTGCCGTTTTAGCCCATAGAAACAACGATTGGCAAGAGTAATTCTTCGTGTGATCTCCCTACTGATGTCATTTGCGGAGTTCATCATAGAGCCTAGGTAGACAAAATCCTTTACTACCTCAAAATTATATTTGTCTATTGTGGCGTTCTGTCCAAGACGCCGATGTTGGGTGTCCTTTTTTTGTAGACAGCATATATTTTGTTTTGCTTTCATTGACCGCTTGACCCATCTTTGCTGCCTCGATCTCAATACTTGTGAATGCCCCATTGACTGCCCGCTGAGTTCTTCCGATTATGTCAATGTCATCGGCATAAGCGAGTAGTTGTACAGAGATTGTACCTCCGGTGTTGGCTTGTGAGTTTCGTACAATTCTTTCAAGTACTATGTTAAAGAGATCGCATGATAGCGCGTCACCTTGTCTAAGACCTTTCCTGACATCGAACGGTTCGGTGATGTTCTTACCGACTTTGATGGAGCAGCGAGAGCTCCCCATCGTCATTCTGCACAAACGGACGGGCTTGGCAGGGATGTCAAGACTAGACATGGCTCTGTGTACCTCGTCTCTATACACGCTATCATAGGCAACTTTGAAATCGATGAAGAGGTGGTGCGTATCGATTTTATATTCATGGCTTTTTTCTTAGATCTGCCGTAGTGTGATTATTTGGTCAATGGTGGACTTTCCCGGCCTGAAACCGCACTTATAAGGACCTATCAGGTTGTTGACGATCGGTATGTGACGATCGGCGTTCACATAATACAGAATGGCTCATTCTGCCTGACAGCGGAATATTGGTCATCATCGCCGTTTAACAGTCTACAAAAGTGTTCCTTCCATATCCTCAGCACCGATTGCGATACTACTACTATATTACCATTTTCATCCCTGCAGGCTTCTGTTCTGGCTTTGAAACCCTGACATGTTCTTTTTACCTTTTGGTACAATTTTCTAACATCATTCCTGCATAAAGTCTCTCAATCTCCACGATCGAGGGCTTCTCATGCTCCTTTCTCTTCTTTCTGAGAAGTCGATGTCCCTTTTTTCTCCTGCTCACGTAGAGCTCGTAAGCAGCTCTGGTCCTTCTATGCAGCGCTGCGCCGCTTTGTACGCCTCTTGTATAGCTGCAGGTGCTTGCCGGCATTCCTCATCAAACCAGGGGTTTCGTTGTGGTGGCCGAGAAAAACCCAGTACATCAGAGGCGGCATCTCTGATGCCTTGTTAGCAACACTGCAACTGGTCTTCCACATTTGCTGGTGGCGGCATAGGACTTACATTAAGATTAAGAGAAACTCGATCGACAAAGGTTCTGGCGGTCTCTTGCGATTGTAGCCGCCCGACGTCAAATTTCCTCACAGTATTTCGTTGATTTCGCTCCGTTCTGGATATCCGCATCCGTACCTTGGCTACAACTAGGTAGTGATCCGAGTCCACGTTGGCTCCTCGGAAATTCCGGACACCCAGAATACTGGAAGAGTGCCTTGCGTCGATCGCAATGTGATCGATTTGGTTGACAATTTTTCGATCAAAGGAGAGCCATGGTCCTTTGTGAATGTCGAGACGTGGGAACCGCGTACTAGCTACAACAAAGTTTCGCCCCGCCGCAAAATCGATTAGCCTGAGTCCGTTGCCGGATGTAATGTCGTGCAGGCTGTGCTTTCCGACAGCGCTACTAAAGACGTCCTCTCTTCCTAGCTTTGCGTTAAAATCACCTAGGATAATTTTAACGTCGTGGCTAGGGCATTGCTCATACGTCTTGTCCAAGAGCTGGTAGAAGTCATCCTTTGTCGCGTCGTCCTTCTCCTCGTGAGGGGCGTGAACGCATATTAGGCTAATGTTGGCAAATTTAGCCTTGATACGGATAGTCATAAGGCGCTCGTTCACATGCCGGAAACTCAAGACTTCTTGCCTAAGTCTGCCTCCAATAACAAATCCGCACCCGAATAGACGCCGTCCTTGTTGTCTGTAGTAATCGCCGTAGTAGATGTCGCAGTTTTTCATACCCCTTTTGCCCGGCCCATCCCATCGCACTTCTTGGATGGCGGTAATGTCTGCTTTGAGACACTCTAGGGCCTCCGCAAGTTGTTCGGCTGCCCGTGGTTTGTAGAGGGACCTATCATTCCAAGTACAGACTCGAAGATCGTTGTCCTTTTTACGTTTGCTTGGGTCGTCAACAGTAAAATCATCCGTATCCGAGGCTGTTGGTTGCTTCGCAACCGAAGATTTTTTACGTGGTAGGGAAGTTAACCCGACGGCACAACCCCCAACCTGGAGGACCAGATCCTTTTTTTGCAACCCATAGGACGAGGGACCGGATACACCGATGTCAGTAGCACACTTCGGGAATATGAGCGCTGCCATTGGCCCATTAAGGGTTCATCCGCCACCATCTCTTTTTTCAATACCCTGACGTAGTATTGAAAATCCTTACAGACCTCAGCTCCAAATATGTCGAAGTAGCTCCGGTAAGGTATCCGCTGGTCTATAGACGTCACCGTTGATTCCATCTAGAGAATTCATCCGCCGCACGTCCTCCTTCTGAGAAGCTCTTGCTAGACTTCTGAGACGCATATTTCAGCCGATCAGGTCAACAAGAGATGCCTCGTCCGGTTAAACATATGCACGCTGAAGTTCACCCAGATGTGCTTACGCAAGTCTGAGTGTTCAGCTACCCATATATCGTCAGACTCAGCATACGCTCATCTTTAGTTCACTATCAGATAGCTATCCAGCGGGCACCACCGGGATGCGATTTTGCCACGCCAACTGCATTAACAACTCTATTCCAAAATGCATTATTAAATATTACATAGGCGTTTTTTTGCTTTCAACGACAAACTGTGCGAATGAAAGTTCAAAAATCTATGTTTTAATATTAAAATTAACAAGTTCCCAATTTTGCTAAAGCAACGGCTCAAAAAACGTTTTTTTAATATCTCAGAAGTAGTGGAAGTGGAATAAGTTACTTTTGATTCTGATATCTAGACACATTTGTTTATTAAAATTTTGTGCATTCTGATTTGCTAAAATCGATTTCGTTTTAATACTCACATAATATTGGGTTGAAATGAAAGTATTGAGCCTTTTTGTCACTAGATGACATTAAAGTGAAAAATCTCTGGTAATATTGAACCGATCTGGAAACTTTTACCACCGCTTGAAAGCTTCCCTTATTCTGAGATGACTTATTATTAATAATGGTTAGAACGCTATTAATTCTTGGTTAAATGTCACCAGTCAAGAAAGATGCATGTATGCTGCACAACTCGTGATGGTAGGAGCACTAAAAGGCCACACGTAGACACTGATGGAAAAATTTATTAGGGCAGTTGCCTGTGGTGCAGAATTCAAAAACTGAAAAAATTCAAATTTTAACATGCATATCCCTGGAGGCTGGAATGGACGCAGCAACAGACCGATGATAGAGACGAAAACTTACCTGCTCTATACTAGTATATGACAATAAATCGTAAACTTTAACTGAACGGAACCAAGGCAAATGGAAGCTGATATCCTCGTCTGGTATCACAAGTTCTGACTTTACACGAACGAATGCTATTGCGTACATTAATTGGATTGCATAAATCTTGTAGTGCACCTACCTACAGGGGCGCTATCAGCTCAATGCACTAGCAGCTTAATTTTAATTTTACATTCGGAATTGCAGAAGCGGCGACGTTTTTTTTTTGGAAAATTTGCTTGTAATGAAGATTAAAGTGATGTGATGATTTAAGTTGAAGTTGTGGGAATACACTTCGTTGATTCGTTGGAGCGTGGGGTGGAATTGATATGGAATTGCTTAGTGGTAGTAACAGTGATGAATTTATACTAAGGCACACTTGGCACCGGCCTAAGGCATCACAAAAAGAGACAACTTCCTTTATTTTTTCTAGATAGAGCTATTTCGGCTATAAGACTTCTGATTAAAAATTATGCGTTTGCAGAGGACTTCCTCTTACTTTGTTTCTTCACCTTCCATCTATCCTTTGGAAGTGAATGCAACAAAAAGAGAAAAACTAGGGTACTGGTCACATTAAAAACCTAGGGCAAAAAAAGTTAAATCCGGCGGTGTACAGAGCTGATAAGAAACTTCACGCGGGAGAGTGCGTGCGAGATGTGCAACGTCGACATCATTCTAACGAGTTAGTTTAGTTTTTTCATATCCGGTTTGCGCAAATGTTCTGATACTCAGTCACCCTAGACTAACTTCTGAAGATACACCTCATGTACTGCACCGCAGCCACACCACAGCAGCACCGCAGCCACGCCGTAGCGGCACCGCAAATGCATCGCAGTCGCGCCCCAGCCTCACCGCAACGGCATCGCATCTGCACCGCAACTGCACCGCATCTGCACCGCAACTGCACCGCATCTGCACCACAACAGCACCGCAGCGGCCCTGCAACTGCACCACAGTGGCACCACAACTGCACCGCACTGCACCGTAGCCGCACCGCAACTGCACCGTAGCCGCACCGCAACTGCACCGCAACTGCACCGCAACTGCACCGCAACTGCACCGCAGCGGCACCATAATTGCCGTAATTACTGCATTAAAGATATCGTAACAGTTGTTTTTTTCTGCTTAGAGGAAATTCCCAGAGCTATGAAGTACGTGAATGTTTAAATGCTTTACAGGGTGTTCCAGAATCTTCTGTTAAAATTAGACTTTCTCACTACAGGGGATAAACACAATGTTTAATTTTAAAATATCCTAAGTTGATGATTGAAGTAATAAGAGGGTATCTAAAAGCTAGTCCGAGCAAAACAGTGGTGAAAAAAGTAAACGAACCATTTTTTAAATGTATTTTTAGGCGTATTAAAAGAGAATTTTTTTTATTTTATGGCGCATCAGATTGCATAATAAAATATTTCAGTGATTCATTTCAATTTAAACAGTGGAGAAAAAAGTAAACGGACAAGAAAAAATCTGATTTCTTGGAAACTTCCATCAACATCTTGGGTAATGTCTAATAAACTTATCATTTCTGGTGAGCATTGTGCTTTGAGATCTTTTTCGGTTCCGACATGCCTTAGCTCTTTCGGTCAGAACGGGACATACATGTTCATGAAGACCCAAATTATTGACCGGGACATCATATGTCCCACCTAAGAGAACGGTCGGGACAAATATGTCCCGGCCACTCCCACCACCCCTACGTATACGACTTCAATTTTGAAAGTCGTTTGAAAACGTTTAAACTAAATTTCAACGGCAACACTCTAGCATATAACGAATAATAAATTTCGCTATCAACCCTGAGAAGAATCAAGGGGGGTTGGTACTACGTATTCAAGAAGAGCGGTCGCTTTATTCTAGTGCCTATATTTCTATTATATTTTCCTGTATATCTATACTTCCTTTTAAATAAAGTTTTGTAAATAAACTCGGACATCTTTACAACGTCAGAAGTGGGATACTTCCCAATATACAAGCGCCTAATTACGAAGAAGCCAAGCAGACAACGAAAACACAGCGAAATACATTTTTTTGCAAGCCCAACCAAAGGAAAAACGAACGCAGCAACGAATTGCAACGGAACAGACAACCGATACAGTACAACGAGTACAGCGATCAACGAGTCTCGAAGGAAACGCTTACTTACTTACTTACTTACTTACTTACTTACTTAGATGGCGCTACGGTCCGGGGTGGAACTGGGCCTCAACCAACAAACCTCTCCAGCCAGCGCGGTTACGAGCCAGCTGCCTCCAGTTGCGCACGCCAAGTTGGTTGAGGTCCCTTCACTTGTTTGCGCTACCTACCGCGAGGTCGTCCTCTACTGCGTCGTCCATCCGGGGTTGATTCGAAGACTTTGTTTGCGGGAACGTTGGGCTCCATCCGCTTTAAATGACCCAGCCATCTTAGTAGCTGTATGTGAACTCTTCTGGCTAAGTCGATGTCCTTGTACAGGCCGTATAGCTCGGCATTGTACCTTCTCCTCCACTCACCGTCTATGCAGACGGGACCAAAGATCGCTCGAAGAACTTTTTTCTCGAAATAACCAAGGGTATCCTCATCCGGTTTTGTCAAAGCCCATGCCTCTGCGCCATACAGCAGGACTGGGATGATTAGTGTCTTATAAAGAGTTACCTTAGTAGTTCGAGATAGGGCTTTGCTACTCAATTGCCGTTTTAGCCCATAGAAACAACGATTGGCAAGAGTAATTCTTCGTGTGATCTCCCTACTGATGTCATTTGCGGAGTTCACCATAGAGCCTAGGTAGACAAAATCCTTTACTACCTCAAAATTATATTCGTCTATTGTGGCGTTCTGTCCAAGACGCCAATGTTGGGTGTCCTTTTTTGTAGACAGCATATATTTTGTTTTGCTTTCATTGACCGCTAGACCCATCTTTGCTGCCTCGATCTCAATACTCGTAAATGCCCCATTGACGGCCCCCTGAGTTCTTCCGATTATGTCAATGTCATCGGCATAAGCGAGTAGTTGTACAGAGATTGTACCTCCGGTGTTGGCTTGTGAGTTTCGTACAATTCTCTCAAGTACTATATTAAAGAGATCGCATGATAGCGCGTCACCTTGTCTAAGACCTTTCCTGACATCGAACGGTTCGGTGATGTTCTTACCGACTTTGATGGAGCAGCGAGAGCTCCCCATCGTCATTCTGCACAAACGGACGGGCTTGGCAGGGATGTCAAGACTAGACATGGCTCTGTGTACCTCGTCTCTATACACGCTATCATAGGCAACTTTGAAATCGATGAAGAGGTGGTGCGTATCGATTTTATATTCATGGCTTTTTTCTTAGATCTGCCGTAGTGTGAATATTTGGTCAATGGTGGACTTTCCCGGCCTGAAACCGCACTGATAAGGACCTATCAGGTTGTTGACGATCGGTTTTAGGCGTTCACATAATACGGCAGACAGGATCTTATATGCGATGTTGAGGATACTTATACCTCTGTAATTGGCGCAGTTCAGAGGGTCTCCTTTTTTCAGGATCAGGCAAACGATGCTGAGGTTTCATTCATCGGGCATACTTTCGTCCGACCAGATTTTACAGATGAGCTGGTGCATGCTCCTTACCAACTCATCTCCTCCTGACAGATGAGCTGGTAAAAAAAATTCAGCGGCAAGGACATCGGCTCCAGCAGCTTTGCTGGATTTGAGTTTAGATATCACTATCCTCACTTCATTCTGATCGGGTTGACGGGAATCTTGACTGTCATCGTCACTGTTGAATGGCTCATTCTGCCTGACAGCGCAATATTGGTCATCATCGACCTTTTAACAGTCTACAGAAGTGTTCCTTCCATATCCTCAGCACCGACTGCGATTCTACTGCTATGTTGCCATTTTCGTCCCTGCAGGCTTCTATTCTGGCTTTGAAACCCTGGCATGTTCTTTTTACCCTTTGGTAAAATTTTCGAACATTATTCCTGCAATAAAGTCCCTCAATCTCCTCGATCGAGCGCTTCTCATGCTCTTTTTTCTTCTTTCTGAGAAGTCGATGTCCCTTTTTTCTCCTGCTCACGTAGAGCTCGTAAGCAGCTCTGGTAATTCTATGCAGCGCAGCTTTGTATGCCTCTTGTTTAGCTGCATGTGCTTGCCGGTATTCCTCATCAAACCAGGCGTTTCGTTGTGCTGGCCGAGAGAAACCCAGTCATCAGAGGCGCCATCTCTGATGGCTTGTTGGCAACGCTGCCACTGGTCTTCCGCATTTGTTGCTGGCGGCATAGGACTTCAATTGAGATTAGAAGAAACACGATTGGCAAAGGTTCTGGCGGTCTCTTGCGATTGTAGCCGCCCGACGTCAAATTTTCTCACAGTATTTCGTTGATTTCGCTCCATTCTGGATATCCGCATCCGTACCTTGGCTACAACTAGGTAGTGATCCGAGTTCACGTTGGCTCCTCGGAAAGTCCGGACACCCAGAATACTGGAAGAGTGCCTTGCGTCAATCGCAATGTGATCGATTTGGTTGACAGTTTCTCGATCAAAGGAGAGCCATGTTCCTTTGTGAATGTCGAGACGTGGGAACCGCGTACTAGCTACGGCAAAGTTTCATCTCGCCGCAAAATCGATTAGCCTGAGTCCGTTGTCGGATGTGATGTCGTGCAGGCTGTGCTTTTCGACAACGCTACTAAAGACGTCCTCTCTTCCTAGCTTTGCGTTAAAATCACCTAGGATAATTTTAACGTCGTGGCTAGGGCATTGCTCATACGTCTTGTCCAAGAGCTGGTAGAAGTCATCCTTTGATGCGTCGTCCTTCTTCTCGTGCGGGGCGTGAACGCATATTAGACTAATGTTGGCAAATTTAGCCTTGATACGGATAGTCATAAGGCGCTCGTTCACATGCCGGAAACTCAAGACTTCTCGCCTAAGTCTGCCTCCAATGACAAATCCGCACCCGAATAGACGCTGTCCTTTTTGTCTGTAGCAATCGCCATAGTAGATGTCGCAGTTTTTCATATTCCTTTTGCCCGGCCCATCCCATCGCACTTCTTGGATGGCGGTAATGTCTGCTCGAAGGAAACGCTGCAGCGAACACGAATGAACGTGCACGAACTATCAGGGTGGAATAACGTCATCATGATAAAATTACACGTACTCAAAGTAGAGCAGTCAAATATGCTTTTGCGCGTTCGAAACCTACCACTGAGCGGCAATACAGCAAAGAAAATTGCAACGCTGACGGAAGCATACGGCTCAGACGAAGTAGATGCTAAAGAAATTTTGGTCAACGAAACGACGGTGGCGGAGCCCTGGCAAAGGCAGATGGAAGAACTACGAGACATCGTGGCAAACCTGGCAAAGGCAGGTGACATGGCACTGAATGTAAACCGGATAGGACCAACTACGGCAGCACAGCAGGGGAACACCGGTTCCAAGAATATGCAGCAGGCTCAGCAAATAACGGCGACTCCTACGACTTCACTGGAGACAGAAACAATTGACTGTTTTCAACAACTACAAGAAGCTTCAACATCGTCTGCAGTGCAATTACGTTTCCCGAACTGGTCTCAAGACAATCGGAGTCCTTCCCAAATTCGATCCACTTAAACGAACACTCTCATCGGAACAATTCATTCATAAAGTGGAGCAATTGCAACGTTTATATGGGTCCAGTGAGGAGATGATTTTGCTCGCAGTCCAGCACAAGCTAAAAGGAATCGCTAAGGATTGGTTAGATGCACAGCCTGTATTTCAAACATGGTCGGAATTTGTAGTGGCATTCCTAAAGGTTTTCCCTTGCATGGTAAATACAGCTAATGTTCACCGAGAGCTGATGAAGCGCAGACGAAAGCCAAACGAATCGTTAATTGAATACTACTACGGCATGCTCACTATTGGACGACGAGGTAAGTTGGATGATCTTTCAATAAACTCATATATAATTAATGGATTATAATCTTACACGAACCCTCCTTGCTTTTAACGTCCAAACGTGCAACGAGCTCCTCAGTTCACTGGACAGCTTATCGTCAATGCTGATGACATCATCACGGGCTACAGAGATGGGGCAAACAGAAGTAGCAGAGCGCACATCCGACCGGACAATCAATGAGCGAAGGAACGTGAAGTACTATAACTGCAATGAAGTAGGTCATATTGTTGTGAAGTGTCCACAACCCCAACGAAAGGTACGCTGTATCAATTGTTCTAAGGTAGGTCATGAGCTAAAAGATTGTAGGGCGAAGAAATCAACGGTGGCCAAAGTTGAACAGAGCATAAAGGAAGATGATTTGGTTCCACCGGTAATGAAGAAAATCACTCTAGCCGGACAAAAGTATTCTGCGTTCGTCGATACAGGTAGGGATTACTCTCTGACAAGCGAATCGTCTACTCCGAAAGATGTTCCACGGAAGAAAGCGGTCAAACATTTGAAGGGTTTCGGAGGATCAGTCATGGAGTCATTAGAAATGATCGAAACGGTTATACAAATCGATTTACGCGAGATGAAGGTGGCAATTCAAATTGTACCAGATGAACTTTTACCTCAAGGAATACTTTTGGGTCGTGATGTGTTGTGCCGAACGAATCAAAGAGTTATCCTCGTAGCAGGAGTGTTACAGGTGCAATCAGAATCTAAGGAGTCATTTAACATCGGTAAAGAACTCAACCTAGTCCAACGCACAACTGTTCAGGATCTTCTTGCCAGCTACGACGATTGCTTTGCTAAAGACATTTCCCGCCTAGGACGCTGCAAGAACACGTCAATGGAGATCTTAGTGACAATCGATAGTCCAATAATAGACAAACGTTATCAAGTGCCTTTTGCAAAAAGAGAGAAATTATTTGCTATCGTAGACAATCTGCTTAAACATGATATAATTCATCCCAGCATTTCACCTCACGCTGCTTTGATTGTACTGGTAGCCAAAGCCAATGGAGAAAGACGAATGTGCGTCGACTATCGTGCACTTAATACGGTCACGATAAAGAAACAGTTTCCAATGCCAATCCTTGCAGCAGTTGTCGCCATTAGCGGGCACAGATATTTCACCACGTTGGATATGACAGCAGGATACTACCAAATTCCACTGAAAGATGTGTGCAAGAAGCTTACTGCGTTCCTAACACCAGACGGGTTGTACGAGCATAATGTGATGCCTTTTGGTTTAGTTAATGCTCCAATGCATTTTCAGGAGATGATTACGCAAATAATCAAGGGATTAGAATATCGATAGAGCATTGTGAGCTACGTTGATGAGGTTATCATTGCCACCGAGACGACCGAAAAGGGAATAATTGTACTGAAAGAGTTTCTAAATGCGCTGAAGCAGGCTGCATTGGCATTATTACCATCGAAGTGTGCTTTTATGTCAACGATTGTAAACTTTCTGGGACACGTAATAAGTTCAGCAGGCATACGGCCAGGTGAGAATAAAACGCGAGGCATCGAGGAGTTTCCGCAGCCGATTAACACAACCGAAGTCAGGCAATTTCTAGGAGTCACAGGATTCTTTAGGAAGTTTGTCGAAGGCTACAGTCGTATTGCACAACCGCTTACCAAACTATTGAAAAAGGATACAAAGTTTCATTGGGAATGCGAGCAGGAGGAAGCCTTTAACAATCTAAAAGCAGCCATCACCCGTGAACCCGTTCTGGCTTAGTTCGACGGAGGAAAAGACCACGAAATACATACCGACGCTAGCTCCGTAGAGTTGTCAGGAGTCTTACTGCAACGTGAATCAGATGATATGAAACCATTTTTCAATTTTAGCAGACAATGCAGTGATGCAGAGAGCAGATACGACAGTCATGAGTTAGAAATTTTGGCCATCGTGGAGACACTGGAAAGGTTTCGGATCTACTTATTAGGCACACGGTTCCGTGTTATTACCGATTGCAACGCTATTGCAACTACGAAAGCCACATCGCCATTACCGGCACGTATAGCGCTATGGTGGCTGAAACTTCAAGAGTTCGATTTTGAATGTATCCATCGACCAGGTGTAAAAATGTAGCACGTAGATGAGATGAGCCGAGCTCCAGTGTTGCCGCCCACGGAAATGCTACCAGTAGCTAAGAGCATCCTCGGAGTATCTTCTATAGATGATGATTGGATATTTACCATGCAGATGCATGATGACAGACTTAAGGATATCGTACGATCTCTTAATCAAGAGAATGTAAAAGATCACAACTTAATACAGCAGTTGGAGACGGAGTATATTATTCTCTCAGGACGCCTGCACAGGAAGGTTGACGGCCAAAAGAAGTTGGTGATACCACAACTGGTTAGATGGAGGATTACAAAGGCATGCCACGATGACGCCGGTCACTTTGGCTTGGAGAAGACCATTGACCGAATAAGGAAGGATTTTTGGTTTCCAAGAATGAGACGTTATGTAAAGTCATACATCGCAGCGTGTCCCGATTGTTGCTTGAATAAAGTCAAGGGAGGTAGATCTGAGAGTCAACTGCACGTGATGGAGGTGTTACCAATTCCGTTCAGATGTATCAACATGGACCATTTAGGACCCTTCCTGAGAAGTAAGCGTGGTAACATTCATACAATAGTTTTGGTTTGTTCTTTCAGCAAGTACAACATTCTAAACGCGGTGAGGAACACAAAAAAGGCACCCGTGGTTTCTATGCTGCAGGAGGTGATGTCACTATTTAGCCAGCCGTTGCGGATTACCTCCGATAGAGGCACAACGTTTACCTCAAAGGAATTCATCAGTTTCATCACAGAGTACGGAATACAACACATTAAAACAGCCGTAAGAACGCCTAAGGCAAATGGGCAAGCGGAGAGGGTGAACAAAATCGTGCTAGGCTCACTCACACGTTCAACGCCAGATAATAAGGAATGGGACCTGATAATATCGAATCTACATTCATTCATTCATTCATTTTCAATGGCCCGCTAATCCTTCATGAGGGTCGCGGGGGTAGGATGCTCAGGTGGACTCTCCATCCTTCTCGATCCTCCGCCATTGATTCCAATTCATCATGAGGAATCCCTAAGCGGCTCCAGGAGAGATGTCAGACTTGATCCGACCATCTATTTCTAGGCCTTCCGTGAAGTCGCCTACCTGATGGCACGGCAACCATGGCGCGTCTTGGAAGCCGGTCTGGGGGCATACGCATTACGTGACCAAACCATCGAAGCATAGATCGTTCCGTTCGGAGAAGTAGCTGCTCAACGTTGAGCGCCTCGCGTATTCTGGTGTTGCGCACTCGATCCCTAGGAGTTACTCCAACAACACCGCGAAGGAACCTCATTTCGGCAGCTTGTATCCGCGATCTTATTCTTTCGGTCACTACCCAAATTTCATGACCATAGGTGAGAGTTGGAACATACACAGAGTTATAAACCGATAGCTTAGCCTGAACACTAAGTTCGGCCTTCCTTATAACAGATTGGCCAAGCTCTCTCAAAATTGATCCAGCCTGACCAATTCTACAGGATAACTCGGCATTGCTCCTCCCATCGCTCGTGAATAAAACCCCGAGGTACTTAAACTTCTCCACCCAATGACCCAAGGATGACCAAATCATCCGCAAAGAGCAGATGACTAATCCTTAGGTCTCCCACTTTGAAACATTCCCCGCCACGGCTGCGCTGTAACATCCAATCCATATATACAATGAAGAGGAGAGGTGACAAAACGCACCCCTGAGTGAATTTAACTTTCCCACTCTCAACTTTATATTTCCAAATAAAACACTTTAAGTTATTTTTTCATTTAACGTTCTTTATTCGTTGAACTCCAGAAAATGAACTCCTTCACTATTCCAATTCTTACTATAACACCCAACATTAACATTACAGTACATTTTACGTACAACAAACGTAAAAGAGAAACATAGAAAATAACAGCTCATCAACATGCGTGTGATCAACCAACTCTCTTCAGCTTTATACAGTTGTAACAGTTGATAGACGAAAACATGTTTATTTATGGTGTGATGCTTGAAATCTTACTGTATGCTGATAACATAAGTAACGTTTGAGATTGTGGTTGCACTTCTACTTTACTCATAGTAAAGTAGATAATGTAATTCCTGGCGGAGTCCAACGCCCACAGTGAAAGGTATTGATTTAACACCGTTTATCCGAACACAGCTTCTACAGTTTGTATATAAAGACTGAATCGCCCTTAACAGGGAACCATCAATCCCATACTCCTGCAGAACACCCCAGAGTTTGCCTCGAGGAACCCTATCATACGCTTTTTCCAAATCTACAAAACAAGTGTAGACAGGTCTCGCATACTCCCAGGCCTTCTCAAGAACCATTCTGAGAGTGAACAACTGGTCGGTTGTGCTTCTACCGGGATGAAAACCGCACTGCTCATCCCCCAAACTGTAACTGGAACGCTTTTCTAGCACCTTAGCGAAGACTTTTCCAGGGAGACTTAAAAGAGATATACCCCTATAGTTGGCGCAATCTCTTTTGTCCCCTTTTTTAAAAAGAGGAACTATCACCCCCATTTGCCAATCACCAGTTGTTTCACCGCATTCCCAGGCCACTTTAATGACACGCGAGAGCCATTGAACTCCCTCTTTACCTAAAGCCTTGAGCATTTCTGGCCGAATTTCATCCATACCAGCAGATTTGCCAACTTTTAGCACGTTGATCGCCAAAGTTACTTCCTCTACCGTAGGACTACTTTCCGCCCAACTCTCGACCATAGGTCTGTCATCTTCGGTGCCCTGTTCGGGATTGAGCAATTCTGAAAAGTTCTCGCTCCATCTGCGTAAGATGTCCTCCTCATTGGACAGAAGTGTACCGTCTTTGGATTTGACTCCTTCAACGATATTCAACTTTTTTCCTCTGAGTCGGCGGACGGTCTGCCAGAACATCTTATTTGCAGATCTGTGGTCACGTTCCAATTTCTCGCCAAACTCCTTCCAAGACTGTTCTTTCGCTGTTTTCACAGCTAATTTGCAAGTTCTTCGCGCCTCAGTGTACCTATTTCGAGAATCGGGGTTCCTCAAGTGAATCCACACCTTAAAGGCTCTCTTCTTTTCTCTGATGGCTTCTTGAACTCCAGGCGTTTTAAACCAAGCAGTTCTTTTCTCACCACCAGCCACCACACCAAGCCGCTTCACTCCACAAACATCTCCCGCAGAGGCAATAACCGCTGTTGAAAACAGTTGCCATTCTTCCTCTACATTTGATGGAACAGTTGGAATTCGTTCAAACCTCTCAGATATTTGCCGCGCAAATGTCTCCCGTATCTCATCGTCCTGTAACCTCTCCCATCGTATGCGTGTAACCATCCTTGGTTTACGCTTTGGTAGGGGAGGCACTCTCTCGCTAAGATACAATTTGCACAGCACTAAGTGATGATCAGTTGACAGTTCGGCCCCTCTCAATACGCGAACATCACAAACCATTCTCTTCAGACACGATGGTACCACAAAGAAATCGATCAGCGACTTCTGCTGAAGACTCTGACGGTACCACGTGTATTTGTGAATGTCTTTGTGCGGAAAGATAGTGTTCATGATGGATAAGCCATTTTCACAACAAAAATCCAACAACCTTTCTCCGTTCGCGTTTTGATCAGGATCACCGTTCCTCCCAATCACACTCCCCCATGTCATAACATCTACACCCACATGAGCATTGAAGTCACCCATCAGGACAAAAGAATCCATATCTGCAACCTTTTCAAGGACAACATTAACTTCATCTAAGAAAGCTGCGCACTCTGACTGAAGGTTCGGTGCATACACCTGCACCAATGCCAGAGTTGATCTTTCAAGCTTAAGCTTTAAGATCGCAACTCTCCCTCCTAATGGTATCCACTCCAATACTCTGTCTGTCAACCTGGGACTTGTGAGTATTCCCATTCCCGCCCGAGCAGACATTGAGGGTGCGACTCCTGACAGGAAGAGCTTCCACCCACCCGAAAGGTCCACAGTTTTAGAACCTCTCTGCTTTGTTGAAGAGACGCCAACTATATCTAGTCGACTTTTAACAGCCTCCCCAACAAGCTCAAGATCCTTCCCTGTGAGCGATGAGATGTTCCATGTGCCTATCCTAAGTCGATGCCGTTGTCGAATCTCAGAGATTCCATCTGTGCCCCTATCGGTGCACAGCGCGCTCACCCCTTGACCACCGTAATGGTTCGCGAGACCATTAACAGGAAGCTCGTAGCCATTTCGGGTTTGACCCGGCCGGCTGCCGAGCGGGACAGGCCGACCACCAGACGCTCGCATACTGACACCCTTCAGGCCTGGCTCCAAAGGATGCACTGGCTTACCAGACTTGGCAATATCCGATGCCGGTCGTCTTCTTCTTGTCATCATGGGGTGTGCGCTTTGTTAGCCGTGACTGGATTGTATGGATGGGAATAACTATTTAAGTTACCCCATCCGCACATCCCAGTCACGTGGAGGTCAGCTGCCAGGGAGGCTGAAATAATCAATATGCAATAATATTGCAATAAAAATAATGCATTATAATATTCATAATGTATGTACCTGAACTCTCGTTTTCATCATAAATATCAGGAGGTTGGATTAGAACGTCTTTCACTAAAGCAGGTAATTGATCACCGTCGAACCAAAGAAACTCATATACACCATTAGATTCCAACCATCCATTTTCAGTTGGGGATAAATTAGTTGAATTTTTTAAATTTGCATTTCTCCAAATATTTGAAATAAAATGAGCTCGTAAGAAATGTTGACGCAGCTCTTATTTACACGGTGGCAAATTTCCAGCGTCAACATTTTTAAATTTTTTATGGAAATCGTCATTCATGTTCATTGCATTGTATGTTCTTGTAAGTATCTCATATCTGGATTTATTGACGTAATTTATATAACGGATATTATACCAACGACATACAAACTCCTCTAAGACTTCAAAAACATTTTCCCTTGAGCCTTGTACATGTACACCCAAAGTACCAAGATCAGTAAATGCTTTTTGATAATTGTGGGACTCATTCAATTGCTTAAAAGGTCTTCGTTTTCCTTTTCTGTAAAATGTAGCATTATAATCGCAACCAGTTGCTGCATGAAATCCTGGTAAAGAATTACACAAAGACTCTCCTAGAGCATTAAACAATTTGGATAAATCTACAAATCGTCGTGAATTTACAACGCCAACCTCCATCCAAATGTTCAGATAGCTCTTTAAATGTTCCATGTTACCTAACATAATCAGAATAACATCTGTATCTGAGAATTTTATTAAAACATTTGCATCTTGATCGATGTTGCAAACATGGTAGACGATTTTGGTGTCACTTACTTTTGTCCTGTATCCCCTTGTGGGTCCTAGGGCCTCTACTACGCCTACGCGCCATCGTGTACGGTTTCTGGCAATGTGTCTGAGTTCTCCCCAACTTTTCCCTAACTGCCGTGCCTCCTTCTCGACTGTTCTGCGCCATGTTCTCCTCGGACCGCCAGGTCTTCTGCCATCCTGAGTTAGAGGGTTCCATTGCATAGCATGGTTCGCTATGGAGCTGTCACCCTTTCGGAACGTGTGACCAATCCACTGCCACTTCCGCCGTTGGATAGTTGTGCCTATTGGTTCCTGACCCGTTCTCTCGTAAAGGTGTTCGTTAGAGATACGATTGGGCCAGAAAATCCTTAAGATATTGCGCAGACACCTATTAACGAACGTTTGCAGCTTTCTGGTGATAGTAGTGGTCACTCTCCACGTGCTGCAACCATATAGCAGCACGGATTCAACGTTGGAGCGGAACAGTCTTATTTTGGTGCTCAAACTGATTGCATTGTTTCGCCATATTTTGGACAACATCCCGAACGCGGACTTTGCTTTGGCGATCCTGTTGGCTATATCCAGTTCGGTTCCACCATCGGTCGAGACAATACTCCTAAGATACTGGAAATCCTCTACTCTCTCTACCGGTTGTCCAGCAATGCATATTTGAGCCGATAAGTTTGTTCCAAGGCTGATAATTTTAGTTTTTGCCGTATTAATTTTCAGCCCGACGACGCCTGCCTCCCTATCTACATGTGCTGTCATTTGGAGGAGGTCCATAATTCTGTGAGAGAGTAAGCATACATCGTCAGCGTAGTCAAGATGTTTCAGTTGAGATGTAAGAGTCCATCGAATTCCTCCGTTTCCCGTCGACAAAGCTGCATGAAGCACATCGCTAATCACCAATAGGAATAATATTGGTGAAAGGATACAGCCTTGTCTTACCCCACTTTGGATCTCAAATTCCTCAGACAACCTTCTCCTGTGCAGAACGTGACATTTGGAGCCTTCATATGTAGCTTTGATAATAACAATTAGTTTATCGGGGATGCCTCTCCTGCGTAAGGCACGCCAAATAAACTCCCTGTTGACACTATCGAACGCCTTCTCAAAATCGATGAACAGCAGGTGCAGTGGCGATCGATATTCAACACACTGTTCGATGATAATCCGCAGTGTGTTGATGTGGTCGGCACAGGAGGATCCAGAGCGGAAACCTGCTTGTTCGGCATCGAGTGTGTCTTCGAGATGTTGTTTGATTCGCTCAAGGATGATTTTAGCTATTATCTTAGCTGCAGCAGGAAGTACGCAGATACCCCTCCAGTTTCCGCACTCCATTAAATTTCCTTTCTTAGGAAGCTTGACGATCATTCCCTTTTTCCACTCGTTAGGAAAGCTCTCAGCTTCCCAAACTCTATCTATAAGTGGAAGCAGAAGCTCAGCCGATGTTGTTGGCGTTGCTCGTAAGAGCTCTGCTGGAATACCGTCAAGTCCTACCGCCTTGTTGGTTTTGAGTGCCTTGATCGCGGTAATGATCTCATCTTTACTGGGAGTCGTGGTGCGTATTCGGGTACTTCTCACCTCGGGCATCTCAGTCTGATTTGGGAGCATATCGCTAGCGAATACACGGTTCAAAACCGTAGCAAAATGCTCTTTCCATCTCTTGAGCTGGTCCTCATCCGAAATGAGCAAGGAGCCGTTTAGGCTTTTCACTGGGTGTTGGCTGGAGCTGCGACCACCTGTCAGCTCCTTCGTGATTCTGTAGACGGTCCTGCTGTCGCACCTCCGCGCAGCTTCTTCTGCTTCTGTAGCCAGCGCGTTGATGTAGTTGCGCTTGTCACGTCGTACGCTACGCTGAACTTCTTTCATCTTCATGCGATATAAGGACTCTAGCTCGCTTCTCCCTGCTGCTGGGGTAGCTGCAACGCGAGTTTTTAGCTGTTTTCGTTCGTCAATCCGTCTCCAGGTATCCTCGGAAAGCCACGCCCTATGTCTTCCCTGCGATCGACCGACAATTCTTTTAGCACCAGATGTAAAAACATTTTTCACAGCACACTAATGGTCTTGGATGGTTGCGGGCATTGAGCTGCTGATTGCTTCCACACCTTGCGAAAAGTGCTCCCTTAATTGTTGGCGCACTGAGGGATCACTAAGTCTATCGATGTTGAACCTGGGCATTCTTGTGTTGTCGTGGGATCTTCGAACTGCAGCAGTGCGTAGTTGGAGAGTAGCTATCATAAGATGGTGATCACGTACTATTCCCACATCTGCCCCTCACCTGTTTCGGACGTCCAGGAGACTACTTCTAAAGCGGCGGCTGATAGCAAAATGGTCAATTTGGTAGGAGGTTGCTTGCCTGTCATTGGAAACCCAGCTGACTTTGTGGCAGGTCTTGTGCTCAAACATGGTGCCACCTATCACAAGGCGGTTGGCATTGCAGAAATCCACAAACCTTTCGCCGTTGTCATTGCGGTTGCCTAGTCCATGCTTCTCGATTACATGTTTGAGCCCTTCGTTGTCTCTGCCTACCTTGGCATTCAAATCCCCCATCACTATGACAATGTCTCCATTTGGTGTTGTGTTGAAGTCGGCGCTTAAGATATTGCAGAAGCTCTCCTTTTCGTCATCCGACGAACTATTCGTTGGGGCGTAACACTGTATGATGGTGACGCGTCGTACTCTGGACCGGAATCTGGCCGTCAAAATCCTATCACCATGAGGCTGCCAGGAAATTAGGCCCTTGCGTGCTGTTGTTGTTAGCAGTAGTTCGACTCAATATTCCCGCGGACTTCCAGATGGTCTTCCAGAATAGAGTAATACAGTGTTACGCGTTGGAGACTGGTACTCGCCCGCTTCTAACCATCTTACTTCATCTTACCGTCTTTATATTCCAGAAACCTATTTTTGTCCGGGTACAATAGCCAAAAGTCGTCAACATGTGATCATTCCTTATCCGAGACATAGTGTCGGTTTCTGTAGCGAGACATTTTCGGTAACGCAGGTTGCTGGCCCACGTTACCTAGCCTAGAATCAAGGCCCTAGACAACCCGCACTTACAATTTTGGCCTATACGTATAAGGGTTTGTACGTATAGTTGCCCGGGGACCACAACTAGGAGGTAAAGTAAGCACTTCATCACGAACTTGATTGTTGCGCTACTGGCCCAAGCCAAGTTTTGGGCAGTCAGTAGTTTCCCGATCAATCGCAATGCAGGTCACCCAAATCCATCTAAATGGAACATAGATGAAGGGACAGGCATCAAAAGATACGATAAGACTTTTGCGATATCTATATATTGTACCAGGGTATTGCTATAGGGTTTGGTGCTGCTCGTCCTGTTGCAATGTTATATAAGAAATCGTTACTCAGTTCTGGTGCAAAAGGATTTATATTTTGTTTAATGTAATGCATAAAATTCTGAAGCTGCACGCAACTTTTTTTCCATTCTACTTCTTTCCAAGTCTGCGGTAATATCTTGAGCTTTATGCAATCCACATTCCTTAAATACGTGTGATAATATCGTTAATCTTATGCTGTGACTTTTAGACCAGCGTTGACGAGCAGATATCGAATTGGTGAAATGTATAAGTCCTCTCAATCTTTTTGCAGCATCTGCATTTATTGTCTGTTCCAACGTCAAATCTATTGGCTGTCTAGAGAATGCTTTTTCGGTTCTTTTCACAATGAAGGACACTTTCTCAAAAAGTTCTCTTAGTCCTGGGTGAGGTTCGTCGATTTTTAATAAATTATCGTGGTACTTGACCACCCACCGTGCGTAGTTGGGTTGGTTGAATATAAAAAATAAATTTGCGATTTTGGGCAATATGTATTTAAATAATTCGAAATCTGCAGTACGAATGCTTCGTGTCAAAATTAAATAATAATTAACATGATCTACATAAATCATGTAGAACTGCGGTGTTTTGCCAAATTGTCCATTAATCGTTGCTTCTTGATATGCATTATATTTTCTAAACAATTGTATAAGGTAAGGATGGTCAATAGTGGGACTTGATGTCTGTGTAGATTGAAAGTCATTAAGATAACTGATTATATCATCGCAATTTCTATTTGTTCTTTCTTCATAAAACTTTCAAAACGTAAGATTTGAAAGCCCAAAGTCATTAAAGGATGCAGTCTCTTGCACGTGTTAAAATGCTTTCCAGCTATAAATCCAGCTACTGAACCATTTGCTAAAAGTTCACTATCCACCATTACATAAGCCAATCCAGAATCATATATAAACTTTCCGATGGCTTTGAAATAAGCCATCATGATGTGGAAGCTACCTAGATGAATAAAAAGGCCATTGAATCTTGGCTTTTTCAGTTGCTTGAATTTGAATAGCGGCTACTGACTCTTTTTAAAATATCTTCTGTTCTACTGGATATATGAACATTTTGTGTATATACTATTTTATTTAGAATTTAATTTTCTATAAAACGCACTTAGTAAGTTTTCAAATGGTTCAATAGTTTCGATGAAAATCGGCTATTAGATACATTTCTCGCACGTGGTTTTAGTAGCGACATTCAAATTTCGCTTGCGTCTGGCAGGATGTTAGACCCGGGATTTTCGTCTGGCAGTTGCGAATAATTACTCACGGTGATCTCAATTAACGATTAGAAAAAAAAATTGCCTTGCCATTATGACGTTACCGACTCTCATTTTTATACCGGTTTCAGCCTGTCTGGCACCCTTTTGGACCCGGCCAAAATGTCTGGCAGTGGTAAAATATGTTATATAAACAAGTAAACTACTCATATAAAAAAAAATCAGCTTTGCTGAAATGACGTGACCGCATCCCTTTTTTCGACGTCTTTGTGGCCCAGCCCCCCCCCACAAACGCACCAACAGACAGCTGCCAGACGTTGATATTTGAGATCACTAGCTTAAGTTTAACAAAAAAATATATTTTCTTCCTGTGCTAAAATGACGTTTCAAAAACGTTCACCAGCTCTTAGACTATTAGATGAAGTTGATGTTGCCCTTGAAAAGGTTGCAGATATGGATTCTTTTGTCCTGATGGGTGACTTCAATGCTCATGTGGGTGTAGATGTTATGACATGGGGGAGTGTGATTGGGAGGAAAGGTGATCCTGATCAAAACGCGAACGGAGAGAGGTTGTTGGATTTTTGTTGTGAAAATGGCTTATCCATCATGAATACCATCTTTCCGCACAAAGCCATTCACAAATACACGTGGTACCGTCAGAGTCTTCAGCAGAAGTCGCTGATCGATTTTTTTGTGGTACCATCGTGTCTGAAGAGAATGGTTTGTGATGTTCGCGTATTGAGAGGGGCCGAACTGTCAACTGATCATCACTTAGTGCTGTGCAAATTGTATCTTAGCGAGAGAGTGCCTCCCCTACCAAAGCGTAAACCAAGGATGGTTACACGCATACGATGGGAGAGGTTACAGGACGATGAGATACGGGAGGCATTTGCGCGGCAAATATCTGAGAGGTTTGAACGAATTCCAACTGTTTCATCAAATGTAGAGGAAGAATGGCAACTGTTTTCAACAGCGGTTATTGCCTCTGCGGGAGATGTTTGTGGAGTGAAGCGGCTTGGTGTGGTGGCTGGTGGTGAGAAAAGAACTGCTTGGTTTAAAACGCCTGGAGTTCAAGAAGCCATCAGAGAGAAGAAGAGAGCCTTTAAGGTGTGGATTCACTTGGGGAACTCCGATTCTCGAAATCGGTACACTGAGGCGCGAAGAACTTGCAAATTAGCTGTGAAAACAGCGAAAGAACAGTCTTGGAAGGAGTTTGGCGAGAAATTGGAACGTGACCACAGATCTGCAAATAAGATGTTCTGGCAGACCGTCCGCCGACTCAGAGGAAAAAAGTTGAATATCGTTGAAGGAGTCAAATCCAAAGACGGTACACTTCTTTCCAATGAGGAGTACATCTTACGCAGATGGAGCGAGAACTTTTCAGAATTGCTCAATCCCGAACAGAGCACCGAAGATGACAGACCTATGGTCGAGAGTTGGGCGGAAAGTAGTCCTACGGTAGAGGAAGTAACTTTGGCGATCAACGTGCTAAAAGTTGGCAAATCTGCTGGTGTGTATAAAATTCGGACAGATATGCTCAAGGCTTTAGGTAAAGAGGGAGTTCAATGGCTCTCGCGTGTCATTAAAGTGGCCTGGGAATGCGGTGAAACACCTGGTGATTGGCAAATGGGGGTGATAGTTCCTCTTTTTAAAAAAGGGGACAAAAGAGATTGCGCCAACTATAGGGGTACATCTCTTTTAAGTCTCCCTGGAAAAGTCTTCGCTAAGGTGCTAGAAAAGCGTTCCAGTTACAGTTTGGGGGATGAGCAGTGCGGTTTTCGTCCCGGTAGAAGCACAACCGACCAGTTGTTCACTCTCAGAATGGTTCTTGAGAAGGCCTGGGAATATACCAAACCTGTCTACACTTGTTTTGTAGATTTGGAGAAAGCATATGATAGGGTTCCTCGAGGAAAACTCTTGAGTGTTCTGCAGGAGTATGGGATTGATGGTTCCCTGTTAAGGGCGATTCAGTCTTTATATACAAACTGTAGAAGCTGTGTTCGGATAAACGGTGTTGAATCAATACCTTTCACTGTGGGCGTTAGACTCCGCCAGGGGTGAGTTTTGTCACCTCTCCTCTTCATTGTATATATGGATTGGATGTTGCAGCGCAGCCGTGGCGGGGAATGTTTCAAAGTGGGAGGCCTAAGGACTAGTCATCTGCTCTTTGCGGATGATTTGGTCATCCTTGCGTCCTCTCAAACCGAACTTCAGCGCGCACTCGGAAGGTTTGTAGCCGTTTGTGATGATGCTGGAATGAAGATCAACGTGAACAAATCGGAAGTAATGATCGTTTCCAAAAAACCCATTCAGTGCACTCTGCATGTTAGTGGAGTCCCACTGAAGCAGGTGGAGAAGTTTAAGTACGTCGGGGTTCTATTCACGAGTGATGGGAGGAGCAATGCCGAGTTATCCTGTAGAATTGGTCAGGCTGGACCAACTTTGAGAGATCTTGGCCAATCTGTTATAAGGAAGGCCGAACTTAGTGTTCAAGCTAAGCTATCGGTTTTTAACTCTGTGTATGTTCCAACTCTCACCTATGGTCATCAAATTTGGGTAGTGACCGAAAGAATAAGATCGCGGATACAAGCTGCCGAAATGAGGTTCCTTCGCGGTGTTGTTGGAATAACTTGTAGGGATCGAGTGCGCAACACCAGAGTACGCGAGGCGCTCAACGTTGAGCAGCTACTTCTCCGAACGGAACGATCTATGCTTCGATGGTTTGGTCACGTAGTGCGTATGCCCCCAGACCGGCTTCCAAAACGCGCCATGGTTGCCGTGCCATCAGGTAGGCCTAGAAATAGATGGTTGGATCAAGTCCGACATCTCTCCTGGAGCCGATTAGGGATTCGCCCTGATGAATTGGAGTCAATGGCGGAGGATCGAGAAGGATGGAGAGTCCACCTGAGCATCCTACCCCCGCGACCCTCATGAAGGATTAGCGGGCCATTGAAAATGAATGAATGAATGAATTAATTATTTCATGCAAACTAAAAAAAATTGTTAAATTCTTTAATTTATGTGATGATGGATCTGAACCTGACCACGAAGAAGACGATGATATACAAGATTAAAATAGCGTAATACAGGAAATTATATTCTTCCAAATCATTTATATAACCCAATAAAAAAACCGAAAATTATTGAAAGCATGATTATTTTGTTTTTCCCAGGTAGAACAGCTAAAGGGAGAAGACATATGATGCATTTTGTAGGAAAATGATATCTTAATACGAAACAAATGGTTTCGTATCGCGGCTACTGACTCTTTTTAAAATGTCTTCTGTTCTACTGGATATATTGGGTCTATAACTTAATTCGTGCGGTTTGCTAAGAGATGGCGTAACTTGTATTATTCCATTGTTATTATTCCATTGGAACATGCGTTGGAAAGCTACTGTCATTGTACGTCATTTCAGTATATGTCATTCATTTGAAGCGTAAACAACAATAATTTTTTTTCACTGCCGAAAGGCATCGTAGTTTGGTGGAAGTTTATGGTGAACATGCGCTAGCTGAGCGAACGTGCCAAAAGTGGCTATTACATACATTTGTCGCACATCGCTTTAGTAGCGACATTCAAACTTCGCTTGCGTCTGGCAGGATGTTAGACCCGGGATTTTCGTCTGGCAGTTGCGAATAATTACTCACGGTGATCTCAATTAACGATTAGAAAAAAAAATTGCCTTGCCATTATGACGTTACCGACTCTCATTTTTATACCGGTTTCAGCCTGTCTGGCACCCTTTTGGACCCGGCCAAAATGTCTGGCAGTGGTAAAATATGTTATATAAACAAGTAAACTACTCATATAAAAAAAATTAGCTTTGCTGAAATGACGTGACCGCATCCCTTTTTTCGACACCTTTGCGCGCCCCCCCTTGTGATCATTAGCTCAAGTTTAACAAAAAAATACATTTTCTTCCTGTGCTAAAATGACGTTTCAAAAACGTTCACCAGCTCTCCGACTATAAGAAAGCTGCGTACTCTGACTGAAGGTTCGGTGCATACACCGGCACCAATGCCAGAGTTGATCTTTCAAGCTTTAGCTTTAAGATCGCAACTATCCCTCGTAATGGCATCCACTCCAATACTTTGTCTGTCAACCTGGGACTTGTGAGTATCCCCGCTCCCGGCCGACCAGACATTGAGGGTGCGACTCCTGACAGGAAGAGCTTCCACCCACCCACAGTTTTAGAACCTCTCTGCTTTGTTGAAGAGACGCCAACTATATCTAGCCGGCTTTTAACAGCCTCCCCAACAAGCTCAAGATCCTTCCCTGTGAGCGACGGGACGTTCCATGTGCCTATCCTAAGTCGATGCCGTTGTCGAATCTCAGAGAGTCCATCTGTGCCCCTATCGGTGCACTGCGCGCTCACCCCTTGACCCCCGTAATGGTTTGCGAGACCATTGACAGGAAGCTCGTAGCCATTTCGAGTTTGACCCGGCCGGCTGCCGAGCGGGACAGCCCGACCACCAGACGCTCGCATACTGACACCCTTCAGGCCTGGCTCCAAAGGATGCCCTGGCTTACCAGGCTTGGCAATATCCGAGGCCGGTCGTCTTCTTCTTGTCATCATGGGGTGTGTGCTTTGTTAGCCGTAACTGGATTGTATGGATGGGAATAACTATTTAAGTTACCCCATCCGCACATCCCAGTCACGTTGCCCGCCCCCCACCACGAGGAGGTCAGCTGCCAGGGGGGCCAGGAAAATATAATAGAATCGAATCTACAGTGGAGTATAAATTTGCAGCGTAGCACCACAACTAAGTTTACTCTTAACGAATTAGTTTTTAACAAAATCGGATTATACAAGCAATCCAAGATGAACCGCAGGATGAAGTCAACGTCGAGTAGAAGAGACAAATTGCTGCAAACAACATCATAGAGGAAAGGCGAAAATGGAAGCTGAGGTATGACAAGAAATACGCCGGAGGTGATTTAGTTGTCATCGATTATGTTCCACAAGCCACAGGCGAATCGCATAAGCTTGACCCGAAATACAAAGGACCATACATAGTCGCAAAGGTGTTGGCCTTCGACAGGTACATAGTGGAAGATCTTCCCGATAAACCGCTAAACCGTAGACGCTACAGCAACGTTATCTCCAGCGATCATATGAAACCATGGTGTAGGCTCAGTCCTGATATTGTTTGGGATAACCCGTGAGAAGATGATTCATACGATACAGAGTCGTCCATTGAGGACGAGGGGTCAGGAGAGGCCGAGCTGCCAACGGCAACACTCTATCATATAACGAATAATAAACTTCGCTATCAACCCTAAGAAGAATCAAGGGGGGTTGGTACTACGTATTCAAGAAGAGCGGTCGTTGTATTTTAGTGCTTATATTTCTATTATATTTTCCTGTATATCTAAGTTAACGAATCCGCTCCGGCGGATGTCAAAAAAAAGCGACGACAGACTAGCCGCCTATAATCAAACACGTACTTCTTCTTTTAAATAAATGCTACTTTATTAATTCCTTTATAATTCAAGTTATAATTTACCGGGAATCGGGCGCGTTTCTTGGACGTTAGGACAAAAGATTACAAGATGTTCTACTACGGAACGGAAAAGGCTAGGAACCTTCCTGGTGAAAACATCCTAAGCATGTGCAAATCACACGGTCTTATCGTGTTAAATACCATGTTCATCAAACAAAGCCGACACCTGATCACTTACAGCAGTTGTGGAGATGAAACTCAGATTGACTACCATTTGGTAGGCAGTTTCATGAAGCCTCGGGTAAAAGATTGCAAAGTGATCCTGTGAGAGGCAATCGCTCGGCAACACCGTCTCCTGCTAACAGAAATTGTTATGAAAACACCAAAGAAAAGCAAACAAACAAGGGTCTCTGAGAAAATCAAGTGGTACAATCTGGACAAAGAAAAAGGCGAGGCTTTTGTTTTCGTAATGAAAAATTACCTCTCTCACACCATCAACGGAGCTGAGGTTGAAGAGTGCAGAGCACAAAATATGTGGGATTCCCTACAGCGAAATTGCTTAAAGAAGTCCAAATCACTGCTAGGAGTTTCAAAATGCTGCCATCAACACACCAAAGAAACATGGTGGTGGAGCGATGAAGCTAAGAAAGTGATAAATGAGAAGAAAGCGGCTTTCAAAGCTTGGTCAAAGTGCCCCTCTAATAATAGTGACGAATAAGCTCGCCTCGAAATAGAATACAGATGTTGCAAGAAAAAAAGCGAAAAAGAAGTGCGCCCAGCTTCAAGCAGAGAGTGCGGAGGGCCTGTATCGGGAGCTGGAGAAAATATCTTCTTCGATTGCTGATGCAGACCAGGCTATCTAGGAGATGCAAATACACAATATGAACGAGAGCGCAACCATCTTCAAAATAACCACCCAAAGAAGGAGGAATGCTCAGGAGATTCGTTCGCCAAAGTTCATTAGCAATGCTCATGGCCAGCTTCTTGTGGATGACGACAAAATTCTGCAGAGGTGGCGGCAGTATTGTGAAGAGCTTTTGAATGAACAGTTTCCCCGGCTATACTTTCCAAGAGCCACCCCTAACTGTGAAGAAATACCCGACATTACAGTCGAAGAAGTTAGTGAGGCGGTCAAATACTCCAAAAAACGAAAAGCGGTTGGGCCAGACGAGATACCCTCTGAGTTCTGGAAAAAGATGGGAGACATCGGGCTCAGATGGCTCAGAATTCTCATCTCCAAATTCGTGAGAGGTGATCCAATGCCGAATGAATGGAGGGAAAGTTACCTTCTCCCTGTATACAAAGGGAAGGGTGATACGCGAAACTGTGATAACTACCGTTCGATTAAGCTGATGTCACACACCATGAAGATCGTTGAGCGGGTATTAGGTGGCCGACTGCGAAAAATAATACGGCTATCTGATGATCAGTGCGGGTTTGTCTCGGGTAAATCAACCACAGATGCAATCCAAAGTATAAGGATCATAATGGAAAAACATCGTGATTCCTTAAGGGATTTGCATATTGTATTGGTTGACTTTGAAAAGGCATTCGACAGACAACCACGAGATCTGATATGGGTGGCGCTAAGACATCGAGGGGTCCCAGAAACCTATGTACAGATGATTATGGACATGTACGAAGGAGCAAAGACAAAAGTAAGATGCCCCGCTGGAGTAACCGAAGAGTTCCCAATCAAAGTCGGGGTGCACCAGGGAAGCGTTTTAAGTCCTTTGCTCTTTATTACAGTCCTTGATTATCTGCTTGAAGGTAAAGTGATGGTCCCCAAGGTACATCAGTTATTCTTTGCTGACGATGGAGCCATCATAAGTGAGGATCCTACATCCCTGCAACGAGCACTTGATGTGTGGGTGGACGTTTTGGAGGGAAATGGGTATCGCATTAGTTCAAAAAAGACAGAGTACTTGTGCTGCCCGTTCTCTGATCCACTCAGGCCTATTCCAGACATTTATTTGAATGGAACAGTGCTTCCCAAGTGCGAAAAGTTCAAATATCTGGGATCTATGATCAATAGCAAAGCAACTTGTGATGACGACATCAATCATCGCGTAAGCGTAGGGTGGATGAAGTGGCGAGAAAATTCCGCTATCTTTTGTGACAGAAAAATGCCCCCTAAGTTGAAAGGAAGGCTCTACACCGCAGTTGTACTTCCAGCGCTCACATATGGTTCACAATGTTGGACGATGTACAAAAAGTATGAGAGTAAATTAACGGCAGCTGAGATGAAGATGCTTCGCATGACAACAGGAGTGACAAAGCTTGATCGAATAAGAAGTTCGAAGATCCGTGGAAGCTTTCACATCAAGGAAACCATCGTACAAAAATAGAGCGTGACCGGCTCAGTTGGTATTGCCACGTTCAAAGAAGAGATCATTTGAACCCTGTTAAAAAGGCAATATCAATGCACGTTTCAAAGACATCGCTATGTAGGAAAGGCAGGCCTATAAACGCCTGGATCAGACAAATGCGACGACATCGGCATTTCATTGGCCTCAGTAACCGAGTGATCCAAAATCGGCAGGCCTGCCGATATTTTCTGAGGTCAAATAGGCGAACCCCACAGGCAGATCAGTAGAAATGCGTTGAAGTGGGAGGGTTGTGATCCCTTGTTTTCGGATCATAGCCTCGCTGATAAAAGGAAGAAGAAGATAATTCAAGTTATAATTCAAGACCTATTGCGTTTCCTCCCGTCGATAGACTGACTGCGCGATCATTCCAGCTAATTCATTTCGCCTCGCATAAGCTCGATATATGTGCTGACTCAGCTTTCTCACCTGTTGCATGCGCGGCGAGCGCAGATATCCTATCGGAAGCGCGTGTGCTGAGTCAGGTTAGGTTCCCATGCATTGGCTGATGCAATCCACGGTCAATGCCAATGCAGGTGATATTTCCTCATATGGCCGCCAGTTGGAACGTGATAACTCCTCCCTCCTCAAAAATCTACGTCCCGTAGATCAGTGACGTCATCTCTCGACGGATAGGATACTTTAAATTTCTCGACGTGGTTGATGCGTCCTCAAGGAGCCCTATGGGTGGAAGACTCAATTTTCCACTGATTTTACGCCATATGACGTACGCCAGGGCGATCAGCAGTATGAAGGTGACGGCATCCGAAATCGTAGAGAATTTAATCCTGTTGGTCAGGTTGCCAAGACGTTCTATATTGCGGAGGCTGAGATTGTGGACAAATTGGAGGTCTATCTTGTGTCCCAGGGTGGTGCTGTTTGCCATGACGGGTGGTAGAACCTGGAGAGTAGTGGCGGTTGAACTTGCGAATGTTTTGTTTTTCAGTAGGATTGTTTCGTTGTTCAGCTGGATAATGAAGGTTCCCTTTAGCGACTGCGTTGAGTTGTTTGAAGTGAGTTGGCCGTTGAAATTGGTCACGAAGATGGTGTCTTCTCTAATGTGCTCGATGAGAGTTCGTGAGATCGTGTGCGCCTCCGCCTACTTCCATGGAGATTCGGAGCCTGTTCCGCCCTTGGCTGTGCAGGATTTGGTGAACCTATGTCACCGTCGCAACTGGCACCTGATCATTGGATGCGATGCCAACTCCCATCATGTGGCATGGGGTAGCAGCGACATTAACAAAAGGGGTGAGTTACTTCTTGATTATATCACTAGTAGAAACTTAGCTGTATGTAATGAAGGTAACAAGCCAACTTTTATAAATTCTATTCGAGAAGAGGTACTTGATCTCACTATCTCGAGCCCTTTTATTTCCAATTCTGTTGTAAATTGGCATGTGTCAAATGAACCCTCACTATCTGATCATCAGCATATCAGATTTAACATCTCGGGTGGGGTTAAACAAAATAATCAAACGCATTACGTACCGAAACGAACTAATTGGGCACTTTTTCGCGAAAATCTCGCCGTCAAGGATGACATGCTGCTAACATCTTTAAGATCTAAATGTGATGTTGATGTGGCAGCCTGCCAACTAAATGACTTCCTAATCTCTTCCTTCAGGAGTAGCTGTGTCCCGAAAAATGACAATACAGGTAAACGGAGCGTACCGTGGTGGAATGACCAGCTAGAGATACTCCGCAAAAGGGTGAGAAAACTTTTCAACACCGCAAAACGCAATAAAAATTGGGACGAATATAGGTCCGCTTTGACTAAATTCAACATAGAGTTGAGGAAATCCAAGAGAACAGCATGGAGAAAGAACTGCGAAAATATCGAGTCCCTTCCAGTAGCAGCCCGTCTCCAAAAGGCTCTCTTAAAGGATCATTCCAATGGGGTGGGATTGCTCATCAAACCTGATGGCACCTACACCGCCAGTCGAAGGGAAACCCTGGAAACTCTGCTCGAGGTTCACTTCCCTGGCTCAACAATTCTAAGCGACCACGTACCTGTTGCTCCTGAAGGCTCCACATGTGGCACCTCCAGAAGAGTTAACAGCTTGTCTGGAAATCTGTTCAGTCAAGAAAAAATTAAATGGGCAATCGGTTCATTTAAACCCTTTAAGGCACCTGGCAGTGCTGGTATTTTTCCAGCTCTCATACAGAAAGGTCTGGATTACATCTTGCCTGCCTTGGTAGCTCTTTTTAGAACAAGCTTCAACCTGGGATACATTCCACTAACTTGGCGGGAGGTAAATGTGGTGTTTATCCTTAAGCTAGGTAACAAACCCAGCGAGCTACCCAAATCCTACCGTCCAATCAGCTTGACATCGTTTTTCTTGAAAACCATGGAAAGACTGCTAGACTTACACATTAGAGGCATTCTTGAAAAGACTATACCTCTGCACTCTAGTCAATTTGCATACAGGAAAGGTCGATCTACGGAAGGCGCCCTTCACTATCTCGTCACAGAGATTAAAGCTGCCTACCGCTCCAAAGAAATCGCCCTTTGTGCATTCCTTGACATAGAAGGTGCTTTTGATAACACTGGTTATGAATCCATCACTAGTGCTATGAGACGCAGGGGAATAGACGAGCCTACTACCAGATGGGTTAGGAACATGCTCGATAGCCGCATAATAACATCTTCGTCTGGAGAGGTCTCTGTGACGGTCTCCGCGGCCAAAGGCTGCCCTCAAGGCGGCGTCCTCTCGCCTCTCTTATGGTCACTCGTGGTGGATGACTTATTGAACACGCTTAATAGTTCAGGTTTCACAACCATAGGCTATGCAGATGATCTAGTGATCATCATTAAAGGCAAACATGAAGACAATGTGTGTCAACTCATGCATAATGCACTCCTTGTAGTCTCGGACTGGTGTGCTGGGGAGGGCCTATCGATTAACCCCAGCAAGGCAGTCGTTGTACCGTTTACAAGAAGAAGAACGCTGAATATTGGCTCAGTGACTCTAAACGGCACAACAATCAATTTCTCCGATGAGGTCAAATATCTAGGAATCGTCCTGGATAAGAAGCTTAACTGGAATTCCCATATTAAGAATAAAATTGCCAAGGCGACTACTGCCTTGTGGGCCTGTCGCCGTATGTACGGCAAGACCTGGGGCCTGTCTCCAAAGGTCATTTTCTGGTTATATACCACGGTTGTAAGACCCATTCTGACATACGCGTCCGTAGTCTGGTGGACGAAAACCAAAGAGGTCACAACCATAAATAAACTCACAAAACTCCAAAGACTAGCTTGCCTCGGCATCACAGGTACTATGCACACTTGTCCCACAACAGCCATTGAAGCCATAATCGGACTTACTCCGTTACATATATTCATAAAAAAAGTGGCAATCCGCAGTGCAGTTAGTCTCAGAAAATCAGATGCTAATAGTACACGGGATCACGTGGATCTCATGGAGCTATTGTCCGACTTCCCCGAGCTAGACATGCTCAGCACGGTCTCCGACTTTACGCCTAAATCACTCTACTTTGGTAGAAGGTTTGAGATTGTGATCCCAAGCCGTGATATATGGAATAATGGCGGACCGTCGCTTGATCCAAAAGGTATAGTGTGGTACACCGATGGATCAAAAATGGATTCAGGAGTTGGCGCCGGTGTGTATGGACCCAACCATAAAATTTCGAAATCACTCGGAAAGAGTCCTAGTGTTTTCCAGGCCGAGCTTTACGCCATTGAAACTTGTGCTAACATTAACCTGCACTCAGGCATCAAAGGTGCCTCTATCCATATACTCACCGATAGCCAAGCGGCGCTCAAAGCACTGATCTCCCATGTGATCAGCTCAAAATCAGTTCTAAGCTGCTTCGACAGCTTACAAAATCTGTGCCGACACAATAAAGTAAAATTGTGGTGGGTACCGGGTCATGTATGCGTTGACGGCAATGAAACTGCAGACCTACTAGCTAGGAAGGGCTCCTCTGAGTTGTTCACTGGACCTGAACCCTTCTGCGGAATACCTGATTCCGCCTTCAAACTTTCCCTAAACACCTGTGAACGCAACATGTGCATCTCCCACTGGAATAACTCCCAAGGTCTCAGGCAGGCTAAAAGAGCTGTCCAACCCTTCCAAAGACAGGCAATTGATATCCTAAAATACGGCAGAAATGACATAAGAAGGCTTGTGAGCTTCCTTACCGGTCACTGCCAACTTCTCTACCACCTCAACAAAATGAGAATTTCGGAGAATATCACCTGCCGCCTCTGCCTAGAAGAGGACGAAACCGCAGAACACATACTATGTGAGTGTGTAGCTCTGTGTAGAACTAGGAGAAGCTTTTTCCTCAAAGAGATCATATCTCCAAAAGATCTTAGGAACACCTCCGCAGCCGTAATTATAGCTTTCATAAGGAGAGTAGAAGTACTGCTGCCCTAAAAGTGGCCTATGGCACAATAGATCTCCTTGGTCGCAGTGCCTACACGCCATTTGGGCGTGGCCACACACCTGTTTAAAAAAAAAAAAAAAAAAAAATGTGCTCGATGACTTCGTTGGTGTTTGTGCGATACGTACATGCTGCATGACCTCCCTTCAGCAGCCTAGCCATGCAGTGGTCTTCTGGAATCTTCGCTAGTGCCTCCTCTTTGCAGATGGTGGAGTTAGTCATGGATAGACAATTCTTTACTACACCATAAGTTTCCTCCTGGTTGATTAAAACTCGGTTGAACTCGACGTTGACTTGTTTGTTATTGATGATTGATGGTTTCGTTAGGAGTAGATTATAATCCTATTTCCTTACTTTCGGCATTGATAGGATATATAAGAGCGTCGAATCATTGGTGTATATAGATGGTGCTCCAAACTCGATTGCTTCGACTTCGTTCGCGTAAGGGAGTGTTTCCAATTCATTTACTTACATGTTAATTTCGTCGTGGTCTAGTAGGTTTGTGTTGATGATATCGCTCTTCGCCATCTGACAGGCCCGTATTATCTCGTTGACTTGTCCCTTGATGAGCAAGACCTGGTCTAGTATATCCTGCCTGAACCTTTGAATGTCCGCTACTATATTATCGTTGCATTTATCGATGACCCAGTTGATCTTCCTTGTCATGTCCTCGACAGCCCCGAAGAGTTTCTCATTAATTTTATATTGATGGTTATTGTTTTCCACAATTTGTTGTTGGCTTCTGAGGACCTTATCCCAGTCTGCCGCGTCCGGGTTCCCCGCAACCCACTTCCATGCAGAGCCAATCCAGTTAATGGACCTTTCCTTCCTTTGTGGTCTCCTCCTTAACAGCCTGATGCGGTTTGTTACTTCGGCCAGATGAAAGTTAATTAGCTGCTTACTGTCTTAATCCTTGATATTCCTCTCAATGGAATCGGTAATTTCCGCTAGTTGGTGTTCGAATTGGTTTAGATCGATGATATGGACGAGGTTGAAGTTGCCGTTGACTACCCATCCTTTACCTTCTTTGATGGAAATGAGTGGCGCCGTATACTCAAATATCTGGAACCCCTCAATTGTTGTTAGGCAGATCAGGCAGGTTAGTCTGTAAATATTAACTTGGTGTCTTGTGGCGAGTGTTATAATTAAATATTAAACTAAAAGTATGTAAGGCTACAAAATATCTTAAGTTCTTATACAATAGGTTTGATAAAAGGAAAATAAGTGCGTTTAAACTCCCAAAAGGCTGAAATACAATATTTATGCTTATTATAAAAATTTTAAAATACAAGTTTACTAAAAAATTACTATAAAAATCTTAACTAGAAATACTTTGCTAAAAAGTACCATTCTAACAAATAACAATTTTGCAACGATAAACTCATTAAAATAACATATTATCCTTAAAAATTAGTGTAAAAGTGTTAACTCATGATAAGTTCATCAAAAACGACAATCATTTCTTATCTTATAGAAGAATAGGTGTATATGAGTGTGCATAATTTTTTATTTTTTTTTTTTACCCGAGGGTAGGTGAAAATCTTCAACAAGACACTATGAGGATCGACAGCGCGTGCTCATAGTAGTGTGGGATTCTTACCCACTAAAAAACCTTCAAAACAGACTTGTTTTCATTTTTACTACAACTAAGTATTCGACTTATCAAGTAGTTTTCATTTCACGTAATAAGGACGTTTTGCAGGGACCTTCCCATTAGAAGTTCCTGCCAGCTCCGCAGTTTAGACGCGGTTACTTATCGCGCTAAGTCTAAAGGTTTTTAATATTACTTAGTTGTATACCATATGTCCATACAGGCTTTAGCACTTGCTTATATAAAAGCAGTTTGTTCTCTATATTAAGCTTGGAATATTTTCCAAGTAACCAATACATTTCTCGATATTTGTTATCTAGTTCTTTGCGTTTTTTCTTTACGTGCGTTTTCCATTTCAGCTTTGTATCAAGTGTCATTCCAAGATACTTAGCCTCGTTTGCAAACGGAATTTGAACCGAGTTTCAAAAGATCGGCAAATTATTTATTTTCTTATAAGTAAAATTTACATGAACAGATTTGGTCTCGTTAAGTGCGATTCGCCGAACATTTTTCGATTCATTTACTCTATCTAAACCTTCTTGCAGTTTTTCTGTACTATCTTCGACCGTTTTACCTACTGCCAAGATAGCAGTGTCGTCGGCAAATGTAGCTAGCTCAGTGCCTTCTACTTGCGGTATATCACGGGTGTATAATAGATACAAGACTGGACCAAGAACGCTTCCTTGCGGCACCCCAGCCATTATTTCCTTGAAATCTGAATATTCATTTCCACATTTGACGCGGAATAGTCTATTCGTCTCATCGCTCACATGGAAGGATCTTGAGCTTGTTGGGGAGGCTGTTAAAAGTCGGCTAGATATAGTTGGCGTCTCTTCAACAAAGCAGAGAGGTTCTAAAACTGTGGACCTTTCGGGTGGGTGGAAGCTCTTCCTGTCAGGAGTCGCACCCTCAATGTCTGCTCGGGCGGGAGTGGGGATACTCACAAGTCCCAGGTTGACAGACAGAGTATTGGAGTGGATACCATTAGGAGGGAGAGTTGCGATCTTAAAGTTCAAGCTTGAAAGATCAACTCTGGCATTGGTGCAGGTGTATGCACCGAACCTTCTGTCACAGTACGCAGCTTTCTTAGATGAAGTTGATGTTGCCCTTGAAAAGGTTGCAGATATGGATTCTTTTGTCCTGATGGGTGACTTCAATGCTCATGTGGGTGTAGATGTTATGACATGGGGGAGTGTGATTGGAAGGAACGGTGATCCTGATCAAAACGCAAACGGAGAGAGGTTGTTGGATTTTTGTTGTGAAAATGGCTTATCCATCATGAACACCATCTTTCCACACAAAGACATTCACAAATACACGTGGTACCGTCAGAGTCTTCAGCAGAAGTCGCTGATCGATTTTTTTGTGGTACCATCGTGTCTGAAGAGAATGGTTTGTGATGTTCGCGTATTGAGAGGGGCCGAACTGTCAACTGATCATCACTTAGTGCTGTGCAAATTGTATCTTAGCGAGAGAGTGCCTCCCCTACCAAAGCGTAAACCAAGGATGGTTACACGCATACGATGGGAGAGGTTACAGGACGATGAGATACGGGAGACATTTGCGCGGCAAATATCTGAGAGGTTTGAACGAATTCCAACTGTTCCATCAAATGTAGAGGAAGAATGGCAACTGTTTTCAACAGCGGTTATTGCCTCTGCGGGAGATGTTTGTGGAGTGAAGCGGCTTGGTGTGGTGGCTGGTGGTGAGAAAAGAACTGCTTGGTTTAAAACGCCTGGAGTTCAAGAAGCCATCAGAGAGAAGAAGAGAGCCTTTAAGGTGTGGATTCACTTGGGGAACTCCGATTCTCGAAATCGGTACACTGAGGCGCGAAGAACTTGCAAATTAGCTGTGAAAACAGCGAAAGAACAGTCTTGGAAGGAGTTTGGCGAGAAATTGGAACGTGACCACAGATCTGCAAATAAGATGTTCTGGCAGACCGTCCGCCGACTCAGAGGAAAAAAGTTGAATATCGTTGAAGGAGTCAAATCCAAAGACGGTACACTTCTGTCCAATGAGGAGGACATCTTACGCAGATGGAGCGAGAACTTTTCAGAATTGCTCAATCCCGAACAGGGCACCGAAGATGACAGACCTATGGTCGAGAGTTGGGCGGAAAATAGTCCTACGGTAGAGGAAGTAACTTTGGCGATCAAAGCGCTAAAAGTTGGCAAATCTGCTGGTGTGGATGAAATTCGGCCAGAAATGCTCAAGGCTTTAGGTAAAGAGGGAGTTCAATGGCTCTCGCGTGTCATTAAAGTGGCCTGGGAATGCGGTGAAACACCTGGTGATTGGCAAATGGGGGTGATAGTTCCTCTTTTTAAAAAAGGGGGCAAAAGAGATTGCGCCAACTATAGGGGTATATCTTTTTTAAGTCTCCCTGGAAAAGCCTTCGCTAAGGTGCTAGAAAAGCGTTCCAGTTACAGTTTGGGGGATGAGCAGTGCGGTTTTCGTCCCGGCAGAAGCACAACCGACCAGTTGTTCACTCTCAGAATGGTTCTTGAGAAGGCCTGGGAATATACCAAACCTGTCTACACTTGTTTTGTGGATTTGGAAAAGGCATATGATAGGGTTCCTGGAGGCAAACTCTGGAGTGTTCTGCAGGAGTATGGGATTGCTGGTTCCCTGTTAAGGGCGATTCAGTCTTTATATACAAACTGTAGAAGCTGTGTTCGGATAAACGGTGTTGAATCAATACCTTTCACTGTGGGCGTTGGACTCCGCCAGGGGTGCGTTTTGTCACCTCTCCTCTTCATTGTATATATGGATTGGATGTTGCAGCGCAGCCGTGGCGGGGAATGTGGAGGCTTAAGGATTAGTCATCTGCTCTTTGCGGATGATTTGGTCATCCTTGGGTCCTCTCAAACCGAACTTCAGCGCGCACTCGGAAGGTTTGTAACCGCTTGTGATGATGCTGGAATGAAGATCAACGTGAACAAATCGGAAGTAATGATCGTTTCCAAAAAACCCATTCGGTGCACTCTGCATGTTAGTGGAGTCCCACTGAAGCAGGTGGAGAAGTTTAAGTACCTCGGGGTTCTATTCACGAGTGATGGGAGGAGCAATGCCGAGTTATCCTGTAGAATTCGTCAGGCTGGACCAATTTTGAGAGAGCTTGGCCAATCTGTTATAAGGAAGGCCGAACTTAGTGTTCACGCTAAGCTATCGGTTTTTAACTCGGTGTATGTTCTAACTCTCACCTATGGTCATGAAATTTGGGTAGTGACCGAAAGAATAAGATCGCGGATATAAGCTGCCGAAATGAGGTTCCTTCGCGGTGTTGTTGGAATAACTTGTAGGGATCGAGTGCGCAACACCAGAGTACGCGAGGCGCTCAACGTTGAGCAGCTACTTCTCCGAACGGAACGATCTATGCTTCGATGGTTTGGTCACGTAGTGAGTATGCCCCCAGACCGGCTTCCAAGACGCGCCATGGTTGCCGTGCCATCAGGTAGGCGACTTCGCGGAAGGCCTGGAAATAGATGGTTGGATCAAGTCCTACATCTCTCCTGGAGCCGTTTAGGGATTCCCCATGATGAATTGGAGTCAATGGCGGAGGATCGAGAAGGATGGAGAGTCCACCTGAGCATCCTACCCCCGCGACCCTCATGAAGGATTAGCCATTGAAAATGAATGAATGAATGATGAATGAATAGTCTATTCGTAAGGTAGTTCTTCAAAATATTATATAGGTGCTCTGGCAGAACTTGTCGTAATTTAAACTTTAAGCCTTCGTGCCAGACCTTGTCAAAGGCTTGAGAGACGTCAAGGAATACGCTTGAACAAATCCTTTTTTCTTCAAGTGACTTTTCGGTTACATGTGTTATTCGATGTACTTGTTCAACTGTAGAATGCTTACTTCTGAATCCGAATTGATGATCCGGAATGAGATGCCTTTCTTCTATTACCGGCTGTATTCGCCTAATCAATATTCTCTCGAACACCTTGGATATAATTGGAAGAAGCGAAATCGGTCTATAAGATGTTTTTTTCATTCGGCGGTTTTCCGGGCTTAAGGACCATTATGATTTCGGCGACTTTCCATTGACTGGGAACATATTCTAGTCTAAGTGCGGCGTTTATAATGAACAGAAGCTTAATTAGAGCTTTTCTTGGTAGGGCTTTATGAACCTCTCCCGTAATTAGGTCGTATCCAGGAGCCTTCTTAGGTCTAAGTTTCTTTATTTCTTCCTTAAGTTCGGTAAGTGATGCATTTCTTATTACGCTATTGGCTATATAAGACGTTTTTATATTTTCAATAAGAGCTTGTTCATCAAACGGTTTGAAAGTTTCTTCCAGGTGGGTGGCAAAAACTTGTGCTTTCTCTTTATCATGCCTGACCCATTCGCCTTGATTTTTCCTAATTGGGGCGGCTTGAACTTGAGGCTTTTTAATACCTTTTATAGCCTTCCAAAGCGAGTAATTAAAATCTTTTTCTGCCGTTAAGCTTTCTAGGTAAGTTTGCATTTCATTATTCTTAAGGTTTTTAATAGAACTTTTTAGTGAGTTGCACAAACGGTTAAGATGTGCTTTTTTTGCGCGCTTTTCTCTTCTCCTTAATCATCTCTTTTATTTCCTGCGGATAAGTTTGAATGTAGCTTGCCGGCGTTTTCTTTGGTTTGGGAGTATTCTTCCACGCGGCATTCTGTAGGATTTCGACGAAGCGATCAACTTCCACTTCAAGTTCATATGGCGTTTTAAGTGATACGCTCAGCTCAGTATTTGATTCAATATCTTTTTTAAAGCCATCCCAATTAGTTTTCGCGCTGGTTAATCTGACCGGTCCTACTTTTTTAATCAGAGCATCGCTTATCGTCATAATTATTGGAGAATGATCAGAGGAGAGATCAAAGCTTTCTTCAACTTGTATACAGTTGCCAGATATTACTTTATCCACGAAGAAATCGATCAGATCTGGTAACTTATTTCTATCAGTCGGCCAATATGTTGGTTTACCCATCGAGTGAAAATCACAACTGTATTGCATACCCGCATTATAAAGCTTTCTACCTTTCTGAGAGGTGTACCTTGAACCCCAGAATAGGTGTTTCGCGTTGAAGTCGCCACCAATAATAAAATTTGGTTTAAGGAAGTCGAAGATGTTTGTGAAATCACTTTCTTCAAGTTTACATCGCAGTGGACAATATATAGATGAAATGTTGAAGGCAAAATGTCTATTTCTAACACGTACCGTGCTTACTTGCATTGCTTCTAATTCAATCTTTACTTCCGCTGAGTGTTCGATACATTCTTTTATAAACAAGGATGATCCGCCTCTTGCTCTTTCCGATGGGTGGAAGGCGTGATACACGCTATATCCTCTTATCTTAACATTCGTTTGTTTTGTCAGATGAGTTTCGCAGACCAAGCATATATCAATATCTTTTTCTCGTATAAATATTTCTAACTCGTCGAGTCTTCGTATGAGGCCGTTAGCGTTCCATGTAAGAATTTTTAGCATATCTTTCATATTCGGGTTGAAGTGCGCCTGTTATGAATGTTGCTTTCTAGTGCAACTAGTCTCTCGAAAATAAGTTTGTTTGTTTTGCATTGCTCTTCAAGTTTCGCAAGTATTAAGGAGAAAACATTGGATACTGGATTTTGTGAGCTACCTCTATCACCATTTTACAATGTCGCAACTTGAGCAGGAGTCTTTACGTTAGAGTTTGGACGGTTTTTTGCCTTGATCTCCCGGCGGTTGACGGTCATATACTTGCCATTAGCTGCCATCGCCGCTTGAGCATAAGACTGTGCGTCAGTATTCGAAGACTTTGCTTCTGTCACATTTTCTCTACTGCGTTTGGGGTTTTCGTCGTTACCCGCTCTTAAGTCAATATTGACGGATTTCCTATCTTTCGCTGCTTTTTTTGTAGCTATTTTGGGTCTGTTCTTAACTGGTTTCGGATTAGGGCGCATGGAATTTTTAAGCGTATCGCGCCTTTTTTGGAGCTCATTCGCCACTTCGCAACCTCGATAGTTTGCAGGATGTTTTCCTTTGCAGTTTATACAAGTGGCTGGGGTTTGCTTGTTTAGGTGACAGTCTTCCGAGAGATGGTTACCTGCGCATTTGACGCATCGCGGCTCTTTCTGGCAGTAAGTCTGCGTATGATTGAAGCCTTGACAGCGTTTACACTGCGGGATCGATCTGGAGATCTTACGCATGGGTTTGATTTTGACCACGATGTTGAGAATAGTCTTAATACCATATATAGCATCTTTACTTTCATCTTTATCGAAACTAAGCATGAATAGTGGAAGTCCACGCCTAACCAATTTTTTATGATCTCCCTCCGACTGTTGCTTCTCCTTCTTGATAATATTGACGGTATCAAGAATTTTAAAGCCTTTATCTTGAAGGTCGTGCATTACATCTTCTTTAGTACACGAGGGGTGGAGTCCCCTAGCTACAACACGCAGTGGTCTTTCTAACTTATTTTGGTAAGTATACCACTGAATCTTTTCGGCATTCAATTTTTGGGATAATGATCGGTAACAGTCGGCATCATCGACATTGATTTTCCGCGTATTGTTTCGCAGAGATGTCACCTTAAACTTCGATGGCAGAGTTCCTTTAATGAGGCAATGCAACTTATTATAGTCCGTTATTCCAACGACGTTTATCGGTGGCGGAGGACGTATTTTTTGTTGTTGTTGCTTTTCTTGCAACTCCTTGCGCTTTTCATGTTTTTGTGGCTCGACTTCCGGTGACGAACCAGCTTTGCGTTTTTTGCTAGGTCGTTTCTTTTCGATCCAATTCGTTTCACGTGTTAGCTCTTCTTCGTCCGTCTGGTATTCGCGACTAGGTGAGCGATGTGGACTAACTGTACTTTCTTTTTGTAGATACGTGTTTTTCAGGGCATTATTTTCTTGCCTGAGTAAAACTACTTCTTTCTTAAGCTCACGATAGAGTAGCTCCATTTCGGTAAGCTTTGTACGGAGTACGTCGTTTTCCTCCTCAATGCTTTTTGATTTCGCTGAGTCCCGTTTTTCACGCGCTTGTGCTTCCGGCGGACTTCTTTTCCCGGAGACGTTCGATCTTGTTGGTGGAGATCGAGATACCCTTGTACTTTTTGAGAAGGGATTTATAAGGTGCAATAAATGGCTCTCCCCAGTATCCGTAGAGCCGACCTCCGAAGAGGGTGGATTTTCCAGTGTACCTGGACTGCCACCTGGGGTATTAAAATCGGTAGTTTTGTTCATTGCATGTTTTTGTATACGCCATACTCGGTATACGGAGGGTGGATTTTAGTCGCCTCTTACGACAAGCATTCCTACCTCGGGTATATTCTGACCCCTACCCGAAGGGGGTACATAAATTGTTCTATTTTATAAATTTATTTTAATTTTACAAATTTTTAATATGAGTTTTATGAACTCTTCTACCGCCTGAAGTGATCACAGTCACTTTGTTGTTTTTTGCTACCACCTCCTTTCGGCAAAGTGGTTTGTTTTTCACTTTAATGCCCTTGGAGGCTGTATAAATTACATCCCCCTTCTTGTAAGCCTTTGGCTGGCTTCGTTTTTTATTTCTATATAGATTATTTTCTCTTTGTTTCCTTTTAATTTTCCCCTTTAATTCCTTATTGACCTTAGTGCGGAAATCAACTAAATTTTGATAATTGAATCTCTGAGATCTGTCAAAAAAGATATCGCTAGGCTTTCGCTTGGTGACGGAGTGGATCGTGTTATTGTATCTGTCGACTACTATGTTTAGTAACTCCTTCAATCGCAGATCTTTATGTTCGGCTCTGAGGCATCGGAAAATCTCTAGAACGGTTGAGTGGAACCTCTCGACCTGCCCATTCACCTCAGAGCGTTGTACAGGTGTACGGTATAGTTTTATTCCCAATAATTCTATGAAATTGACTATGATAGGGCTAAGGAAGCTACTCTCGTTGTCAGTCACTAACATTTTCGGAGCCGTGAAGTAATGATGGATCTTAATGATTTTGTCCCTCAGGTGAAGGACAGATCTGTTCTTGATGTGGAACAGCTTTCCGAATTTCGAAAATTTATCTACGCAACTAATGAACTTTTCATTCTGAATCTCAACTATATCCAAGTGGAGTATTTCGCAAGGATAGGAGGGCACAGGGGTTGGTTGAAAATTCGGATGAATAGGGTGTCTATCGTATTTGTTAGTATTGCAGATTTCACAGGATTTAGTGTACTTCTTTACGAGACTACTCATTCGCGGGAAGTAATAATTCTCGAGTAGTTGCTCCTTATTTTCCCGGGGATTTCTATGTGCCCTTCTATGCTCATTCCTGATTAACTGACATATTCGGTTTTCCTGTTTTACGTCCTCGACGATTCTCTGGGTGATTCTAATTTTGTAACTGGTAAAGTTCTCTAAATAGAGTTTTTGTAACATTGTTAAGCAATTCTCTGGTATCTTAATACCATTTATTACATTTGGATTCAGTTTCTTCTTTAATAGATTTATTAGGTTCTCTTCGCTTGGGTCTAAAACTGAAACATAGTGACGGAGGTAACCTGGATGGGGCTCTTCATAGGCTTCAAGACCTTTCCCTACCCTAACAACAATTTGGTTGTGGAAGACGTTAAGAGGGGCTTCCACATGTGGGATCAGATCCGTACTGTCTTGGCCAGCAGTGTGCCTCGTGGAACTTGACGATCGACCTTCTTCAGCGGTTTCGGTAGCTCTGCTTCTCTCAGACTCACTTGCGTCCATGGTGACTGCATTACCATTGCAGCCTTCGCTGGCGGTGTCGGTAGATTCCTCTCCAGCCATTTCCTCACTTTGTGCCGTCTCAGTGCGTTCTGAGTCAGACAAGTGATTAGGTTAGGTTAGGTATGTGGGCTGGCAGAGAGCGACGCTCTCTGCCACACTCAGGTCAGCGTTGACCCATTGTGGTACCCATGGGGGAAAAAGGGATCCCTTACCCAATGAAACTAAAACTACTAACTCAGTCACTTACTTCATTTCTGCATACAAACCACCCTGATGATTTGATGAAGTTTAACATCTTTTCCGTTGAAACGTTGAAACGGAGAGTTCCTCGGGATCCTGGAAGAAAAATTTACCAAGGAACTTTTTCCTGGAGTGTTGAAGACTCGGACAGTGGCACAGGAAGTGGGTTGTGTCCTCAAAAATTTCCTCGTCACCACAGCCTCTGCAGAGCTCCTCCTCCGTCAGGCGCAGCTTCCTCAAGTGGTACCGCAGAGTGTTGTGTCCCGTGATGATGCCCACGAGGGTGGAAAGGGATTTCCTATCTTTACGGATGATTCTCTCGGTCTTTGCTTTGTCGAAAGATGGCCATAGCTTCCTAGTGATGGCGCAAGTTTCCATGGAGTTCCATCTTGTGTTCGCCTCCTCAGTGGCTTTATTTCCTGCAGCGAGCTTGAGTGTGCAAGGCGGGATGCACACAGGGGGGTCAACTTGTTCTGTTTGGGCTGCTGAGCCGATTCTCGCCAGCTCGTCGGCTTTCTCATTGCCTGGGATACCCTCGTGTCCAGGGACCCAACAGAGCGATACCTTGTGCTGTGTTCCAAGAACCCTGAGCTCTTCTCGACAACACTTCACAAGCTTCGATTTAATTTCTATGGCAGTAATCGCTTTTATAGCTGCCTGGCTGTCGATAAAGATGGTGATACCTTTTGGCGGTATTGCCCTTATCGCAGACTCACGGGCGGCTGTTGCCACTGCTAAGACCTCTGCTTGGAAAACACTGCTGTGGTCTGGAAGTCGTATGGATTTTGATACACCTAGAGGGTCGGAGAAGATACCTGATCCTATACCAGTGCTCATTTTTGAACCATCTGTGTAGATGGCTATAGATTCGGCATTAGGTATATGACTGCTTGGTTTCCAGTTCGCTGACTGACTTATTCTCATAGCATTAATGGCTGCTGATGTTCGTATAAAGATGTCTAGCGGCAGCAGGTTGAGGATAGCCTCGAGTCCTGCGGTTGGGGTTGTCCTCATTGCACTGGTGATGCCAATACTTACTTACTTAGGTGGCGCTACAGTTCGGGGTGAACCTGGGCCTCAACCAACAAGCCTCTCCATTTAGCTCGGTCTTTAGCTAATTGCCTCCAGTTGCGCACTCCAAGTTGGTCGAGGTCCCCTTGAACTTGTGCGCGCCACCTACGGCGATAATTCCCTCTACTGCGTCGTCCCTCGGGGTTAGATTCGAAGACTCTGCGGGCCGGAGCGTTGGTGTCCATTCGCTCTACATGTCCTAGCCATCTCAGACGTCCAATACGCAGTTTTTTGACTAGGTCGATGTCGCTGTACAGCTCGTATAGTTCGTGATTGAATCTTCTCCTCCAAAACCCGTCAACGCAAACGGGACCGAAAATCTTACGAAGAATTTTTCTCTCGAAGCGACCAAGGATATCTTCATCCTCTTTTAATAAAGTCCATGTTTCAGCACCGTAAAGCAGGACTGGGATGATCAAGGTCTTATATAGAGTCTCCTTAGTTGTTCGAGAAAGGGCTTTACTGTTGAATTGCCTTATAAGCTCAAAAAAACAGCGATTGGCAAGAGTTATTCTTCGATTGATTTCTGCACTGATTTTGTTAGTAGAATTTATAGCAGAGCCAAGGTAGACAAAGTCCCTTACTACCTCGAAGTTATAGCTGCCCACGGTGACGTTTTGTCCAATTCGTCGATGTTGGTTGTCCCTTCTAGTTGACAGCATATACTTGGTTTTGCCCTCGTTTATCGCCAAACCCATTTTGGCCGCTTCCGCCTCAATGCTTGCAAAAGCACCGGTGACAGCCCGCTGAGATCTTCCGATAATATCTATATCGTCGGCGTATGCAAGCAGTTGTACAGACTTGTAATAGATTGTGCCTCCGGTGTTGGCTTGTGAGTTCCGCACAATCCTTTCAAGTACAATATTGAAGAAGTCACATGACAGCGCGTCACCTTGTCTAAAGCCTTTTTGACATCAAAGGTCTCGGTGAGGTCACTACCGACCTTGATGGAGCAGCGAGCGTTCTCCATCGTCAGCCTGCACAGGCGGACAAGTTTGGCAGGGATGTCAAAACTAGACATGGCTCTATAAAGCTCTTCTCTATAGATGCTGTCATAGGCGGCCTTCCGTTGAAGATTTGATCGATGGTGGACTTTCCTGGCCTGAAACCGCACTGATAGGGTCCAATCAGGCTGTTGATAAAAGGTTTCAGGCATTCACACAATATCGCAGAAAAGATCTTGTACGCGATGTTGAGGAGACTGATGCCTCTATAATTGGCGCAGTTGAGGGGGTCTCCTTTCTTGTGGATCGGGCATACACTCGTCTGACCAAATATTAGAAATGAGTTGGTGTATGCACTCTACCAATTCATCCCCAGCTGCCTTGAAAAGTTCGGCCGGTAAGCCGTCAGGTCCAGCAGCCTTGTTCGATTTTAGCTTGGATATTGCTATCCTCACTTCGTTTTGGTCAGGTGGACGGAAATTTTGACTATCATCGTCCATGTTGAATGGTTCATTCTGCCTGACAGCGGGATGTTGGTCTTCGTCGCCGTTATACAGTCTGCAGAAGTAGTTTTTCCATATTCTCAGCACCGACTGTGATTCTACTACGAGGTTTCCATTCTCATCTCTACAGGTTTCTGTACGGGTATTACTTCTCTGACACGTTCTTTTTACCTTTTGGTAAAACTTCCGTACATTGTTCCTGGAGTATAGACTCTCGATATTCTCAAACGCGCGCTTCTCATGCTCTTTCTTCTTCTTTTGGAGAAGCCGATGTTCTTCCCGTCTCTTTTGCTCGTAGAGCTCACGAGCAGCTCTCGTCTTCCTTTGCAGCGCCGCTTTGTATGCCTCTTGTTTTGCTGCATGCACTCGCCGGCATTCTTCGTCAAACCAGGGGTTTCGCGGTGGTGGGCATGTTAGCAGCGTTGCCACTGGTCTTCGGCACTTGATGCTGGCGGTATAGGGGTGATTGAGAGATTTCGGGATACGCGTTCAGCGAAGAGTCTGGTGGTCTCTTGCGATTGTAGCTTTTCGACGTTAAATTTTCTCACAGTAATTCTTCTTTGTTGCTCAGATTGGGATATCCGCATTCGTACCTTGGCTACAACAAGGTAATGATCCGAGTCTATGTTGGCCGCTCGGAAGGTCCAGACATCCAGAATACTGGAGGCATGCCTTGCGTCGATCGCAATGTGATCAATTTGGTTGATCGTGACATGATCATTGGACCGCCATGTCTGCTTATGAATATCGAGATGAGGAAACCATGTGCTTGCTATGGTGACATTTCGCTCCACAGCGAAATCAATTAGCCTTAGTCCGTTATCAGACGTGGTGTCGTGTAGGCTATGCTTACCGACTGCTCTACCGAAGACGTCCTCCTTTCCTATTTTGGCGTTAAAATCGCCCAATACGATCTTAACGTCGTATTTAGGACATTGCTCGTATGTTTTGTCGAGGAGCTCGTAGAAACACTCTTTGGAGGCAGGGTCCTTTTCTTCTGTGGGGGCATGAACACATATTAGGCTTATGTTAGCGAATTTAGCCTTGATCCGGATAGTCATAATACGCTCGCTCACGTGTCGGAAGCTTAAGACTTCTTGCCTAAGTCTGCCGCGTATGACAAATCCGCATCCGAATAAGCGTTGCCTGTTGCCTCTGTAGCAATCACCGTAGTAGATGTCACAGTTTTTCATCCTCTTTTTGCCTGGCCCATCCCATCGCACTTCCTGGATGGCGGTAATATCTGCTTTATAGCAGTCTAGGACCTCTGCTAGTTGTTCGGCTGCACGTGGTCTGTAAAGGGACAGAACATTCCACGTACAGATCCGAAGCTCGTTGTCCTTATTTCGTTTGCTGGGGTCGTCATTAGTTGGGTCATCCTTATCCGAGGCTTTTGGTTGTTTCGGAACCATGCGTTTTTTACGTGGTAGGGAAGTTACCCCGACGGCACAACCCCCAACCTGGAGGGCCAGTTCCTTAATTATTCCCCTAGGACGAGGGGCCGGGTACACCGGCGTGATGCCAATGCACGCTAGTCTTTGAACTTTGGTGATTGCCTTTAAGTTGGTGGATTTGTTGACAGCTGGCCACCATACTAGATTGTCGTAAGTCAGTATGGGTCTAACTATAGCCGTATACATCCATAGTATGATTTTGGGGGAAGGTCCCCAGGTTCTACCAAAAATTTTACTACATGAGTAAAAGGCTATTGTTGCTTTCTTAATGCTTTCCTCTATATTTAATCTCCAGTTGAGCTTTTTGTCAAGTACAAGGCCCAGGCATTTTGCGCTATCGGACAATCTGAGTGGGATACCATCAACAGAAGGTGTACTAAACTCCGGTATTTTCCTCTTGTTCGTAAAAAGTACGAGTTCGGTTTTTTGGGTATTAACCTTTAGACCGCAGCTCCTGGCCCATATGCTAAGAGTATTTAGGGCTCCGTCAAGTTGTTCGCTGAGGGTAGGCAGGAATTTACCTGTTGCAAGCAGCACGACGTCATCCGCGTACGCTGTAGCTCTGAACCCACTGTACCTTAGTTGTTGTAGTACCTCATTAAGAACAATGACCCAGAGCAGTGGGGGGATTACCCCGCCTTGAGGGATACCCTTCAAGGCTTATGCTTCTAGCTTTGAACCCTTAAGTTCGGTGGTTATATGTCGTTCCTCGAGCATGCTAACAATCCAGTTAATTAGACTGATGTCGATGTCTAGGTTTCTTAGGGTTCTTTTAACCGCTTCGGTATTTACATTATTGAAGGCTCCTTCAATGTCCAAAAAAGCAGCTAGTGTGAACTCTTTATCCTTAAGTGATTTTTCTATAGAGCCGACAACATGATGTAGGGCAGTTTCCACACATTTACTCTTCGTGCGTGTTGGGCTGGGGATAAGTCCCCCGGGCGTATTCTGCTACGTATGTAGATGTCGAGCAATTTTTCAAAAGTTTTCAGGATAAAAGAGGTAAGGCTTATTGGTCTGAAGTCCGTCGCGGTGGTGTGACTAGCCTTGCCCGCCTTGGGTACAAAAATCACCTTTACTTCCCTCCATGTTCTTGGTATGTAACATTGTTTAAGACTACTGGCAAATAGCTTTTTGAGAATTCGGGTAATGATTGGTGCAGTTTTTTGCAGCATGATCGGTATAATCCCATCAAGTCCTGGGGATTTAAAGGGGGAGAACGTGATTTTCAACAGCTGCCTTAAATTCAGCTATACCCCATCCTCGTGGAAACGAGTTAAGGTGGTTTTCATCCCGAAATGCGGTAAGACCTCCCACTATAATCCGAAAGATTTCAGACCAATCAGCCTCTCCTCCTTCCTTCTGAAAACGTTAGAAAGGCTAGTCGATAACCATATCCGTTCAAAACTCAAGGTACAAACCTTATCTAGCTCTCAGCATGCTTACCGGAAAGGTTTTTCAGTGGAAACAGCTCTACATTCGTTAGTAGGCACCATTGAAAAATCTCTTGCCGTTAAAGAATATACTATGGTGTCTTTCCTTGACATAGAAGGCGCCTTTAATAACGTCAATACAGAATCCATCACAAGAGCGTTCGCTGACCTGAAGGTGGACTGCTGCCTTTGCATTTGGATAGAGCGAATGCTGAACAGCAGGCAGATTCTATCCGAGCTCGGGTGCTGCTCAACCAAAAGGCTAGCGTACAGGGGCACACCCCAGGGGGGTGTTCTCTCTCCGCTACTTTGGATATTAGTAGTGAATGAGCTACTCACTTCACTAGAAAATAAAGGCTACAAGGTCGTAGCATATGCTGACGATATTGCCATAGCCATATCAGGTAAATTCCCCCAAACCCTAAGAGATGTAATGAACTCGGCGCTAAATTTAGTAGCGAAATGGACGGACAGCGTTGGGCTCAACGTAAACGCGTCCAAAACTGAACTAGTACTTTTTACTAGGAAATACAAAATCCCGTTCGTAGCCCCACCTAAGCTTAGAAACACGGAGCTCAGCTTTTCAAACAAAGCAAAATACTTAGGGTTGACCCTTGATAGTAAACTTAACTGGAAACAGAACATTCTAGATCGAACCAAGAAAGCGGAAATCGCCATCTACTCCTGTACAAAGGCTATAGGTCCTATATGGGGTCTTCAACCTAATATAGTCCACTGGTTGTACCTGGCGGTGGTCAGACCAATCCTGCTTTATGGCGTTCTCGTCTGGTGGCCTGCACTCGAAACAAGGTGCAACACAAACTCTATCGAAAGAGTACAACGATTAGCATGCAAATGCATCACAGGGGCTCTCAGGTCCACTCCCACAGCCGCCTTAGAAACCCTACTTAACATATATCCCATTGATATCTTTGGGAAAATGGTAGCATCTAAAGCAGCCCTAAGACTTAGAGAATCTCTCCAGTGGTCAAGCTCCCAAATTGGCCATATGAAAATCTTACAAAACTCCAATCTCAGAGTAACAGATTACATACCCCCATCTATTGATTTCAATATCAAATATAACACCACCATCCCTGACAGATCCGCATGGGAGGAAGGTATCATTCTAAATGACGCCGCAATCGAAATCTATACAGATGGTTCCAAAACTTCGGAGGGCACAGGACTAAGTATATTTTCCGAATCACCTAGAATAAACGTAGCTCTCCGACTTCCGGACCACTGTAGCATCTTTCAGGCGGAAATATCGGCCTTTCGTGAAGCAGCGCGCAGACTCTCTATATACGCGATAGATGGTAAGTCTATCGTCCTTTATATAGACAGTCAGTCAGCGATTAAAGCTCTGGAAACGCCAACAATAAGATCTAAGTTGGTTAAACATTGCCGCGAATCTCTTAACGAGATTGCGGACAGATGCAACATTACTCTGTGCTGGGTCCCAGGACACAGAGATATTCCAGATATTCCATTCCTCTCGATGTAAATAGAGAAGCACCGGCACCACCAATACAATTAATGAAAATCCGAATGTTTAACGAAGCGCAATCTAATGCGAACAACAGATGGAGTAATCTAGCTACGTGCGCATCGACCAGGAAGATCTGGCCCTTACTTGACGCAAAGAAAACCAAAAATCTCCTTTCATTAAATAGAAGGAACATAAGCCTCACAGTAGGAATAGTCACAGGACACTGCTTGTTAGGTAGACACGCTACTAGAATGGGTGTCCCAGCAAACGATTTCTGCAGAAGCTGCAGAGATGAAGAGGAGGAGGAATAGGAGAATAGTCTCCACCTCCTTGGCACATGCCCAGCGCTAGCCACACTAAGAAAGAAGCTACTAGGCGAATACTTCTTTGAGGACCTAAGTGACCTGTCTAACATAGACATTAGAAACTTAAATAGATACATAGGTAAATCCAACTGGTTTAGCTGAAATGCCCCCCCTCCACATCACCACCACCCCTCCTCCCTCGTTATTGGTTACTATCAATCCCCAAGAGGTACTGCAACAGACACCTCCCAAGATCGATAGCTAACCCTCCCATAGCACTAGACCAGTGCCTGTAAATAACATTACTGCATAGAGGTAACAGAGATTGATTGAGTCAACCAATCCCCCTATTACTCACAAGCACACTACCTACACGGTGAACTAGGTATTAAGGGTTTGACTGAAGCAGTCACCCTACCTAGCCAAACCATCCCCTAAAGTTCGACTGCATACTAGTGGAAGATTGACTGCATCAGTTATCTCGCTCTACTTTGCATTTCCCACTATTTCCACGGTCCACCTAGGTACGGGTTCGATTGAAACAATCACCCTACCTAGTTCACACTTTATACATAGCAGTACTTAGAGTTCGATTGAATCAGTCACTCTATGTACGCTTATGCTTCTCTACACCTACACGGTCCACCTAGGTATGAAGGGTTTGACTGAATCAGTCACCCCACCTAGTCAATAGCATGCATAACAGTAATTAGAGTTAGACTGAATCAGTCACTCTACTATACGTATGCACCTCTACGCCTACACGGTTTATGGGACCTGCCAATAATAACTTGCATACACAGTATAGGGGGTTCGATTGAATCAATCACCCCCCATCACTTGCTGCACACTATACCTTCTCGGTACACCTTGACTTCAGGGTTGACTGAGTCAGTAACCCTCTCTACCCTTTTAAATCAGCATTCTCAGCCAACACCCTCATGAGAAAGGTTAAGGTTCCCCTGGTTACCGGTGACTCGACCGGTCATTACTCATGTGGTATCACAATGGACCCATGTGGTCTAAGTGTGTCCTGACCCTGTCAGGACAGCCACCTTTACCTAACCTAACCTAACCTAAAGGGGGAGAACAGTAGTAGGTTTAGGAGAGATCTGGGCCAGTCCCATAGGGCAACGTGTGTTAGAGTGAGACCCCATAGGGTGGAATGGGTTAGAGTGAGATGTAAGATTTGGGGCGAGGCTTTTTTCCCCTTCGATGTTGGGATCGAGGTGTCATATTTCATGTTTGTTTATTTTAGCTTTTGGATTGAGATCTGAGTTTGGGGCGCGAGGTGTCATATTTCAAGTTTGTTTATGTTTTGCTTTTGGACTAAGATCTGAATTTGGAGCGAGGGGTCATATTTCATATTTGTTAGTGTTTAGCTGGGGGAATCGTCATCGGAGCGAGGTGTCATATTTCATGTTTGCTTATTTTTCGTCTTTGGACTGAGATCTGAATTTGGGAACGAGGTGTCATATTTCATATTTGTTAGTTTTGACTGGGGGATTCGTAAGATCAGGGTCAGGGAGTGTGTGTGTTTGTATGTGGAGAGCGAGTTGTCATATTTGATTTGATTGGCGAATTGCAGATTCCATAGATGGGCTATAATTGCTTAGAGGTGTCATATTTCATATTTGTTAGTTTGGGCTGTAGGGAAGTCGTACGATTCCAGGAATTTGGTTGAGATGTAAGATCAGAGTCAGGGAGTGAGGCATTAAGTGTGTGTGGAGAGCGAGGTATCATTAGGCAAATTCTATAGATGGGTTATGATTGTTTAGAGGGTCTATTTTTTTTAATTCTATTGATCAGTATGTGTCTTTTTTTTCGTTTAGGGTGAGAGTGAGAGGGGAGATGGGCTGATTCCAGGAATTGGGTTTTGGATTCCATAGAGGAATTATGAACACGTATAAGAAATTGAGAAGAGTTCTGGGCTGCGAGTCAGGCAGATTCATAGCTGTGAGTTTATTCTTGAATGCTGACCTTGAGTTAGTAAATGTTTATCCCATAGGAAATACTGTGCAGTATAATTGTTTATCTGTTGCTGTTCCATAAAGAAAAAAAGTATGATGTGAGTAAAGAGGATGGCATAAGAAAAAAAAAATCTGGACTATGTGAGTCAAATTGATTTGTTTGCTGTTCGGTAGAGAAAAAATAAAAAAAATAAATGTATGATTTGACTAAAGAGGAAGGAATAGAAAATATGGACCCTGTGAATCAAACTGATTGTTTATTGTTAAACGGCAGACTTGAGTTAGTTATTTCAATGTGAGATATAGAATATTGAGGTAGGTTAGCTCTTTAAAGGAGATAAATAAATAAAGAGGTGACGTACAACAGTTAATGTTTTATCAGAGCAGAGCTAAAAATATTGAAACAAACAGGTGAAGTGGAGGGTGACTTAGGGGTTGTTAAGGAGTAAAAGATGATTAATGCAAAGTCTCGTTTTTTGCAATTATCAAAGCATAGACTTAATCAAAAGACGGGACGTCTTTCCTTATGATTATTTAAGCTCGTGGGATAAATTTAATGAATTATCTCTTACGTATAGAATTTTTAAATAAACTAACTAATGAGGAATGTTCTAAGAAAGATTATGCTCCTAAGGGATTCTTTAATGGCAACTAAAGCATCGTCTTTAGTGATTTCCTTCAGTAATAAGGTTAACGCAATGCCGTCACAAATATTCAAAGTCAAATAATGAATTAATTTTTTTATTTGATCGGTGACAAACCTACGCAATATACTGTATATTTGGATACTGTACGCTTGGGTAATGTCTCAATAACTTCCTTATAAAGCATTTGAGTGGACTAATCTGGAAAAGTTAACAACTGTCTATATAAAAGTGCTAGATGATAATGGAGAAAATATGTATGTATTAGAAGTAGATCTAGATTATCCAGAATCTCTTCATGACGCACTTACCTAAAAGCAGATAGTCAAGGAAGCAGTACTTAATGCTGAAATTACAAATTTTATCGAATAATCACCATTGTGAAAATAAAACGTACAAGCCCAGAGCAGAAAAACTACAACAAATTCATATTTTAAAAGAAGCTTGTATTTGTGGCCCAACACTTGTATTTGTAGCCCAACACTTGTATTTGTAGCCCAACACTTGTATTTGTATCGCAACACTTGTATTTGTAGCCCAACACTTGTATTTGTATCCCAACACTTGCATTTGTATCCCAACACTTGTATTTGTATCCCAACACTTGTATTTGTAGCCCAACACTTGTATTTGTATCCCAACACTTGTATTTGTATCCCAACACTTGTATTTGTAGCCCAACACTTGTATTTGTAGCCCAACACTTGTATTTGTAGCCCAACACTTGTATTTGTATCCCAACACTTGTATTTGTATCCCAACACTTGTATTTGTAGCCCAACACTTGTATTTGTATCCCAACACTTGTATTTGTAGCCCAACACTTGTATTTGTATCCCAACACTTGTATTTGTAGCCCAACACTTGTATTTGTATCCCAACACTTGTATTTGTAGCCCAACACTTGTATTTGTATCCCAACACTTGTATTTGTAGCCCAACACTTGTATTTGTAGCCCAACACTTGTATTTGTATCCCAACACTTGTATTTGTAGCCCAACACTTGTATTTGTAGCCCAACACTTGTATTTGTAGACCAACACTTGTATTTGTAGCCCAACACTTGTATTTGTATCCCAACACTTGTATTTGTAGACCAACACTTGTATTTGTAGCCCAACACTTGTATTTGTATCCCAACACTTGTATTTGTATCCCAACACTTGTATTTGTAGCCCAACACTTGTATTTGTATCCCAACACTTGTATTTGTATCCCAACACTTGTATTTGTATCCCAACACTTGTATTTGTATCCCAACACTTGTATTTGTAGCCCAACACTTGTATTTGTATCCCAACACTTGTATTTGTAGCCCAACACTTGTATTTGTAGCCCAACACTTGTATTTGTATCCCAACACTTGTATTTGTAGCCCAACACTTGTATTTGTAGCCCAACACTTGTATTTGTATCCCAACACTTGTATTTGTAGCCCAACACTTGTATTTGTATCCCAACACTTGTATTTGTAGACCAACACTTGTATTTGTAGCCCAACACTTGTATTTGTATCCCAACACTTGTATTTGTATCCCAACACTTGTATTTGTAGCCCAACACTTGTATTTGTATCCCAACACTTGTATTTGTATCCCAACACTTGTATTTGTATCCCAACACTTGTATTTGTATCCCAACACTTGTATTTGTAGCCCAACACTTGTATTTGTATCCCAACACTTGTATTTGTAGCCCAACACTTGTATTTGTATCCCAACACTTGTATTTGTAGCCCAACACTTGTATTTGTATTTGTAATACATACATATTTTCTCCATTATCATCTAGCACTTTTATATAGACAGTTGTTAACTTTTCCAGATTAGTCCACTCAAATGCTTTATAAGGAAGTTATTGAGACATTACCCAAGCGTACAGTATCCAAATATACAGTATATTGCGTAGGTTTGTCACCGATCAAATAAAAAAATTAATTCATTATTTGACTTTGAATATTTGTGACGGCATTGCGTTAACCTTATTACTGAAGGAAATCACTAAAGACGATGCTTTAGTTGCCATTAAAGAATCCCTTAGGAGCATAATCTTTCTTAGAACATTCCTCATTAGTTAGTTTATTTAAAAATTCTATACGTAAGAGATAATTCATTAAATTTATCCCACGAGCTTAAATAATCATAAGGAAAGACGTCCCGTCTTTTGATTAAGTCTATGCTTTGATAATTGCAAAAAACGAGACTTTGCATTAATCATCTTTTACTCCTTAACAACCCCTAAGTCACCCTCCACTTCACCTGTTTGTTTCAATATTTTTAGCTCTGCTCTGATAAAACATTAACTGTTGTACGTCACCTCTTTATTTATTTATCTCCTTTAAAGAGCTAACCTACCTCAATATTCTATATCTCACATTGAAATAACTAACTCAAGTCTGCCGTTTAACAATAAACAATCAGTTTGATTCACAGGGTCCATATTTTCTATTCCTTCCTCTTTAGTCAAATCATACATTTATTTTTTTTATTTTTTCTCTACCGAACAGCAAACAAATCAATTTGACTCACATAGTCCAGATTTTTTTTTTCTTATGCCATCCTCTTTACTCACATCATACTTTTTTTCTTTATGGAACAGCAACAGATAAACAATTATACTGCACAGTATTTCCTATGGGATAAACATTTACTAACTCAAGGTCAGCATTCAAGAATAAACTCACAGCTATGAATCTGCCTGACTCGCAGCCCAGAACTCTTCTCAATTTCTTATACGTGTTCATAATTCCTCTATGGAATCCAAAACCCAATTCCTGGAATCAGCCCATCTCCCCTCTCACTCTCACCCTAAACGAAAAAAAAGACACATACTGATCAATAGAATTAAAAAAAATAGACCCTCTAAACAATCATAACCCATCTATAGAATTTGCCTAATGATACCTCGCTCTCCACACACACTTAATGCCTCACTCCCTGACTCTGATCTTACATCTCAACCAAATTCCTGGAATCGTACGACTTCCCTACAGCCCAAACTAACAAATATGAAATATGACACCTCTAAGCAATTATAGCCCATCTATGGAATCTGCAATTCGCCAATCAAATCAAATATGACAACTCGCTCTCCACATACAAACACACACACTCCCTGACCCTGATCTTACGAATCCCCCAGTCAAAACTAACAAATATGAAATATGCCCCTCGCTCCAAATTCAGATCTTAGTCCAAAAGCAAAACATAAACAAACTTGAAATATGACACCTCGCGCCCCAAACTCAGATCTCAATCCAAAAGCTAAAATAAACAAACATGAAATATGACACCTCGATCCCAACATCGAAGGGGAAAAAAGCCTCGCCCCAAATCTTACATCTCACTCTAACCCATTGCTTTTTATGGAGAGCTAGACTACACCCCAAGCCTTCCATCTCACTCTAACACATTCCACCCTATGGGGTCTCACTCTAACTCACGTTGCCCTATGGGACTGGCCCAGATCTCTCCTAAACCTACTACTGAGAACCATCTTATTGCCCACTCTATTCTGTCCTCTGTTACCAAATCCACAGGGGGTTCCGATTCGCTGTGATTGTTATTAGTACTGCTACATGGTACGGTAGTACACCCCGGGAAGTGCGTTTTAATAAGCAATTCAAGGGATTCCGAACAGGACTCGGTCCAGTTTCCTTCAGTGTTCTTTAGGGAGCCTAGAGTCTTCGATTCTCTGGAGAGGATTTTCCTCAATCTGGCCGTTTCTGTTGTACCCTTAATCTCGTCACAGAAGCTTTGCCACGACTGTCTTCTGGCTTTTTGCGTTGCGCTCTTGAAGTTCCTCTGACTGGCTTTGTATAGCTCCCAGTCAGAGTAAGCTCCCGTTGATTTCGCCAGGTTCAAGAGTTTCCTTGTTTCTCTCCTTATTCTGGCTAGTTCTTTGGTCCACCATGGGGGGGAGACTTTTGTCTTAGGTCTAGATACGGGACATGCCTTCTGGAAAGCCTCTTTGAAGACAGCAGTGATTTCCTCGGCTTTTCGGTCAATGTCCGCTGGCTCATGTAAGTAACATTCTTGTAGTAGATTCGCCTTCCTCCGCACCTCGTAACTGAAGGTAGTCCAGTCGGTCTTCCTTGGGTTTCTATGGGGTTTGGGAAAGTCGCATCTATCAATGAGATTAAATTCAATAAATCTGTGATCGGAATAGGATTCTATCTCCAAAGTATTCCAATTGTCTATAGAGAGGGTATTTGAGTTACTCGCTAGTGTAATGTCAATAACCTCCTGCCTGTTTCTAACTACGAAAGTGGGTTCAGAACCCCTATTGGCTACTAAAAGATTATGTTCGATAATAAATTCGAAAATCAACTCACAGCGTGGGTTTGTATCACCACTGCCCCATTGCGCATCGCAGCCTAGTAGTAGGTCCCATCTCTCGATTTCCGCTTGCCTGGTTAAGGTGCGGGTGAGTTCGGATGGCGGTCCATCATTCGTCGTAAGGCATGTACACGGCTGAGATAATCAGTGGGGGGAGCCCCCTCCGGTCAAGCCTTACTACCTTCTGGTTAATGTGTTTCCTAGCTACGATACAAGATCTGTTCTTACGGTCCGCGTTTAGCGGTTCGCTGCTGTACAGTGCTAAATCTTTATGATTTAGCCCACTAATTTTGCCACGGGAGATCCATGGCTCTTGTACGAGAGCTATGTCTATGTTCCTTTCGCCTAGAAGATATATGAGATTGGCGCTAGCAGATATGCTGTGGTGCAGGTTTATTTGAATGAATTTCATGTTCTTCTTACCTTGTCACCCGCCCCCCTTTCCTTCCTCTCTGTCCTATCCGTAAAGGGTCGGACTTTACACCGGGTGATACCAGTGCGAACTTTATTGTTGAACCTTCTTAGCATGGGCATTGATCTATGGTTGAGTAGGACCACGATCTCTGTGCCCTTTTCTGAGTGCTCGCCCATTTCAAGCACCTCCCAGTCGTCGCTAAGGAGCTCCGGGTTAAGGTGCCGTAGGTTCCTTTCAATACGCTCCTTGGGAATATGAGGGCCAGGTATCAGGATACGCCCTTTTGGCCTAGTAAATTCCAGCAGGTCCTTCTTTTCGACGAGTCGAATGGAGGATGGAGCTTAAAACCTCTGAAGGTGGTCAGTTGCTCAAAGAAAGGGGATTGTCCCTCCTTCTCGACAATGGTGGAATTGATGGCTTCGAGTATGCGCAACTCGATGAGCCTCCACTGATCTTCGCTGAGTCTTTTCTCTGGGCTGTTATGGTCTACAATCGCCACCTGTAGACCAGCACTAGCAGATGCGGCCAGCCTGGCCTTCTTGCTGGTACTGTTCGTAGGCGGCAAGATCGTGTCGTCAGGTCTACCTCGTTTGGAACTGCTCGCAATCGGCTCGGATGAGGTCTTAACGACTGACTCCGGCTCGGTTGACAAGGGCTTCAGCCTGCCCGCGATCGGGGAGGTTGGCAAGAGGCTTACCTTCCCTCTCGCGAGTAGGCCTCCGTCCGTTCCCCTAGTCTGCCCTGCGCTGCGTTCTCTAGCGTCTGCGTAAGCCCTAGAACTTCTCACGATGGGGACGGGTTGTATCCCTTTACCCCGAACAGTCGAGAGCGGCGTAGGTTTGTTTGCAGCTGAGGGTGGCAAACGGCATTCCCCCCTCAACGCAATCTGACCTTTGCCCGTTCGTAGTGCTGTGTCGTCGTCCTTTCTGCAGGTTGTCTTCTTGAAGCAGTCTGCAGCCGGCCCTGCCACAGATGGGTTAGAGCCGGTTGCTGACCGAAGACCAGCTACGATCGAGATGAGGAGCTGACGGCTTCCCGCTCCCACCGTAGGCGATCTTCTTACCTTCCGGTCCTGCTGATCAGTGCACCTAGTCGACCCTGCGAGCTTGAGCGTGTTGTTGGCCCTGTCCAGAGCCTCCCTTTCCTTGTCCGTGAAGGACTTCGGATCACGCTTTTTAAGCCGCCGAATTGGCCTAATGGCATTACGCTTCTTGTTTCTGAGCGTTGTTGTCCTCTTCTGTGCCCTAACCTCCCTAGTCTTTTCGGATGATGGTCGGGCTAGTCCCAGGCCCCAGACAAGTGATTAACTTCGGCCTTAAGTCTGGAAAGAGCATCCGCGACCAAGTTGCATTTTCCTGGCTTATATATTAACTCGCAATTATATTCCTCTATTCGGGCCTTCCAGCGCTTTAGTTTGGCGTTATGGTTCCTGTTCCCAAGTGCAAACGTTGAAGGCTGGTGGTCCGTATATATGCGAATCTTCCTGGCACCGTACAAGTATGAGTGGAGATTGTCAAGAGCCCAAACTATGGCCAACATTTCCTTTTCGTTGGTCGCATAGTTCTCTTCCGCCCTATTGAGGGATCTCGAAATATAGGCTATCGGACGGTCTTTTCCCCATTCCCCCTGCGACAGGACAGCGCCTATCGCGAAATTTGAGGCATCGGTTGTAAGGTTGAAAGCTTTATCAAAGTCTGGGAAGGCCAGAACCTCGGATGACGTGAGTAAAGTTTTCAGGTCACCGAACGCTTGCAAAGCTTCATCATTCAGTTGTACAAGAACATGTTTGGATTTATTGGCCCTGATTTGAGCATTTTCCCCTCTTGTGAGGGCAGTGAGTGGTTTCGCAACCTTCGCGTAGTCGCGTATAAATTTCCTATAGTAGTACGTGAGTCCCAGGAACCTCTTCAGGTCCTTAAGCGTCTCTGGAGGCGAGATTTGCTGTATGGCTAATACCTTTATTGGGTCTGGTTGTATACCCCGTGAAGTAATTATATAGCCAAGGAATTCTACGTCCGTTTTCATGAATTGCGTTTTCTCCAGATTCACCTTCAGACTCACTTCCAAGAGTCTGGAAAAAATGGTGTCGACATTCTTAAGATGATCTTTCTCAGTTCGACCGAAGACAATTATGTCGTCGATGTATACATAACAGATTTTGCCTATGTATTCTTTGAGAACGTCGTCTATCATTCTTTGAAAGATTGCTGGGGCGTTTTTTAACCCGAACGGCAACCTTAAGAACTCATATTTTCCATTCATGGTGGAAAACGTTGTTTTGGGTACATCAGAGGGTTTCATTGGGATCTGGTGGAACCCCGAAGTGGGGACCTGCATTGCGATTGATCGGGAAACTACTGACTGCCCAAAACTTGGCTTGGGCCAGTAGCGCAACAATCAAGTTCGTGATGAAGTGCTTACTTTACCTCCTAGTGGTGGTCCCCGGGCAACTATACGTATAAACCCTTATACGTATAGGCCAAAATTGTAAGTGGGGGTTGTCTAGGGCCTTGATTCTAGGCTAGGTAACGTGGGCCAGCAACCTGCGTTACCGAATATTGCCCGCTACGGAAACCGACACTATGCCTCGGATAAGGAATGATCACATGTTGACGACTTTTGGCTATTGTACCCGGACAAAGATAGGTTTCTGGAATGTAAAGACGCTCCTCGACTCGGGAAGAGAAGGTCCTTACAATGCCAGATCCTCCAATTGGAAAACGAATTCATGCGATATAAACTGGACATTTTGGGGGTAAGTGAAGTAAGATGGTTAGAAGCGGGCGAGTACCAGCCTCCAACGCGTAACACTGTACTACTCTATTCTGGAAGACCATCCGGAAACCCGCGGGAATATGGAGTCGGACTGCTGCTAACAACAACAGCACGCAAGGGCCTAATTTCCTGGCAGCCTCATGGTGATAGGATTTTGACGGCCAGATTCCGGACTAGAGTACGACGCGTCACCATCATACAGTGTTACGCCCCAACGAATAGTTCGTCTGAGGACGAAAAGGAGAGCTTCTACAATCTCTTAAGCGCCGTCTTCAACACAACACCAAATGGAGACATTGTCATAGTGATGGGGGATTTGAATGCCAAGGTAGGCAGCGACAACGAAGGGCTCAAACATGTAATCGGGAAGCATGGACTAGGCAACCGCAATGACAACGGCGAAAGGTTTGTGGATTTCTGCAATGCCAACCGCCTTGTGATAGGTGGCACCATGTTTGAGCACAAGACCTGCCACAAAGTCAGCTGGGTTTCCAATGATAGGCAAGCAACCTCCAACCAAATTGACCATTTTGCTATCAGCCGCCGCTTTAGAAGTAGTCTCCTGGACGTCCGAAACAGGTGAGGGGCAGATGTGGGGATAGTACGTGATCACCATCTTATGATAGCTACTCTCCAACTACGCACTGCTGCAGTTCGAAGATCCCACGACAACACAAGAATGCCCAGGTTCAACATCGATAGACTTAGTGATCCCTCAGTGCGCCAACAATTAAGGGAGCACTTTTCGCAAGGTGTGGAAGCAATCAGCAGCTCAATGCCCGCAACCATCCAAGACCATTAGTGTGCTGTGAAAAATGTTTTTACATCTGGTGCTGAAAGAATTGTCGGTCGATCGCAGGGAAGACATAGGGCGTGGCTTTCCGAGGATACCTGGAGACGGATTGACGAACGAAAACAGCTGAAATACGTTGCAGCTACCCCAGCAGCAGGGAGAAGCGAGCTAGAGTCCTTATATCGCATGAAGATGAAAGAAGTTCAGCGTAGCGTACGACGTGACAAGCGCAACTACATCAACGCGCTGGCTACAGAAGCAGAAGAAGCTGCGCGGAGGTGCGACAGCAGGACCGTCTACAGAATCACGAAGGAGCTGACAGGTGGTCGCAGCTCCAGCCAACACCCAGTGAAAAGCCTAAACGGCTCCTTGCTCATTTCGGATGAGGACCAGCTCAAGAGATGGAAAGAGCATTTTGCTACGGTTTTGAACCGTGTATTCGCTAGCGATATGCTCCCAAATCAGACTGAGATGCCCGAGGTGAGAAGTACCCGAATACGCACCACGACTCCCAGTAAAGATGAGATCATTACCGCGATCAAGGCACTCAAAACCAACAAGGCGGTAGGACTTGACGGTATTCCAGCAGAGCTCTTACGAGCAACGCCAACAACATCGGCTGAGCTTCTGCTTCCACTTATAGATAGAGCTTGGGAAGCTGAGAGCTTTCCTAACGAGTGGAAAAAGGGAATGATCGTCAAGCTTCCTAAGAAAGGAAATTTAATGGAGTGCGGAAACTGGAGGGGTATCTGCGTACTTCCTGCTGCAGCTAAGATAATAGCTAAAATCATCCTTGAGCGAATCAAACAACATCTCGAAGACACACTCGATGCCGAACAAGCAGGTTTCCGCTCTGGATCCTCCTGTGCCGACCACATCAACACACTGCGGATTATCATCGAACAGTGTGTTGAATATCGATCGCCACTGCACCTGCTGTTCATCGATTTTGAGAAGGCGTTCGATAGTGTCAACAGGGAGTTTATTTGGCGTGCCTTACGCAGGAGAGGCATCCCCGATAAACTAATTGTTATTATCAAAGCTACATATGAAGGCTCCAAATGTCACGTTCTGCACAGGGGAAGGTTGTCTGAGGAATTTGAGATCCAAAGTGGGGTAAGACAAGGCTCTATCCTTTCACCAATATTATTCCTATTGGTGATTAGCGATGTGCTTCATGCAGCTTTGTCGACGGGAAACGGAGGAATTCGATGGACTCTTACATCTCAACTGAAACATCTTGACTACGCAGACGATGTATGCTTACTCTCCCACAGAATTATGGACCTCCACCAAATGACAGCAGATGTGGAGAGGGAGGCAGGTGTCGTCGGGCTGAAAATTAATACGACAAAAACTAAAATCATCAGCCTTGGAACTAACTCATCGGCTCAAATATGCATTGCTGGACAACCGGTAGAGAAAGTAGAGGATTTCCAGTATCTTGGGAGTATTGTCTCGACCGATGGTGGAACCGAACTGGATATAGCCAACAGGATCGCCAAAGCAAAGTCCGCGTTCGGGATGTTGTCCAAAATATGGCGAAGCAATGCAATCAGTTTGAGCACCAAAATAAGACTGTTCCGCTCCAACGTTGAATCCGTGCTGCTATATGGTTGCAGCACGTGGAGAGTGACCACTACTATCACCAGAAAGCTGCAAACGTTCGTTAATAGGTGTCTGCGCAATATCTTAAGGATTTTCTGGCCCAATCGTATCTCTAACGAACACCTTTACGAGAGAACGGGTCAGGAACCAATAGGCACAACTATCCAACGGCGGAAGTGGCAGTGGATTGGTCACACGTTCCGAAAGGGTGACAGCTCCATAGCGAACCATGCTATGCAATGGAACCCTCTAACTCAGGATGGCAGAAGACCTGGCGGTCCGAGAAGAACATGGCGCAGAACAGTCGAGAAGGAGGCACGGCAGTTAGGGAAAAGTTGGGGAGAACTCAGACACATTGCCAGAAACCGTACACGATGGCGCGTAGGCGTAGTAGAGGCCCTAGGACCCACAAGGGGATACAAGACATAAGTAAGTACGCTATTCAGACGCTTGTAATCTATCACAACCCGATATTGCTTTTCACCGGATGGTTTGGGTTTCTTCGGCACTACCCATAGTGGAGAGTTGTAAGGGCTTCTGGATGGACGAATAATACCTTCCTCGAGCAGATCCCTTATTTCTTTATCGACGAGTTCTCTCATACACGCAGGGTAAGGGTAACTCTTAGCGTAAATGGGTTCGTCTGTATTAGTCCTGATTTCCGCTTTCACGCTGTTTTAACAATCTCCCTCGTGTCGATTGGACCAAACACTGGTTTGTATTTACTAATCATTTCACGTAGCTTGATTTTGATGTGTTCTGGAAGTGATTCGTCTAAAACTGGGTTAATTTGGTCAGATGTTTTTGCCATGAGGGGAATGATAATGCCTGGTTTAAGGGTAAGAGTGTTCTCCTTGCGATCAATCACCGCTTCCAATTCCCTGAGGGTGTCGTCGCCGATGATTCCACCGAACGACCAGGGAGAACATAAAATGTGAGAATTGAATTGTTACCTGTCTTTTCAAAGAATTTACCGGACACTTTTTCGTTGATTATTATGTTGCCAGCGGCGCAACGTACGACAAATGGTTTAGCCAAACGTGTAGTTTTTTTGGATATAGAGGGTCTGATAAAATTTCTGTTAGCGCCGGTATTAACGAGGAAATTAAATTTTGTACCCTCTCGTGTCACATATTCTATGTATGGAACACTCGAGAGGCGCCCGTCATAAAATTTACCGTGTCCTCAACATTTTCCTCGACTTCCTGGTTATACTCATTGAACTCCCCTTCCTACACCATCTCTGTGTTGTACAGCCTTTGCTGTTTGCCATAATTGGGACGGTGGTCTTCAGATCTGGCACCCCTCTTGAACGGATTACCATGAGGACGATTCATATAGTCCACCTGGCGTGTCTGCACAGAGCCTAGCTCCATTTTTTCGTGCGGTTTCGGGGCTGTTAGCCTGGGTGGTGGATTATCACCACGGAAGTATTGAGGTGAGCCGGAAGGGCGGAAAAATTTCTTTGGCGGCAATGAGGGTCTCCCCTCATTCGACTTCGTATTTTGCGGCCTGAATGATTGGTTAATAGGAGCTACTATCGTGTTAGATGAGTTGGGGGTGTGGATCGTGTGGCTTCTATAATTCAAGTTTTCTAAGCAGGCCGTGTAGGCCTCGGGAAGCGTCTTCGGCTTTTCGATGATCAACATCCGCGACAGATCGCCATTAAAACCACGTATGAAAACGTCCAGGGCACGGTTACGGTATGTTTCGATCAAGGCATTCACAGTTTCCTGCGAGTATGACTCGGTTTTAATTTTATTTATAATGAGGGAGAATTGATGGTTCACCGTAGCATAAAACTCATCTAACCTCGACCCCTTTTGAGCCAACTGGTTTAGTTGGTGTTTGAGAGTTCTAATATCTCTCTTATCCGCATAATGCAATGAGAGACATTTCTTCATTGCATCCCAATCGTCGTCGAAAATGTTATATGAAATTAACGCGGTATCGGCGTTCCCGCGTATTTTTTGTCTAATGTGTTGTAATATTGCACGATATATTGGCTTACCCCTTACGATCCTGAAGTCTTGTAAGATGCCCTCGACTGTGTGAACCCACGACACATACTGCGTCGGGGTTCCGTCGAATACCTGCAGTTCTTTTACACAGTCCGGAAGTCGGCTTATGTCTTTAAGCTCCGACTCCGTTCTCGGACCCACTAAAGGTATCTCCACTACACTTGCCGCGTTAGCACTACCGGAAGTTGCGCTCTCACCCGTGGTTTCGAGCAAAGCGACTCGCCTTTCGATACTTTTTAACTGGTCGATCATTCGATTCACCGCACCGGTCAAGTCGGTTATGGATTTTTTCATATCATCCATTTCGATTAATTTATATATGTATTTATTTATTTTTTCTTTTTTTTAATATAATTTTTTCAAACCAAGCCCGTGCAGGGACGGGCTAAGAATATCACTGCAGCGCCCCCCAACAACTAGCGCTTGTCGTAAAAGGCGACTAAGGGGACAAATCAGATCTAGGCAATATAACACCCAAGTGAGCCTAGCGACACATATACTACCTTAAAAACCCTCCCACAAGTGTGCATGCGAGTCCGTGGGTTGACACGACTGGAGATCACCGGTGTCATAAAAGAAAGATCAAACAATACTAAAACAGGAGCATGCACGTGTCAAACAACAAACACCATCGCAATATGGTGCAAAAATTGTATTGCAAAACTGTATCATTACGGTAATACTTGCAGAAAGGAAAGGCACTACCCCGCCAGGCACTACCACTGCTGTGCATGGTACTGATCCTGGACCGAGCAGAAATGTTCGGGTCAGAGCTATATGGATTCCGGGGGCTAGCAACATAATGAAACAGTTTGGACGCAATTTAAGGGTCGCGAGTTGGAACGTTGGAAGCATGACCGGTCGAAGTTACGAGCTGGAACAGATGATGAATAGAAGGCGGGTGGACATCTTGTGTGTCCAAGAGACGAAATGGAAAAACACCGGGAATCGGGCGCGTTTCTTGGACGTTACGACAAAAGATTACAAGATGTTCTACTACGGAACGGAAAAGGCTAGGAACGGAATCGGTATCATCCTTGCGGCAGAGCTACTTGGAAACGTCTTTAGCATTTTGAAGTCCAGCGACCGTTTGATGTCTCTCAAACTAGTAATACAAGGAGAGGTGTGGAATATTGTCAGTGCATATGCTCCCCACAATAGGTACAATCAGATAGATAAAGATGCATTTTGGCTAGATTTCCACAATCTCCTTAAGAACATCCCAAAGGAAGAATTTCTGTTTGTTGGAGGAGATTTGAATGGACATGTCGGGAAATCAAACGAAGACTATGAAGACTGCCATGGAGGACTAGGATATGGCACCAGGAACCTTCCTGGTGATGACATCCTAAGCATGTGCAAATCACACGGCCTTATCGTGTTAAATACCATGTTCATCAAACAAAGCCGACACCTGATCACTTACAGCAGTGGTGGAGATGAAACTCAGATTGACTACCATTTGGTAGCCAATTTCATGAAGCCTCGGGTAAAAGATTGCAAAGTGATCCTGGGGGAGACAATCGCTCGTCAACACCGTCTCCTGCTTACAGAAATTTTTATGAAAACACCAAAGAAAAGCAAACAAACAAGGGTCTCTGAGAAAATCAAGTGGTACAATCTGGACAAAGAAAAAGGCGAAGCTTTTGTTTTCGTAATGAAAAATTACCTCTCTCACACCATCAACGGAGCTGAGGATGAAGAGTGCAGAGCACAAAATATGTGGGATTCCCTACAGCGAAATTGCGTAAAGAAGGCCAAATCACTGCTAGGAGCTTCAAAAGGCCACCATCAACACGCCAAAGAAACATGGTGGTGGAGTGATGAAGCTAAGAAAGTGATAAATGAGAAGAAAGCGGCTTTCAAAGCTTGGTCAAAGTGCCCCTCTAATAATAGTGACGAAAAAGCTCGCCTCGAAATGGAATACAGATGCTGCAAGAAAAAAGCGAAGAAGAAGTGCGCTCAGCTTCAAGCAGAGAGCTGGAGAAAATATTTTCCCCGGTTGCTGATGCAAACCAGGCTATCCAGGAGCTTCGAAGACACAATATGAACAAGATCGCCACTATCTTCAAAATAGCCGCCCAAAGAAGGAAGAATGCTCAGGAGATTCGTTCGCCAAAGTTCATTAGCAATGCTCATGGCCAGCTTCTTGTTGATGACGACAAAATTCTGCAGAGGTGGCGGCAGTATTGTGAAGAGCTTAAGAATGAACAGTTTCCCCGGCTATACTTTCCAAGAGCCACCCCTAACTGTGAAGAAATACCCGACATTACAGTCGAAGAAGTTAGTGAGGCGGTCAAATACTCCAAAAACCGAAAAGCGATTGGGCCAGACGAAATACCCTCTGAGTTCTGGAAAAAGATGGGAGATATCGGGTTCAGATGGCTCAGAATTCTCATCTCCAAATTCGTGAGAGGTGATCCAATGCCGAATGAATGGAGGGAAAGTTACCTTCTCCCTGTATACAAAGGGAAGGGTGATACGCGAAACTGTGATAACTACCGTTCGATCAAGCTGATGTCACACACCATGAAGATCGTTGAGCGGGTATTAGGTGGCCGACTGCGAAAAATAATACGGCTATCTGATGATCAGTGCGGGTTTGTCTCGGGTAAATCAACCACAGATGCAATCCAAAGTATAAGGATCATAATGGAAAAACATCGTGATTCCTTAAGGGATTTGCATATTGTATTGGTTGACTTCGACAGACAACCACGAGATCTGATATGGGTGGCGCTAAGACATCGAGGGGTTCCAGAAACCTATGTGCAGATGATTATGGACATGTACGAAGGAGCAAAGACAAAAGTAAGATGCCCCGCTGGAGTAACCGAAGAGTTGCCAATCAAAGTCGGGGTACACCAGGGAAGCGTTTTAAGTCCTTTGTTCTTTATTACAGTCCTTGATTATCTGCTTGAAGGTAAAGTGATGGACCCCAAGGTACATCAGTTATTCTTTGCTGACGATGGAGCCATCATAAGTGAGGATCCTACATCCCTGCAACGAGCACTTGATGTGTGGGTGGACGTTTTGGAGGGAAATGGGTATCGCATTAGTTCAAAAAGACAGAGTACTTGTGCTGCCCGTTCTCTGATCCACTCAGGCCTATTCCAGACATTTATTTGAATGGAACAGTGCTTCCCAAGTGCGAAAAGTTCAAATATCTGGGATCTATGATCAATAGCAAAGCAACTTGTGATGACGACATCAATCATCGTGTAAGCGTAGGGTGGATGAAGTGGCGAGAAAATTCCGCTCTCTTCTGTGACAGAAAAATGCCCCCTAAGTTGAAAGGAAGGCTCTACACCGCAGTTGTACGTCCAGCGCTCACATACGGTTCACAATGTTGGACGATGTACAAAAAGTATGAGAGTAAATTAACGGCAGCTGAGATGAAGATGCTTCGCATGACAGCAGGAGTGACAAAGCTTGATCGAATAAGAAGTTCGAAGATCCATGGAAGCTTTCACATCAAGGAAACCATCGTACAAAAAATAGAGCGCGACCGGCTCAGTTGGTATTGTCACGTTCAAAGAAGAGATCATTTGAACCCTGTTAAAAAGGCAATGTCTATGCACGTTCCAAAGACATCGCGATGTAGGAAAGGCAGGCCTATAAACGCCTGGATCAGACAAATGCGACGACATCGGCATTTCATTGGCCTCAGTAACCGAGTGATCCAAAATCGGCAGGCTTGCCGATATTTTCTGAGGTCAAATAGGCGAACCCCACAGGCGGATCAGTAGAAATGCGGTGAAGTGGGAGGGTTGTGATCCCTTGTTTTCGGATCATAGCCTCGCTGATAAAAGGAAGAAGAAGATAATTTTTTCAAACCACACTTTTTCTTAAATTCTTTTTAATCTTTTTCAGATTCTACAGGATTATATTCTATCTTTTTGTTATATTCTTTCCAAAGCACACTTTTTCTTTTCTTTTCTTAAATGGGCTTCTTATTAAAAAAAAAAAAAAAAATTGACTCTGTTTAAACAGAATTGGATATTATATATTTTTTCCTTCGAACCGCACTTTTTTCCCTTTTTTTCCTCAAACGAGTTTCTTTTTAACTTTTTCACTTAATGTCCACTGTTCTAGTTTAAATTTTAAGTTTAATCAATTTGTCTCGACTCACATTCGGTTTAGCATTTTTGGTTTACGCAGTAAATTCTAACAAAAAAAAAAGGAAAAAGAAACGGAACGATTTAGTGATCAGCGTCGCGAAGGATTTCTAGATAGAAACCGGCAAAGGAAGTGTCGTGTTGTTCCCTTTTAGTCGCAAACGTTTAAATTTGTAAGCGATCTAATCGCGGCACGAACAATCTTCACTACCATATCCCTTAGTCAATTAGGATATCCACATGTTCTCATGGGTATGCGGACGGTTAGTGCCCAGGATCCAGAATAGTCACTGTGTTCTCATGGGTGCAGATCCTTTCACTCCATAGAGCGTACTGGTCCAGTTCTGGCACTGATCCTCAGACGAAAAGGATATGGTTTTTATGGCGGTCCCTGCTCGGGCGCCAGTTAACGAATCCGCTCCGGCCGATGTCAAAAAAAAGCGACGACAGACTAGCCGCGTATAATCAAACACGTACTTCTTCTTTTAAATAATTTTTTTTTTTTTTCGTGGGTAGGTGAAAATCTTCATGAGACACTATGAGACCGTGTACTCATAGTAGTGTCAGATTTCTACTGACTAAAAACACCCTTCCCTTCGTTTTGTTTACTACGACTAAGTTAGACCTTATCAAGTAGTTTAAGCTTCAGATTTATATTCGCGTGAGGCAGGTAGATTTTCAATAAAAGCACCTGCTGAAACAGTCATGACATGCGGCTTTTTGTCTTATTGCGCTAATTCGAACGGTTTCGTTCTTTGAAGTCGGCGCGTAAGATTTGTCACATCCAAAGTTTGGAGTATGGCACAGTTGCAATGGCCATGAAGACGAATACGAAGCTTGCGAGCGAAGTTTTTTATTTCGTCCTCCACGGTAGCTATCCCTAAGTCTCTGTGGATATCATTGTTTCTGATATACCAGGGAGCGTTCACGATTATTCTTATAATTTTATTTTGGAGTGATTGTATGAGATTCCTATTGCTTGGTTTGGTTCAACCCCAGAGTTGTATACCGTACGTCCACACGGGTTTAAGCACTTGCTTATACAGAAGCAGTTTGTTATATACGCTTAGTTTGGAATATCTTCCAATTAGCCAATACATTTCTCTAAGTCGATTTTCGACATCGTCACGTTTCTTTTTAACGTGAGGTTTCCATTTAAGTTTCGCGTCTAGTGTCATTCCCAGATATTTAGCTTCGTTTGCATGCGGTATTTGTACCGAGTTAATGAAAACGGGAAGGTTGATTATTTTCTTGTACGTGAAGTTAACATGCGTCGATTTGGTCTCGTTAAGAACAATGCGCCAAGTTTTTGTCCACTCACAGATTTTATCCAAGGCTCGTTGGAGTTTTATGGTTGCTGACTCGATTGAACTTTCCGTTGCCAGAATAGCCGTATCGTCCGCGAACGTAGCTACAATAGTGCCTTCAGTTTGTGGTATGTCCCGAGTGTACAGCAAGAATAAGATAGGCCCAAGGACACTTCCTTGCGGAACTCCGGCGGCGATTTCTTTAAAATCAGAATATTCAGTTCCGTGCTTGACACGAAAAAGTCTGTTTTTTAGGTATGATTCTAAGATCTTATGAAGTTGCTCCGGAAGGATTGGTCTTAGCTTATAATTCAATCCATCGTGCCAAACCCTGTCGAAGGCTTGAGATACGTCAAGAAAAGCGCTAGAACAAATCTTTTTCTCCTCAAGGGCTTTTTCAATTTCGTCGGTTATTCTATAAACCTGGTCAATTGTGGAATGCTTGATTCTGAACCCGAATTGGTGGTCAGGTATTAGGCGTCTCTCATCAATGACCGGAAGAATCCGTTTCAGAAGGAGTTTTTCAAATACCTTCGATATTATTGGTAGTAGCGATATCGGTCTGTACGATTTTTTGTCATTTGGAGATTTCCCCGGTTTCGGAACTATTATGACTTCTGCGACTTTCCATTGATTTGGAACGTATAATAATCTAATGGAAGCATTTATTAAATTAAGCAATTTTAATAGCGCCTTTTTTGGTAATTCCTTGAGGATTTGTTCGGTTATTAAATCATAGCCAGGAGCTTTACTATTTTTCAGTTTTTTTATTGCCTGGCAAAGTTCTATAAGTGACACACTTTTTATTCTAAGGTTGTCAGATGTCGTAGTTGTGCCGGTAAAATCGTCTACCAATGTTTCTCCATCAAATGGCTTAAAAGTCTCTTCTAAGTGCTCGGCAAATAGATCCACTTTTTCTTTCTCACCTTTTGCCCATTCGTCGTTGTTTTTTCTTATCGGTGGCGAATGTATTTGGGGTTTTTTAATTCTTTTGACAGCTTTCCAGAGCGAGTAATCTTTTAAATAAATGCTACTTTATTAATTCCTTTATAATTCAGGTTATAATTCAAGACCTATTGCGTTTACTCCCGTCGATAGACTGACTGCCCGATCATTCCAGCTAATTCATTTCGCCTCGCATATGCTCGATATATGTGCTGACTCAGCTTTCTCACCTGTTGCATGCGCGGCGAGCGCAGATATCCGATCGGAAGCGCGTGTGCTGAGTCAGCTTAGGTTCCCATGCATTGGCTGATGCAATCCACGGTCAATGCCAATGCAGGTCATATTCTTCATGTGGCCGCCAGTTGGACCGTGATAACTTCTATACTTCCTTTTAAATAAAGTTTTGTAAATAAACTCGGACATCTTAACATAAATAACTACAACAACATAAGTAATAAGTAATTTTTATTTCATATGCTTTTCGGATCGAAAGAGTTAACGAAGAAATGAGTGGGTCCGATGATGCTGCAAGCATGTTGAAAGGTCTTCATTCTGCCGTACACTTGAAACCTTGCACGTATTTTGATATCTATACTTCCTGTAATCTTTATTTTTGGATTCCTGAGCTTCTTCAAATTCAATTCGATTTAATTCATCTTGATGGTTGAAGTTTCTTGTGTTCTCTTGCATATGGGACATGACGCGTCAACGCGGTCAGCACCTAGTTTACGAATGCACCAAGATCCAAACAACAACAAAACAACTTTTTCCCAGCGCTGCATTTGCTGATCTACTCAACAATCCTTCAGAACTAAATATAAAAATACCTTTAAGCTATTGTCATTTTGAAAGTTAAAAAATGAAATTTAATTTAAATTTAGCTCACATTCCAGTATTCACTGTACTTATTTATTTTTTATCTTTCCTTTTGCATTACACAAACAGCCGTAAACCCTCGGGTTAGTGCTAGTTATATTAACTTTCTAATTTATTTTATGAGTTAATAAAGTCATAATAATAACAATAATTATTAAAATATTAAGCGACATTTTCTTTTCTTGTTTTTAAAAATTTTAACTTGCTTAAAGAACAACACAACCGAACTGTAATTAAAGAAAAGTATATTGCTTGGTGAATATATGAAATTTGTACGGGGAAACATGAGACATCATATCATTTTTTTTGTTTTTTTTTTTTTTTACTGAAGATTAAAGTCGTCCAACTTTGAAGAGCTCTAAAAATCAAACGGCTTATCGAATTAAAAATGTTTTTCTTGTGTTTGAAGCTCTGTTTATTTTCCTTTAAGAAACCAATTTTTTTTTTTTTCAATTAACATATCGAAAATTTGAATTTTGCCACGACTTTTAGCATTTGGCGCCGCAGTGCACCGTCGCACCGCAACTGGACCGCAACTGCACCGCATCGGCGCCGCAACGGCACCACAACTGCACCGCAACCGCACCGCAACCGCACCGCAACCGCACCGCACTGCAAGGCACTGCACCGCAGCGGCACCGCAATGGCACCGCTATGGCACCGCTATGGCACCGCAGCGGCACCGCAACTCCACTGCATCGGTACCGTAACTGCACCGCAAATACACCGCAGCCGCACCGCAACTGCACCGCATCGGCACCGTAACTGCACCGCAGCGAAACTGCAACTGCAACGCTCTCGCACCGCAACGGCCCTTCGGCTGCACCGCATCTTCACCGCAGCGGCATCGCAACTGCGGTGTGGTTGCTGTGCAGTTCCAGTTCAGTTGCCGTACAATTGCGGTTCAGCTGCGGTGCAGTTGTTGTGTTGTTGCGGTACGAATGAGGTGTAGTTGCGGTGCCGTTGTGGTGTCGCTGCGGTGTTGTTGCGGTACGAGTGCGGTGCAGCTGCAGTATAGTTGCAGTGCCGTTACGGCACAGTTGCGGTTCCGTTGCAGTGCGGCTATGCTGCGGCAAGTTACACAAGTGGTTTAGTTAAGTCAGAGTCAGAAGAAGTTGTTCAGGGTGCTTAGTGAGAGGTGAATGACTGAATGCATGTGTGTCGGAAATTTTGCTCTTTTGCCGACTCTTCGAGTGGGTATAGTGTTTGATGGAATGTAGGTTATATGACACAATTTTAAGTATTTTTCTGTGGCAAAGTAATCGATATACATCTAGGATTCTTAGTCTCCTTTTAAGTAGAACACAAACTCAACGTTTAAATTTATTTTATTAATAAGTTTCGCACACGCGATATTAATTTTATTGCTGGGGTTTGGTGACTACTTCCTTGTCTAGCAATCTCATCGGAGATCTCGTTCCCCAAGATCCCAGTGTGAGCTGGGACCCAAATAAGAGACAGAGCCTTGCGACCGAGTTCGAAAAGTTTTTGGTTTCACGAACTATTTTGGAAGTGGTTAAAGGGTTAAGCAAGGCCTTAAGCGCAGCCTGACTGTCACTACAGACGCAAATACTACGGCCCTTCCACCTTTTCTTCACAACATAGTTCATGGCCATTAGGATTGCATAAGTTTCCGCTTGGAAAACAGACAGATATTTGCCTAACGAGAAAAGAAGTCTAATGTTGTCGACTTCCACGAAGACACCAGCACCAGACCCTTGACTGGGTTTGGAACTGTCCATGAAAATACGACTGCATTCCATTCCTGGCTCTGACTCTGGCCGAAGTCAGTACTGAACACAAGGAAACTCCACTCTAAATTTGCGCATCAGCTGAAGTTCTGGTGTCATTCGATTGCCTGGGCATAAAAGCCTTCGTTGCTAAGTATTTTCAGCAGTTCATTAACTACGATAGACCACAACAAGGGGGAGAAGACTCCTCCTTGGGGGCATCCCTTCGAATTTCGCAGCAGTGACCCTGAGTTTATTGCTGCCTAGTGAGATGTTAATTTTTCTGTCTCTAGCATGCATGTTATCCAGTTACATGTTGTATTATCTACGCCTGTATACTGGAAGCACTGTATATTTGGGCGTATTCGGTGTTGACAAAAGCTTCTTCGATGTCAAGGAAGCAGCCCACTGCAAACTCTTGGTCTCTAAAGGATTTTTTAATCCTAGTTGTGAGTTGCTGAAGAGCATGGGTCGTAAGGGGTAAGAAGACCTAGCAAACTAAAGATATGGCAAACTATTGAATCTTTATATTGAAACTGAACAATACAGGCACAATCACAAAGTCTGCAATAACTACAGATTATCTTAAAGACAAGTAAAACAGCTTCAATCTGCTATTGGGTATATCCAGGACCCATGCATTAATTTATTTTAAGGCTTTAGATGTCAATCATTTCAATATTTACTTTTCTGCTACAATTGCTAATTCGCAACCTCTGCTCCAAGTTAGTCTTAGCACCCTAACATTCAACATAGTCTTTGATACTACTTACGCTGCATCTAGACACAAAGTAGAACGTAGGATGCGTTAGCTGCAGTCTCAAATGAATTGATGAGACAAGCGCATATGGTATGGTACATTGCAACATTTGAATCCTAGGCTTCAGTGGATTTCATTCACCCGGTTACAAATTCCTAATTATTTTATAATACCTCTCCTGATGAAAAATATTGTACCTAGTTATTGATTTATAACTACACTATCCGTTAAACCTGTATATTTCTGGTTAATTAAACCCTCATTGCACCAAATCACTAAACCATATTAAGGAATCCAATAACAATTGAAATGTTGAGAACATCATTTTCAACATGATGGCACCAGCTTCTCTCAAACTTTGAATTTTAGAAAACATTTGGTTGGTATAAAATTTCAACTGGTTCCGGCATGCACTTAATTTGGGTAGAAATATTTATTTTATATTTTATAGACTGAATGGAGTTTGTGTCTTCGCTAACTAGCAAGTTTATTGATTATAGGAAAGTGGTGGGCAATGCAAATGTGAGTCTGCCTGAGGTGAATCTCATGATACCCCATCACGTTTTACTACTGTGGTGTTAGGTACTCATTGGGAGTAATAAGTGTAACTTGCAATATGCACTTTAAAGTAGTTACGGGATTTCTCTACTTAGTATGCGCCATAAATTCGAGCAATGTTTTTTTTTTTTTTTGCCGAGAGCAGGTGAAAAATCTTCTAAAGACACCATAAGGCCCGACCGCATGTGCTTATGGTAGTGTGAGATTTGTACTCACTAAAAAACACCTCTCTTTCAAATCAATACTACAACTAAGCCGACTGTTACCGAACTTGGCAGCACACATCTAAATGGGGTAAGTGGCAGCACAGTGGTATATGGGCAGTGGCAGCACTGTGGTACATGGGCAATGGCAGCACAATGGTAGATAGGTCCTTTCCGGGGTTGATCTTTTCTGGCGGCCATTCGAGAGTACGAACCACCGAGAAGAGTACGTGCCATCGAGGAGAGGACCCACACGAGCAAAGGAAGAAGGAAGAAAATAGAAAAAGCGTATGTAGAGTAAGAATTTGTATAAGTATAACATTGTCCTTAATGTACAATATTGTCAATAGGTATTTAAGTTTCTTTTATTTCCCGTTTGTGGCAAATAAATTGAGTTACTAAAGGAGCGACGTTTTCTTTTTCCTTCTGGCGCCAACACCGACGCTTATCCAGCAGTTTTATTTTCGCTTACGAGACACGTTATTTTTGGAAAAAAAGATGTTCGTATGAAGTTTAAAAAAAAAAAAAATTTAGAACTTTAGGCACGTTAAATTCCAATAAAAGTTCCTGCCTTTTCCGAGCAATGATAACAACACAGACATTAAGTTGAGAATTACAAGACTTTTACTATCCCAGCCCTGCTACACTCGGTAGAAAAAGTCTGCGTACACGCATGCAGTTCCTGGAAAAAACGGTTGCTTGCACTTTCTAAGTAAAATCGTAATACAGTATGAACTCGATAATCGCAACTGATAGAAATTGGGGTTGTTGCATTTACTGAGGTCGTTGCACCTACCGAGGAAAAAGTTATACAGTGAGCAATATGATAAGTAGAGCACCTTTTGCGAGGTTTGAAACAGAAAGCTAATATAAAGTTTATTTCATTTATTTTATTAAAGTTATTCATTGATTTTTGAATGAAACATTACAAAAATGGTTGTACTTAAGTCCACACATACATATATGCATAAATAGATCTACATAAAAATACATTTTTTTTTTAAATATCTGTAATTGCTGTCTGTACTTTGTTACAATTCAGGCTTTTAAGAGCAGCAGTCTCCCGTACCTTCTTCAGATGTAGAATATCTTTTACTGCAATAGCGTTTTCTTTAGCCCACTGAATGCATGTGTTAAATGATTGCAGAACAATTGAGGCTTTTATTTTAGCACGTGGAGTAAGTTCAGCGTCCTTTCATCTGTACTTTCTTTTTCTTGCGCTTCGTGATCCATTTCTTGGTCGACTAAACTTTCGTGCATCCATTCATTATGCTCTTCATTTCTAAAGGAGTTATTTGGTGCAAGTTCTTGGAGCATTGATGTAAGCACTGCGGGATCGTTGTCAATGCCTCCTTTTATAATGCTTAGAGGAATGTTGTCCTCTTCAGTCCACTCAACATCTGGTTTCATTAACACATTCCAGCACAAAAAAACAACATACGTATGTATGTATTTGTATATTTACTTACTTACATCATGGGAAGTTGCAGTTATAGAAAATTTTTTTTTTTTAAGGAGTTGCACTTATAAAGGTTATAATGCTATATTTTATACTTACTTACTTAGATGGCGCTACGGTCCGGGGTGGACCTGGGCCTCAACCAACAAACCTCTCCAGCTAGCACGATTACGAGCCAGCTGCCTCCAGTTGCGCACGCCAAGTTGGTTGAGGTCCCCCTCCACTTGTTTGCGCCACCTACCGCGTGGTCGTCCTCTACTGCGTCGTCCATCCGGGGTGGATTCGAAAACTTTCTTAGCGGGAACGTTGGGCTCCATCCGCTCTAAATGACCCAGCCATCTTAGTCGCTGTATGTGAACTCTTCTGGCTAAGTCGATGTCCTTGTACATGCCGTATAGCTCGGCATTGTACCTTCTCCTCCACTCACCGTCTATGCAGACGGGACCAAAGATCGCTCGAAGAACTTTTCTCTCGAAATAACCAAGGGCATCCTCATCCGGTTTTGTCAAAGCCCATGCCTCTGCGCCATACAGCAGGACTGGGATGATTAGTGTCTTATAAAGAGTTACCTTAGTAGTTCGAGATAGGACTTTGCTACTCAATTGCCGTTTTAGCCCATAGAAACAACGATTGGCAAGAGTAATTCTTCGTGTGATCTCCCTACTGATGTCATATGCGAAGTTCACCGTAGACAAAATCCTTTACTACCTCAAAATTATATCTGTCTATTGTGGCGTTCTGTCCAAGACGCCGATGTTGGGTGTCCTTTTTTGTAGACAGCATATATTTTGTTTTGCTTTCATTGACCGCTAGACCCATATTTGCTGCCTCGATCTCAATACTCATAAATGCCCCGTTGACGGCCCGCTGAGTTCTTCCGATTATGACAATGTCATCGGCATAAGCGAGTAGTTCTACAGACTTGTAAAAGATTGTACCTCCGGTGTTGGCTTGTGAGTTTCGTACAATTCTCTCAAGTACTATATTAAAGAGATCGCATGATAGCGCGTCACCTTGTCTAAGACCTTTCCTGACATCGAACGGTTCGGTGATGTTCTTACCGACTTTGATGGAGCAGCGAGAGTTCTCCATCGTCATTCTGCACAAACGGATGAGCTTAGCAGGGATGCCAAGACTAGACATGGCTCTGTATAACTCGTCTCTATATACGCTATCATAGGCAACTTTGAAATCGATGAAGAGGTGGTGCGTATCGATTTTGAATTCATGGGTTTTTTCCAAGATCTGCCGTAGTGTGAATATTTGGTCAATGGTAGACTTTCCCGGCCTGAAACCGCACTGATAAGGACCTATCAGGTTGTTGACGATCGGTTTTAGGCGTTCACATAATACGGCAGACAGGATTTTATATGCGATGTTGAGGAGACTTATACCTCTGTAATTGGCGCAGTTCAGAGGGTCTCCTTTCTTCAGGATCGGGCAAACGACGCTGAGGTTCCATTCATCGGGCATACTTTCGTCCGACCAGATTTTACAGATGAGCTGGTGCATGCTCCTTACCAACTCATCTCCTCCTGCCTTGAAAAGTTCAGCGGCAAGGCCGTCGGCTCCAGCAGCTTTGTTGGATTTGAGTTTAGATATCACTATCTTCACTTCATTCTGATCGGGTTGACGGGAATCTTGACTGCCATCGTCACTGTTGAATGGCTCATTCTGCCTGACAGCGGAATATTGGTCATCATCGCCGTTTAACAGTCTGCAGAAGTGTTCCTTCCATATCCTCAGCACCGACTGCGATTCCACTACTATGTTGCCATTTTCGTCCCTGCAGGCTTCTGTTCTGGCTTTGAAACCCTGGCATGTTCTTTTTACCCTTTGGTAAAATTTTCGAATATTATTCCTGCAATAAAGTCTCTCAATCTCCTCGATCGAGCGCTTCTCATGCTCTTTTTTCTTCTTTCTGAGAAGTCGATGTCCCTTTTTTCTCCTGCTCACGTAGAGCTCGTAAGCAGCTCTGGTCCTTCTATGCAGCGCCGCTTTGTATGCCTCTTGTTTAGCTGCATGTGCTTGCCGGCATTCCTCATCAAACCAGGGGTTTCGTCGTGGTGGGCGAGAGAAACCCAGTACATCAGAGGCGGCATCTCTGATGGCTTGTTGGCAACGCTGCCACTGGTCTTCCGCATTTGCTGCTGGCTCATAGGAATTAGATTGAGATTAGAAGAAACACGATCGGCAAAGGTTCTGGCGGTCTCTTGCGATTGTAGCCACCCGACGTCAAATTTCCTCACAGTATTTCGTTGATTTCGCTCCGTTCTGGATATCCGCATCCGTACCTTGGCTACAACTATGTAGTGATCCGAGTCCACGTTGGCTCCTCGGAAAGTCCGGACACCCAGAATACTAGAAGAGTGCCTTGCGTCGATCGCAATGTGATCGATTTGGTTGACGATTTTTCGATCAAAGGAGAGCCATGTTCCTTTGTGAATACCGGAACCGCGTACTAGCTACGACAAAGTTTCGCCCAGCTGCAAAGTCGATTAGCCTGAGTCCGTTGTCGGATGTGTTGTCGTGCAGGCTGTGCTTTCCGACCACGCTACTAAAGACGTCCTCTCTTCCTAGCTTTGCGTTTAAATCACCTAGGATAATTTTAACGTCGTGGCTAGGGCATTGCTCATACGTCTTGTCCAAGAGCTGGTAGAAGTCGTCCTTTGTCGCGTCGTCCTTCTCCTCATGAGGGGCGTGAACGCATATTAGGCTAATGTTGGCAAATTTAGCCTTGATACGGATAGTCATAAGGCGCTCGTTCACATGCCGGAAACTCAAGACTTCTTGCCTAAGTCTGCCTCCAATAACAAATCCGCACCCGAATAGACGCTGTCCTTTTTGTCTGTAGCAATCGCCGTAGTAGATGTCACAGTTTTTCATACTCCTTTTGGCCGGCCCATCCCATCGCACTTCTTGGATGGCGGTAATGTCTGCTTTGAGACACTCTATGGCCTCCGCAAGTTGTTCGGCTGCACGTGGTTTGTAGAGGGACCTAACATTCCACGTACAGACACGAAGATCGTTGTCCTTTTTACGTTTGCTTGGGTCGTCAACAGTAAATTCATCCGTATCCGAGGCTGTTGGTTGCTTCGTAACCGAAGGTTTTTTTACGTGGTAGGGAAGTTAACCCGACGGGACAACCCCCAACCTGGAGGGCCAGATCCTTTTTTTTGTACCCCTAGGACAAGCGGCCGGATACACCGATGTCAGCAACCCACTGCGGCGATATGAGCGCTGCCGTTGGCCCATTAAGGGTTCATCCGCCACCATCTCTTTTTCAATACCCTGACGTAGTATTGAAAATCCTTACAGACCTCAGCTTCAAATATGTCGAAGTAGCTCCGGTAAGGTTTCCGCTGGCCTGTAGACGTCACCGTTGATTCCATCGAGAGAATTCGTCCGCCGCACGTCCTCCTTCTGAGGACCTCTTGTTAGACTTCTGAGACGCATATTTCAGCCGATCATGTCAACAAGAGATGCCTCGTCCGGTTAAACATATGCGCGCTGAAGTTCACCCAGATGTGCTTACGCAGGTCCGAGTGTTCAGCTACCCATATATCGTCAGACTCAGCATACGCTCATCGTTAGTTCACTATCAGATAGCCATCCAGCGGGCACCACGGGGAGGTGATGATGCGATTTTGTTTTATAGTGTTGCAAAAATCGAAGAGTTGCGTGTATCAAAGGTTGCAATTACCGAGTTCGTACTCTATCTTAAATTCATGTTCTGAATTTAGAGAATACTCTTAAATCAACCAAAGCAATCCAAACATAGCGGTATTTAAAAGCAACACATGCATGTGAAAGTGGATTCAAATCAAATTTCAATTACACTCGAAATGAAATATCAAAATTAGTTGTAAACTTAAAATTATTTCGGATTGTCAGTTAAAAACTTTGTTTTTTTTTTGAGGAAGTGAATTAAACATTTTTTTTTTTATTTCCCAAGTTTAAGTTATACATCTGCCTGGTTGACACTTAGTACATATTTTAAAAGTGATGAAAGTGGGTTAAATAGGGTATGTGACCAATGCCACTAATACCATTTGTTTATCAATTTTTTCTTTTTTTTATATAATGGATTTTTATGTCCTGAATAAAATTAATTTTTATTTTTTTTTTTGAATACAATAAAACTTGAGTAAATTTAAAAGATTCATCTTACATGTACAATAAATAATACAAATATTGTATATACAATTAACACTTAACTTTTTTTTTTTTACTGGTTACTGAGATCAATGGGTCTTCTTCGTTTTAGCCGCCGTGTATTTAGAATTTCTTGGTCTGGACGGGTCGAGATATCATAGTTGGTATGAGAAATAAGCCTCGTCAGGTGCCGTTTGCTTACATTGGTTATTTCTTCCTCAACCATAGGAATTTTGAGGTCATTGTGTATGTCGAAGTTTGTGACGTACCAGTCAGCATTTACTATTGTTCGCAGAATTTATTATTTTTATTTTATGCGCCACTCCTTAAACCATTTCATTGTATCGTCCAATATTTTTTGGAGTTGGACGGTCGCTGTGTGTAGGCATTTGTTTGAGTAGAGCAGTATGGTGTCGTCAGCGAATGTAGCGATCATAGATGTTGTCTGAGTAGGTAGAGGAATATCTCTGGTGTAAATATTATAGAGAAGTGGTCCAAGGACGCTGCCTTGCGGTACTCCAGCTCGTATTGCGTATAGCTTTGATGATGCGTCTTTATACTTTACATAGAAGTGTCGATTCGTTAGGTAAATTTTGATTATTAAGTAATAGTCAGTAGGAAGAAAGCTTTCAAGTTTTTTGAAGTAGTCCTGGATGCCACATGGTGTCAAATGCTTTGGCAACGTCAAGAAATACTCCAAGGCAGAATCTCTTTTCTTCCAGGTCTGTTGAGATTTTATTGGTCACTCTATGGATCTGCTGTATCGTCGAGTGCTGCTTGAGGAATCCAAACTGGTGGTCCGGTATTACATTTAGTGTTGATAGGATTGGAGACATGCGGTCACATAATAGTCGCTCAAAGATTTTAGAGAATTAAAAATTTAATGAAATATTTGTTATTAAAAATGGATGTATTTTATTGTATATTATCGGTGAAAACCGCGAAGAAAATCGAACGGACAGAGTGCGCAGGAAGATTTCGAGTGGAATGCAAAACCCCAGGTGGCAGCCCAGGTACACTGGAAAATCCACCCTCTTCGGAGGTCGGCTCTACGGATTCTGGGGAGAGCCAGTTATTGCAACTAATAAATCCCTTCTTAAAAAGTGCAAAAGTGCATGTCGATCCCCTCTACCAAGATCGAATAACTCCGGGAAAAGAAGTCCACCGGAAGCGCCAGCGCGCAAAATTCAGGACTCAGCGAAATACAAAAGTCTTGAGGAAGAAAATAAAATACTCCGAATCAAGCTTAACGAAATGGAACTACTCTATCAAGATCTTAAGAAAGAGATAGACTTATTAAAAGAAGAAAATAAGGTCCTAAAGAACACGCATTTCGAGAAAGAACGCGAAAGTACTCCAGCACGCTTAGCTAGTCTGGAATATCACACAGACGAAGAAGAGCTAGCACGCGAAACGTATCGGGTCCCAAAGAAAAGACCTAGTAAGAAACGGAGAGCCGGTTCATCGCCCGAAGTCGAGTCCGTGAAGGAAGAAAATCACAAAGAACCGCAAGAAAAGCAACTTCGAGCGCAATTTCGTCCACCCCCACCAATAAATATCGTCGGGATAACGGAATACAATGAGTTGCAAAGCCTCTTTAAAGGGATAATAACATCCAAATATAAGGTTACATCTTTGAGGGATAATGCGTGGAAAATCAACGTCGATGACTACAATGACTACCGAGCTGTGTCCCAAAAGCTAAATACCGAAAAGATTCAGTGGTATACTTTCGAAATCAAGTCAGAAAGGCCACATCGTGTCATTGCAAGGGGACTCCACCCCTCATGCACCAAAGAAGAGGTCATGACTGACCTTCAAGCCAAAGGCTTTAAAATTCTTGATGCCGTTAATATCATCAAGAAGGAGAAGCAACAAGCGAAAATAGATAAAGACGTTTTGGTAAGGCGTGGACTTCCGCTTTTTATGCTTACTTTCGATAAGTCGGATAATATCGACGATATCTACCGAGTTAGATCTATACTAAATATCGTGGTTAAAATCGAGGCCATGCGTAGAAATTTAAGGATGATTCCGCACTGCAAACGTTGCCAAGGATTTAACCATACACAAATGTACTGCAAAAAGAACCGCAATGTGTGAAATGCGCCGGAAATCACCTCTCCCAAGTCTGTGGAATAAACAAACAACCCTCTGCAACATGTGCTAATTCTAAGGGAAAGCACCCTGCAAATTATAGAGTAGCTAAGGAGTTGCAAAAACGGAGAGACGTGCTCCTTAAGCCCCTAAATGCAAAATCTAAGCTGCAAACTAAGCCAAAGCGTAAGAATGCACAGGAGAAACTAGCTAAACTAAAAGTACCGGGTTCAGAGCGCAAAAAGGTGAGGGAAAGAGTGACAACAGAAAAGTCCTCGACTTACTAAGGTGGCGCTACAGTTCGGGGTGAACCTGGGCCTCAACCAACAAGCCTCTCCATTTAGCAAAGTCCTCGACCTCAGTTCTTAAAAGAAACGGTATTGAAAAGCTAACATTGAAAAAGCCGCCAAGTAATGGCCCTCGGACAGCAGGAGTGCAGACTTACGCTCAGGCCGCGGCATCCGAAAAACCAAAAAACGTTGAAATTTCGACGGACCCTATTGTTTTAATGCCGGTTATTCTCGAGAAATTTGAAGAACAAAGCAAAATAAATAAAATTATTCTCGATAGGCTGGTTAAGCTTGAAAATAATTCTCAGAAAACGCGTACTTCAACTAGAATATGAATAACAAACGAATGTTAAAAATATGTTCTTGGAATGCAAACGGACTTTTGCAAAAACTCGACGAATTGGAAATATTCATGCGTGAAAACGATGTTGATATTTGCTTGATTTCTGAAACCCACGTAAAAAAGGAATCGCATTTAAAAATACAAGACTATAATGATTACCACGCTTGTCACCCTTCGGGAAAAGCAAGGACTGCATCGAACAATCCGAAGACCTAAAGATAGAACTTGAAACTTTGCAACTGTGCACGATTCGAGTTAAAAATAGTCAGCGTACTTTTAAAATCTCATTTATCTACTGTCCACCGCGTTCCGCGCTTCAAAAATCTGATTTTACTAACTTGTTTGAATCGCTGAAACCTAATTTTATCATCGGCGGCGACTTTAACACGAAACATACGTTCTGGGGCTCAAGATACAGCTCGAAAAAAGGTAGAATGCTTTATGGGGCAGGTATGGAGTACAGTTGTGATTTCTATTCGACGGGTAAACCGACTTACTGGCCAACTGATACTTCGAAAATACCTGACCTGATCGATTTTTTCGTTGTGAAAGGAATATATACCAACCACATAAAAGTCGAAGACAGCTTTGATCCGTCGTCTGACCATTCCCCGGTTATTTTAACAATCAGCGAAAAACTAATCTATAACCTAGAGTCAGCGAGATTAACTGGTCGAACAACTAACTGGGAAGGCTTTAGAAACGAAATCGAAGATAATGTTGAACTGAGCGTTCCACTTACGACACCATATGAACTTGAGGTTGAAGTTGATCGCTTCGTTGAGATCGTACAGCTCGCCTCTTGGAATAATACGCCCAATCCAAGGAAAACGCCGGACAGATACGGTTTGCGATATCCTCCGGAAATAAAAGAATTGGTCAAGGAAAAAAGAAAAGCGCGTAAAAAATGGCAACAGAGTCGTGCTCCGCAGCATAAAGCACACTTGAATCGTCTGTGCAATTTGTTGAAGAAGACTATTAAGGATTTTAAGAATCGTGCAATAGCCTCTTACCTTGAAAGTTTAACAGCGAAAAAAGATTCCAATTATTCATTTTGGAAAGCTGTTAAAGGCACCAAAAGGCCCAAAGTCCCCGTGCCGCCAATCCAATTAAATCAAAATGAATGGGCGAGGGAAGATAAAGAAAAAGCGGACGTCCTTACGGCCCATCTGGAAGAAACATTTAAACCATACGATGGTCAAGTGGTTTATGACAGCCGCAATAGGCTGGATTTACCATCTGACGATTTGACGCTCACAAGTGCAACGCTAAGGGAACTCACACATGAGATCGAGAATCTGAAACCTAAGAAATCTCCTGGTTATGATTTGATTACCGGAGAAATTCTCAAAGTTTTACCTAGAAAAGCTTTGATTAAGCTTCTCCGTATTGTAAATGCTGCACTCAGATTAAAACACGTGCCGGGTCAATGGAAAGTTGCGGAAGTCATAATGGTTTTAAGACCAGGAAAACCGCCAAATGAAGTAAAATCGTATAGACCATTTTCGCTTCTCCCAATCATATCGAAAATTTTCGAGAGGATATTATTAAGGCGTCTCCAACCGGTTATAGAAGAAAATAATCTTATCCATGACCACCAGTTTGGGTTCAGAAGTAAGCATTCGACGATTGACCAGATGCATAGAATTACTGACGTAATCGAGAAAGCTCTTGAAGAAAAAAAGATTTGCTCAAGCGTATTTCTTGACATCTCGCAAGCCTTTGATAAGGTGTGGCATGATGGCTTGAAATGCAAACTACGACAAGTTCTCCCTGTATGCTTATACGATATTTTAGAATCATATCTCGGGAATAGACTCTTTCGTGTTAAATATGGAGTCGAATACTCCGATCTCAAAGAAATTTCGGCCGGCGTACCGCAAGGAAGCGTTTTTGGGCCGCTTCTCTGTTTGCTATATACTAGTGATACACCGAACGAAGATGGCACTATCCTTGCTACGTTTGCCGATGACACCGCTATCCTAGCAGTAGGTAAAACAATCGAAGAAACGACTGAAAAACTGCAAAACGCACTGAATAATGTAAATGAATGGACGAAGGACTGGCGGATCGCCCTCAACGAATCTAAATCTGTTCACGTGAATTTCACTTACAAGAAAACTAATGACTTGCCAATTTTCCTAAACTCGGCCCGAATACCCTTTGCAAACGAGGCCAAATACCTGGGAATGACACTCGACGCAAGGCTGAAATGGAATTCGCACTTTAAAATGAAACGTAAAGAACTCGAAATCAAATATAGAGAAATGTACTGGCTACTCGGAAAACATTCCCAGCTCAGTACTGAAAACAAACTGCTTTTATACAAGCAAGTGCTAAAGCCGGTGTGGACCTACGGTATAAAACTTTGGGGTTGTGTCAAGAAAACAAATGCAAATATTTTACAAGCTTTTCAAAATAAAGTGCTAAGAGAAATTGTCCAAGCACGCACGCAAGCACATGGTATAGTAGAAACGACGATATCCACAGGGATCTCGGAATTCCGACAATCGAAGCTGAAACTAGAAGCATCGCGAGAAAGCATAGAAACCGACTAATCGGACATGTCAACAATACAATCCTACAAATTGTGGATGAGAGGAATTTATTGTGTCGACTACAAAGGACGAAACCTTTCAACTTGGCGAGATAATGATTAACCGCGTCTAGATTGCGGAATATGCAGGATCCTTCAGTGGAAAGTAACCTGCCAAACGATTTTATTTCGTGATAGAAAAATTGCTTGATAAGTTATACTTAGTTGCGATATCTAACAAATTTATATCGAAGGGTGGTGTTTTTTTAGTCAGTAAGAATCTGACACTACTATGAACACGCGCTTGCTATTCTCATAGTGTCTATGGAAGATTTTTCACCTAACCTCGGAAAAAAAAAATGTATATAATTTGGTGTATTGGGTGGCAGTTGAAATAACCTCTTAATATAGATACTTATACTCGTTAACTACCTCAATCACGCTTCGTGAAGTAACGACCGATTTTCAAAATTTATTTGGATAATTTGGTAACGATGTCCAAGTATGAGTAAATTCATGATTATTTACTAGACTATACTGAACATTAATGTCAAAAAAGCGGACAGAATGACAGCTCGGTTTGAAAGTTATCCCTATCGTAATTTCTCTCCTACGAAAAAAAAAAAACATCCTTTACTACTACCTATATTCACCATCCCACAATAATTCGTGACTCCTTAAATCATTATAATAGAAAATATGATTCAAGGCAAAGCAATTATATTTATTATAATTACGAGTATTTTACGATCAGAGAAACGGGTGCTGCGAAGCGATCGAAATCAAGGGCAATAGATATTTGAGTTCTGTCAGAAAATGTATATCTGTGTTATAAATAAAAGATAACAAAGCACTTAAATGATTGTCTTCGAAGCTGCTGTTGGGCAAAACATATACAAACACCTACAGGTAGATACGCTTTTATCTGGGATACCTCTATACCGTTTCGAATCATTGAAGAACTAGAGGAATGATTGATATAAGAACTTATTGAAATGAATTTTCTTGTAATAGATAGTTATCAAATTTTGCGTATTCAATTTTCGAAATAATTCATTTTGTTGATAGGTACGTACATACTAGTATATCTCTATCTATGTCCATATCTATAAGATTCTAAAATGAGCATGTTTTGCATCATGCTACTTTCATGATGCAAAATTGCGATGGCCTTGCAATGCTTAGCAATATAAGTTTTTCACACAGCTTGGTGTAAAATGTTCGGCCTAGTTCTAATTTTATTCACCTGCAAGTTTCTAATCATATTTTTCGAAAAAGGTGTTAGCGATCGATTCGAAGGTGAACCATCTCGCATAGAAATCTAGTCCAAGCGGATTCGTTGTAGAATCTTACCAGCCAGTTTCTCGAATTCCTCAAAGAAAAGTTTGCCTAGTAGGTTTTGATGGAGTCTGTCGATGCTTGGACAGTGACATAGGAAGTGTTCGGTGTCCTCCTCAACGTCTGGACCACCAAAACCTCTGCAAACTGCTGCAAGTGAATTACATAGCTTCATCTTCTCTGAGTATTTGCTAAGCATATTATGTCCAGTTATGACTATTTTAGCTATTGTTATAGAATATTGAAAGAGTCGAGTTTGCCTAGTACACGTCGTCTGGCTCTAGCTAGTGCCGGACATCTACAGAGCAAGTAAATACGAATCTCTTTTTCGATAGCTTCCTTACAGCTGTGGCAATGTGTCTTATGGGCTACCTAGTTTTTTTTTTTTTTTTCATAACTTGGGCGCACTCAAGGGGTTATGAATACCCTTAACATGTTTATACACAGTGCCGGCCGGCGTTGGAAAGGATAGGTAGGGAGAGAAGAAAGATTTGGTATATTATTTTGAAGCTCAGTTGTTTATGCTTCAAAGAAACTCCGGTGGTGCCGTCCAGATAACTTACTTACTTACTTAGGTGGCGCTACAGTTCGGGGTGAACCTGGGCCTCAACCAAGAAGCCTCTCCATTTAGCTCGGTCTTTAGCTAATTGCCTCCAGTTGCGCACTCCAAGTTGGTCGAGGTCCCCTTGAACTTGTGCGCGCCACCTACGGCGATGATTCCCTCTACTGCGTCGTCCTTCCGGGTTAGATTCGAAGACTCTGCGGGCCGGATCGTTGGTGTCCATTCGCTCTACATGTCCTAGCCATCTCAGACGTCCAATACGCAGTTTTTTGACTAGGTCGATGTCGCTGTACAGCTCGTATAGTTCGTGATTGAATCTTCTCCTCCAAAACCTGTCAACACAAACGGGACCGAAAATCTTACGAAGAATTTTTCTCTCGAAGCGACCAAGGATATCTTCATCCTCTTTTAATAAAGTCCATGTTTCAGCGCCGTAAAGCAGGACTGGGATGATCAAGGTCTTATATAGAGTCTCCTTAGTTGTTCGAGATAGGGCTTTACTGTTGAATTGCCTTATAAGCTCAAAAAAACAGCGATTGGCAAGAGTTATTCTTCGATTGGTTTCTACGCTGATTTTGTTAGAAGAATTTATAGCAGAGCCAAGGTAGACAAAGTCCCTTACTACCTCGAAGTTATAGCTGCCCACGGTGACGTTTTGTCCAATTCGTCGGTGTTGGTTTTCCCTTCTAGTTGACAGCATATACTTGGTTTTGCCCTCGTTTATCGCCAAACCCATTTTGGCCGCTTCCGCCTCAATGCTTGCAAAAGCACCGGTGACAGCCCGCTGAGATCTTCCGATAATGTCTATATCGTCGGCGTATGCAAGCAGTTGTACAGACTTGTAATAGATTGTGCCTCCGGTGTTGGCTTGTGAGTTCCGCACAATCCGTTCAAGTACAATATTGAAGAAGTCACATGACAGCGCGTCACCTTGTCTAAAGCCTTTTTTGACATCAAAAGTCTCGGTGAGGTCATTACCGACCTTGATGGAGCAGCGAGCGTTCTCCATCGTCAGCCTGCACAGGCGGACAAGTTTGGCAGGGATGTCAAAACTAGACATGGCTCTATAAAGCTCTTCTCTATAGATGCTGTCATAGGCGGCCTTGAAATCGATAAAGAGGTGGTGAGTATCGATTTGGAATTCTTGGGTTTTCTCCAGGATCTGCCGAAGTGTGAAGATTTGATCGATGGTGGACTTTCCTGGCCTGAAACCGCACTGATAGGGTCCAATCAGGCTGTTGATAAAGGGTTTCAGGCGTTCACACAATATCGCAGAAAAGATCTTGTACGCGATGTTGAGGAGACTGATGCCTCTATAATTGGCGCAGTTGAGGGGGTCTCCTTTCTTGTGGATCGGGCAAACGATGCTGAGATTCCATTCATCAGGCATACACTCCTCTGACCAAATATTAGAAATGAGTTGGTGTATGCACTCTACCAATTCCTCCCCAGCTGCCTTGAAAAGTTCGGCCGGTAAGCCGTCAGGTCCAGCAGCCTTGTTGGATTTTAGCTTGGATATTGCTATCCTCACTTCGTTTTGGTCAGGTGGACGGAAATTTTGACTATCATCGTCTATGTTGAATGGTTCATTCTGCCTGACAGCGGGATGTTGGTCTTCGTCGCCGTTATACAGTCTGCAGAAGTAGTTTTTCCATATTCTCAGCACCGACTGTGATTCTACTACGAGGTTTCCATTTTCATCTCTACAGGTTTCTGTACGGGTATTACTTCTCTGACACGTTCTTTTTACCTTTTGGTAAAACTTCCGTACATTGTTCCTGGAGTATAGACTCTCGATATTCTCAAACGCGCGCTTCTCATGCTCTTTCTTCTTCTTTTGGAGAAGCCGATGTTCTTCCCGTCTCTGTTGCTCGTAGAGCTCACGAGCAGCTCTCGTCTTCCTTTGCAGCGCCGCTTTGTATGCCTCTTGTTTTGCTGCATGCACTCGCCGGCATTCTTCGTCAAACCAGGGGTTTCGCGGTGGTGGTCGAGCGAGACCCAACACATCAGTCGCGGCGTTTCTGATGGCATGTTGGCAGCGTTGCCACTGGTCTTCGGTACTTGATGCTGGCGGCAAAGGGGTGATTGAGAGATTTCGGGATACGCGTTCAGCGAAGAGTCTGGCGGTCTCTTGCGATTGTAGCTTTTCGACGTTAAATTTTCTCACAGTAATTCTTCTTTGTTGCTCAGATTGGGATATCCGCATTCGTACCTTGGCTACAACAAGGTAATGATCCGAGTCTATGTTGGCCGCTCGGAAGGTCCGGACATCCAGAATACTGGAGGCATGCCTTGCGTCGATCGCAATATGATCAATTTGGTTGATCGTTACATGATCATTGGACCGCCATGTCTGCTTATGAATATCGAGATGAGGAAAACATGTGCTTGCTATGGTGACATTTCGCTCCACAGCGAAATCAATTAGCCTTAGTCCGTTATCAGACGTGGTGTCGTGTAGGCTATGCTTACCGACTGCCCTACCAAAGACGTCCTCCTTTCCTATTTTGGCGTTAAAATCGCCCAATACTTGCCTAAGTCTGCCGCGTATGACAAATCCGCATCCGAATAAGCGTTGCCTGTTGCCTCTGTAGCAATCACCGTAGTAGATGTCACAGTTTTTCATCCTCTTTTTGCCCGGCCCATCCCATCGCACTTCCTGGATGGCGGTAATATCTGCTTTATAGCAGTCTAGGGCCTCTGCTAGTTGTTCGGCTGCACGTGGTCTGTAAAGGGACAGAACATTCCACGTACAGATCCGAAGGTCGTTGTCCTTATTTCGTTTGCTGGGGTCGTCATTAGTTGAGTCATCCTTATCCGAGGCTTTTGGTTGTTTCGGAACCATGCGGTTTTTACGTGGTAGGGAAGTTACCCCGACGGCACAACCCCCAACCTGGAGGGCCAGTTCCTTAATTATTCCAGTCCAGATAACAGGGGACATTTTTCTCATTTTATGTATTTTTCTTCTGATTCACAGTATTTTTTCCGCGACTACCGATCGCATGATCTTCTATCGACCAGTAGCCCATCCGAATAGCTTTAGACCTAACGATCTGTGCCAGGGATCTACTTAGGAGATCTTTTGTTTTTGACTTGTTGTAATTAGGCTTCATCTCCCTTGATATATTGCAGTTGTATAGACTGCTCTGTCTGATAATGGCTTTCAGTAATAAATGAATGTGTATCTTGGTTTTGACAGGTTCAAACGAAATGTGTACTCTTTCCTCAAGTGGGCTTAGTAAAGCTGGGTCCTGCCTAACCAGTTCGTCAGCGGGTTCGTTCCCCTGAATATCGCTAACCCAGGCCAGAGTTGTCTGGTCATAGTGAGCCTTTTCTATGGATCTCTCATAGAAATATTCATGCTGTAATTTCGATAATGACCTCGCAGATGGTTGTTTAAAATGAGTTTAAGAGACTCCAGTGCAAATGAAGTTAGGGTGATTGGCCTTAACAGTCTTGCGGACTCATTGCCCCGCCTACTAGCTTTCGGAATAAATACACAATTCCTAAAAATCTTTGTAAACCATGGGGTTCCCATATCTTTAATTTTTTGCAGTGCAGCATGAAGTATGAAATGCAAACCAGACCCGAGATTTGAGTGTACCGAAACTTTAAATGACGAATTGTTATATTCTTGCTGGAGTTCGTAATAATAAAATCATCTTCTGCGTATTTAAACAGTTTGTTTATAAACAACTACTAAATTCGATTTCGTTATACTTCAAAACTATCAAATCACTTTATTCTTTATTAATCTCAACTTAAACTGTGTCTACAAATTCAGTTTTATTCTCAATATCATTTATTCTTAACAACAATTTGCAAATAATTAACTCTCACAGCAATCGCACTTGCTCATCGCTATTTTCACCCCTATCGACCGCCTTCTCTGCTGGTGATTGGTGTATTTATACCAAATACAATAACCTCGAGAACATTTTCGAACATGCTTGAAGTCTATGTCCGAAAATGGTTACTAGGGGTGAATTGTGGAAAAAGAAATTGTATTGCAAAACTGTATCATTATGGTAATACTTGCAAAAAGGAAAGGCATTACCCCGCCAGGCACTACCACTGCTGTGCATGGTACTGATCCTGGACCGAGCAGAAATGTTCGGGTCAGAGCTATACGGATTCCGGGGGCTAGCAAAATAATGAAACAGTTTGGATGCAGTTTGAGGGTCGCGAGTTGGAAGCATGACCGGTCGAAGTTACGAGCTGGAAGAGATGATGAATAGAAGGCGGGTGGACATCTTGTGTGTCCAAGAGACGAAATGGAAAAACACCGGGAATCGGTCGCGTTTCTTGGACGTTAGGACAAAAGATTACAAGATGTTCTACTACGGAACGGAAAAGGCTAAGAACGGAATCGGTATCATCCTTGCGGCAGAGCTACTTGGTAACGTCTTGAGCATTTCGAAGTCCAGCGACCGTTTGATGTCTCTCAAACTAGTAATACAAGGAGAGGTGTGGAATATTGTCAGTGCATATGCTCCCCAAAATGGGTGCAATCAGAGAGATAAAGATGCATTTTGGCTAGATTTCCACAATCTCCTTAAGAACATCCCAAAGGAAGAATTTCTGTTTGTTGGAGGAGATTTGAATGGACATGTCGGGAAATCAAACGAAGACTATGAAGACTGCCATGGAGGACTAGGATATGGCACCAGGAACCTTCCTGGTGAAAACATCCTAAGCATGTGCAAATCACACGGTCTTATCGTGTTAAATATCATGTTCATCAAACAAAGCCGACACCTGATCACTTACAGCAGTGGTGGAGATGAAACTCAGATTGACTACCATTTGGTAGCCAGTTTCATGAAGCCTCGGGTAAAAGATTGCAAAGTGATCCTGGGAGAGGCAATCGCTCGGCAACACCGTCTCCTGCTAACAGAAATTTTTATGAAAACACCGAAGAAAAGCAAACAAACAAGGGTCTCTGAGAAAATCAAGTGGTACAATCTGGACAAAGAAAAAGGCGAAGCTTTTGTTTTCGTAATGAAAAATTACCTCTCTCACACCATCAACGGAGCTGAGGATGAAGAGTGCAGAGCACAAAATATGTGGGATTCCCTACAGCGGACTTGCTTAAAGAAGGCCAAATCACTGCTAGGAGCTTCAAAAGCCCACCATCAACACGCCAAAGAAACATGGTGGTGGAGTGATGAAGCTAAGAAAGTGATAAATGAGAAGAAAGCGGCTTTCAAAGCTTGGTCAAAGTGCCCCTCTAATAATAGTGACGAAAAAGCTCGCCTCGAAATGGAATACAGATGCTGCAAGAAAAAAGCGAAGAAGAAGTGCGCCCAGCTTCAAGCAGAGAGTACGGAGGGCCTGTATCGGGAGCTGGAGAAAATATTTTCCCCGGTTGCTGATGCAAACCAGGCTATCCAGGAGCTGCGAAGACACAATATGAACAAGAGCGCCACTATCTTCAAAATAGCCGCCCAAAGAAGGAAGAATGCTCAGGAGATTCGTTCGCCAAAGTTCATTATCAATGCTCATGGCCAGCTTCTTGTGGATGACGACAAAATTCTGCAGAGGTGGCGGCAGTATTGTGAAGAGCTTTTAAATGAACAGTTTCCCCGGCTATACTTTCCAAGAGCCACCCCTAACTGTGAAGAAATACCCAACATTACAGTCGAAGAAGTTAGTGAGGCGGTCAAATACTCCAAAAAACGAAAAGCGGTTGGGCCAGACGAGATACCCTCTGAGTTCTGGAAAAAGATGGGAGACATCGGGTTCAGATGGCTCAGAATTCTCATCTCCAAATTCGTGAGAGGTGATCCAATGCCGAATCAATGGAGGGAAAGTTACCTTCTCCCTGTATACAAAGGGAAGGGTGATACACGAAACTGTGATAACTACCGTTCGATCAAGCTGATGTCACGCACCATGAAGATCGTTGAGCGGGTATTAGGTGGCCGACTGCGAAAAATAATACGGCTATCTGATGATCAGTGCGGGTTTGTCTCGGGTAAATCAACCACAGATGCAATCCAAAGTATAAGGATCATAATGGAAAAACATCGTGATTCCTTAAGGGATTTGCATATTGTATTGGTTGACTTTGAAAAGGCATTCGACAGACAACCACGAGATCTGATATGGGTGGCACTAAGACATCGAGGGGTTCCAGAAACCTATGTACAGATGATTATGGACATGTACGAAGGAGCAAAGAGTTCCTAATCAAAGTCGGGGTACACCAGGGAAGCGTTTTAAGTCCTTTGCTCTTTATTACAGTCCTTGATTATCTGCTTGAAGGTAAAGTGATGGACCCCAAGGTACATCAGTTATTCTTTGCTGACGATGGAGCCATCATAAGTGAGGATCCTACATCCCTGCAACGAGCACTTGATGTGTGGGTGGACGTTTTGGACGGAAATGGGTATCGCATTTGTTCAAAAAAGACAGAGTACTTGTGCTGCCCGTTCTCTGATCCACTCAGGCCTATTCCAGACATTTATTTGAATGGAACAGTGCTTCCCAAGTGCGAAAAGTTCAAATATTTGGGATCCACGATCAATAGCAAAACAACCTGTGATGACGACATCAATCATCGCGTAAGCGTAGGGTGGATGAAGTGGCGAGAAAATTCCGCTATCTTCTGTGACAGAAAAATGCCACCTAAGTTAAAAGGAAGGCTCTACACCGCAGTTGTACGTCCAGCGCTCACATACGGTTCACAATGTTGGACGATGTACAAAAAGTATGAGAGTAAATTAACGGCAGCTGAGATGAAGATGCTTCGCATGACAGCAGGAGTGACCAAGCTTGATCGAATAAGAAGTTCGAAGATCCGTGGAAGCTTTCACATCAAGGAAACCATCGTACACAAATTAGAGCGCGACCGGCTCAGCTGGTATTGCCACGTTCAAAGAAGAGATCATTTGAACCCTGTTAAAAAGGCAATATCTATGCACGTTCCAAAGACATCGCGATGTAGGAAAGGCAGGCCTATAAACGCCTGGATCAGACAAATGCGACGACATCGGCATTTCATTGGCCTCAGTAACCGAGTGATCCAAAATCGGCAGGCCTGCCGATATTTTCTGAGGTCAAATAGGCGAACCCCACAGGCGGATCAGTAGAAATGCGGTGAAGTGGGAGGGTTGTGATCCCTTGTTTTCGGATCATAGCCTCGCTGATAAAAGGAAGAAGAAGAATTGTGGAAAAAGAAATGTGGAACAAACTGCTGTGCAAGATGGCAGATTGGTAGTATCACAGATAATATAGTTACATAGATATCGCATCCAGTACAAAAAAAAATGGCCAATTTTCAATCGACTGGGATTTACTCGTGGGTCCCAGTTCGATCGATCTTGTATGTATACCATGCTCAAACGGTTGTGAGTTGGTAGCACGTTTTGTGAGATGTATGAGGGATGATTCTACATATATGTGAGCAATTTTCATCAAATAAAAAATAAATATCTACGTAGGTATATATGTATGTAGGTGACACAGTCAGATAAATTTTTCAATGGATTCTTACATTCAGAAAAAGGTTTTCGATTTTTAAATTATTTATGTTTGCTTTATAAATAATTATTATAAGGTAGGAACTTGGTACAATTGTGAAATTATGTGAAATTATCATTTGATTTTTTTCTGAATAGGGTAGAGGCACCAGTATCCGGACAGTGCTAGTATCCGGACACTACGTCGTTTATTTAAAAGAAATAAGCAAATTATACAGTTAAAGTCTCAAACAATTACCAAATATCAATCCTTTATGTATTATACAACCAGATGCAAAGTTTTAAGTAAATGTAAGGTCTGCTGTAAGAGTTACACGTAAATTTGTGTCTGAGGTCTAAGAGGACAATAGTCTACCTCGTGTTTTATCTAAAAAAAATAGTGCGACAGTTTACATAATATAAGTACATTAAGTATTATTCATAAATTTATTCTAATCGAAAATGGTTTGTTTTCATAGAAATATATATTACTTGTATGTATAAAATATAAAAGTAAAGCATAACATATTATTTTTGGTAAAATAATTGGTGTCCGGATACTAAAACCGAAATTATAATTCTTTTCAGTTTCCGGACAGGCTGTCCGCCTACTGAAAATGTGAGAAAATTGTATTTTTTTCTCAGATTTTCAGTATCCGGACAGGGTTTACTGAATGAGAAACCGTCTGTCCGGCTATTGAAAAACAAGGTTCAGTATCCGTACAACGTTATTTTGTATGTAATTAACGTACCTAGACTATTGAATAAGGTTTTCTACTATTAATATTTTTTTTAAGAATAGACACAGATAACTTAACGAAGGCTTTGGAAGAAATAAGGACAAACAAATTAAGCGTAATGAAAGCAGCTCTTAAATATAGCTTGTGTAAATCAACGTTGCATGATCGATTGAAGGGCAAGCGACTTATTGGTGAGAAATCAACAAAAAAAAAAGCGTCCAGATCCTTACTTAACCGTCGAAGAAGAAGTACAGATTGCCCGGTGGTGTGCCGACTTATGTAAATGTGGTTTTCTATTAAACAACATACGGTAAAGATTATTTAAAGACACGAAGAGAAAAAACCGTTCAAAAATGACCGGCCAGGGAAAACATAGATGCGATCATTTATGAAAATAAATCCTTCATTAGCAATAAGAGAAGGTGAAAATATTAGCTAGGGTAGAGCAATAGTCATCCAGGAAGTCATATTGAAATAATTCAGTGATTTTAAAGATTATTTAAAAAGTGTTAACCAGGAATACATTATGGATAACCCGTCAAGAAACTTAAATGGAGACGAAAGCAGCTTTTGCCTCTGCCCGAAAAGTCACAGTCCACAAAGGATACAAAAACGTGTACCAAATCTCTTCGGGAAATGAAAAAGAAACGCTAACGGTTCTGATTGTTTTTTGAGTCGATGGTATATTGTTTGAGCCAATGGTGGTATTTCCATACCTACGTCCACCGAAAGATATTGTAGAGACTTAGAGAGTATGCCGAAATCCTGGTTCTTAGGAAGAAGTGAAAGCGGAGATCGATGCGAAGCGAATCGTTTTTCAAGTACGTCGCTAACGGTGTATATCAACGCTTATTGGCAGATAAAGTTAGTTCAGTTATTTTCCTTGTGGACGGGCACAAATAACACTTAACTTTAGAGCTTAGTGAGTTTTGTAGCATGCGGTAAATAATTTTATATGCACTACCACCAAACACTGCCCATATCATGCAGCTAGAGGACGTTAGAGCGTTTAAGCCACTGAAATCCAATTGGAGGCAGACTGTACGCGAATGGTAATCGAAAAATCTGGGAAAAACAAACTTCTGCCCACTTTTTAATGAGACAATCATTAAATATAAAGATATGGTGAACCACCATACAAAATGGTTTTCGCAAATGTGGGTTATATCCACTTAATCCAACAGCTGTTGATTTCTCGAAATGCGTTCAGAATACTGCTGAAAACTTAATAATTGCACAAGCTCCACAATCACCCAGTTCAGCTCAATCCATGGAATTGACTTGATTTAGAATTGCTGCGGAAGATATACTCGTAGAGTCATTATCAGAGCAGCTAAGAAATGTTGGAGTTGATGTTGAAAACGTCTGTAATCATTTCGTTTCTGATCATTTATATTTCCAACACAAAAAAGAGTTTCAATTTCACCAAAACTTCTGTGTCCGGATACTAAAATAAAAGTGTCCGGACACTAAATTTTACTGTCCGGATACCAGCGCAAATCGTACTTTTTCGAAAAACATAATTATATATTATACGTAGTCATTTCATTGCTTTTAGTCCTATACAATATTATCAAAAAATATCTACACTTTTAGAAACAATATAAATATTTACTGTTGTGTTCATAGTAAGAAAATAAAGTTAAGTTAAAGTTGTGAAATGTGTTAACTGTCCGGCTACTAGTGCCTTTACCCTAAACTTTATTATTAAAAGCATTTTGTAAGGTAATGAAAACGGTTGAAATTAGTTATCTCATTTGAATAAGTATAGATTTATTTTATGTTTATTCAAATGATGATGATGATGATGAGTATTTTTTTTTTTTTATGGAAAACTTTAAAATGAAGCTTACAAACGTCAAACAATTCATCGGATGGTGCAAAAAGACTGCCAAAATCACTATTTTGAGAAAATTTTTTGCAAAATATAAAAAACTCAGAAGGGCATGTTATTTTTTCATCTTTTCTCAAAAAAATTTCTGAACTATTTCAACAGTGGCTCTTTGAAGGCATTTTCTAAGCAATATATCCCGCAAAGTATCGCATTGCAACAGTCTCAAGTGTAAAATCAGTTTCTTTTTCTAGTTTGTTTATGATTTCTGTGTACAAAAACTCATCAGTCTTCTTCTTCTTGTTCCTCACTCAGCAAAACAACATGAGTGCCCTTTGTTTGGACTATACCTAAGCTTAAAAACTGAACATCAGCGTCCTTACAATTACTGTAAGGTGAGAAGGAAATAAGGTTTGACGAAAGACTTTTTGACATTAGTACACTGAATTCATAAGCAGGATTCTTATTATTACCACCTTTTATTCTGACAATTGAGAACAGGTTCTCTAAGATGTCTTGATATACCCACTTTGTCAGCAAGTAATCAGCATCAACAAACATACCGTTGTTTATGTCCTCGCTTAGTAATAAAACTGCTTTAAGGGTCTTTTCCATTCCTTTCAAAAAAAAATGTTTAGGTACATTTGAAAAATTTTGCATCGCTTGCAAATATATTACAAAATATTTTATCTGTTGGTATGCAGCATTTACAACAGTAACTCCACGTCGAAGCGCATTTTTGTCGTATTGTGAGCGTAAAGGCTTGCGTTGCTTGAGCGTGTTGCGAAGTAAATTTTAAACAATTCAGGTGTTGAGCTGTTTGTATGGACGCAGCAGATGTCCTGCTAAATATTTGAGTCGCTAGGCGTACGCTAATTTTTTCAAAAGCATTAGGAGCTATACCATATGTGAGCTAGTAAATTTTAAACAAGGTTTGGCAACATTGTCGGACTCTAAATTATATATTTCTCTGAAGACATTGAAAGAAACTAAACCATCGGGGGTGTTCAGATCCGATTTGAGTAACAGATTGCGCACTGATTTAAGTAAATGAGGAAAATCGTAAACACAGTATATTTTTTGGTTTTCAAATGTCTTAAATGGGTTTTTTTCAGTCACATTCAAAAGCTGATACGCTTTCCTGTTGTTTGGACCCTGGTTACAAACAACAGCGCATACTTGAAGACCAAGATCCTTGCATATTTCAAAATTCTTTTTAATCAACTGTTTTAAGTCATTCCCTTTTATTCCATTTTCTGAAACAAAATAGTTAACAACGCTTTTCCATGAATCAAAAAGACCATTAACCTTAAATACACAAATTTCATTAGCATTTGTTTTTTTTCTTGCTGAACCTAAATCTTCGAATCCATCAATTAAGTCGTTGGTAGCGTTGTAGGTCAGATTTCGGCGGATTCGAATCTCATCAGAAGCCAACACCACATACTTTTGACGATGACTCCTGATGCAATTTTAGATTTTAATATATTTTGAGCCATGTTTTGGTACCCAGGCTGTAGACCTTTCACAGGAGCCCAACGATATAATGAAGCTATATGAGGAAGTCGAAAGCCCAACCCATCGCGTAGAAATGTATGTATATGTATTTTGCGAGTGATAAAAAAAACATTTTGTGCAAGTTCTTTTTCTTCTGGGCTATACAAATTTGATTTAGAAAGCCCCATCAACATAAAACAAAATAACTTGGACTGCTCTGACATATCATGCTCTTAATTTTGGATACCAAACCTGAATACCTATTTTGTTTCTTTATTTTTAATGTTCTGTTCTTTAATCTAATTTTTTGCTTTAAAGTTTTAATTTTCAAACTGAAAGAAGCAATACTTTTTTTTGTTGAAAAATGGTTTTTCCCGCTTCTCGATTGATTGCATCAATTTGATGCATTTCAAGCAGCCCAGATCTGAACTTGAACTTCTTCTTCTCTTACTATTCGAAGAAGAAAGATTTTCTAATTCTTCAAATTGATCAATATCATTTTGCAAATTGAGTGTGGGAACTGCATCTCTTTTTAGCATTTTCCTGCCCACAAACTCACTACAAAAATGATTTTGGCAAACAAAAAAAATCTTATCGCCATCAAAACTACATGCTTTTTTCCATAAATTATTTAAAATCTCATTTTTTTCTTTTGAGGGGCATGCAACAATTTTTAAATTAGGAAAACCCCTTCTCGATTACTTGCATGTCGTGCAAGAAACTCCTGATTTGCTTTTATCATTCATTTGTTATTTTTATTTAAAACCAAGCGCTGTCGCAATTCGATTTCAAATAAATGATACACATAATTTTTAACCTGCGATGACAGAAATTTCAAACTCATGTATTTACCAAAAGAAACAAGAAATACGCATCTAGAGAAGTACATAAATGCCATGCAACCCTTCTAAAACAACTCGACGCGACGTAAGATACACACAAGCCATGCCAATGACACGATCGCTATTGAATCATACCATACCATCAGTTTGTTGTATGTACATAGATATTGTTCTTTAACAGAAAATGGTTTCTGTATGACAGAAGTTTGCTTTGGTGTTTCTACGACGCACTGAAGAGCAAGATTATTGCATGGTCTTGCAACATAATTTTATTTCGTTTGGTCTAAAAGAGTTCGATTAATCTCCTTTACTAGGATGGCAACCAAGATCGATCGAACCCACGAGTAAATCCCAGTCGATTGAAAATTGGCCATTTTTTTTTGTACTGGATGCGATATCTATGTAACTATATTATCTGTGATATAATCCTATACGAGTATTTTATATAACACACAACTTAAACTTTTTTATAGTTCTTATCTTTATTGTAAGCGCATAAGTTAAATGAAATAAAGCCATTCAAACAATAATAAAAAAAGTTTCGTTTTCATAAGTTTTTTGCTTGGCCAATATAATTATTTCGCGCACTGTATTAAAGAGTATTCAGCTGTGCTGCGAGAAAGAATTCAAATTAGATACTCCCCTTATAATATTGCTGTTAGTGGTAAGCGTGATATTTTCCCAGCCTTTTAAGTTTTCAGTACTCGGATAAGCAAAGGTCGGGGTATTGCGTTTATTACGATAGATAGATAGATTTATTTCAAAAACAATTGGTTACAATTTATGTTTACTTTAAATCTAGTTAGGCATGGCCAGAAGGGCCGTCAGCCAGATGACAGCTTTATCAAATTCACTTTATTACTTTAGCTTTATCGGCTTAATAATTATTTAAAAATCCTCTAATAAAATTTTCTTTCTATAATTTAGAGCAATTCTTATAAAACGAAATAATTTTTGCCAGTTCTCTCCGTTTAAGATTGTGAAAACCCCCGCTCGATCAATATAGTTCTTCCCCCAAATGTGTCTTCTTATTTCCACCACAATGGGACATTTAGCGATGAAATGTATTTGTTTAAAATTACTTGCATGTACATTTATCAGTTTCTTTTCTTGGTCTAATGTGCCCAACATAACGTAATTTGCCACAATGCTTTTGTTTAATTGTTAATAGTTACTTGTTTTTTATTTTATCAACCTGTTTAAAAATAAACTTTTCTTTTTGTAATTATATCGCAGACACCTATTGAAAAAATATTAGAATAAAACAAATCGTTCATCGTTCTAGAACTTCTCGTTTTTCTTCAAGTTCTTTTCGCTAATTTTCCCTGTGGATCTTTTTCGAATTGTGTCGTGAGATTCACATACATATTTTTGGTCCAAATTCGAGCCGGATTTTCCTTTCGCTAAAAGACAATTCGTTTGAATCTCTTCGTGGTAAGTTATATTTAGTGTTCGTGATTAACTGTACTTAGAACTGTTCGGGTGGTACATAATTCAGCTCATGACCAATAGTTGAGACTGATCAAATTCTAATTATCTTATCCTTTAACTCGGTAATCTGCGGTCTAAGAAAGAAATCTACGTCTGAAATAATCTTTCCGCTAATTCGTTCGGTAAAGTCAATTTCATAGAAAAATTGTTTAAAATGGCGGAGTCAATGACATTGCCCGTGCTCCGTGCTACTCGTGGTCACTTGAAGGGTTCGCTAACGAAATTAGTAACCTACACAGAAACTATTTCGGATAAAACTTCGTTAACGGATCTCAAAATTCGCTACTATAAAGTGGATGATTTATGGAAAGAGTTCGCGGCTTCCCAACAACTTTTTTATACGTTTGCTGACGACGGAAAGTATACAGATCCTGGGCCCGAATTTGAAAAATTCGAGGCAAAAGTTTAAGTAGTCAAATCAGGTCTTCTATCGGCAATATCTGGTCGCGAAAAAGTCGAGAAAAACAATGATCTCGTTGGTCAATTAGCCGCGCAGCAAAAGGCTTTATAATCGAGACTTTAAGTCAGTCTACTTCTTCGGGAACAAGTGATGACAGTTACCTTCCATCTGTTAGAATTGAGCCGTTTTCGGGCCATTATAGGGAATGGCCAACGTTTCGAGACATGTTCCTAAGTGTTGTTAAAAATAAACCAAAATTATCGCCTATTCGAAAATTTCAATTTTTGATTTCGTGTCTTCGTGGTGAGGCGTTAAATCTTTTAAGCCATCTTACGGTATGCGACGAGACGTATGATCAGGCATGGGAAAAACTTGAGAAGCGTTATGATAGGCCGCGTCATATTGTGAATAATTTTGTGAAAGCATTTATGGAGCTACCATCGGTTCATATCTCGAACGTTAATGTCTTACGGAAAATATCAGATGGAGCTGATGAAATTGTCCGAGATCTAACGGCCATTAAATCGCTTACCAGGGATCCGTGGCTTATTCACATTTTAACAAATAAGCTGGATCCCGAAACTCGTCAAGCATGGTCCGAGGAAAACTTTGCGGAGGACTATCCTACTATAGACCAGTTGCTAGACTTTTTGGACCGTCGGTGCGAAGCCCTAGAAAGTTGTAGGTCAAGTGTTCACGAACCCAGTCGACCGAAAAAACCCATGGTAAGAAGCTTGCATGCCTCGACCTCAGCAACATGTGCTAAGTGCACTGCAAACCACAGCCTTTCGCAGTGTCAAGCATTTCTTGACATGGATTTACCATCCCGCCGGGAGTTTGTTAAAATTAGCAAACTTTGTTTTAACTGTCTTCGAAGTGGGCACTCCTCAGCTCGCTGCCAATCGAAATTTAGATGCAGATCATGCAATACGCGCCACCACAGTTTGGTTCATGACGATTCAGTGAATACAACCACTAATCACTCGGTTAATCCACCACCAAACAACATTTCGTTTAATCGTGGCCAAACAACAGATTTCGTTCCTCAAAGCAAGACCACTTACCATTCGTTCAATTCACAATTGAACACCACTTCGCCTCGTCCTGTCCAAACCACTTCGCCTCTTCCTACTCAAACTACTATCTTCGATCTTCAAAACTCGTATTGTTCTTCAAATATTCCCTCGATATTATCACAAGCAATAGTAAATAACCATTCCATCAACGTTACGCATCCTATAACTCAAACATTACTTCCCACAGCGCTAGGAAAAGTTTTGGACGTCAACGGAAAATATCAGCTAGTTCGGATTCTTGTTGATTCAGGCTCACAGGTATCTTTCGTTACTGAGTCATGTGCCCAAAGACTCGGAATAAAACGAAGAAATGCCCGTATACCAATAAGTGGTATTGGATCTACCAGTGCTGGTAAATCCAGGGGCCTTATTTCGTTGGTTATCATTTCATGTTGCGATTTATATAGTATCCCAGTTGATACTTATATTTTATCAAGTGTAACAACAAATTTGCCGACGACTTCATTTACCATCGAAGATTGGAATCACCTGCATCGACTGAACTTAGCCGATCCTTCGTTCAATAAATCTGACCCCGTTGACATATTGCTAGGCGCAGATAAAGCTTGGGAAATTTTGCAAGGGGAATGCGTCAATAGTGACCAAGGCTATCCAATAGCACAAAAAACTATTTTCGGTTGGGTTTTGGCTGGATCAGTACCATTCACCAACGAACCTCACATTACTTCGCATCATGTCCATTTAGATATCGATTCGATATCGTTTTGGACCATCGAAGAGGTTGATCCAAGGTCAGTCATATCAAATGAAGATAGAAAAATCGAAGAACATTTTCTACAAACTCATCGTCGAGATGCATGTGGGAAATATATCGTCGACTTGCCTTTTAAATCTACACCATGGTTTGGTGATACTTTGAACGGAGCAATTTCGCGTCTTAAATGGATGGAGAAAAAGTTTTCTAAGAACTCGGATCTTTTCCAAAGTTATTCACGGTTTCTCGACGAATATTTGACACTAGGCCATATGTCGAAAGTTCCCACGCCGGAAGTCTCCAAACAAAATGTGTTTTATCTTCCCCATCATGCTGTTCTGAAACCAGACAGCAGTACAACTAAACTTCGGGTCGTGTTTGACGGGTCCTTCAAGGACACAAACGGTAACTACTTAAATGATGCGCTCATGATTGGTCCACCTATCCAACGTAATCTTTTCTCAGTTTGCTTACGATTTCGCCGACATCAATTCGTCTTTACAGCAGACATAGTTAAGATGTTCCGCCAAATCTGGGTGTCCGATTCAGATGTTGACTTTCAGCGCATAGTGTGGCGGAAATCACCAACGGAGCCTTTACAACATTTTCGGTTACGCACGGTTACATACGGGACTTCGTGCGCTCCATTTTTATCGGTTCGGGCCTTGGAGCAATTAGCAAGAGACTATCGTGAAGAGTTTCCAATCGCGTCAGATATTGTGTTGAATGACTTCTACGTAGACGATGTCGTTTCGGGTGGAGACACTTTGGCTGAAGCCATTCTTAAACGAGATTCGTTAATCGAACTCCTCAAAAAGGGTGGTATGCGATTAAGCAAATGGCAAAGCAATTGTGTCGAACTTCGCCAAGACGCCGATAATGTTTCTCTCCAAAATATCTCACTTGACACGGACGCGGATTCGTGGATAAAAGTGCTTGGTCTTTATTGGAACTCGAAGAGTGATATATTCAGTTTTCGGTTAAATTACAATCCCGATGATGCAATAACAAAACGACAGATCCTAAGAGACATAGCGCGCATCTTCGATCCCCTCGGTTTCCTTGCCCCTTCAGTCGTACAATTAAAAATTCTCCTACAGGAATTGTGGCAACGAAATGTTAACTGGGATGATAAACTCCCATACTCAATTGCTTGCCAGTGGAGAAAATACCGTGAGGAACTTCCAGCCCTCACAAACATCGAAATACCACGAAACATCGGTCTTGGAAGTGTGTCGTGCCAATTACACGCTTTTTCAGATGCATCGGCATCCGCGTACGCCGCAGTTATCTATTCGCGCTACCAGTTATCCAATGGAACCTTCGAAACAAATATTCTCGCCGCAAAATCCCGCGTATCTCCATTGAAACAACTCAGCATCCCGCGGTTAGAGCTGTGTGGTGCCGTTTTGCTTACAAGACTACTTGTTGCGGTGCAAAAATCACTGAACGTTACTTTTAACAACGTCTATGCCTGGTCAGACTCAAAAGTAGTGTTATCATGGCTTTCGTCTCCTCCTCGTCGCTGGAATATTTTCGTAGGCAACCGTACTTCGGAAATCCTTAATACGATCCCAAGAAATAGGTGGTTTCACGTCACATCGAAATGCAATCCAGCGGACTGTGCATCTAGGGGTATCTCACCATCGCAACTTCTCGAACACGCTATTTGGTGGACCGGTCCACATTGGTTGAAGGAAGGTACAGAGAGTTGGCCGATAGTTAATGATTTTGAGGACGATCCTAGCTGTGACCAGGAGGAGAAGAAAATTACCAATCAGTCATATCTTGTTGTCACGGACGATCACCCATTCGAGTCGCTTTCAGCACGTGTTTCAACGTGGAACATTCTGATTCGAACAGTATCACGAATCCAACGCTTCATCCTTAGATGTCACAAGCATACCCTACCTTCTTCACTTCATCTCGAAGCACAAGAAATCTACAGTGCTAAAAGGACGATTATAAAATGGTTCCAGGATCGGTATTTTGGTGACTTTATTAAATCGTTTCATCAACATGGTTGTTTTCCAAATAATTCGAAAATAATTAATCTATCTCCTTTCTTAGATGATGAAGGTATCCTGAGAGTTGGTGGAAGAATCGAACAAGCAAACATTTCGTTCAGTGCTAAACACCCAATCATTATACCCAAAGGACACATCATAACGAAGCTCATTGTTCTCGATGCCCACATACGTTTTCTGCACCCAGGTATATCAACACTATTCGCGCTTATTCGACAGGAGTATTGGGTAATTGGCTGCCGTAACTTGCTTCGGAAAATCACGCATGATTGCATGCACTGCTTTCGTTAACGGAAAGCAACAACAAATCAGCTGATGGGCAATCTACCTCCTCAACGAATCCAAGCTAACAGACCCTTCGTCCATTGCGGTTGTGATTATGCGGGGCCTATAACATTAAAAGTTAAATCGGGTAGAAAATCTACGTTTTCTAAAGGATACATATCGCTTTTTGTTTGCCTAGTGACGAAGGCGATCCACTTAGAACTTGTCAGTGACTTAACTACGGATGCCTTTCTGGCCGCTCTCCGTCGGTTTGTCGCGCGCCGTGGAAAACCATCGCATCTCTATTCCGACAACGGAACAAACTTTCGCGGATCAGCTCGTTCGTTATCAGAGATGCACGAACTTCTTTTATCACAAACCCACAACTCGCTCGTAGCAGATTCTTTGGCTCGCGATGCCATTTCGTGGCACTTTATTCCCCCATCGGCTCCTCACTTCGGCGGTTTGTAAGAGGCCGGAGAAAAATCGATGAAGCAGCACCTTCGGCGTGTGATAAGTACCGACATCTTAACATACGAACAGCTCTACACTCTTCTGACCCAAATCGAGGCAATTCTAAACTCGCGACCATTGTGTCAAATCTCGGACACAGAACTCGACCCACTAACACCTGCTCATTTTCTTTTAGGCGAATCCTATGTTGCCATTCCAGAACCAATGATTGATGTACCAACGAATCGACTATCATGCTGGCAACAACTGCAATCCAAAATCCAAGGTTATTGGAAACGCTGGCATATGGAGTACTTGATCTGGTGGTTATAAAGGACACCAATTTACCTCCTGGAAAGTGGGCAATGGGCCGAGTTATTGAAACACATCCTGGAAAAGATGGCCATGTTCGAGTCGTCACGTTAAAAACGGCCAACGGCAACATAGTCCGCCCTATTCACAAACTGGCTATTCTTCCGTGTTCTGAAACTATGCTTCAGGGGCGGCGGAATGTTTAAAATTACTTGCATGTACATTTATCAGTTTCTTTTCTTGGTCTAATGTGCCCAACATAACGTAATTTGCCACAATGCTTTTGTTTAATTGTTAATAGTTACTTGTTTCTTATTTCATCAACCTGTTTAAAAATAAACTTTTCTTTTTGTAATTATATCGCAGACACCTATTGAAAAAATATTAGAATAAAACAAATCGTTCATCGTTCTAGAACTTCTCGTTTTTCTTCAAGTTCTTTTCGCTAATTTTCCCTGTGGATCTTTTTCGAATTGTGTCGTGAGATTCACATACATATTTTTGGTCCAAATTCGAGCCGGATTTTCCTTTCGCTAAAAGACAATTCGTTTGAATCTCTTCGTGGTAAGTTATATTTAGTGTTCGTGATTAACTGTACTTAGAACTGTTCGGGTGGTACATAATTCAGCTCATGACCAATAGTTGAGACTGATCAAATTCTAATTATCTTATCCTTTAACTCGGTAATCTGCGGTCTAAGAAAGAAATCTACGTCTGAAATAATCTTTCCGCTAATTCGTTCGGTAAAGTCAATTTCATAGAAAAATTGTTTAAAATGGCGGAGTCAATGACATTGCCCGTGCTCCGTGCTACTCGTGGTCACTTGAAGGGTTCGCTAACGAAATTAGTAACCTACACAGAAACTATTTCGGATAAAACTTCGTTAACGGATCTCAAAATTCGCTACTATAAAGTGGATGATTTATGGAAAGAGTTCGCGGCTTCCCAACAACTTTTTTATACGTTTGCTGACGACGGAAAGTATACAGATCCTGGGCCCGAATTTGAAAAATTCGAGGCAAAAGTTTAAGTAGTCAAATCAGGTCTTCTATCGGCAATATCTGGTCGCGAAAAAGTCGAGAAAAACAATGATCTCGTTGGTCAATTAGCCGCGCAGCAAAAGGCTTTATAATCGAGACTTTAAGTCAGTCTACTTCTTCGGGAACAAGTGATGACAGTTACCTTCCATCTGTTAGAATTGAGCCGTTTTCGGGCCATTATAGGGAATGGCCAACGTTTCGAGACATGTTCCTAAGTGTTGTTAAAAATAAACCAAAATTATCGCCTATTCGAAAATTTCAATTTTTGATTTCGTGTCTTCGTGGTGAGGCGTTAAATCTTTTAAGCCATCTTACGGTATGCGACGAGACGTATGATCAGGCATGGGAAAAACTTGAGAAGCGTTATGATAGGCCGCGTCATATTGTGAATAATTTTGTGAAAGCATTTATGGAGCTACCATCGGTTCATATCTCGAACGTTAATGTCTTACGGAAAATATCAGATGGAGCTGATGAAATTGTCCGAGATCTAACGGCCATTAAATCGCTTACCAGGGATCCGTGGCTTATTCACATTTTAACAAATAAGCTGGATCCCGAAACTCGTCAAGCATGGTCCGAGGAAAACTTTGCGGAGGACTATCCTACTATAGACCAGTTGCTAGACTTTTTGGACCGTCGGTGCGAAGCCCTAGAAAGTTGTAGGTCAAGTGTTCACGAACCCAGTCGACCGAAAAAACCCATGGTAAGAAGCTTGCATGCCTCGACCTCAGCAACATGTGCTAAGTGCACTGCAAACCACAGCCTTTCGCAGTGTCAAGCATTTCTTGACATGGATTTACCATCCCGCCGGGAGTTTGTTAAAATTAGCAAACTTTGTTTTAACTGTCTTCGAAGTGGGCACTCCTCAGCTCGCTGCCAATCGAAATTTAGATGCAGATCATGCAATACGCGCCACCACAGTTTGGTTCATGACGATTCAGTGAATACAACCACTAATCACTCGGTTAATCCACCACCAAACAACATTTCGTTTAATCGTGGCCAAACAACAGATTTCGTTCCTCAAAGCAAGACCACTTACCATTCGTTCAATTCACAATTGAACACCACTTCGCCTCGTCCTGTCCAAACCACTTCGCCTCGTCCTACTCAAACTACTATCTTCGATCTTCAAAACTCGTATTGTTCTTCAAATATTCCCTCGATATTATCACAAGCAATAGTAAATAACCATTCCATCAACGTTACGCATCCTATAACTCAAACATTACTTCCCACAGCGCTAGGAAAAGTTTTGGACGTCAACGGAAAATATCAGCTAGTTCGGATTCTTGTTGATTCAGGCTCACAGGTATCTTTCGTTACTGAGTCATGTGCCCAAAGACTCGGAATAAAACGAAGAAATGCCCGTATACCAATAAGTGGTATTGGATCTACCAGTGCTGGTAAATCCAGGGGCCTTATTTCGTTGGTTATCATTTCATGTTGCGATTTATATAGTATCCCAGTTGATACTTATATTTTATCAAGTGTAACAACAAATTTGCCGACGACTTCATTTACCATCGAAGATTGGAATCACCTGCATCGACTGAACTTAGCCGATCCTTCGTTCAATAAATCTGACCCCGTTGACATATTGCTAGGCGCAGATAAAGCTTGGGAAATTTTGCAAGGGGAATGCGTCAATAGTGACCAAGGCTATCCAATAGCACAAAAAACTATTTTCGGTTGGGTTTTGGCTGGATCAGTACCATTCACCAACGAACCTCACATTACTTCGCATCATGTCCATTTAGATATCGATTCGATATCGTTTTGGACCATCGAAGAGGTTGATCCAAGGTCAGTCATATCAAATGAAGATAGAAAAATCGAAGAACATTTTCTACAAACTCATCGTCGAGATGCATGTGGGAAATATATCGTCGACTTGCCTTTTAAATCTACACCATGGTTTGGTGATACTTTGAACGGAGCAATTTCGCGTCTTAAATGGATGGAGAAAAAGTTTTCTAAGAACTCGGATCTTTTCCAAAGTTATTCACGGTTTCTCGACGAATATTTGACACTAGGCCATATGTCGAAAGTTCCCACGCCGGAAGTCTCCAAACAAAATGTGTTTTATCTTCCCCATCATGCTGTTCTGAAACCAGACAGCAGTACAACTAAACTTCGGGTCGTGTTTGACGGGTCCTTCAAGGACACAAACGGTAACTACTTAAATGATGCGCTCATGATTGGTCCACCTATCCAACGTAATCTTTTCTCAGTTTGCTTACGATTTCGCCGACATCAATTCGTCTTTACAGCAGACATAGTTAAGATGTTCCGCCAAATCTGGGTGTCCGATTCAGATGTTGACTTTCAGCGCATAGTGTGGCGGAAATCACCAACGGAGCCTTTACAACATTTTCGGTTACGCACGGTTACATACGGGACTTCGTGCGCTCCATTTTTATCGGTTCGGGCCTTGGAGCAATTAGCAAGAGACTATCGTGAAGAGTTTCCAATCGCGTCAGATATTGTGTTGAATGACTTCTACGTAGACGATGTCGTTTCGGGTGGAGACACTTTGGCTGAAGCCATTCTTAAACGAGATTCGTTAATCGAACTCCTCAAAAAGGGTGGTATGCGATTAAGCAAATGGCAAAGCAATTGTGTCGAACTTCGCCAAGACGCCGATAATGTTTCTCTCCAAAATATCTCACTTGACACGGACGCGGATTCGTGGATAAAAGTGCTTGGTCTTTATTGGAACTCGAAGAGTGATATATTCAGTTTTCGGTTAAATTACAATCCCGATGATGCAATAACAAAACGACAGATCCTAAGAGACATAGCGCGCATCTTCGATCCCCTCGGTTTCCTTGCCCCTTCAGTCGTACAATTAAAAATTCTCCTACAGGAATTGTGGCAACGAAATGTTAACTGGGATGATAAACTCCCATACTCAATTGCTTGCCAGTGGAGAAAATACCGTGAGGAACTTCCAGCCCTCACAAACATCGAAATACCACGAAACATCGGTCTTGGAAGTGTGTCGTGCCAATTACACGCTTTTTCAGATGCATCGGCATCCGCGTACGCCGCAGTTATCTATTCGCGCTACCAGTTATCCAATGGAACCTTCGAAACAAATATTCTCGCCGCAAAATCCCGCGTATCTCCATTGAAACAACTCAGCATCCCGCGGTTAGAGCTGTGTGGTGCCGTTTTGCTTACAAGACTACTTGTTGCGGTGCAAAAATCACTGAACGTTACTTTTAACAACGTCTATGCCTGGTCAGACTCAAAAGTAGTGTTATCATGGCTTTCGTCTCCTCCTCGTCGCTGGAATATTTTCGTAGGCAACCGTACTTCGGAAATCCTTAATACGATCCCAAGAAATAGGTGGTTTCACGTCACATCGAAATGCAATCCAGCGGACTGTGCATCTAGGGGTATCTCACCATCGCAACTTCTCGAACACGCTATTTGGTGGACCGGTCCACATTGGTTGAAGGAAGGTACAGAGAGTTGGCCGATAGTTAATGATTTTGAGGACGATCCTAGCTGTGACCAGGAGGAGAAGAAAATTACCAATCAGTCATATCTTGTTGTCACGGACGATCACCCATTCGAGTCGCTTTCAGCACGTGTTTCAACGTGGAACATTCTGATTCGAACAGTATCACGAATCCAACGCTTCATCCTTAGATGTCACAAGCATACCCTACCTTCTTCACTTCATCTCGAAGCACAAGAAATCTACAGTGCTAAAAGGACGATTATAAAATGGTTCCAGGATCGGTATTTTGGTGACTTTATTAAATCGTTTCATCAACATGGTTGTTTTCCAAATAATTCGAAAATAATTAATCTATCTCCTTTCTTAGATGATGAAGGTATCCTGAGAGTTGGTGGAAGAATCGAACAAGCCAACATTTCGTTCAGTGCTAAACACCCAATCATTATACCCAAAGGACACATCATAACGAAGCTCATTGTTCTCGATGCCCACATACGTTTTCTGCACCCAGGTAAATCAACACTATTCGCGCTTATTCGACAAGAGTATTGGGTAATTGGCTGCCGTAACTTGCTTCGGAAAATCACGCATGATTGCATGCACTGCTTTCGTTAACGGAAAGCAACAACAAATCAGCTGATGGGCAATCTACCTCCTCAACGAATCCAAGCTAACAGACCCTTCGGCCATTGCGGTTGTGATTATGCGGGGCCTATAACATTAAAAGTTAAATCGGGTAGAAAATCTACGTTTTCTAAAGGATACATATCGCTTTTTGTTTGCCTAGTGACGAAGGCGATCCACTCTCCACTCCATCTCCGTCGGTTTGTCGCGCGCCGTGGAAAACCATCGCATCTCTATTCCGACAACGGAACAAACTTTCGCGGATCAGCTCGTTCGTTATCAGAGATGCACGAACTTCTTTTATCACAAACCCACAACTCGCTCGTAGCAGATTCTTTGGCTCGCGATGCCATTTCGTGGCACTTTATTCCCCCATCGGCTCCTCACTTCGGCGGTTTGTGGGAGGCCGGAGTAAAATCGATGAAGCAGCACCTTCGGCGTGTGATAAGTACCGACATCTTAACATACGAACAGCTCTACACTCTTCTGACCCAAATCGAGGCAATTCTAAACTCGCGACCATTGTGTCAAATCTCGGACACAGAACTCGACCCACTAACACCTGCTCATTTTCTTTTAGGCGAATCCTATGTTGCCATTCCGGAACCAATGATTGATGTACCAACGAATCGACTATCATGCTGGCAACAACTGCAATCCAAAATCCAAGGTTATTGGAAACGCTGGCATATGGAGTACTTGACGTCATTGCAACATCGTCCTCGTTGGCAACAGATTCAACCCGATATCAAAGAAAATGATCTGGTGGTTATAAAGGACACCAATTTACCTCCTGGAAAGTGGGCAATGGGCCGAGTTATTGAAACACATCCTGGAAAAGATGGCCATGTTCGAGTCGTCACGTTAAAAACCGGCGACGGCAACATAGTCCGCCCTATTCACAAACTGGCTATTCTTCCGTGTTCTGAAACTATGCTTCAGGGGCGGCGGAATGTTTAAAATTACTTGCATGTACATTTATCAGTTTCTTTTCTTGGTCTAATGTGCCCAACATAACGTAATTTGCCACAATGCTTTTGTTTAATTGTTAATAGTTACTTGTTTCTTATTTCATCAACCTGTTTAAAAATAAACTTTTCTTTTTGTAATTATATCGCAGACACCTATTGAAAAAATATTAGAATAAAACAAATCGTTCATCGTTCTAGAACTTCTCGTTTTTCTTCAAGTTCTTTTCGCTAATTTTCCCTGTGGATCTTTTTCGAATTGTGTCGTGAGATTCACAAACAGTATTATTATTACGATAGTGGATCGATAAATACCCGTCTTCGAAGACTGGTGGCGTTGCTGAAAAAAGTTTGTATTACCATCGTAAGCTACCATCTTTCAAACAATGGTGTACGAAATTAGATTGATTCATAGGTTAGTTTTGCCTTGACAGACATTTGAATTAAACGTTGTTTTTTTGATACGATGGAAAAAGAACAATATCAATCCTTAATTCGTTTTTAATTTTTGAGTGCAAAAACCTGCAGAGAAATAAAACCGAAATTAGATGCTGTCACCATTTATGACAGCCGTGAGATATTGGTTGAACGAATTTAAATGTGGCCGCACATCTGTTTTTGATGACGAGCGCCCAGGCCGCCCGGCAGTCGTGGTTACTGAGGAAAACGTTGAAAAGACCCATGATGTCATTCTCGCTGATCGCCGAACGAAAGTGCGCGATGTAGTAGAGACTGTATCGTACGGAACGGCATTCAACATATAACATGATAAGTTAGGAATGTAAAAACTGTCGGCCCGATGGGTGCCGCGATTGTTCATGGTAGGCAACAAGTGGATTCGGTTGACAACTTCGAAGCAGTGTTTGGACCTCTTTAAGCGAAATCCGCAGGAAATTTTGTGTCGAGTCATCATCGTTATGAAACCCGGATCCATTACTACATGCCCGAGCTTAAGCGACTATCAAAAGAATGGATTTTTCCAGGTGAATCTGTTCCGAGCAAGGCAAAGACCGTTTCATCGGCTACAATTTTTTTGGGATTCAATTCAAAGGGCATAATTCTCATCGACTTTTTAAAAAAAGGAAGTACGATCATAGTACGATTTGATAAGAATTTGAAAGAGGAAAGGTGCCATTTGGCAAATAAAAAGTGCTGTTCCACCATGAAAACGCACCAGATCACTCTTCCGGAATTGTTGCGGCCAAATTGCACGAATTGCGCTACGAATTATTGCCGCATTCACCATACTCACCCGACTTGGCTCCCTGCGACTTCTTTTTGTTCCCTACCCTGAAAACGTGGCTCACGAGAAAAAAATTCAGCTCAGACGAGGAGGTCATCTCCGAGACAGAAGCCTATTTCGAAGAGTTTGACAACTCGTATTTTTTAGAGGGTTTAAAGAATTGGGAGGGACGCTGGGAAAACTGTATTGCTCTGAAAGGAAATTATGTAGTAGTAGTAGTAGTAGTAGTAGTAGTAGTAGTAGTAGTAAACAGTACATTTATTCTCAACAAAAAAAATTAACATATTCATTATAAACAATTTAAATTTAACATTTGTGTTGGTAAATATAATATTACGACAATGACCATATTAGTTGTCTGTCGGAAAGTTGGTTATTTAGATTTGCTTACAGCGATACAAGTGAATTTAATATTATACGAGTACATATAAAGAGCAGAATATAAAGAAAGTGAATGAGTACTTTTCTGTAAGACAGACCTACTTTCATAAAATTTGATAGTCTATTCCAATCATTGGGGTTTTCTCCATTAAGAATTCCTATCATTTCTTCATCAGTAAGACAAGTTTTTCCGAGGTAACGCAATCTAAATACATTTAATACAGGACATCTGCCTAGAAAATGCTGGATATTCTCTTCTTCTCGCATAGTGAGCGTAAGGTTGACTCCCAATTTCCGAATCTATTACCGTTAAGCCATAGTAGGGCCTATTCGGAAACGCAAACTTTGGGCAAATTATGCAAAGTATATCATTCGGAAATGCATATACCATAAAGCAAACAATTCTAAAACGCAGTAGCGCAAATATTTTTTGCAAATATATGCAAAATCAAGCAAATGTCAAAATCGTGTTGCTTTTTTCATTTGTTGACTTTGCGGACGGTGTTTGATTCGGAGAAAAAAATGTGCGACGAAGAAGAAAGGTAAAAGTTAGAACAAACAAAAAAAAAACTAATTAATTGAATTTCTGTTTTAAGAAATGCTAGATCTTGGACGCATCAGGAGATAAAACTCCTTATTTCAATTCGATTGAAATTTGAAACGGATTTTATCTCGGGAAGAAAAAAAAATTGACGATGTGGAGATATACACTTAGGGACAAAAGTCTACATACACACCAGTAGCTCAATGGGTTTTTTTATTCTTGTTAAATAAAACGCAGTGAAATTGAAGATAATTCTTAAAAAACCTTTTGTTAGATATTATTTCAAAATTATAAGAAAACAATAACTTAATATTATTTCATTAACATAAATAAAAAAAAATTATTTAAAATTAACTTCGAAAAAAGAGGGACAAAAGTCTACTTCTTCTTCCTTTTATCAGCGAGGCCATGATCCGAAAACAAGGGATCACAACCCTCCCACTTCACCGCATTTCTACTGATCCGCCTGTGGGGTTCGCCTATTTGACCTCAGAAAATATCGGCAGGCCTGCCGATTTTGGATCACTCGGTTACTGAGGCCAATGAAATGCCGATGTCGTCGCATTTGTCTGATCCAGGCGTTTATAGGCCTGCCTTTCCTACATCGCGATGTCTTTGGAACGTGCATTGATATTGCCTTTTTAACAGGGTTCAAATGATCTCTTCTTTGAACGTGGCAATACCAACTGAGCCGGTCACGCTCTATTTTTTGTACGATGGTTTCCTTGATGTGAAAGCTTCCACGGATCTTCGAACTTCTTATTCGATCAAGCTTTGTCACTCCTGCTGTCATGCGAAGCATCTTCATCTCAGCTGCCGTTAATTTACTCTCATACTTTTTGTACATCGTCCAACATTGTGAACCGTATGTGAGCGCTGGACGTACAACTGCGGTGTAGAGCCTTCCTTTCAACTTAGGGGGCATTTTTCTGTCACAGAAGATAGCGGAATTTTCTCGCCACTTCATCCACCCTACGCTTACACGATGATTGATGTCGTCATCACAAGTTGCTTTGCTATTGATCATAGATCCCAGATATTTGAACTTTTCGCACTTGGGAAGCACTGTTCCATTCAAATAAATGTCTGGAATAGGCCTGAGTGGATCAGAGAACGGGCAGCATAAGTACTCTGTCTTTTTTGAACTAATGCGATACCCATTTCCCTCCAGAACGTCCACCCACACATCAAGTGCTCGTTGCAGGGATGTAGGATCCTCACTTATGATGGCTCCATCGTCAGCAAAGAATAACTGATGTACCTTGGGGTCCATCACTTTACCTTCAAGCAGATAATCAAGGACTGTAATAAAGAGCAAAGGACTTAAAACGCTTCCCTGGTGTACCCCGACTTTGATTGGGAACTCTTCGGTTACTCCAGCGGGGCATCTTACTTTTGTCTTTGCTCCTTCGTACATGTCCATAATCATCTGTACATAGGTTTCTGGAACCCCTCGGGACAAAAGTCTACATACACTAGATAGTAGTTAGACAAATTCACCTTTACCAACCGAGACAGAACGGAATCCTTGATGAAATATGTTCGGTCTCTTTCAGTCCTTATAAAGTGAAGCTTATTGTGTGTTTTGAGAACTTGAAACAAAAAAAGTAGAAATGAATTCTAAGGGCAAGGAAGTTCCGACAGAAATGAGACAACTAATCATAAAACACAGTTTAGAAGGAAAATCATTAAGGAATATCGGTGCCCTATTTGATTTGAGCCACGCAACAGTGCAGACCGTTATTAAAAGTTATAAAAATACCCGCACAGTAACGCCAAAATCTCGCACAGGACGGCCAAGGATCTTTAACACCAGAGAAGAGACTTTGATAACACGCAAAGTTAAGGTAAATCCTAAGTTAAACGGTACACAAATCACAGCTGAAAGAAGACAAGAAACTAACAAATCATGCAATCCAAAAACAGTCCCTAGAATCTTAACAAAAAACGGTTTTAATAGTATGATCGCAAGAAAAGAACCATTTATTAATGAAAGGAATCGTAAAAAAAGACTTAAATTCGCAAAAGATCATGTTAAATATGACAATAATTATTGGTCTAAAGTTGATTTTAGCGTCGAAAGCAAGTTCAACTTGTACGCTAACGATGGCAAGCAAAGAGTTTGGCGAAAACTCAATACGGCGTTGGAAAAACGAAATTTAGTAGGCACAATAAAACACGGTGGTGGAAACTTGCTAGTTTGGGGATGTATGTCGGAGAGTGGGGTCGGCAACTTAGTGTTTATAGAGTCTATAATGGATAAATATCTATTCTTAGACATCTTAAAAAATAATCTCCATGCTAGCGTTAAAAAATTAGAGCTAAATGGGTCATTCATCTTTCAGCAAGATAATGACCCAAAGCACACGTCGCGTATTGTGCAGGAATGGCTACTCTACAACACGCCTAAACAATTAAGGACCCCACCTCAATCTCCGGACATGAATCCCATAGAAGATCTATGGGATGAAATCAAACGTAGACTTCATAAAAGAAGTATAAAAAATAAAACAGAATTGAAAAGAGCCATAACAGAAGAGTGGGCGCTGATCGAACCATCAACAACCAAGAAATTGGTCAATTCAATGCCAAGAAGGGTGAAATCCCTTATAGATGCAGAAGGCAATACAGCGCCGTACTAAATTTCTATTTGTATTAAAAGTATGTCAGTTTTGTCTCTCTTTTAGCATACTGTATGTACACTTTTGTCCCTCTTTTTTCGAAGTCAATTTACATTTGTATTTTTTTTTTGTTTATTTTAATGAAATAATATTAAGTTTTTGTTGTCTTATGTTTTTGAATAATGTCTAATAAAATGTTTTATACTAATTTTTCCAAATTTACTGCGTTTTATAAAACAAACAGAAATAAATCTATTCAACTACTGGTGTGTATGTAGACTTTTGTCCCTAAGTGTACAAGTTATGCCTACCTGTAAGGTTATTCGTTTCATTCTGAAATGGATAAAAGATGTGATCCGGAAAACTGTTTATAATCTCAAAAACGGCCAGATTTTTAGGTATACGCCGTTGCAAATTTATATACCTGAAACCCATTTTTTCCTTTTTTAATATTATTATTGCAACCACCCAATAAAGTGTTAAGAGTTACATTCAAAATGTTCATTGTTATTTTTTAAAGCAAAAAAGCAAATAATTTGTTCGTAAACGTCGGACGTATGCTTTGCAATCGTATGCTTTTGACGTTTCAACTGCTTTGTTGCTCTTGCTTTGTAAAACGTTTGCTTTGAAAAGTTTGCGTTTCCGAATATGCCCTATATCACATCTTGCTTTAAAGATCCAGATGATTTTGTTTAGATCATTATGGTCCGAAAAGTAAATGTGTCCTCTTGATTAATCCAAATATCTATAAAATCTCGTGTTGCTCTCTATTGCTCTTTGTAGGATTTCCTAGTGTTTCTCAGCCTTGAGTTGTATAAGCAAATTGGCACTTTTTCTATTCCAATCTTGTAAAGATATTTCAGCATCAGCCTATTCCAAAACGGAGTCTAAGAATATTTATTTCTCTTACACAGAACAGATTCCTTCTTAATAATTTTTTGGTAGTTAGGTAATCGTCTTTCATCGTATTCAAAACGAGTTCTCTTTATATACCTTAGGTGTAAATCAAGGGTGTAAAAGTGGCCTTCTTCTGCTCCTGTTTCTAATGACAGCGCATAGTTTTTACCTTAGTATTTTTTTTTAAAAGTAACGTTGTAGCTTGTCCACCTCTTCAAACATACCAAACCCCCAGACTTGCGCGCTATAGGTTTGAATAGCTCTACTTACTGCCTGGAATAATTTCCATTTTGCACTAAGTCCATGTTGCATTGATACAACTTTTTGCTGCTGCATTTCTTTTTGCTACATGTTGAGCAAAGGAAAGTGTTTTGGGGTCAGTATTACTCCCAGATAATTGTAGCTAGATACAACTCGTACTTGTTCTCCGTTAAAAGTCAAGTGCTCTCGATCAAATAACTGCCCTCTATTTCTAAACACCATGATTCCAGATTTGGATAGATTCACTTCCAAGCTCCACATCTGATATAGATATTGATATTAACATAGATAGCCAATCTGTTATAAAGGCCATCTCATCCGCGGTTATGAAATCAAAGCTAATAAAACGCTGCCGCGAGGAGCTTAACATGCTTACCCAAACCCACCATGTAACATTCTGGTGAGTCCGAGGACACAAAGGAATTCCAGGGAACGAGATGGCGGACGAACTGGCAAGAAAGGGATCAGAACAAGACCTGTCAATGGTCCAAAGCTCAGTCCTACCTCCCCTAATACTTGTTAAATCAAATATAGCACTTGACTTCAAACGACAAACAGAATAATAATGGAGAGCGCTCCCTTCATGTCGTGTCTCCAGAAGCATCTGGACAAAACATGACAAGATGAAAACCAAGCTCATCCTTCCTCAAAATAGACAAAACTTGGCACTTCTCGTAGGTATCATTACTGGCCACAACCTATTGGCGGCCCACCAGAAGAGAATGCGGCTAAGTGCTGATGAACTCTGCAGAGGATACGGCAATACGGACGTAGAGGAGGACACGGAATACTTCCTCTGCAAATGCCCTAGTCTCTGCAATACCAGGAAGACTGCCCTTGGAGAGTATTTCTTCAACCATCTGGGCGACCTGTCAGAAAAGCCACCAACCACCATCATGAAATTTATAACTTCTTCAGGGTGGTTCAGAGGAGGCCGTTCCACCAGCATAGAACTCTAGCTATTTTGTTTCTTTTCTCTCTTTGCAGTTCTTCAACTAGGAAACCCCACGTCAGGGGAGCACAATGGATCCGTTTGAGATCCGAGTGCAGGCTGCGCTCATTCGTTGCAGCTAACCCCTTTTATCCTAACCTAACCTAAGCTCCACATCTTGCAGTATTCCTCCAAGCGCACTATCATTTGTTGCATAGATTTGGGATCATCCGGCAAAATTACCATAGATGATATTATCATCTGCATATCTGTGGCAATACGACAAAATAGCTTATGTCGATTTGTACGATTTTTCAGGAGAAGCGTTTAAAGTTGTGGCTTACGCGAAAATCGTATGAAATTTTTGAATTGCACCTCTACTCTAACACCCATAACTCAGCAGTCTTTACAGGTATGCAACTAAAAAATTGAGGGAAAGTAATTTATGTAATTGGAAACATTTTGCTACAATTAACTCATTTTAGACTTAAGTCGACTTAAGCAATTATGTCGTATTGCCACAGATATAATAACAGCCTTATCCTTAGAGTGTCGATATTTAGCCCTCCTCCTAAGGCGTCATGAAGATCGTTTATATACAACGCAAAAAGGAGTGTTTTACTCCATAGCGAATCTCAGAGTATTCAGACATATCTTCACCTGTTCATACTGCTATTTGAGTGTAGTACTCCTACACTATGCGTTAAATAAGATTGATTAATTCTGTCGACACTCCGATTGTGTGCAGATTGTAAATTGAGGCTTTTCGGCAAATTTTATGGAAAATTATGTTGAAAGAAACAAAATAAAAAATTTGTGTAAAGTTTGCGTCTTCATTGTTAACACGGGTTCTTATTGATCCACCCTCGTACATATAAACAAGTTGTTATCAATAATGAAGTCAAATAAAGACTCCATCCGCTAGTTGATATCTGAGCTGATCCATAGCGTCTATCTGGCATTGTTTTCCGCACTAGGTTAGGTTAGGTTAGGTATGTGGGCTGGCAGGGAGCGACGCTCTCTGCCACACTCAGGTCAGCGTTGACCCATTGTGGTACCCATGGGGGAAAAAGTAATCCCTTACCCAATGAAACTAAAAACTACTAACTCAGTCACTTACTTCATTTCTGCATACAAATCACCCTGATGATTTGATGAAGTTCAACATCTTTTCCGTTGAAACGCCATAGAGTTCCTCAAGATCCTGGAAGAAAAATTTACCAAGGAACTTTTTCCTGGAGTGTTGAAGACTCGGGCAGTGACACAGGAAGTGGGTTGTGTCCTAAAAAAAAACCCTCGTCACCACAGCTTCTGCAGAGTTCCTCCTCCGTCAGGCGTAGTTTCTTCAAGTGGTACCGCAGAGTGTTGTGCCCCGTGATGATGCCCACGAGGGTGGAAAGGGACCCTTCGTACAGTCCTTACGATTATTATTGCGTAAATCACAGAAATGACTAAATCCAATTTCGTGCGATTGCATTCTTTTTTTTTTTGACTAGCTGCATACATAATTTCCAAAAACAATATGAGCAGCATATGATAAACTGTCATATCCGCATTCCATAAGAGAAATATCGCTACGAAAATCTGAATAAAACAAAATTTTTCTTTCACAGATTTCTTTAGTTGCAGATATTTATTAGTTATGTATATTATATATAATTTATCATAATGTATATTATCTAAATGTAAAAGTATGTATATGATTTATGTATATTATTATTAAGAGAAAAAGTACATTCATATTTTATTTCTTTAGTTATTTATATAAATAATACATTTCGAATAGTTTATTTTTGTAGCTTATTTCTTTTTTATGAGTAACTTATGTATTTAGATAAAAAAAAAGTAAGCAAAAGCAATGAAATAAATTAGGTAAGAAAATATTTAAAAGAAATAAATTATAACCTAATTTGACGTAACATAATTTAGTTTTTTCTTCTATTTTTAAATGGAATAATCTTAGAGATCAAAAGTCAAGAAATTGTAGATTTTTGGAATAGTTTCTAAATGCACTTTAAAAAATGGAATAGAAATTGTTTAATGCACCTACATATAAGGAACTGTGACCTTGAATAAATAAGAAAAAAAAGCAAATATGTAAATCTGGAAATACTATGCGTTTTATTTTACCCTACTTTGCATAGGTACCTGCATACGAAAATGATCTATGTACCTATGGCGTTAAGTATTTCGTGAGAAAAAAATTGATCAGTAAAATTGAATTCATTGAAATCGGTGATGCTGTTCTGACATTATTTTGGTTAGTAGTTATCTGATGTAGTATCGAGACGATTTTTACCTAAAATTACTTCTGGGCGAATAACCTGTACAACAAGATAAAAACCCGAAACGAAAGAATACGATGACCACATAATGGTATACTTTCTTAATCAAACCCCTATGGAAAGATTAAACATGTTGTACTTTACTATGGAACCTTCTTTTTCCTATTTCAGCGAGGTTATGATCTGAAAACAAGGGACCGTAACCCTCCCACTTCACTACATTTCTACTGATCCGGTTGTCTAACCTCAGAAAATATCGGCAGGCCTCCCGATTTTGGATCACTTTATTGCTGAGGCAAACCAAATGCTAGTGTCGTTGCATTTGTATGATCCAGGAGTTTATAGGCCTGGCTCTCTTTCACGATGTCTTTGGAACGTTAATTGATATTGTCTTTTTAACAGGGTTCAAATGATCTCTTCAATACCAGCTGAACTGGTTGCGCTCTATTTTTCGTAAGATGGTTTCTTTGACGTGAAGGCTTCCAGGGATCTTCGGACTTCTTATTCGATCAAGCTTTGTCACTCCTGCTGCCATGCCAAAGGGCTTAATACGATTCTCTGGTGCAACCACTTTGATTCGGAACTCTTCGGTTACTCCAGAGGGGCATCTTACTCTTGTCTTTGCTGCTTCGCACATGTCCATGATCATGTGTACATAGGTTTCTGGAACCCCTCGTTGGCCTACAGCCACCCATATCAGACCTGTCGAATGCTTTTTTAAAGCCAACAAATACAATATGCAAATCCTTTAAGGAATCACGATGTTTTTCCATTATGATCCTTAGATTTAGGATTGCCTCTGTGGTTGATTTACCCACTGCAAACTCGCGCTGACCATCAGAAAACCATATTATTTTTCACAGTCGGCTACCTGATACCTGCTCAACGATCTTCATACTTCGTGACATTAGCTTGATCAAATGGTAATTATCACAGTTTCACGTGAAACTTTGCCTTTACTCGTACTATGGAACCACTTGTGCCTAAGATAATTTCTCTTCAAAAACATGTTCATGATCACATTTAATAAGCAGACGTTAATTAAAGTTTGCGCTGCGTGCAGCAGTTAATACTCCGAGTTCTTCAGTTTATTTATAAAACAAAACTTGATCAATAGATTATCGCTTATATGATTCATAAAATAATAACTAACAGCCGAGTTATGACTCAAGTGCTAAAATGTATTACGTCTATTATACAATGCCAAGATAATTTAAACAAAAAAAATAACAGTCGCCCTAAATGTATAACTACTTCAGTAAGGTAATTGAGAGTCAGTTCAAATATTTTTGCTCAACATTTTTTTTTTTAATTTTTAACTTTTATTTCTTACTAACTGTTATTTTAAGATTTATCCGGGCAAAATTAAAAAAAAAGACTTTCATATTTTGACCTATTTTTAGTTTAGTTAGCGAAAGCCATAAAAACCTAATTATAAATATAATCATGTCGATTATTGAATCCGGCGTATTGATTGCGGAGGGATCTCATTCGATCCGCACCAATTCACTTCAATTCAACTTTATTTAGACTTTGTTTGACTACATAAAATACAATGGATGGAATATGACAGAGTTGGATAATTAATGTAGTCGACTTAGAATTGGTCTGACTTAACATATTTAAAATTTTACAAGGCACTTTCTTCGTGAAAGGAACAAATAAAAATATATGCTAACAATGCAAAATAAAATGGACAGTGTCTGCTCAAATGACACTAGTGTATTCGATCCGCACCTATTCCCCATCATTGAAAACGTCGGATAACAAGTGAACGAATGTCGGTACGGAAGTGACAGAAAGTAAGCATTATTGAAATTGAAACCGCAAACGATTCGCATTCCATACAAAGTCAGACATTTTCAATACGCATCAAAATAACTACGGATTACGGTAACAGTTGGTAATTTTTCTCTTCGAAATGATGAAAAGCAATAAAAAGTATGTTTTAATATACATATGAAGATAGATAGACAGATACGTATCTGAATTTAGGTTTAGACGAACTACAAATCATCCTTACGAAAGAAATTGGCTCATACTAAACGTGAGTTGAAAGCTACAGGTGGTGGGGAAAACAATGAAGTTCATTTCACTCCTTTGGAGGAAGATGTAATTAAACTCATCTGCTTGAAAGACTACATGGAGGGTTTGCTTGAGACAAAGAGTTATGGTACACCAATAAAAGCCATTGCCCCTACCTGTAGTATACCACAAGATATGGATATGTCTCTTGAAAGTGAAATGAACTTGCTAACAAGTGAACGAATGTCGGTACGGAAGTGACAGAAAGTAAGCATTATTGAAATTGAAACCGCAAACGATTCGCATTCCATACAAAGTCAGACATTTTCAATACACATCAAAATAACTACGGATTACGGTAACAGTTGGTAATTTTTCTCTTCGAAATGATGAAAAGCAATAAAAAGTATGTTTTAATATACATATGAAGATAGATAGACAGATACGTATCTGAATTTAGGTTTAGACGAACTACAAATCATCCTTACGAAAGAAATTGGCTCATACTAAACGTGAGTTGAAAGCTACAGGTGGTGGGGAAAACAATGAAGTTCATTTCACTCCTTTGGAGGAAGATGTAATTAAACTCATCTGCTTGAAAGACTACATGGAGGGTTTGCTTGAGACAAAGAGTTATGGTACACCAATAAAAGCCATTGCCTCTACCTGTAGTATACCACAAGATATCGATATGTCTCTTGAAAGTGAAATGAACTTGCTAACGGAAACATCTGATGATAGAAGCATACGTCATAGGCTTAGGAACCGTCGAGAAAAAAACCAAATGTATGAAAAAATATGCGAACTGTCTTTAACTGTTAGAGAACAATCCGGGAAAACAAATTTTTATTTCAAAAAAGTCTACCGGTCAATAGATCGACTGAGTGACTACCAAAGAAAAGGGAATGCAATCCATCAGTTACTGCTTGAAGAAATAAAAACGCACAGTGAACGCATGGAACAACTCGCAGTAGAAAAAAAAATAATTAAAAAGAGATAACCTTTAACTTGAGTTAATGATTTCCATTATTTCAAAATATTTCGCCTGTTTTGAATATTTGTTGAGGAATATTTTCATTTTACAGAAAAAGTGCTGAATTCGATGTCGTTAATAATTTGCTTTTGCGGACCGATAATGTAGTTCATCCGGCGGTTTCTATAATGGGATCACACAGAGAAAGTGAATAGGTGCGGATCGGGAGAGATCCCTCCGCAATCAATCCGTCGATTCAATAATCGGCATGAATGTCCGACTTGCCCGTAAACCTCTCATCGCAATTGAATAAATATTTTTTGTGTGAAAGAATTACTTTTTTAATTAATTTAATTAATTTTTTTAATGTTAATAGATGCCTATAGTATTTGAATAAGTGGGATTAGGCCACATAGGACCTATTGTGAACAGTATTTACAAAATGACAACTTTTTCAAGCTTTATTTTAGACATTTCTAAATTAAAAAAGAAATTAACTAATAATTAGTTCTCGAAAATGTATGCTAGTTATTTATTTAATTAAAGAACTGAAGAAGAATCATTAAAATTGGGATACATTCGTCGAAGAGTGCCGAAAGAAAATGGTTACATAGAGCACGTACGCTTTTAAAAGTCAATAACAGTAACAATCAGCTGTACTCTTACATACATCATTTCATTGACATACTATATATGGACTGCTGAGTCTGACGATATATGTGCAGCTGAACACTCAGACCTGCGAAAGCACATCTGGGTGAACTTCAGCGCGCATATGTCTAACCGGACGAGGCATCTCTTGTTGACCTGATCGGCTGAAATATGCGTCTCAGAAGTCTAGCAAGAGGTCCTCAGAAGGAGGACGTGCGGCGGACGAATTCTCTCGATGGAATCAACGGTGATGTCTACAGGACAGCGGATACCTTACTGGAGCTACTTCAACATATTTGGAGCTGAGGTCTGTAAGGATTTTCAATACTACGTCAGGGTTACTGGGTTACTGACATCGGTGTATCCGGCTTCTTGTCCTAGGGGTACAAAAAAAAAGGATCTGGCCCTCCAGGTTGGGGGTTGTGCCGTCGGGTTAGCTTCCCTACCACGTAAAAAACCTTTGGTTACGAAGCAACCAACAGCCTCGGATACGGATAATCTTACTGTTGACGACCCATGCAAACGTAAAAAGGACAACGATCTTCGTGTCTGCACATGGAATGTTAGGTCCCTCTACAAACCACGTGCAGCCGAACAACTTGCGGAGGCCCTAGAGTGTCTCAAAGCAGACACGCCCCTCACGAGGAGAAGGACGACGCGACAAAGGATGACTTCTACCAGCTCTTGGACAAGACGTATGAGCAATGCCCTAGCCACGACGTTAAAATTATCCTAGGTGACTTTAACGCAAAGCTAGGAAAAGAGGAAGTCTTTAGTAGCGTGGTCGGAAAGCACAGCCTGCACAACATCATATCCGGCAACGGACTCAGGCTAATCGACTTTGCGGCGGGGCGAAACTTTGTCGTAGCTAGTACGCGGTTCTCACGTCTCGATATTCACAAAGGAACATGGCTCTCCTTTGATCGAAAAATCGTCAACCAAATCGATCACATTGCGATCGACGCAAGGCACTCTTCCAGTATTCTGGGTGTCCGGACTTTCCGAGAAGCCAACGTGGACTCGGATCACTACCTAGTTGTAGCCAAGGTACGGATGCGGATATCCAGAACGGAGCGAAATCAACGAAATACTGTGAGGAAATTTGACGTCGGGCGGCTACAATCGCAAGAGACCGCCAGAGCCTTTGCCGATCGAGTTTCTCTTAATCTTAATGTAAGTCCTATGCCGCCAGCAGCAAATGTGGAAGACCAGTGGCAGCGTTGCTAACAAGGCATCAGAGATGCCGCCTCTGATGTACTGGGTTTCTCTCGGCCACCACGACGAAACCCCTGGTTTGATGAGGAATGCCGGCAAGCACATGCAGCAAAACAAGAGGCGTACAAAGCGGCGCTGCATAAAAGGACTAGAGCTGCTTACGAGCTCTACGTGCGCAGGAGAAAAGAGGAACATCGACTTCTCAGAAAGAAGAAAAAAGAGCATGAGAAGCGCTCGATCGAGGAGATTGAGAGACTTTATTGCAGGAATAATGTTCGAAAATTTTACGAAAGGGTAAAAAGAACATGCCAGGGTTTCAAAGCCAGAACAGAAGCTTGCAGGGACGAAAATGGCAACATAGTAGTAGAATCGCAGTCGGTGCTGAGGATATGGAAGGAACACTTCTGCAGGCTGTTAAACGGCGATGATGATCAATATTCCGCTATCAGGCAGAATGAGCCATTCAACAGTGACGATGGCAGTCAAAATTCCCGTCAACCCGATCATAATGAAGTGAGGATAGCGATATCTAAACTCAAATCCAACAAAGCTGCTGGAGCCGACGGCCTTGCCGCTGAACTTTTCAAGGCAGGAGGAGATGAGTTGGTAAGGAGCATGCACCAGCTCATCTGTAAAATCTGGTCGGACGAAAGTATGCCCGATGAATGGAACCTCAGCATCGTTTGCCCAATCCTGAAGAAAGGAGACCCTTTGAACTGCGCCAACTACAGAGGTATAAGTCTCCTAAATATCGCATATAAGATCCTGTCTGCCGTATTATGTGAACGCCTAAAACCGATCGTCAACAACCTGATAGGTCCTTATCAGTGCGGTTTCAGGCCGGGAAAGTCCACCATTGACCAAATATTCACACTACGGCAGATCTTGGAAAAAACCCATGAATATAAAATCGATACGCACCACCTTTTCATCGATTTCAAAGTTGCCTATGATAGCGTGTATAGAGACGAGTTATACAGAGCCATGTCTAGTCTTGGCATCCCTGCCAAGCTCGTCCGTTTGTGCAGAATGACAATGGAGAACTCTCGCTGCTCCCTCAAAGTCGGTAAGAACATCACCGAACCGTTCGATGTCAGGAAAGGTCTTAGACAAGGCGACGCGCTATCATGCGATCTCTTTAACATAGTACTTGAGAGAATTGTACGAAACTCACAAGCCAACCCCGGAGGTACAATCTTCTTCAAGTCTGTACAACTACTCGCTTATGCCGATGACATTGACATTATCGGAAGAACTCAGCGGGCCGTCAATGGGGCATTTACGAGTATTGAGATCGAGGCAGCAAAGATGGGTCTAGCGGTCAATGAAAGCAAAACTAAATATATGCTGTCTACAAAAAAGGACACCCAACATCGGCGTCTTGGGCAGAACGCCACAATAGACAGATACAATTTTGAGGTAGTAAAGGATTTTGTCTACCTAGGCTCTATGGTCAGCTCCGCAAATGACATGAGTGGAGAGATCACACGGAGAATTACTCTTGCCAATCGTTGTTTCTATGGGCTAAAACGGCAATTGAGTAGCAAAGCCCTATCTCGAACTACTAAGGTAAGTCTTTATAAGACATTAATCATCCCAGTCCTGCTGTATGGCGCAGAGGCATGGGCTTTGAAAAAACCGGATGAGGATGCCCTCGGTTATTTCGAGAGAAAAGTTCTTCGAGCGATCTTTGGTCCCGTCTGCATAGACGGTGAGTGGAGGAGAAGGTACAATGCCGAGCTATACGACATGTACAAGGATATCGACTTAGCCAGAAGAGTTCACATACAGCGACTAAGATGGCTGGGTCATTTAGAGCGGATGGAGCCCAACCTTCCCGCTAAGAAAGTCTTCGAATCCACCCCGGACGGACGGCGCAGTAGAGGACGACCTCGCGGTAGGTGGCGCAAACAAGTGGAGGGGGGACCTCAACCAACTTGGCGTGCGCAACTGGAGGCAGCTGGCTCGTAACCGTGCTGGCTGGAGAGGTTTGTTGGTTGAGGCCCAGGTCCACCCCGGACTGTAGCGCCATCTAAGTAAGTAAGTAAGTAGCCAACTTCGCTTTAGTTCCAACGCTAGCGCTAGCTCTCTTGGTTCGGAGCGAAAAAAAAATGGAAACTCACACCTGTTTGAAATTTTGTTGGATGCAGTTGGAGACACTGTTTTCCTTGGCATATTACATAAAAAATTGATTCGTAATAAATATACGAATATTTATTACGAATCAATTCGTAATAATCCCCCCTATTCTTATGGGGTAGACAAATGAATATATAAAGATTTTTTATTTAAATTTTGTTGGTTCCATATATATTTTCCAAGAGAACCGAGTTGAATTGGTTGATTCAATATGGGGGGACAGAATTAAAAAACATGGTAGAATTTTTGCATGCCATTGTAGAAGTGGTAGATTTGAAAAACGTGCTAAATTGTGGTAGATCTACCACAATTGTGGTAAAGTGAAAACACTGCCTGGGCCTTGCTTCTCGCAACAACTCGTGTTGTGTGCGTTATATTTTTCCACACGAATAGAAGAGACCTAAAGTTTAGTGCGGTATCTGAAGGGCAATTGGTTTTGAGAAGCTTTCTCGTGACAACAATACTCTCGGATGTTTGTCAGACGTTCGCAAGAGGTGGGACCGTGAAAAAACTTTTTGGTGTTTCTGAAATTCGAACATTGAACTTCACGCACAGTGGTCCGACACACTAACCACTTGCGCCATGGCGCCCACTTTTTGGACTTTGTCAGTGTTCAGTAATGGTGACTCGCTACTGCATTATTAAGTATGGTGTCTTACCGCTATAGGTATTTGGAAGAAGGGTTAATGTTTTCTCCAATATCTCTCTTAATCACAACGTTGCACAAAACAAACTTTCAAGTATTTTATTTTTCGGGACGCAATTCTTTTTTATATATACAGAACGTGATAAGGCCAGGAAAAAGCGGAAACAACTAAGCAACAAGAAGACGCGACCGAATGGCGGCGAAAAACAGCGATGGTAAGAAGACAAATCAGCATTGAAAAAAGAACAAGTTTCAATAAATTCATCAGTAGCATAAGATACGACAATTCAAATAAAATCTACAAGTACGTCCAAAAAATATCGAACGAAGGAAATACGGAAAGACCACCACTGCAATATAATGGTAAAGAACTACATGACGACAAGGTATGCGCCAACAAAATGCTCAACTATTACACGAACGCCCACAAACTAAATAACCCCGCAAAACAAAACGACAAACAACTACCAAAACAACCCGCAACATCAAACAGAAGCCTAGGAAATAATATCATCATAGAAAATTTCTCAATGGCTGAACTAAAAGAAGCTATAAAAAACAACCAGGGGCAGATAAAATATTCCCAGAATTCATCAAAAAACTGGGTGAAAAGGCAAAAGAAAAACTGCTAAATATTTTCAACTCCATCTGGAACGAAGAAATCGAAATTCCATGTACGTGGAAAAAAGCGGTAGTAATCCCAATCCCGAAAAACAATAAAAATCAAGAACTTACAAGCAGCTACAGACCAATTTTACTCACGTCCATCCAGGCAAAACTCATGAAAAGGTTGATCTCTAACAGACTAAATTGGTTCCTGCTCAACACCTTATAACAAACGAACAAGCCGGATTTCGGAAAAAACCTGTCAACAGCTTATCAAGTTACGAAATACACCGAACAAGTAAAAAATGCCTTTAACAAAGCAGCGTACGATAAAGTATGGCGAAGGAAACTAGTCTACAAATTACAAGAAATAGGAGTCAAGCACAAGATGTTAACGTGGCTGAAGAACTTTATTACCCAACGATGGATGGCAGTAAAATTCAGAAACCAACACACAAAATTTAAGCAAGTGCGAGTTGGCTTACCACAAGGCTCCGTACTCAGCGCAACATTGTTTAACATATTTATAAGCGATTTACCAGGCACACTGAAACTAAACACTTCAGCTAAGGTAGCAATGTTCGCAGACGACGTAGTATTCTGGGTGAAGACACGTAACGATAACAAAAATAACCACGAAATACTTGAAGACGAAATAAACAAGGTGACTGCGAAATTGGACAGATGGGCAACCGAAAACAACATGGAGATCAATACAGATAAGACGTACTACCAATATCTCTCACTGCGACATATAAGCGAAAACTTCGGCATTCGAATAAACAACACCAACATCCAAAAAAGCGATTGCGTTAAATACTTAGACATGAACATTGATAACAAATTAACATGGGAAAAACACGTTAGCGAAACAATAAAAAAGGTACCAAAAAGAAGTTACACACTAAAAAGACTAACTGGAGTGAAATAGGGTAGTTCCCTCAACACACTTAACAGAACTTACAACGTATATATCAAACCACTAATACTATATGGTAGCGAAGCCCTCATAACAGCGAAGCCCTCAACATTAAACAAACCCGGAAAAGGCGCAAAGTAAAATCCTACGTGTAGTCACAGGTGCAGTAAAAACTACAAACACTAACGCGCTGAGATTGTACACAAAGAATACCAAGATTACCACTGAAATTGAAAAAAGAGCCTGCATCCTACAAACAAAAACTTCAACCCTGCCACGAAACTATCATATCTCGGAAGCTCCACTCATCCCAAACCGACTAAAAACCCATCCTTCCTATAAATAAATATATAAAATAAGATTCACTTACTCTGCGAGGAACTCCAACTGGTATGTAAAGCCGACCCCAGGATTCCGCAACTAAACCCAACTGAATTCATAACAATAGAAAGCAATACAAACATTGACAACATAACGAAAAAATCAGACCATCAAACAAAAGAACTACGACAATGCACACTGAAAACACTTAACGAAAGATACCCAAAAGACGAATGGCTACATATCTATACGGACGGATCTAAATCTATAGCGAGCTATTTAGCCATTACATCCCCCTAAGAAGAAATAACACTGCGATAAGCACAGCACTCCAAGGAGTAATAACAAGGATCCATAATGTACAGAAAATAGTAATGCTAATAGACTCGAAAGCAGCAATCGAAGCGATAACGTCAAACTCACAACCAGCGGACAGAACGGTAGCAGACATTAAACAAAAACTGCGATCCTCAAAAACCAGAGAAAAAAAAATAAAAAATTGTTGTTCTACAATGGATACCATCGCACACCGGAATAACCGGCAATGAAGCAGCATATGATCTAGCAAAATCAAGCCACCAAAACAGCAGCAACTACAAGGAACGAAGCACCATTCCACCGGATTAGGGCAAACATACAACAAGTTTTCAACATTAAGGACGAGAAGAACACCAATCAGCAGCCATGGGAATAAGATGGAAGCACATAAGAGAACTCGCGAAGACAAATCAACAAATACCAAGAAACCAATGCAGTAGCATTCTTCAGGTTATACACAGAACACGACTGCCTTGCTCATCATCTCTACAGACTCAAGTTACGGACAACAGCAGAGTGCACTCTCTGCGACTCAAACCAACCGATGGACGAAGATCATCTAATGACATGTAAAGGACTATCTACAGACAAATAAAACAATAAAGATATTTGTGCTTTATATTGGGAAGCAAGAGGGAAATGAGCTAGAACTCAACCCCAGCCATTGGAAAAGGAAAGTTACTGAAGTAGTAATTCTTATTTTATTAACAATCTTCTTCTTCCTTTTATCAGCGAGGCTATGATCCGAAAACAAGGGATCACAGCCCTCCCACTTCACTGCATTTCTACTGATCCGCCTGTGGGGTTCGCCACAATATTTTTATTTATTTTTAAATTGAAATAATAGGTCTCAAATGTAAGAACTCTTCGAATATATGAACTTGCTCTGCATTAATTAAATCATTTAACCGACATATTTAATAACCGTTATACGGGATGATGTTGACGAAGTGAAATATAAGTTAATCTCTTTATTTCTGATGGTCGCTCGAATACGATTCCGGCAATAAATTGTTTTGATAATAAAATATTTATTGGAATTGTAAATCTACATAAATCTTGACTTTAAGTATGCAAGACCAATTTCTAGACGTTGAGTGCCTTAGAATAGCAAAGACGATGTAAAACGGTAATGCAAATGTGCTACTGCAGCGCAAGTTATCAAATATAGTTTTATAATTCTGTAGATAAATTAGATGCGTAACCAAACTCTATAAAAAAAAGATTTTAATTTCTTTGTCTGTTTACATTTAACTTATAAATAATTATGTTTATTCACAAATTTGTGGAATTTATTGTTCCATATACGTAGTAGTTACCTTCCGGAACAATAAATAAACAGTCAAAATGTTATCGCTTCTCTCATTTGAGATAAGAATTATACTTTAATTGGGAAATGATGAAAAAAATCGGCGTTGTCATTTCTTTGGTTTTTCTGTTTTGTTTTATCAATGCATAGAGTAGATTGCATAATATCTTAATTAAGAAATTAAAATGAGCATAAAAGCAAAGAATTTATTTTTAGAAACATCGCAACAACAACTATAACATTTTTTCTTGAAGCCGAAATATGTCTTCGATATCTACTGGTCATAATGGTGCCTTTTCCCAAGCTTAAATGTACTCCTAATCTATTGTAGAAACTAAAATGGCACAAATATAGTGTACTATCGAATGTTAAACCTCAAAATCTCTTGTTCCCTTTCTGGAAAACTGAAATTCTTGAAAAGACTGCCGCAAGAAACAAAAACAAGTTATGTATATTTAGATCTTGACTTGACTTGTCTCTTTATGAAGAAAATGTAGTCCGTAATATTGACAAACTTAAAGTACATTTTTTTCTAGTTCTTTATATCCCTATCTATTTATGCTTCAATAGTTTATTTATTTATCTTGTCTTTGTCCAGTGACGTCCACCCGGATGTATTGAAGTCATCATTTCTTAATACTTTGTTTAAATAAGTGTCACATTGAACATTAAGGAGCTATCCTGTATTTATTTTTTTATATTAACTTACTTAAAGCAGTTGCACGACGTAAGTTTGAGGTGAAGATAAGCAATAGGAATGAGGTATTTTGATGTAGTGATTTGAAACTTAGGTGATATTATGTTTCTTGTCAGCTTACTTCATGGGTGGTGTCCGAACTAGTCCGGGAGAATTCGCTGCGATTTTTGCATTCGGTTCTGCTTTCTAGTATTTGTTTCAATCAAGTATTAAGTTACACGGTGGTGAATGATCGAATCAATTAATATTATTAATAGAAAATTTAAATCTAAACCCGAACATATTACCACTACAATATGCCACGTGTATTTCTTAAATAGTTGAGAAAATTATATGCGTTCTTCAGTGTTATTACCACAAAATAATTGCTCATGAATTTTGTTTGAAAAATTGACGACTACAAACCTCTTGAGAGTTTCCCTTGTAAAGTTCGAAGGTGGATACTAGGAAGGCCCTATGGTAGGATTATTTTTAAGGCTATCCTGAGCCGATAATTAATTTGGCTAAAGAGCCTAAATGAAACTTAGAAATCTTATCCCTTTGGTTGATCAAAACTGACATGTACTAACTAAAGTTGTTTATGCTGACTTTTCTAAGGCCTTTGGCAATTAATACGATCAATGAAAGCAAAGCAAAATATATGCTGTCTACAAAAAAGGGCACCCGACAGATATAATTTTGAGGTAGTAAAGGATTTTGTCTACCTAGGCCCTATGGTGAGCTCCGCACATGACACCAGTGGAGAGATCAAACAAAGAATTACTTTTGCCCAATGCTTTCTATGGGCTAAGAAGGCAATTGAGTAGCAAAACCCTATCTCGAACTACTAAAGTAACATGGGCTTTGGCAAAACCGGATGAGGATGCCCTTGGTTATTTTGAGAGAAAAGTTCTTCGAGCGATCTTTGGTCCCGTCTGCATAGACGGTGAGTGGAGAAGGTACAATGCCGAGCTATACGGCCTATATAAGGACATCGAGAGGTCAACATGGTCATACACCGTTGCAGTTTGAACAAAGCCCCTGGAGCAGATCGTGTACCTTATGATTTTTTTTAAATATGCTACTGAAGAATTCTTAGAAAATCTCACCGAAGCGTATAATTATATATTTAATACGGGTGAAATGCCAGAAAGTTTTAGAAGAAATATAAATTTCCCTATCTTCAAGAAAGGAGACCGAGAAAATCCAAACAATTATAGAAGCATCTCGTTCCTGAACTCGTTAACAAAAATATTTACGGGAATAATTCTAGAACGCCTGACAGAGTGGATATTTCTACAGTAGACAACGTATTTACGCTAACGAGCATCGCGCGATCTTATTTAGACAGGGGCAGCAAATTATACGCATTCTTTGTAGATTTCAAGGCGGCTTTCGACTCCATCGACCTGGGAGTATCGACAAATATTATGGAGGTGATACGAGGTCTCTATAAGGAAAACAAAACGACGGTGTGGGATGGAAAGAAAATGTCCAGCTAGTTCGAGTCAACAATAGGACTGAAGCAGGCTTGCCTCTTGAGTCCTTTGCTTTTTTTAATATTCCTAGATGACCTCACAACTTTTTTGCCTGGAGGGATTGTGTTCAATGGTATAAACATCAAGCTCCTGCTGTACGCTGATGACATTGTGTTACTCGCGGAAACTCCAACGATAATGCAAATCATGATCAACAAGTTGCATCAGTACTGCAGATTGCGGAACTTAAAAGTTAATATCATCAAATCCAAAATAATGGTATTCAGAAACGGGTTTGGGCGATACGCACGAGAAGAAAAATGATATTGGGAAAATATAGAGCTTGAGAAGGTGAAGGAGTAGAAGTACCTTGGGGTCATTATCACACCTCGTCTATCGTTTAGTAAACATCTGCAAGAAAAGCTGAAAGAGGCGAAAAAAGCAATCAATTGTAACTGGAAAGGCATTCTAGGGAAAAAGAATATGGCCCCTAGTGTGAAATATAAACTGCTTGAAGCGGTTATGAGATCAATTATGTGTTACGCGGCTCAGGTTTGGGGATTTTTGCAGTACGAGGATGTTGAGAAGCTGTTGAGATACTTCATCAAGAACATATTTCGTCTACCGGTAAACACACCAACATACATGTTGCATCTCGAAACAGGGTTACCTCCGCTATATATGTACACCTTAATGATGCACTTCAATTACATCTGCAAGGTCTGCGAATTACCAAACCATCGGCTTCCCAAAATAATTGTAAAGTACCTACTCCGCCAAAAACTGCAATTTTTTAACGAATGGGCGAGGCTAAGTGGCGAGCATGATGTCCGAATACTGGAAGAGAACACTTCACACTGGAAGAAAGCTCTACAGGCTTTGTTGGTCAAGATCAATGGCTCCATACGTGATAAATATATAGAAAAAGCGCGGCAAAGCGAAAGCAGAAGCATCTACCGAATACTTCAATATAACCTTGGAGAAAAGAAATATTTTAGTGATCTCAATAGTCTAGATGCAATCTCTACTATATTTAATGCTAGAGGAGAGCTCCTACATCTAAACTACATGCCACATAGAACAGTGCACAATGTGGAATGCTCGCTTTGCAACCTACGGACGAAGGGGGATGTCCTCCACCTTATAGGAATCTGCCCGGTATTAACGGAGATAAGAAGACTTCATCTGGGAAAAAATATTCTGCCGATAAGTGAAGTCATTGCAATGCTAAATGGAGATCAAAATTGGACAGCACTAATTGGCTACATAAAATCAGCTCTAAAACACAGGCAACAAATCCTACGGGAAGCTTCTTGAATAATATTACATTAAGTATAAAACTAATTGGTATGTTATGTTCTATTTGTATTATATATTAGTTAAATTTTCTTTAAAACTCTCTTCCTGGCTGACGGCAATAGCCAATGCTTAAATTGTGAAACTTGTAAAACTAAGAAAATGTTGTCTAAATCTAAAAAATCTATAAGGACATCGACTTAGCCAGAAGAGTTAACATACAGCGACTAAGATGGCTGGGTCATTTAGAGCGGTTGGAGCCCAACGTTCCCGCCAAGAAAGTCTCCAAATCCACCCCGGATGGGCGGGGCAGTAGAGGACGACCTCATGGTAGGTGGCGCAACCAAGTGGAGGGGGACCTCAACCAACTTGACGTCCGCAACTGGAGGCAGCTCGCTCCTAATCGTGCTGGCTGCAGAGGTTTGTTGGTTGAGGGCCAGGTCCATCCCGGACTGTAGCACCATCTAAGTAAGTATCTGGACGCCACCCTCGGAGTTTCTCTGAAGCATAAACAACAGATCTTCAAAAAAAAAAAAAAAAAACACTGCACCAAATCTTTCTTTCTCTCTATCTATCCTTTCCAACGCCCGCACTGTGTGTAAACATGTTAAGGGTATTCATAACCCCTCATAACCTTAACCACGAAAGGATTCTTAATAGACCTTAAGGTATTCACATGGAAATAAGGTGTTGATCCATCGCACATCCTTTTTTATTTAACTTGATCTAATATAAAGTGTGAGCCAACAGCTAGTGTGGAGGTTTTCATTAAATTAAACACACATTTATTGTGAAATCAATGTAGAACTTTATTGATTATGATGAAGTTCGGTCCATGGCAATTATGAATGGAACACAACATCGTTCATGTGACCACCACGGCTTCTGTTGCAAGCGACTATCCGAAGGTCAAATTTATCGATGACTTTTTCAAGAATAAGTGGGTCAATGGCCGCAATTTCAAAAGTACCAATTTTGCGCTAACCCTTTAATCCGATGTATTGGTTTTTCGTGAATCTCGTATGGGTTTTCCCGTCCCCAGAAACGACAATTTTGTTTATTTATGTACCCATCCATCCAAAAATGGGCTTCATCGGATAAGATCAAATTCGATTAACGAATTTTACGAAATGTTACTTTTACAGATCTCCCATTTTCGTAATAAGATTGTATGACAAAAATGCGTTGTTGCGTGCTAAACGACTCCATGACTAAACATTAAATTCAGTAAATGACAGTAATTGACAGCCAACATCCACAGCATCTGTTGGCTCACCCTTTATTAGAGATAGTGGTAAACTTACATAGTTAAATATTCTTTGAATAACCCGTGGAAAAATCAATTTAAAATTAATGTTCAAAGTCCTTCAGAGGCAAGGAAATTCAAAAGCGTAAAGGCGACAAGGAATGGTGCGGCACTAAACCAAATTTGTTTTCAGATCACATACAAGAAATGTATATTTCAAAATGTTTGACGCTTTCATTCTTTTATCTGATGCGTACTATATTCCCGCAAAATTTTATGAAAAGAAGAATTAATAAATATAAATAAGGACTCAATTCTTTTTTAACAGTAGTGGGTTATATTTATGTGGTCACAGTTCCTTACGAGATATTATGCAAACAAACGAAGAATAAACCTAAAACAAATAATCAACCAATCAGAAAATAAAAAATAAACTTAACATAATCGAAGCATAAAATGTAGTGTCTCTTTAAATAAATGCATCCTTTGGATACGTATCTTTCTGTATTGCAAAATAAAAATATAAAAAAGAAGTAAATGTCGATCTACAAAATAAGCTCTCTTTTAGCTGCACATACTGTATCTTACACTCGCTGTATTTCAAATAACTTAACTTCTGTATCATACCATATCGCTGGTTCGACATTCCTCAAGTAGATCACACCCCAGATGTACGTTCTAAACCATGCTGTTGTTCCACTGTTCGCCTGGTATTTTCGGATCAAAATCGGATGTGGCACTGGCAACAGTCCCACCAGAGTGCCATGTTGAAGAAACTTTAGAATTTCCGATTCGTCGGTAAGTCCCTTGTCGATGCAGATCTTCTCCACTTGTGGCACAAGTACCTGCAACAATCGCATAATTGTCTGGAGCGGCAACTTCGAACGCCAGGAGACAATCCATTCGGGTGTTGGTGTCCAACGATCTTGACTAGATGGTACCATGCGGATGCTGCCGCGTGTGGCTATTGATAATCTGGGCTGGGGTTCCTTTGGAATAGGTGGGGTGCTCGAACGTGACTCCGATGGGGATTTCTGTACTACTACTGCTGCTGGTGCTAGCTCCTCTACGGGGGATGTACCTTCTGGTGGACTGCTGGGATGGGCGGTTTCACGTTCAGTCATTTGATTGATGCCGGGAGTGTCAAGCAAGGATGTCTTCAAAGTACCAGGTTCGGCTGGCAGTGCTGGTCGCGATCCTTCCATTGTCGACTCATCTTTGTTGTCGATAGATTCCACTTCAGAGTCCTCATTCTCCTCAGTAAGGGGGTCCTCTATGACTGCAACAGTTGCAGCGATTTGTTTGACCACTGCCTCGGGAACCGGCGGGAGGTTGAACTTTCCAAATTTCCTTGTACTCAGGCACTTTGCAATGCCGGCCATGTCCGCGGGGAGGTTGGCCATTGCATGGAACACATGGCGCTTCCGGATGATCGTGTAGACGAGATTGGAATTGCCATCGAACTGGTACTGAATGATGTTGTTGAAGATCTCCAGAAGGAAAAAGACCAAATGGTGGTTAGATGGAGCCGAGAGCAGGAACCATGGTGTACTGAAGGCTTCAAGAAGATGCAGCAGCTTCACACTAGCTACCATCGAGAGAGTTTTCAAATACGGCGAAACATTCACGAGGATGGTCAGCAGGCAGTCGAACAAAGGCTGCAAACGCTGATGCCCGGTGGCGATGATCTTGTGAAACACCGTGATGAGCAGATCTGCGTGTGTGCCCGTGAACACTGGAATATCCATTGGCACAGTGGCTGTGTAGGGTTTGTTCAGCCGAACGCCGAAATTCCTCTCGCCCGAGAGCAAAAGCAGTATGAACACCCCAATGTGCATGAGGCCCACACGCGACTGATCGGCTCTGGAATAGTTGAGATGATAGAGAATCGGAATGAGGATATCCAGAACATCACTGCTCTTTAGCACGAAATACAGGAACTTCTTGTTGTAGTCGCAGATCTTCCAGAAGAGAATCAGCAGCTCCTGGTGGCAATGCAAGCGTTTCGTTGAATTTGGTAGATAGTTCTGCACCAGCGGGTTGTTGAGCAATCTCGTGATCCCCTTCAGAATGAAGTGGAAATCCTCATCTCGATGTACCCGCGACAAGTAATTTATGAACAAATTATCGCCGAACCCCTCGTCGAAGTTTCCACCCGAGTGCATGATCATGTCATGGTCCAGCGTCACTATAAGAATTTGCAGGCATGCCTCGACCAGCGGCTCCGTTGTATCGGAGAACAGCAAGTGATTGTAGGGCACTCCAAAGCCCACAGGATCATATGCACATACTGTGTTCAAAAACGACGTGAACAGCGGCAGAGCATGGCGGTTGTCGGCGCTCGTGAAGTACGCAATCCACTTGTTGGGCTCCTCCGTCTGATTCGGCATCCTGTACATCGGTTCACTGAAGCAGGTCAGCAGTAGTTTCAACAGCTCAGTCCGTCTCCGCTCCATATGGGCGTTCTTCGGCGGCGAATAAGCGAACCCAACACCCGCTTCCCAGATGTACTCGCACGAGTCAATGTTGGCCAGCTCCTCCGCCTTTTCCGGCCCGGATTTTCTCGCCACCATCACGGTGAAATCAGGACAAAAGAGCAGATCACAGATGGCATTCAGCAAGCTCTGCGCCAGGGGAGTCTCTCCAGTGTCCTTTTGCTCATTAGTACCCGGCAGCGACGACCAGAAGAAGTGCTTCCACTCGCTGTCCTCGAAAATGTAGGGCAGAACTCTAATTAGCAGCCTGACACAGTTCAGTACACACTGTTGCTCGGCCTGAGTGCGACAGCTGCTATCCACTGCAGCGGCCAGCTTCTCGACGGCTTTGTAGCAGAGCGTAGCTAGGTTAGCCGGGTTTTCCGTACGTAAATTCCGTATCTCGGCAGCGGTTACCAACGCGAACACGTCCTCCAGGCTGGTGTTATGCCCATTCCAGAACTGGTCCCAGAAGGTTTCGTCGTTGGAATCGATAGTTTGATTCTTCGTCGTCAGTTGAACGATTGCCTTGCGGAAGTTTAGTTTGGAGTCGGTGTTGCCCATGGCTGGTGGTTGTGGGGATGGAAAATATGTTGGTCTGCGTTGCTGTGAATTGGATTTTCAATTTTTCTCTGTTCGCTCGACACGACTGAAAAAACTCTGAAAAATTTGGTGACTGACGGAGCGATATTTTTTTTTTTTACTTTGACATTTCGATGACACAAGCAGTAATCCGAGTGTGGGTGGACAGTGATGTTGCCAGGCAAGAGCTGCCTGTTGGGGTGTGTTCGGCAAGGGTTTAGTTTAGGTTTAGGTTTAGTTTATAATTCGAAGTTTGAATGTTAAGCTTCCCAATAATATAATAATATAGCAATTTAATATATATCATAATTGAATATTGTAAATGAATTGACTTCAAAGTCAACCAAGTAAGAACCTATCCATCTACTTAGTGATGGAACGAAAAACCTAGCGGATAAATTTACAAGGTTCCCCAAACAATAATAGATAAAACTAGGGAGCTTTCCAAAATACTTCGGAATATGTAGTCTTCATTTCAAAAAAGGCCAAATATTGGTTCCTATTGCTATGGGATAGAAAAAAAGGGAAATTAGCTCTTGAAATCAGCGTTTCCAACATTAAACCTTCCAAAGACATCCATTACTACTAAGTAATACACAGTCTGTCCCAGATCCAATAAGAAAGATCTAAAGAAAGAGAATACAAAGCGTTTATTATTTTGCTTTTTTATTTTTGTTTATTCGTGCCATCAGGTAGGCGACCCCGCGGAAGGCCTAGAAATAGATGGTTGGACTAAATCCGACATCGCTCTGTGGGGATTCCTCCTGATGAATTGGAGTCAATGGCGGAGGATCGAGAAGGATGGAGAGTCCACCTGAGCATCCTACCCCCGCGACCCTCATGAAGGATAAGCGGGCCATTGAAAATGTATGCATATGTATGTATGTATTCCTGTTTATTCGAAATAGTCTCCTTTTGAGTCAATACAGCGCTGGAAACGTTCAACGAATTTTTTGAAACATTTTTTATACTCATCGGCTTAAATGGCCTTTAGTGGGGCGGCTGAAGTCTTTTGCATGACCAAAATGATATCAAAACGATTTCCTTTCACCGCTAATTTCAGTTTGGGGAATAGCCAAAAGTTGCACGGGGCCAAATCAGGTGAGTACGGTAGATAATCGATAACAATAACGCCTTTTTGGTCAAGAATTCACGTACCATGACGGCTTTGTGCGATGATACATTATCGTGCAATGAAAACCAACTGCCTGGCTGTCGATATTCCGGTCGAACTCGCCTAATTCTGGCCCACAATCGTTGTAGAACTCCTAAATAATATTCTGCATTCATCGTCTGATCTTTTGGAACAAATTCGCTGTGAATAATTCCCTTTGAATCGAAGAAAACGGTCAGCATTGTCTTGATTTTCCTTGATATGTTGGACCGTGTGAACACCCCTTATCATACATAGCTATAAATTTGCGCCCATAAGTAGACGAAAATGTTTGTTTTATTCTCCATAGCTTCCCAAACTTATCTAATTTTATGATCCACCCCATAACTTGGCAACACAATTTTCCGCAGCTCCCTAACGTATACGTATCTAAAGCATTTATTCATTTTATATTGCGCCCACAAGTGGGTTTTAGTTTCCTTAACTTCCCAAGCTTTTCTAGTGTGTAGTTTTGTAATGTCTGATTTTGCATGTTTTTTTAATGCCAGTGTATATTTATTTCAGGAATATCATGACAATACTATTTGTTTTAGATATGATAATACTATTTGAAACAAAAAGCAGGTATAGAATGGCAAAGGCTTCATTAAAATCTCAAAATCTCCCAGTCGTTCTTGTGTGATGCACGCTCAGTACCGACCTGACACATATAAACCATTCAGAGTTGTGATAGACATTAACGCACGGTTTACCCACGCAGTTACTCACATAATTGAGCTTGCACCCATCATCCAAACACATTTTTTCATTTTTCAACATGAAGAAGTAGTGTTATTTATAATTTATTTAGATAATTCATATTTCATATATTTTTCTAATAATAATGGGAAACAAAATCAAAACGAGTACATTATTTCATTATTTATACAAATAGAAAGTTACTGAATTTCATCGCACAAAATTGAGCATATACTGATTAAATAAGTAAGTTAACAAAGAGACAAAATAATATTTTGGTAAAATAGTTGCATTATATAGCAACCATTCACATACCATTTGTGAAGTGTGTTTTGTATAATGGCCTTGTTCAAAATAAAATTCCGAAGGGAAGCTCAGTTTCGGAGCAGAATTGTGTAGATTTCTCTTGAGAATATCTAAATACTTCATTTTGGCCATTGTGGTGTCAATGAATTTAAAGTTTTCGGCTTCGGCAGCTGCCATAGAACTCAAGGACATAATGCATCCTCCTCCGTATTTCACTGTTGAACAAATATTTTTCATTTTAAGCTCTGTATTTTTTGGGAAAAGGTTTTGTTTACCGATGAAAACAAAATAAATTTATTTATTTACATAGAGCCATATACATACCTTCTTCTGACTTTACAAATAACATTTCGAGGTAGTAAGAGACTTTATCTACCTGGACTCTGCTATAAATTCTAAGAATGACACCATTGCAGAAATCAAGCCAGTTGCTGTTTTTTGGGCTAATAAGGCAGTAAAGCCCTATCTCGAACAACTAATGAGACTTTGTATAAGACTCTGATCATCCCAGTCCTACTTTACAGCGCTTGAACATGAACTTTATTGAAAGCGGATGAAGATATCCTTGGTCGCTTTAAGAGAAATATTCTTCGTAAGATATTCGGTCCCATTTGTGTTGACGGGTAACGAACTGCACGAGCTATACAGCGATATTGACATATAAAACTGCGTATTATTCGTTTGAGATGGCTAGAACATGACTGAATGGACAGCAACACTTCGGACCGCAGATCCTTCGAATGTAACCCAGAGGGACGACACAGCACAAGACCTCCTTACAAAATTACAAGCCAAAGCACTTATCATCAATGACATCTCAGTTTTTTATAAAAAAAAAAAAAACGGTGAAATAGGGAAAAATCCGAGACATTTCGACGATGTTCAAGTGAAACTATGTAATTCACAATGTCTCTATCACGCGATTCTGTACCCCATCTAAAATGTATAGAGCGGTCTTAGAAACGATTATATTGCAGCTCTGGGCGGATGAATGCCTTTGTAGCTCTGGTAAAATCACGAGTTTGCCTTAGGTTTGATGCTCTTTATTCTGTTAGGAATACATAAAGTCATACCTAAGACGATGTTGTCAGTAATCATATCAGCGGTGGTATCCACGTCGTTATCGGGGAAGCAAAGCGACCAGTTAAACATCCTAAAGAAACTATTGAGGTCACCCCAGTTGGCTTCCTCGTAACGCCATACTTTCCTTTTATGAGTTTTTTCTTTAACTGTGTGGTCAGAGTACGGGAATTTAGCTGATGCGATGTTGTGTCAGACCAACCTAAAAGTGCTTAAACATCAATGGTGTAGTTATCAGAGTGTGAAGTAAGAAACAAGTGCAGTGTGTTGCCGGAATAGCTTTCAATGTCCGTTATGCGCGTAGGCTCATTTACAAGCTGAGTCAAATTGTTTATCTCAGCAAAAATGGTCTATGTTTAAATCACCCGCAATGATGATTTCAGTATGAGGATACAGGGAGACAAATTGAGTGATGGATTCGGACAGCGCATCAAATTCGTTAAAAGTGGAGTTGCTATCCGCACTCCAGCTCCTGTAAATGAAACAGTAGTGAATTCCACGCTTACTGACGGTGAATTTTAACCAATTGTAGTTAAATTCCGGATTGGACCAGTAGCCATATTGTAGTGGAATTTGGTGAGCTATATCACTACGAACGTAAATAGTGAGGCCGTGATGGAGAAAGAATAATGGCACTAAGCTTTATACAGGTAGTTTCAAGTCAGACGAATTTTCGACTACCTGTATTTCTCTAAGTGCCAAAACAGCGGGTATATGGGCATGAGCGTGGGCGTGTAAGTCGAAGAAACTCGTTCGAAGTCCACGAATGTTGATACAATAAACCCTAATTCCCTCATTATTAGAACATAAAAACATAAGTCATATTTCCACAGTATTCTCATTCAATTATACTTAAAGCCGAACCACAACGTGGGGTTACAGTGTCGCGGTTTCACAACGCGTGCATATGGGTTAAAACGAAATGTGACCTCAGCTGTTTGGTCGACAGCTGATCGTTAATATCGTGAGGTCATTGCCAATGCCTAAGTAGAGCTTCTATTTACAGCGTCTCGCGTTTGACAGCCCACAACTATTTTCTCATTTTTGTTTTTCAGACTTTTTGTCAAATTTCTTCATAGAGATATTTCTATTTAACTGGAACAACTTTCCTTCAGGAAAAGAAAATAAAGACTCGAGTGAGTTGTGGAAATTTTTAAACAAGAACGAATACCCAGAAAATGAGATACATACTATAAATTGTTTTCGTCCGGAACAGAAAACTGCTGAATATATTATATTTCATTTGTTGTCCCTGCATTAAGACATGCACTACTATTTCTTTAAAAATCGTACTAATTAGCACACATTATACTACTTTTATAACTACTCAAAATCAACCTAGCTGATGTGGAATATCTGAATGGTAATTATTTTGTTTTGTGAGCATGTTTTGTTATGTGATTTAGCTCAATCAGATGGTGACGATACAACAAGAGCATCTACATCGATAAGTGAATCGAAATCAGCACACCACCGTGTGTTTCTAAATTTTCAGGTAAAAATTGGTTTTAAAATGATCCACATTTCAACTTGTACAACGATACAACTGTTTGATATTTTTATTGACTGCTTTGTTCACGAACTGCTTTGCTCACGAACGTTCACGTTGTTTTCACGGAAACGAAAATCGCATAAGACGTTAGTTCAATTTATTTATCATTTTGTGTCAAAAGTACGTAGTAAACGTCACTAGTCAGCTAAATAGTAGACTTGGATTTTTAGAGCAAATGCTTAGTTTTATGTCTTTCAATCATACCAATCTGAGCAAACGCCATTTTCGAACATAGCAATTGCTAAAGTTAGTTTTTTTTTATCATACGAATGTAAGCAAATACTAAAAATGGCTACTTTTTCTAGCAACTGCTTTATATTTTAGTACATTCAGTTTTTATTAATACCACTCAATGGCAGCATTTGGAAACAGACATTTTTATACTGATTTATTCGACACTTACCAACAAACCTTTTTCATAAATTAGGAACGCACATGCATGCATGCTAGTGAATAGCAAAATAATTTTGCCCACAAATTTGCACAAACCCAAAGATTGTACATTCTTGCAGGCTTATGGATTGCCCTCTTATAATTTGAAACAGAACGTAGGGTAGAGTTAATTGTAAAACGAACGTCAACAATCGAATTGGATTAATAATCGCCTGTTGAGCCCAATGAACGCTTCCCAACTGTCATTTCTTCTCGTATGACATCGAAACGTCATCACTTCCCAACTACGCACACACTCGAAAAAACTGTAGTCGTCTTCACTTGTCAAAAAAGAAAAAGAGCAAATTTCGCAGAAAAATCATGGGTAATGTAAATTTTTAAATAAATATAAAAAAACTGGAATTTGCAAGCAAAATAGACTACGAAACACCCAGAGAATAAGTGCTACGCAAGAATGTCGCTCCCCGGCAATGGAATCTTCGTGGTTCGTGGCGAAATGTCCACGCTGATGACAGCGATGCGAAGGGGCACTCGCTGGAGTTCCACATCATACGTGGTGATCTTGAATTTTTTCCCCAACCGAAAATATGTTACTAATTAGATTTGTTGGATTGCAGGACGAGGAGAAGGACGGCCTCATGAAGCTGTTTGTCGACCTGAAGCAGGTGCTGAATCACGTCGAAGACCTGCGGCTAATCGATCCGAATGTGTTTTTGGCTCCGTTCTTGGAGGTGATCCGATCCGAGGAGACGACGGGAGCAGTGACGAGTCTGGCGCTGGTGGCGGTCAACAAGTTTTTGTCCTACGGGTTGATTGGTGAGTTGAATTTGATTTGGTTTTGTGTACTGATTGACCACTCAGCTGTTGATAGATCCGACACACCCGACCCTGGCGGTGACTGTGGAGAGCATAGCTGATGCCGTAACACATGCGCGGTTCCTAGGCACAGATCAATCATCCGATGGAGTCGCTTTGTTTCGGGTGATAGAGGTTTTGCATACCTTGATGCGGAGTCCTGAGGGTAGTGCGCTGACCAACGAGAGTGTCTGTGAGATGATGCTAAGCTGCTTTAAGATCTGCTTCGAGCCGCGGTTGAATGAACTGCTGCGACGGTCAGCCGAACAGGCGCTGAAGGATATGGTGCTGCTGCTATTCATGCGACTGCCACAATTCTCTGAGGACCGAAGCGAAGCTGGACTGCTGAAGAAGTTCAAAATGATGGCGGCGTCCATAGAAGAGAATAACAAGAAGACCAAAGGCAAACCAATCACGAAGTCTACTCAAATCCCTCGTATAAACGCAATTAAGAGTGAGGAAAAGTCGGCGACTGCGGTGGCAATTGCAGAAGACCCGCAGACTCCGGGAAATTTATGTGCGGCGCTTAAAGTGCCTCCACTGGCAACGACACCAGCTACTCCGCTTGGAAATATTCTAGACATGCAGGGTAAACTTACGCAAACTCCCACAACTGCTCTAGGGGGAGCCGGTGGCGAGGAAGAGAATATGATTTCGAGTGAAATCAACCCGGATTCGGAACAAAGGGCGAACGGGGAGTACAGTGAAACAGCAGGAGATGCTGATGAAAAGCAGGGCGATAGTGAGTATATAAATTCGGTCGGCGTAAGATTTACTCAGCAGAACTCGGTCGAGACTGAAGGTGCCAATCCACTGCTGCCATATGGTCTGCCATGTATCCAGGAGTTGTTCAGATTTTTGATTTTGCTGTGCAACCCACTGGACAAGCAAAACACCGACATCATGGTGCACATGGGCTTGAGTCTGTTGACTGTTGCCTTCGAAGTGGGAGCGGATAACATCGGGAAGTATGACACCCTCCTGGAGTTGGTCAAGGATGAATTGTGCAGAAATCTATTTGCTGTGAGTATTGGTTTTTTGGTTTTTACATAAGAAGTCTTCTATATCTAGTCGTTTAGCCTAGCTTTGTTCCTTTCTCGCTATAAGATGTGCTGCATGATCATAGTTGAAGTGAAGACATTTACCACTTCGTGGAGTGTTATAACATATTTCTGCACATCGTACGATGTGTCATCTCCAAATTGTATTAGGTGTACAAATAAGTTTCCGCCATTTTCTATCAAAAATTAGGAATTTATTATGAAAGAACTGTACATTAAGTTTTATTCAAAGTATTTTCCATCACTAGCCAATACTTCTTGCGTTTGGCACGAATCTTCCTCCAATAATGCTTCCAATTCCGTGTCTTCGTACACTTTCGACCTTCCACTACGTTCTTTGTCTTCCACGTCAAACTCACCGTTTTTAAACTTGAAACCACTCACGACAACTTCTCACTTAAAGCAGCCTCACCATATGCTTCTACAAGCAGTCGATGCGCGTCAGCTGCAGATTTCTTCAAATTAAAGAAGTAAATCAAAACTTCCCGCAAATGACGCTTATTCGGCACAAAACTTGACATTTTCGCACGACAAAAATTATGTGATGCTGATACGGAGTCACAATACTTCGGTTACTTATGGTTTACATCTGACAATTTCAACACAACCTTATTGGTTGGGCCATCTTTTTTGTACACCTGTTCTTTTTGTTGTTGTTGTTGTTGTAGCAACTATGTTAAATCGTATGGTTAAAACGTTAAGGTGGTGTAGGTGGTTTGTCATCAGTAAGGTCGAGGCCCAAGAAAGCGGCAGCTTCAACTGGGTGAGTCCATAAGGATCTTGGTGTAAGTGTTGTGGGATGCGACGGACAACTGAACAAATGGGCGGTGGTTATGTGGTGACGAGCCGCAGTCTGGGCATTGATCAATGATACTGTCGCGAAAGCGGTGCATATAATTGTTCAGCATGGAGCTCCAGCTGGATCGCAGTTGGGCAAGTGTGGATCTGGTACGTCTAGGGAGATGTTCTTCACTATGATGTATCGGTGGAGGACGGCCGTCCAGCACGATGTTAATCTGTCGGTTATTAACCACAGTTTGGACAGCGTGTTGGTGGATAGATTTCAAAGCGAGTTTGTGACACGCTGGGAAAGTGGTGTTTGGGTTACAAACCTATTAACCTCTTCACGGTATGAACGGATGTCAGATCGAATATGCTTCGGATGTGTAGGCAGGCTGAGTAGATCTCTGTTCGGGTGATCGGGACGGTTGCAAGCCAGTAAAAACTGTTTCGATAGAAGTTCGTTATGCTCTTTGACTTTGAGCAACTTTGTTTCCTGATGAAGGTGATTTTCATGGGACATACGGTGACAGCCTGCGATAATGCGTAGAGCAGCCTTCTGGGTTGTTTGGAGTTTATACCATTGAGTATATGAGAGGCGTGGGGTCCAGATTGGTGCCGCATAGTTGAGAATCGATCTTCCGATTGTTTGATGTGTGGTGAGGACAGTTTCTTTGTCTTTCCCGCATGTGCTACCGGCCAGAGATATTAAGACCTTATTCCTGGATATGACTCGTTCACTGACAATTCTTGAATGACTAGAGAAAGTCAGTAGGTTGTCAAATGTGACTCCAAGAATCTTTGGATGGTTGGTTATCGTTGGCGTTTGTCGCTACGCTCCGCATAGCTACGACCTAGTGGCCGTTAAACGTTGTTAAGCAATTTTTTTGTTGTTTAGAATACTATTACAACTCTTTCACAGTGAAAAAGTTATGAAATGGATTCGTGCTACATCTGAAGAATAAAACGATAGTCGTCGAAAAGAGACAAACGCCAACGATAATCAGGGTGAATGTCTTTACCTATTTTCGCCTTCTTGAGTTGTTAACCTATCTTTTACAAAACTATTAGTTCGGTGAAATTATCTATCTAATTTGTTGACTCTTTTTTTTTTAGCTCATGAACTCAGAGCGACTGTCGATCTTTGCTTCTGATCTGCAAGTTTGCTTCTTGCTGTTTGAATCGCTGCGTGATCACTTGAAATTCCAGTTAGCAGCTTACTTAAACAAACTCTCCGAAATCATTGCCAGTGATAATCCGAAGACACCCTACGAAATGCGTGAACTCGCTCTAGACAATCTCCTGCAGCTTTGGCGTATCCCAGGATTTGTTGCAGAATTGTACATAAACTATGATTGTGATTTGTACTGTAGTGATCTATTTGAGAACATAACAAATCTGCTGTCCAAATACACGCTCTCAGCAACAAATGCTGTGTATAGTACTCATTTACTTTCTATGGATACACTCATCTCTGTAATTGAGATAATCGAAAGAAACTGTGTAGCTGCAAAGAGTGGAGGAGGAGTCAATGCTCCACTGCCACCATCAAATCGTCATTCTCGTCAGAATTCCGGATTGGAAGGCATAGTAATACAATCAGAATCAAATGAATCGAATGCAACAGAGTCTTCAATTGTGGTGGAGAATATATCAAAATTTATCAATAATTCCACCCGTATTAGGACTCATTCACGGTCGCAGCAAATATCCAAGGAACAACTAATTGATGTAAAACATAAAAAGAGAGTTCTAACACAAGGCACAGAGCTATTTAATCAACGTCCAGAGAAGGGTATTCAGTATCTGCAGGAAAATGGAATTTTGAACACCACTTTAGATCCAATGGAAGTCGTACTCTTCTTGCGCGAGAACCCTGGTTTGGATAAGAAAATGATTGGCGAATATATCAGTAAGAAGAAGAACGTAGAGAGTAAAATTCTGGAGAACTTTGTAGAAAGCTTTGATTTTGCCGGACTGAGGGTTGATCAGGCGTTGCGTTTGTATTTAGAAACATTTCGGTTGCCTGGTGAAGCTCCATTGATTTTCTTGGTTCTCGAGCATTTTGCTGATCATTGGCACGTAAGTCTTTAGTGAAAATTACATTAAAAACCGTTCGCATGCTTAATGGTTTATGTATCTTTTTCTTTTTAGAAACAAAACAACGAACCATTTGCCAATACAGATGCTGCTTTTAGTTTGGCCTATGCTATCATTATGCTGAATATGGATCAGCATAATTCGAATGCGAAGCGGCTGAATGTGCCAATGACTCCGGAGGACTTTTTTAAGAACTTACGTGGACTCAATGGTGGTGCAGACTTTGAGCAGGAGATGTTGGCTAATGTTTTTAGTTCAATTAAGTACGTACTGAAACAATTGAAGTGTAGTTGTTTTTTTTTAAATGGGTTTTCTGTTTCAGAACTGAAGAGATTGTAATGCCTGCGGAACAAACAGGAATCGTAAGAGAAAACTATCTGTGGAAGGTACTCTTGCGACGAGGAGTTGGATCAGACGGTGTGTTCAATCATGTACAGGATTCTGCTTATGATAAAGAGCTCTTCCATATCATTTGGGGAGCATCGCTGAGTGCACTCAGCTTTATGTTCGATAAAAGTAGTGAAAATGGATATCAACGTACATTGGCTGGTAAGTTCTCTAACAAATTAGTTTCGAAATTGATCTCGGGTACTCTGTAAATCTTTAAAATCTTTATTTAATGGTATCTAGAGCAGTCCATGTGTTCTTATCCTAACATAGAAGAGGAGGATAGAATATGAAAAAAGACATTCATTATTTTCAATATAATCGGTCTGTATTTCATCACATTTCTCTCATCGTTTAATCACAGCTTTTATTCAGCTATAAAAGTACTTCGAATCCTTTGACGGTAAGGTTAAAAACAGTTGTTTACTTATGTTCTGTATCCCCTTGTGGGTCATAGGCAGATTTCGGAAAAAAAACCTTAACGTATCGTACCTAAATGTTCTCTACGATACACTTCCGAAAAAAGTAAACAAACGTATACGCAACAGATGATACACAAACACTTTTTTCTCTCATAAAGTTTGTGTATGTTTACACAAACAATATACGCTACGTAGTGACCACGAATAGTAAGGAAAGTACCCAACGATAGTGTACCGCTCTTTCCACACGAACTCTTTCACACTGTTGGTGTACACGTACCCGAATCGAATACACAAACGAAGTACATTAAACAAACAGTATGTTTAGTGTACGTTTGCGCTTTGTCATTGTAAGTCGTAAGACTTGTTCTACCATCCTGAGTTAAAAGGTCCATTGCATAGCATGGTTAGCTATGTTACCTTTTCGAAACCTGTGACCAATCCGCTACCACTTCCGTCTTGGACGGCTGTGCCTATTGGTTCCCGGCCCGTTCTCTGGTTGTGGTTTTCGTTGGAGATTAGAATAGACCCTCGTGTCGGGTCACTTTTCGTCTCTCTATCATGTCCATTGTAGCCGGTGAGACTGGATTTCTCTATAGTTCTTTTCTGGCTTCTATTCGTCGTGTCAACGCTAGCATCGGTTTAACGGAAATCTAGCTCATGTTCTGGGTTTTCACACAGTGGCGCCACTATATCTCCCTTCTGCTGGCTAGTTGTTGTTGTTGTAGCAGTTACATGTTTGTGTTGTCGGGTTGCCGGTCAGTAGTTTCTAGGTCCAGGAAAAGAGCCACGTCGATGGGACGGTTCCATAGCGCTTCCGGTCGTAAGGTGGTTGGTTTGGCCGGACAGTTGAAGAGGTGTTGTGTGTTGTCTGTCTGGACATCTGTCTTCGATGCTGGGGTCAAGACGTGATTGGTAGCTATTAAGTTGTCGACACCAACCCGAGCGTAGTTGGGCTAAGGTTGCCCTGGTCTGGTGAGGTAAGTGACGCTCCTCGTTGGCTATGGGTGGAGGGCGACCACCTAATACAATATTCGGGTGATGGTTATATACTGCATTAGCTACCGCCGCGTTGTGAATGCTCTTGATGGCATCCTTGTAGCGCTAGGGGTCGAGGTCCGGGAGTTGAGTGTAGGTGTCGATATCTCTTTGGAACATTGTCAGGTTTTGTGGATATGCCGAGGTCGTTGTTAGAGAGTGGTTAGGATGCTCTTGTATGTGGCAGGCCAGAAGAAACTGTTGGGAGAGCATGGTGTTGTGATCTTTGATGGACATCATTTTGGTTTCCGCATGGAGGTGGTCCTCATGCGCCATCAATTGGCAACCGGTGATAACTCGCATGGCTGAGTTTTGAGATGCTTGAAGATTCCGCCAGTTTGAGTTGCTCAGCTGATGGCAGCGGCGTAATTCATGATGGATCGACCAATCTCTTTATAGGTGGCTAGCAACGTTTCTTTATCTTTGTTCCAAGAACTGACAGCATTTAGAACATTGTTGCGGGATCTGAGCCGACTGCGGATGTTTAAGCGTGTGCGGAGAAAGTTAGCATGCTGTTAAAGGTGACACCCAAACGTTTTGGCTGTGTGACTGTGGGTATGCGTCGATCTGCGACTACTATATCGAGCTGTAGCTTCACTTCCTTTGTCCAGGACGTGAACAGTGTGGCAGTGGATTTTTCCGCTGATAGCTGTAGATTGCGGCTGCTAAAGAACTGTTCTACGACAGCTAAGTAGTTGTTTATGGTTATGCACAGCTCAGGTACGTTTGGACCCGACGCGAGGATCGTACAGTCGTCCGCATATGACACAAGGGTTATGTCGTAACGTGGAGGGGGCAACTTGGAAATGTAGAAGTTGAACAGGATGGGGGACAGGACACCACCCTGTGGTACGCCTTGTTTGACTTTCCTATACTGCGACCCAACTTCTTCAGGTGATACCCGAAATGCCCATAACCTGTAGATAGCGCTATCACCCATTTTTTCGCTCCAGTCTTATAAATTTTCTACGAGTGGTGAGGTCGGCATTTTAACAGCTATTTTTGCCTGCCTGCAACTTTCCACGGTTGACCACCTTCTCTGGTGTTCCGCCGCGGCCCAATCAGGTGCTCTACCATTCCTCTGCCAATTGCAGCAAATGGTTCCGGACCAGAAAACGCAGAAGTTTACCCTTGCTTTGCTAGAAAGTCCGCCTTTTCGTTGACCTCAGTCCCTGCCTGGTGTATTTTACTTATTGCATTGAAAAAAAAAAATTAATATTTGGCGCAACAGCTCTTTAACTGCCAGGGCCAGGACTTATTGCATTGCTTCGCCATCTCAAACGCGGAGTTTGCTTTAGTGACCTTGTTGGCATATTCAGTTCGGTTCCACCATCGGTCGGAACAATACTCCCAAGATACTGGAAATCCTCTACTCTCTCTACCGGTTGCCCAGCAATACATATTTGAGCCGATGAATTTGTTCAAAGGCTGATAAATTGTAGTTTTTGCCGTATTAATTTTCAACTCGACGACGCGTACCTCCCTCCCCACATCTGCTGTCATTTGGAGGAGGTCTATAATTGTATGAGATAATACATCGTCAGTGTAGCTAAGATGTTTCAGTTGGGATGCACGAGTCCATCGAATTCCTTCGTTTCTCGTCGACAAAGCTGCACGAAGCACGTTGGAGCTTTGGAAGCGTTGGAATTCCTCAGACAATCTTCCTCTGTTCAGGACTTCACATTTGAACCCATCGTATGTAGCTTTGATAATAGAAATTTATTTATCGGGAATACTTATCCAAATAACCTCCTTGTTGACATTATCGCACACCTTCTCAAAATCTATGAACTGCAGGTGAAGTGGCCATCGATATTCAACGTACTGCTTGATGGTGATCCACAGCGTGTTTATATTATGATTGACTCAGGAGGACCCAGAGGTGAAACCTGTTTGTTCGGCATCAAGTGTGTTTTTGAGATGTTATTTGATTCGCTCCGGGATGATGTTAGCTATTATCTTAGTTACAGCAGGTAGCACGCAGATACCCCTCCAGTTTTTGCACTCCATTAAATTTCCTTTCTTAAGAAGCTTGACGATCATTCCCTTCTTTCACTCGTTAGGAAAGCTCTCAGTTTCTCAAACTCTCTCTATAAGTGGGAGCAGTAGCTCAGCCCATGTTCTTGGCGCCACTCGTAAGATCTCCGCGGTAATACCGTCAAGTCTTACCGCCTTGTTGCTACTCAGTGCTTTGATCGCGGAAGTGATCTCATCCTTACTGAATGTCGTGGTGCGTATTCGGGCATTTCTTACCTCGGGCACCTGATTTGGTAGCATGTCGCTAGCGAATAATTCATCTTTCACAACACACCAATGGTCTTGCATGGTTGCGAGTGAACTACTGATTGCTTCCACACCTTGCGAAAGGTCGTCAAAGTCAGTCGATGTCGCACTTGGGCATTCTTGTGTTGTCGTAGGATTTTCAAACTACAATAGTGCGTAGGTGGAGAGTAGCTATCATAAGATGGTGATCTCATATTATCTCCACATCTGCTCCTCGCCTATTTCGGTTCGTCCAGGAGATTACTCCCAAAGCGGCGGCTGATGGCAAATGGTCAATTTGATTGGTTGTTGCTTTGCCTATCGTGGGAAACCCAGCTGATTTTGTGGCAGGTGTTGCGCTCAAACATGGTGCCACCTATAACAATGCGATTGGCATTGTAGAAATCCGCAAACCTTTCGTCGTTGTTATTACGGTTACCTAGTCCATGCTTCCTGATAACATGTTTAAGTCCCTCTTTGTCGTTGCCTATCTTGAAACTCAAATCCCCCATCACTATGACAATATCTCCATTGGTGTTGTGTTGAAGACAGCGGTTATCGTAGAAGCTCTCCTTCTCGTCCTCAAACGAGCCATCCGTTGTTGGGGCATAACAGTGTATAATGGCAACGCGTCGTACTCTAGTCAAGAATCTGGCCGTTACCATATGGCTGCCAGTAAGTAAGACCTTTAAATGCTGTCGGTTGGACTCCATATTTCCGCGAACTTCAGCGAAAAAGCTTGGACTAGTTTTTTTTTTTTTTTTTTACATATTTGACTCACTCTCCGTCTAATAACTTTTTATTTTTCTTTGCAGGTTTCAAGAAATGCGCTGGCATTGCAGCCTTTTACAATCTTCACGAAGATTTCGATGCTCTCATTCTTACTCTGTGTAAATTCACTACATTGCTCAATATCCAACCAGATGCGTCAAACGATATCGCTCTTGCTGTAAACTTTGGCTTGAATCCAAAAGCCCAGGCAGCAATTAAAACTGTGTTCAATTTATTGCATGACTACGGTGATTGTCTGCGTGAAAGCTGGAAAAATATTCTCGAGGTTGTAGTACAACTATTTCGCTTGAAATTGCTTCCTAAGTCACTCGTGGAAGTTGAAGATTTCTGTGAGCCCAGCGGCAAGGCAACACTTATTCTAGAGAAGCCAAGTCAAAAGCCTGAAGCCGGGCTCTTCAGCAGTCTCTACTCGTACCTGAGTTCAGAGGGTCAACGAGAACCAACATATGAGGAACAGGAATTCATTAAATTGGGGAAAAAGTGCATAAAAGAATGTCAATTGGATCAAATGATCCAAGAATCTAAGTTCGTGCAGTTTGAGTCTCTACAGGAGTTGCTCAAGTCTGTGTTGACGCTTATTAAGCCACCCAATGCGCACAAGTCGGTAGGATTGCCATATTCTGAGGACATTGTAGTGTTTTGGATGGAATTCCTGGTAAAAATCGTGATCCACAATAGAGATCGGATGATTCCTTTATGGGGCTCGGTGCGGGATCAAATGTATTTGCTTCTGATGGGTGGATCGTCGTGTGGATATGATTATTTACTGAATAGAAGCATTGTGGCCATTTTGAAGCTAGCTATTTACTTGATGCGAAACGAAGAACTTTGCCCGATTGTGTTGCAGAGCTTAAAAATGCTACTCATGCTCAAACCGAATGTGATTTTTAGGATTTCAAAGCAGATTTCTATTGGAATCTACGAGTTGTTGAAGACCAGTGCGCAGAATATTCATTCAGAGCTTGATTGGCAGATTATTTTCACTATCCTTGAGTGTGTTGGAGCTGGAGCGGTGCCACCGGAGTTTGAAGATGCGTTGCCACCGCCTGGTACTAAGTCTGATGGAGCGCTGAGTAGTGAGGAGGACTCAGGATTACCTGATCGTGGGTACATATCAGATTCAGAGGTGACTGTAAAGCAGCAGCAGCAGCAACAACAGGCTGTAGTTGCGAATTCAACTACTAGTACACCCTTCCCAAGTCCATCGGCAGAGAATTGGATACTCGTGAATAAGGACAGCGAGTTGTCCATAAGTTCAAGACCACAGTCACCGCCAGCGTTGAGCACCTTGGTGTACCCATGTAAATTGCAGGAGCATTCATCGTTTGCCCTGTTTAAGTGCTGGGACAGCTTGGCATTTATTGTACGTAATGTAGCCCATATTACTCCGTACAACTTCGAGTCATGTGTGCGATGTATTCGAACTTTCGTGGAAGCATGCCGTGATGGTGGACTGAAAATCCGCAAAAAACTGAATAATAGACCAGCGCATCATAAGAAAAAGTCAACGAAAAAGGATAAGAGGTCAGCAGATCACAGCAGCGACAGCGAAGACGATGAACTCAGTCAGCGCTATGAAACGCTGTCAATCCAGCTCTTAGATTTGATGTATACCCTTTACACACGAACAGCGCAAATCTTTCGCTGGTGGGCCGAGGAGGGTTGTGCCGTTCCGCAATGCTCGGCACTTTGGGCTCAAGGTTGGTGCCCACTGTTACAGGGTATTGCTCGCCTCGCAATGGATCGCCGGAGGGAGGTGAGAACCTACGCAATATCATGCCTACAACAAAGAGCACTACTTGTGCATGATTTGCAAACACTAAGTGGATCCGAATGGGCAAGCTGTTTCAAGCAGGTCCTCTTCCCTCTGTTAAATGAACTGCTACCAGAGAGTACATCAATTAATGGGATCGATGGCGTTCTTTTAGAAGAGTCTCGCATTCGAACGGCCACCATAATGTCAAAGGTGTTCCTTCATCACCTGACACCGTTAATTGAACTTGAAACCTTCAATGATCTTTGGCTAGAAATTTTAGATTATATTGAAAAATTCATGAAAGTTGGCTCGGATATGCTCTATGAACAGATGCTGGAGATTTTGAAGAATATGCTTTTGGTGATGCATTCAGTGAGGGTGTTCCATTGTAACGATGGCACCTTGCATCTTCCCCTATGGGAGTTGACCTGGAAGAGGATTGGAGAGTTCTTGCCAAACCTGTTGGAGGAACTTTTCAGTGATGAAGGTGAGTTTGAAAAGTTTTTTTAATGTAAAGTCTATTGAAGATGATTTACTTGTTTTTTTTTTTTTTTTTAGGAAAACGTCCTCAAATGATGTCTCAAATAAATGAACAAAATATCACAAGTGTACCACAGGTAACCATATTACCACAAACAACCGCGGGGAGATCTTTGACTAACGGCGAAGTGATAGTACCGAGAGGACTACCAGCTGAGACATTGGGATCACCAAAGTCAAGTATCATCTTACAACCACCAACGGATATTACACAGGGACAATCTTTTATCTTAGGACAGGTACGGCATTGTTTTCCTGAATACAGAAAAATAATTTACATATCAACAGCTCGACAAAATTTCTGAATCCGTAGCTAGTGTTCTTTCCCGCTATTCATCGTCTGAAATTGTTTTTGCGGGTGACTTCAATCTTTACAACATTCTCCATTCTAGACCAACAACACATAAAGATCGTTATACAGAGATTTTCGCTGAGTCAAATCACCTTACTCAGCTTGTGGACAAAGCAACGCACATTCTTGATGTCAATAGTCATGGGCAATATACTCTAGACCTGTTTTTAACCTCGCTTCGAGACAAATATTCAATTATTTTGGGAGGTCAAATCATTGTCTGGTGTCAGCCAAATTCTCGTACTCCCACCAGTATCCAGTTGATAAAAACCACGCAATACAAGAATACCAATTGGAGTGATCTAAATTTGTTCATCAGGGATTTTTACTGGCTCAGACGTCTTTTACTCATACATTCCAAGTAAATCAATAAGTCTTAAACGTAAACTAGAATTGTTTGATTGCCGTTCAAAAGAACGATGAGGCATTTGCGTTATGGCGCCAAACACCTACTAAGGAAATCTGAAGTCGCTACAAACGGACTGTTGCATCCTTCCAATCCATGCAATTCCTGTGAGACCAACAATTGAGGCAAGGAATACTGCAATGTCCTAAAGACAGCAAATCTTGTTGGTCCTTCGTCAAAAGCATTAAAGGAACTGCCTCGTCGACCATCCCAGCTCTTGTTCACAATAATAAACATATCACAGACTCCCACGAGAAAGACAATCTGCTTGCTGCAACATTCGCAGCGAACTCCACCCTACCAGATACTTCTCTTCCTTCACCTATACTGAACCCAGTTCAATATTCATTAGGACAAATATTTTTCCGAACCCGTTCAGTAGCTAAAGTCCTCAAGACCTCAACCGTAATAAATCTTCGGGTCCAGACAGAAATTCTTCCCTTGTTTTGAAGAGGTGTTCTTCTTTCTTCGCCAAACCTCTACGCAAACTCTTTCATCTGTCGTGCTCCTCGATAAAAATTCCTCCTCTTGCAACTGTCCACCCAAAGCTGCCATCTTCTGGAATATCTAGAAAATACTCGTCTCCTAAAAATCTCCGCGACAGTATGGTTTTCGATAACCACGTTCTACAGGGGACCTTAGGTTGTATCTGACCGAAAAATGGAATCAAAGCATTCATCAACACGGTGAATGTCGAGTAGTAGCTCTTGATATCTCCAAAGCTTTTGACAGATTAAGTACAGTGCCCTAGTGAGCAAGCTTGGTGCTTATGGCGTTGGTAACATTTTTTCATCACGGATTGCGAGTTTGTTTTAAGTACGAGTTGTATTGGATGGATAGATAGATGATTGTTGTGAGTTGTAAGTGCACTGCGACCTTTAGCAGATCTATTGTGCCCCTCAAACTAAGGCTCTAGTCAATGATATGCTCGGTCTACAGCACTTCCTCCAGTCCAGCTGAGTGGATCCAGCGAAGGTAGATCCAATTCTGATAGGAGGTATGCACCAAAGTGATTTCTTCTTTTGTGGATCAGTGTTTCGCATTCCAAAAGAAGGTGCGCTGGTGTTTCTGCGAAGTCCCTGCAGAATCTGCAGTGTCCGTCTCTCTCTATTCCCAGTTTCCTAACGTGTGCCTTGACTCTGCATTGACCCGTTAACATGCCCGTAAGATGCGAAGTCGGTTCTTGCGGACTCTTAGGCAGGTTCTACTCCTTTTATACTCCTGTATTACCCCAAAAGTTCTTTCGCCTGTCTTTGTTTTGGGATATCCTCCCAATGCTTGGCCCATTTGTTCTCTTCCTCTTTCCTTAAGTCTTCCCTTATTTTGTGAGGTCATATCCCACAAAAGGGCTCTGGTCCAAGGAACGGCGTGTCTGATCCGTTTCTTGCTAGTTCATCAGCTGCTTCGTTTCCCTCTACTCCTACGTGACCTGGTATCCAGAAGAGAGTTACTTTATTTGCCTCTCCCAGTGTGTTGATCCTGGTGAGGCATTCCGATACCAGTTTGGATCTGATCTCGTGTGAGGTCAGTGCTTTGATAGCGGCTTGGCTGTCTGACAGTATTGCGGTGTCCTGCCCGCGATAATTCCTGTCTAGGTTGAATTGCGCGCATCTTTTGATCGAGTGAACTTCTGCTTGAATTATACTGGGGAATATTCCCAGTGATTCTGAGTATCTGGTCCTGGGCCCGTACACCCCCGCCCCAGTGCCTCTAGATGTCTTCGATTCGTCCGTGTACCATTTAATTGTATGTTGTTTGAGTCGGACTCACTGCTCCAATCCTTTTTGTTGCTCCGCTTTGATTCGAACTTTTTTCAAAGCAGTATTTCTTGACCATATCGTCTCTGGGCCAGTCCAGAAGCAGCATCGATTTGGATAGGGTTACTCGCTCTTTGTTTGTGATGTTCCTTTCCCGATGCCCTCTTTGCTCATTCTCAGTATGATCTCCTTGGCGATTCGCTGTAGCACTATGTGTACCGGAGGTATACCTACGATCACCTCTAGTGCTTCTGTGGGACAGGTTATCGTGGCACCTGTTATACATACGCAGGCTAATCTTTGCACCTTGCTCAGCGATGTCCTCGTCGTAGTTAATTGTTGGGCTAACCCATGCCACTGCCCCGTATGTGATGATGGGTCTTACTATCATCATGTACATCCACCTCAGTGTGGCTGGACTGCAACCCCAGGCCTTTCCTGAAATGTTCCTGCACACCATAAGTGCTCTGGTGGCTTTGATTACCATAGCTTCTAAATGGTTTTTTTTTTCCAAAGGAGTTTACTGTCTAATGTTATAGGTACCTAGATACTTGACCTGTTTCTGTGGGTCGATCCTGATACCTTCCAATAGGATATGTTGCATACGCTTTAACTGGCGAACCCCACAGGCGGATCAGTAGAAATGCGGTGAAGTGGGAGGGTTGTGATCCCTTGTTTTCATATCATAACTTCGCCGAAATAAGAAGAAGAAGAAGACATATATTGACATATGTACTTCAATTGGTTTTAGGTTTTTCATGTTAGTTCCACATGTGCCACTCAATCTGCAAAGGCAGATATAAATTTCCTGTTTTTCTACACAAGTCTGTCGGTTTTAGCCTTGCAGAATGGTTACACTTTGCTTGTTATAGGTCAGAGGCTCAGTGAACTCCATCTACTCGTATGGTTCGCTTCTGTGAGATCCTAATTCACGTAATGGACTCTTTGCCTTCATATCCAGGTACTCAGTAGAGCTATTGGAAGTTGGAACTACATTCGAAATTGTACTACATTCGAAATGAAGCCATTTCGATTATACCTTACGTCAATGAAAAAAGCCATATAATCGTGTGATATTCTCATCACTGCATTCTCATGGCGTTGCTCCCAAGCGTTGTTAATTATTCGCTTGATTTAGCTGAGCCAATGTAGTCGTTTCTTGCCTTTTGGAGTACATCCACACTTTGGTACAGCTTGCGGATATATATACGCTCCGTTCATACACAAGATCGGGATATTCGATCGACGGGGTATTTTTCTTTTTAAAGAGTTTAATATTTCGCCTTCTTATTTGTGGTGCAGCATTCTGCGCAATGCAGCATAATTGGCAGGGTCAGTGATTTGTAGGATACCAACTTCGTGCTCCGAGCTAAAAATTTCAAACCCAACTGCTTTGGTAAATCGAAGTAGCAGGGGTTTCTTAGAGTAAATTTTTGTCGTATCTCCACGAAGGTGTCTTTTGTGGAATTTGCGTTTACTTCGAATTTGTAGTTGTCGTAGTGCTAGATTCCCTTGCTGATGGATAGATGATATTTTGTATCCTAGTGGTATGATATCAATGTCTTCTGAGTATCCCAAGAGCAAAAAGGACGCCGCTGGGAATTATCAAAGTTTAATTAGTAGAAAGTTAAAGAAATCGTAAGATAGCACATCATCTTGCTGAAATCAAGAGTCATTCGATTTTGACCTCAAAGCCCCGCAAAGTAGTCTAACCACTGAACCACGCCGTTGACCTAAATTTCTAATACACCTTTCTAATAATCAAGCAGCTTCATTAGCATATTTGACGCAATCACTGCCCTCTTTCTGTCTTTTTTTTTAAAATTTGATTCAATTTAGTCAGTCCGATTCTATATTATCATCTGCTTACCCATATTACCACTGTTTTCTCTAAAAATTGAAACATTTACTTTTCAGTCGAACATCCCGATTCTCATACCACAACAGCCGTCAATCATGAATACTGGTAGCCCGCTGCTGCAGCTACCAACACCACCAATTGTTCAACCCATTCCAATCGTTGCATCTGCAGCTCTAACAACACCAACCAATACCGTCAGCTCAGTAGCACCATTAGTTGTTTCCCCTTTAGAGAATAAAGCGGACTCACCCCAATTCCCGGAGGGTCAAATAATCTCACCCGAAGCAAGTCCGAAAAGAGAAACCGATATATACGCAACTCCAGTAGTTGCTCCAGCACCTGCAAGCTATCAAGTGCAAAGCAGCGGATACGAGTTCTCCATAGAATTGCCTGAAACACCCCCACCACCAGTAGGAACAGTTGCAAGTGCACAAGCTTTTTCCGCTCAGATGATTATGCAGGAGCAATATGCCGAATACTATCAGCACTTTCAACGGCAACAAGAACAACAGCAACAGCAAGACTTAACATCAGCAAATGCTAGTTCACCAACGGACGCAGTACCAAATGTGCCAACCAGTCATGTGCTAGCAGGGAGTCAATATCCCAGCCTCAATAAGCTGCCTACATCATCGATTGTGCATAGTTTCTCACCGGTATTTGTCCAATCGCAGCCACCGCAATCAGGATCCGATATCTACACGGAATATGTACAGAATCCATATAATTTAACTTTGCAACAGCAGCAAAACAGCGACACGGCCGAACAGAGCACTTCTGAACCACCAGTAACAAATGTTTTCCAGTCAGCGAACTACTTCGGAGCGAATGTAGATCCCAGTTCTATCCCGCCTGGATCTGAAATGCTCTTTGGACAACCCTAGAATTGGATTGATCAATAGATGCCCGTTGTTGATTTTTATATATAATACGAACCCTACTTCTTTTATCTTGGCTTTGGTGGTGCTTTTTCCTGCCGCGAGACATTCCACTAGCGCGAGGGAGCTCCACACGGAGCAAGAATCTTTATTTGTTTTATTTTATTATTTTTTTTCCTTTAGCCATTAAATAGTTTTATGTATTTTATCACGCGTCTCTGTTTTGTTAGTTTTTCTTATTAATTAAACCCCCTCCCCACAAACCCTTCCCAAACCACTATAAGCGGCGCGGCGTTTATTTGTGTATATAGGTAGTATTCGAATGGAAAATAAGTAAAAAAAAAACTGAAAAATCACAACAAATCGGAAAAAATTTATGCAAAAAAAAGTTTAGTCAATTTTATTTAATATAATGATTATACAGTATAATAATTGCAACCAGGAAGTTATATATATATATATGATAAATGATATAAGAAAAATTAAACAAAGAGTAAATAAAATTTAAATTGTGTAAATTGGTGATCTCTTGTTTTAATCAGATATCATTTGTACTGCACTGAAACAAATGCTAATCCACCTGCTTCCATCCGGCAATATAGTTCGTTCCAAATCACTTAAAATCCGTTTGTGCAAGTCTCTCTTATAGCTTCCCCCACACGTACGTTCTTCACCGCGGGAAAACGTGTAATGGCACGAGTTGTGCAACGGAATACGCGTGTGCTCAATACCGAGCGATGGCGCGCGCTCCCCGTTAATAGTATAACTCTTTCCCACGTGATTGAGCGCACCAAATTATTCACTGACTCTGGCAAATTGTACTGCACGTTCCAGCGAAAACTGTTGAACTGTTGTACACTCCAGCACGTTCCAGCTTCTCGCGGTATTTCGAGCGCGATTGTCCATTAGACACAAACTCCTGGAGTGTATGCTTCAATAACTCGTAATTTCGCGAGTGAAAAACTTTGTAACCAAATTTTGGTACCACGTTCATGCCGCGCGGTATTTCACTCGTTCTTTACGACACTCCGTCGCGTACACTCCAATCATGTGGTAAAGCGCTTGCGTGTAAAGGCCGCTATTTACGCGAATTTTACGCACTTTCATTCATAAGACATAAACGCAACACCAACTAAAGCAATCAATACATAATATAAAAGAAAGTCTCCAGAACGCGTCTGTCTGTATGGCTGCGCTAATCTTGAGAACTACTGAACAGATATGGAAACGGTTCTCAGTGTTATGATCTGCATATCTCGTGGAAGGTTTATGTGTATTAAACATTTCTCTATCACTTATTGGAGCTGATCATTCGAGGTTTAAGTGGTGGAAAAAAAGCAGATTTTTCGTCATTAAAAGCCCTAAGTCAACAATCACCCCAATTCTTCAACTCGTATACGACAGTCAAATTGCGACGCATACGACTCCTGTCAAAAATCACGTACGAGTGTGTTCTTAACATACGTCTTTGTAATAACTAAATGCGACCATAGTCGGATTCGACTGTCGTATACGAGTTGAAGAATTGGGGTGAATGGCTTATTGGATTCAAAAGCAAAAGGAATAGATTTTAGTAAATTCGTCGAAGATTCATTTGAGCTACGGGTATAAATCATACCTCTGCGTTTTTCTGAAGGTGAGCTATGCTCAAAACAATTCGTGAAATCCTCTCCAACAGTTTTCTATCAGAGGAGGACTAAACCAGCAGTCATGCAGCAGTGGCTAACATTGCCATAGAGCCAGTTTAAATGTTACAAACATGCGATTACATGAAAATATAAAGTTCTCACTCAGCCTAGGCCTACCAACTCCTACTATCCAGCTCAACGTTAGTGACCGTTGGGTACCTAGTACCTTGATCGGAGATCTTGGGAGCAGCAGACGAGAGAGTGGGGAAGAGTGCTTTCTCACTAGAGCACTTCTTGTTCCAGACGGCAGCGGACAAATTCCCTAGATGGAGTCAAGGGTGGCGTCTAGTCTACAGTTCTAGTTAGGCTGAACTTAGTGAGCACCTTCACGGGCTGCTTCAACGTATTCCGATCACAGGTCGGTAAAAAATTTCCAATGTTAGTCAGGACAGGACCAAACCATATGACCAAGCTTCTGCCAGTGTTATGCCTTCACAGTAGTGTTCACAATTCAATAAATAAACGCTTGCTGACATCCGGATTTGAACCATGAAGCATTAGCTTGGCAATTGACGAGGTTACCACTATACCACTGCCACCCCACCTTGGAATACAGATGGTGGCGGAGGAGCATTTAGTGGATCGACGGCAGTGCTCATACTGCCGTAGTGGACTACTGGCACCGGTGTACCAGGGCCCGCGTCCTAAGGGTATTTGAAAAGGAACTGGGCCTCCAGGTTATGAGTTGTGTCGTCGGGGTAACTTCCTCATCACGTAAAAACCTTGCTTCCAAAACAACCAAAAGCTTCGGATAAGGACGATTCAACTGAAGTAGACACCAGCAAAAGAAATGAGGACAACAACCTTCGGATCTGTACGTGGGATGTCCTGACCCTTAACAGACCACATACAGCCGAACAATTAGCAGAGGACCTAGAATAGATCTAAATATAGCCTCCAATCCAGGAAGAGCGATGGGATGGGCCGAACAAAAAAAATATTGATTGCTACAGAGACAATAAGCAGCACTTATTTGGATACGGATTTGCTATACGCAGCAGATTTAGGCAAGAAGAGTTAAGCGTCCGACACCTGAGCAAGCGTATCATGACAATCCGGATTGAGGCTACATAAGCCTGATATGTGCTCTTGCCCCCAAGGAACAAAAGGACCCTGCCACCAAATATTGTTTCCACGAGCTTCTCGACAAAACATACGGGCAATATCATAAATGCGATGTCAAAATCGTATTGGGCGATTTTAGCGCCAAAATAGGAAAGGAGGACGTCTTTGGTAGGGCAGTCGGTAAGCATAGCCTACACGAAACCACGTCTGATAACGGACTACGGTTAATTGAATTTGCTATGGAGCGAAACGTTACTATAGCAAGCACATAGGCTTCCTCATCTCAATATTCACAAGCAGACATTGTGGTCCAATGATCATGCAACGATCAACCAAATTGATCATATTGCGATCGACGCAAGATATGCCTCCAGTATTCTGGATGTCCGGGTATTCCGAGTGGCCAACCTAGACTCGGATCATTATCTTGTTGTAGCTAAGATACGAATGCGGATATCCCAAACTGAGCAACAATGAAGAATCACTGTGAAAAAATTTAACATCGAAAAGCTAAAATCGCAAGAGACCGCCAGAGTCTTCGCTAAACGGGTATCCCGAAGCATTAAGTGCCGGAGACCAGTGGTAACGCTGCCACCATCCCATCAGGAACACCGCGACTGATGTGCTGGTATGACGAAGAATATCGACTATAACATGCAGCAGAATAAAAGGCATATAAAGCGGCCCTGCAATGGAAGACGAACGCTGCTCGTGAGCTCTACAAGCAAAAAAGACGGCAAGAACATCGACTTCTCCAAAAGAAGAAAAAAGAGCATAAGAAATCCGCGATCGAGAATATTGAGAGCTTATAGTCCCGGAACAATATATGTAAGTATAGAACAAAACCCGTACAGTAACCTGTAGAGATGAAAATGGAAACCTCGTAGTAGAATTACAGTCGGTGCTGAGAATATGGAAAAACTACTTTTGCTGACTGTATAACAGCGATGAAGACCAACATTGCGCTGACAGGCAGAATGAATGGTTCATTCAACGTAGACGATGATAGTCAAAATTTCCGTCCACCTGATCAAAGCGAAGTGAGGATAGCAATATCCAACCCGAAATCCAACAAGGTTGCTGGTGATGAACTGGTAGAGAGCATACACCAACTCATCTCGAAGATTTGGTCAGATGAGCGCATGCCTGATAAATATTATAAAATCTCAGCATCGTTTGCCCGATCCACAAGAAAGGAGAGCCCCTCAACTGCGGCAATTATAGAGGCATCAATTACTTCAACATTGCATACAAGATCTTTTCATCGACAGCCTGATTGTCTGCTATCAGTGTGGTTTGAGGCCAGGAAAGTCCACTATCGGAGAAAACCCAAGAAGTCCAAATCGATACTTACCATCTTTTTACCGATTTCAAGGCCGCATATGACAGCATCTACCTATAAAGAGGAGCTACACATACATATAGACCCATGTCTAGTTTTGACATTCCTGCCAAACTTGTCCGTCTGTGCAGGATGATCATGCTGAACACTCACTGCTCCATAAAGGTCGGTAATGACCTCACTGAGACCTTTGATGTCAGAAAAGAAAAAGTGACGCGCTGTCATGCGACTTCTTTAATATTGTACTTGAACGAATTTTGTGGAACTCACAAGCCAACGGATCAATTAAGGCAAACATCTCCTCAATCTTTCTTAGAAAAGCTTACCTTAAATGGTCTAGGTTAACGAACTGCGTCATATCCAGAAAGATGTGCCCTAACTACAACAAGACCAAAACAACCAACTTATTGAACAGAACGCGCAAAGACATTGCCCGTATAATCGCGATAATCACGGGGCACTGGCCGGTAGGAGAGCACGCAGCCAAACTAGGTATCCCATATAATACACACTGCCATAGTTGCAACATAGCCACCGAAAAGGAAACAATTATCCACTACATGTGCACTTGTCCAGCACTAGCTAGGGCTAGACATCAATCATAAGGCAAACCCTTCTACAATTCACTTGAGGAGATCTCGGGTAAAAACACAAATGAGCTAACCCCCTTCTTAAACTCCACAGGCTGGCTCTAGATTGTCCTCACCAACACACATCAACATCCAAGGTCGCATGAGTCGTGGTATCAAAACAGCACAACTGTGCTAATTGGGTCTCTGTTTTACAGAACCACCACTCCTACCTACCTACCTACCCCCCAAACCAACACTAGAGGCACAATCTATCAAAAGTCTGTACAACTGCTTGCATATCTTCTTTTTTCTTCTTTTTCCTTTTATCAGCGAGGCTATGATCCGAAAACAAGGGATCACAGCCCTCCCACTTCACTGCATTTCTACTGATCCGCATGTGGGGTTCGCCTATTTGACCTCAGAAAATATCGGCAGGCCTGCCGATTTTGGATCACTCGGTTACTGAGGCCAATGAAATGCCGATGTCGTCGCATTTGTCTGATCCAGGCGTTTATAGGCCTGCCTTTCCTACATCGCGATGTCTTTGGAACGTGCATAGATATTGCCTTTTTAACAGGGTTCAAATGATCTCTTCTTTGAACGTGGCAATACCAGCTGAGCCGGTCGCGCTCTAATTTGTGTACGATGGTTTCCTTGATGTGAAAGCTTCCACGGATCTTCGAACTTCTTATTCGATCAAGCTTGGTCACTCCTGCTGTCATGCGAAGCATCTTCATCTCAGCTGCCGTTAATTTACTCTCATACTTTTTGTACATCGTCCAACATTGTGAACCGTATGTGAGCGCTGGACGTACAACTGCGGTGTAGAGCCTTCCTTTCAACTTAGGGGGCATTTTTCTGTCACAGAAGATAGCGGAATTTTCTCGCCACTTCATCCACCCTACGCTTACACGATGATTGATGTCGTCATCACAAGTTGCTTTGCTATTGATCATAGATCCCAGATATTTGAACTTTTCGCACTTGGGAAGCACTGTTCCATTCAAATAAATGTCTGGAATAGGCCTGAGTGGATCAGAGAACGGGCAGCACAAGTACTCTGTCTTTTTTGAACTAATGCGATACCCATTTCCCTCCAAAACCTCCACCCACACATCAAGTGCTCGTTGCAGGGATGTAGGATCCTCACTTATGATGGCTCCATCGTCAGCAAAGAATAACTGATGTACCTTGGGGTCTATCACTTTACCTTCAAGCAGATAATCAAGGACTGTAATAAAGAGCAAAGGACTTAAAACGCTTCCCTGGTGCACCCCGACTTTGATTGGGAACTCTTCGGTTACTCCAGCGGGACATCTTACTCTTGTCTTTGCTCCTTCGTACATGTCCATGATCATCTGTACATAGGTTTCTGGAACCCCTCGATGTCTTAGCGCCACCCATATCAGATCTCGTGGTTGTCTGTCGAATGCCTTTTCAAAGTCAACCAATACAATATGCAAATCCCTTAAGGAATCACGATGTTTTTCCATTATGATCCTTATACTTTAGATTGCATCTGTGGTTGATTTACCCGAGACAAACCCGCACTGATCATCAGATAGCCGTATTATTTTTCGCAGTCGGCCACCTAATACCCGCTCAACGATCTTCATGGTGTGTGACATCAGCTTGATCGAACGGTAGTTATCACAGTTTCGCGTATCACCCTTCCCTTTGTATACAGGGAGGAGGTAACTTTCCCTCCATTGATTCGGCATTGGATCACCTCTCACGAATTTGGAGATAAGAATTCTGAGCCATCTGAACCCGATGTCTCCCATCTTTTTCCAGAACTCAGAGGGTATTTCGTCTGGCCCAACCGCTTTTCGTTTTTTGGAGTATTTGACCGCCTCACTAACTTCTTCGACTGTAATGTCGGCTATTTCTTCACAGTTAGGGGTGGCTCTTGGAAAGTATAGCCGGGGAAACTGTTCATTTAAAAGCTCTTCACAATACTGTCGCCACCTCTGCAGAATTTTGTCGTCATCCACAAGAAGCTGGCCATGAGCATTGCTAATGAACTTTGGCGAACGAATCTCCTGAGCATTGTTCCTTCTTTGGGCGGCTATTTTGAAGATAGTGGCGCTCTTGTTCATATTGTGTCTTTGCAGCTCCTGGATAGCCTGGTTTGCATCAGCAACCGGGGAAAATATTTTCTCCAGCTCCCGATACAGGCCCTCCGTACTCTCTGCTTGAAGCTGGGCGCACTTCTTCTTCACTTTTTTCTTGCAGCATCTGTATTCCATTTCGAGGCGAGCTTTTTCGTCATTACTATTAGAGGGGCACTTTGACCAAGCTTTGAAAGCCGCTTTCTTCTCATTTATCACCTTCTTAGCTTCATCACTCCACCAGCATGTTTCTTTGGCGTGTTGATGGTGGCCTTTTGAAGCTCCTAGCAGTGATTTGGCCTTCTTTAAGCAAGTTCGCTGTAGGGAATCCCACATATTTTGTGCTCTGCACTCTTCATCCTCAGCTCCGTTGATGGTGTGAGAGAGGTAATTTTTCATTACGAAAACAAAAGCTTCGCCTTTTTCTTTGTCCAGATTGTACCACTTGATTTTCTCAGAGACCCTTGTTTGTTTGCTTTTCTTCGGTGTTTTCATAAAAATTTCTGTTAGCAGGAGACGGTGTTGCCGAGCGATTGCCTCTCCCAGGATCACTTTGCAATCTTTTACCCGGGGCTTCATGAAACTGCCTACCAAATGGTAGTCAATCTGAGTTTCATCTCCACCACTGCTGTAAGTGATCAGGTGTCGGCTTTGTTTGATGAACATGGTATTTAACACGATAAGACCGTGTGATTTGCACATGCTTAGGATGTCTTCACCAGGAAGGTTCCTGGTGCCATATCCTAGTCCTCCATGGCAGTCTTCATAGTCTTCGTTTGATTTCCCGACATGTCCATTCAAATCTCCTCCAACAAATAGAAATTCTTCCTTTGGGATGTTCTTAAGGAGATTGTGGAAATCTAGCCAAAATGCATCTTTATCTCTCTGATTGTACCCATCGTGGGGAGCATATGCACTGACAATATTCCACACCTCTCCTTGTATTACTAATTTGAGAGACATCAAACGGTCGCTGGACTTCGAAATGCTCAAGACGTTACCAAGTAGCTCTGCCGCAAGGATGATACCGATTCCGTTCTTAGACTTTTCCGTACAACTGCTTGCATATATCATCGATATTGACATAATTGGAAAATACAGCGACATCAACCTAGTAAAAAACTGCGTATTGGACGTTTGATATAGCTATGACACGTAGAGTGAATGGACACCAACGTTCCGGCTCGCAGAGTCTTCGAATCGAACCCGGGTGGACGACGGAGTAGAGGGCCTCCTCGCCGTAGGTGGCGCACACAAATTCAAGGGGACCTCAACCAAGTTGGAGAGTGGGAGGAGGCCCAGGTTCACCACAAACTGTAGCGCCACCTATTATTATTATTATTATTTGTGTAGTGTTATTTTGCACTGCGACCTAATGGTCCATTGTGCCCCCTGCTAATACCTTGGGGAAGTTTGTTCCCTCGTTAGATTCCCCTTCGCAACTGCAATTCCTGAGGAATTGTGTTTGAAGGTTATATGCTCTTATTTTGCCTCGGTGAGAATAGTTCACCTTAGAGCTCTTTCTCCAGACCAGTTTCTTTTAAGAATCTGAGAATGAGAAGTGGGTCCATGGTTGGCATATCCTCTTTTGATCTTTGATATGTGCCCAAGTATTTCAATCTTTTGTGGGTACAGTGCCCCACAGGACTCCAGAAGGTGTTCCGGAGTCTCACATGACTCGTTGCAGAATCAGCAAAGGCCTTCATTTGTTATACCTAGTTTCCGTAGATGCTCCCTGAGTTTGCAGTGCCCCGTTAGGAAGCCTGTTAGGATCCGTAGGTTATTCTTGCTAAGGCAGATGCAGGCTTCGAATCTTTTCCGGTTGTAACATCCCAGTAGTTTCTTAGCCTGCCTCAGGCCTGTGGTGTTTTTCCAGGTTCTTGCCCTGTCTTCTCTCTCAATTTTCCTAAATTTCTCGCGTATGGTGTGTTCCCCCATTCCACAGAATGGTTCAGGTCCAATGAAGGGTTCTGCTGCCCCTTGTCTTGCCAAGGCGTCCGCTGCTTCGTTACCTTTTATCCCGACGTGACCGGGTATCCAGTAAAGTGTAACTTTATTGTTTCTGCCCAGCTCATTAAGTTTGCATAGGCATTCCCACACAAGTTTTGACTTAATGACATAGGAGTCAAGTGCTTTGATAGCTGCTTGGCTGTCTGACAGTATTGCTATGTCGCAGTTGCTGTATCCCTTTTCGAGATTGAGTTGGATGCATCTGTTAATAGCACATATTTCAGCTTGAAAGATGCTGGTGTACTTGCCCATAGGTTCTGAGTGCTTGGTCCTTGGCCCAAATACGCCCGCCCCTGTTCCCTCTCCAGTTCTCGAACCGTCTGTATACCACTTTATCGTGTGGCTGCCCAGTCCGTGCATCGTGGATTCGTTGCTCCACTCTTTCTTGTTACTTAACTTTGTACTAAAGTTTTTCCCAAAGTTAAATTTCCTGATACTGTCGTCCCTGGGGACGGCCAGAAGGAGAAGTTTTTTGGGAAGTGCATCGTATTCTCTCATACTAACACATTTCTCCCTTCCGATACCTTCTTTTGCCATCCTTAGGATCGTTCGCTGCGCATTTTGCTCCACTGCAAGATGGAGCGGTGTTAGCTCCAGGAGTACTTCCATGGCTGCAGTTGGACACGTTCGCATGGCTCCAGTGATGCAGAGGCACGCAAGTCTTTGCACTTTAGTGAGTGTCTCCCTCGTAGTGACTAGACTAGTTCGCTTTGTCCATGCTATTGCTCCATAAGTGATCATTGGTCTCACAATGGCAATGTACATCCATCTTAGAATATTTGGACTAAATCCCCAAGACTTACCCGCTAGGCTCCTGCATATCATTAGAGCACGGGTAGCTTTTTTGGATATCTCCTCTGTGTGTTTCTTCCACAAGAGTTTGCTATCTAGGTGTAATCCTAGATATTTCACTTCCTTTACCGGAGTCAGTATCGTGCCCGACAGTCGGATTGGCTTCAGTTCAAGTTTTCTCTTCCTCGTGAACGGTACTATTGTGGTTTTGGCCTGGTTTATATTAAGCCCAGCTGTGCTGCACCATTCTTGAGTTACTGTTAGGCCCCTTTGTATAATATCACATAGGGTTTCCTCGAATTTCCCCCTGGCAATCAATACAATGTCATCAGCGTAGGCTTGACAGTTAATTCCAAGGCTTGTTAATTTTTCAAGAAGCTCATCCACAACAAGACTCCACATTAGGGGAGATAACACTCCTCCTTGTGGGCATCCTCTTGTTGTGTTGACCTTGATAATTCCATGTGAAGTTTGAGTTTCTGCTGATCTTGTTCTCAGCAATTCATACATCCACTTAGATACAGTTCTGCTAACTCCCTTTCTGTCAAGGGCTCGTTTAATAGCTTCATGTGAAGTGTTATCAAATGCCCCTTCAATGTCTAAGAAGGCGCAGATTACTATCTCTTTTGTTTCAAGAGCACTTTGGATTGTTTCCGTCAGCTGATACAATGCAGTCTCGGTGGACCTGCCCGCTCTGTATGCATGCTGACGATAAAGCAGTGAGGATGTATTAAGTACATCCTCCCTTAAATGGTTGTCCACAGCTTTCTCCATTGTTTTGAGAGGAAACGATGTTAGGCTGATCGGTCTGTATGACTTAGGCTGTGTTGGGTCCTTCTTCCCCATTTTTGGTATAAACACAACTCTCGCCCGTCTCCATTGGTTTGGAATATATCCCAGTGCAAGAGTGCTTTTTGTTATTCTGACCAGGTGTGGTAGTAGTTTTTCTTGTCCCCTTTGCAATAGGGCTGGTATAATACCATCCGCACCCGGTGACTTGAAAGGCTGGAAGGAGCTAATTGCCCACTCGATTCTCCCTCTGGAACAGATAGCCCCTGCAATCTCCCAATCTTGCGTCCGAGGTCTGGTCGTGTTGGTCATGCTCCCGTCACAGGTGTTCTGCAAACTTCTGGGGAAGTGAGTTTCTAAGAGCAGTGATGCTCTTTGTTCTTCATCTTTAGTAAAGCTGCCGTCAGGTTTTTTTAAGGGATGTTGGCATTCCCCCGGATTGTGCAAGGGCTTTATGTAACCTGGCTGCAGCAGGAGTGCTGTTTATTGTCTCACAGAACTTCCTGAAGCTTTCCTTTTTCGCCCTTCTTAACTCGTTGTTGTAGTTTGTGAGTGCCGCCCTATAGCTTTGCCAATCCCCATTACGCTTTGCTCTGTTAAACAGCTTGCGTGTATCAGAGCGTAATTTTGCTAGGTTGCTGCTCCACCATGGCACATCTTTCCCACCCTTTTTGTTGCTTATGGGGCAACTCGATTCGAACGCGTTTGTGATTGCGGTGCTAATGCCCTCTATCGCGTTTTCTAACTCTAGATAGTGTGCTGGAGCCCTACTCAGATCAATATGCTCCAGATTACTGTCTAGGGTTTCTTTAAAAACCTCCCAATTTGTTTTTCTTGGGTTCCTGACTGGATTTCTTGTGATACATGCACTATCTAACTCAAACACAATGATTCTATGGTCAGATAATGACGGCTCATCTGATACTTTCCAGTTCCTGACTAACCTACTGATGCTCGGACTACCCAGCGTAAGGTCAAGAACTTCCTGTCTAACTCTAGTAACAAAGGTTGGGGTATTCCCTACATTATATATATCAAGGGATGAACAAAGAATGAATTCTAGTAAAGACTCACCCCTGGTATTGGTGTCGGTGCTCCCCCATATAATATTGTGAGCATTGGCGTCACATCCAATCAGCAGCGGCATTTGGAGCTTGTTACAGTGCTCCACTAAGCGCTGCAGTTCTGTTGGGATAGCTGGTTCATCCCCAGCACAGTATGCAGAGGCGATGATGATGGTGCGGTGTACTCCCTCGATGTTCAGGGAAACCTGTAATGGCACCAAGTCTCGCGTCGCAAATTCTGAAAGTAGGAGAAAGTTAATTTAATTTTTGCGGCTGATGCCGCTATGGCGTGGTGGATGTTTACCTGGGCGACCTTTATTTTTCCGGTGGAGGTCATCGAGCTAGTGCTCGTCGGGGGCTGTTGCCCCACCCTCCGCCAGCAGAATCTCTTCTTCCTCAATGTTCAGAGGGAGAGAGATTACTGTACTGTTTATGTCCTCCTCAGATAACGGGTCATCTGAGATGGACATAAATTCATCTGCGCTCCGGGCGTCCCGTTCTGCAGTTACAGTTAGTGCTTCAACCGTCAGTGGAACTGGATGCTCCACTTCCGGCGGTGTCTCCTCTGGGGCTGGTTTCGAGCTGGTACTATGCCTTGCGCTCTCCTCCAGCTTCCTGATTCCACCCACCATCACTCTGCCAACCGGTAGCTCAGAGAGCAGTTTTTAGCCTTAATAGCTTCAAAAGACTCCTGGTCGATTTCGAGAGCCAGTATCTGCCCAGTCCCCTCGTTGCGACCATACAACACCTTCCATGCCCTGATGTTCAGGCCATCATTCTGCGCTTCTAGGAGTGCCAAAGAGGTTTGGTAATCCTGATCCACACTGCGTGGTAGGAAGACGGTGATGGAATGGGCACGTGGTATTTCTGCACTGCCACATGCAGCAAGGCCCACCCCTTTCCAACCCTTCAGTTTGGGAGCTAAGGTCTTTAGCCATTCCACCGTTTGTGGAGTCTCGCAGTCGACCAGTAGCATGCCATTCTTAAAATGAACGCCCTGGAACTTGAGCTTTTGCTCCCATCCCATGATCATTTCCGCCACGATGGCGTTCTCGAGTGCTTTGAGGTCCTCAGCATCGAGCATTTCCTGTGGGTAATTCCCAGGAAGTACTGCAACCTGCTCAGCCTTTGCGGCCGCAGCATGTCTTCCACCAGCCGGAGCTGCCCCAGCAGCCACAGCATAGCTTCTACCAGCTGAGACAGCGCTAGCATTCGCAGGCTCTGCCTGGAGCCTCTTAGCGCTCTCCTCGGTCCTCAGCCTTTTCTGCACATTACATGCAGGAGGTGTTATGGCATTACTGCCCCATCTTTGCCTCCCGGTTGCCCAGGTGGCGGCATCGGCGGGCAAGCTCGCTTTCTCTTAGTCGGTGCGGCATTAGATTGAGGAACTGTAGGTGTCCGAGCTATGCCCAAACTCCTTGCCTCATTATCCGCCTTAACCACTTTGCCCAAGGGCCGGGGGGCTAGAGTTTGGCTCCCACCCTCCGTTCTGGCACGTTCCAAGCGTGCTGCTGTTTTCGACGGCTCAGGGATTTTCCTTGACGACATAGCGGCTGTTTGGCTGGTGCTTGGTTGCACTCGCCTAAAGCCTCCCTCACGGCTTGTTCCTGGCCGACTTCCACCCACTAGGTCGTCTACACAGAGCCTCTGCTCCATCCGACCCGCTAGCATAGAAGCGGTACCACCCCGCATTCGATCTAGGTTGTTTTTTATTTTTATTTTTTGTTTTTTGTTTTGGTGCATGTTCCCACGAGTAACGCGGGAAAGAAAGGTCAGCTGCGCCAGAGCCCCGCATTAGCGCAGTAAGATCGTGGTTATTCCCTGAGGCGATCCTGTTTCAGAGAGGCTCCGTTATAATACAGCCGGTATACCCCCTGGCTGCAAATCATCCAATAGGCACGGCTCGCGTACCATCTTGGATTAGGGGGGGCAGATTTTGGTTCGTTAATCATCAGTCAGCTCATCCGAGAGCTAGGCTCCCAAGGCTGAGTGAGTCCTTGCAACTTAAGCTCTCGCACCACGTCAAGGTATCTGCCAAGCGCCACCTAAGTATTATAATTTAGTAATCTATCATGACGGCGAAATAAGTCTTCAAATAAAAGTCCTCTTGACAGAAAGGTCATAACAGCATAGAAGAGGATACGAACTCTGGATGTAAACCGCATATTCATACTCTTGGAGTTAGAAGTAACGGCTGTGGAGCTGTAATATGTCTTAGTCTGCTAGATACCACTTAAATTTGTTTATCATCAACCTATCATAACGAACAACTCAATTCCCGAATACCTAGTTAAAGAATTCCTTTTCATTTTTAATATAATAGGTATAATGATATAGAAAATTCCTACAACTGTTTGTATGGTGTACTGTCTAAACTCTTAGGGCAATTTATCATGGAAGCTCCCTGGGGACTCGTCGTTAAATGAACAAACTACAACATCAGTTCTTGCAACATTTTTCTTCCTTATTTCTGACCAATTAAATCGTCATTACATTGTATATGTCATCAGTCTGATTTGCTATCGTTTAGCGTCCTTCAGAGCCATAGTATATATAAGTATTAAGCAATGACCTGACCACCTCAGTTCATCGCATTATCCCATTTTGTAATGCAATAATTCTTCAATATGAAGTTCACTGTGAATCCTTCAATCTTATTGCTCCTCTTAATCCTACCGTCACATCAATGGAATCCTGATTATCTTTTTAAGACCATCACAACGGGCGCTAGGCTAATACAAACTCAGGAATTTCTCATGTTTTATTGCTCCAATTGTAAAGACGAGCGCATCGACCGTTTCGTGGGTCACTTACACCGTGCCGTTGGCATTCCCCAATATGTTACAACTAACTTCACCAGTTATAAACTGCGGTATATCACCAAACGCAACTACTGGGCCATAGTGTTCACTCACAGCATTGATGACTTTATCTTTAAGGTTCACGACGAGACCCTTCTTGGTTGGCATTACTACAATGGCTTGGTTGTGCTCCTAGACCCCGTTGATGACTTGGAAATTGTAACAAAACTATTTTTCTACTTATACAAGAAGCGTTTTGTTGGAACGCAAGTCTACTTTCAATGCAGCAATTTGACAGACAACTTCTACGGCTTCCGGATGTACCCGCAATTTAGAATAGAAGACCGTAAGGAGTGGACTTATAATTTGGAAGCTGTAATGAAATACATGGCCGGCGGTGTATGGGGTCATGCTTTTAAGACCCCCCTGCGAGTTGATGTGCCGCGAGTATTTAAATTTACAAACCCTGTCGGACAACCGGAAGTGCAAGGCACATCATATCGCATCTTTAAGACTTTCGCGAAGCACGTCAAGGGAGCGATCGAAGAGTATCCAATGAACGAGTCAACGAAATCGGTAAATATGAGGGAAGTACTCCAGCTTATCAGAGATGAGAAGATCGAAATCAGTGCTCATGCCTATTCTCTTTATAATAAGGCAGGAATTGATCAGAGCTATCCACTTTCGGTGGTCCAGTGGTGCATTATGGTGCCATCCTTTAACCAAATTACAAGCTACCTATACCCAATCAAACCGTTCGAAGGGAGAGTGTGGATGCTGTATTTTTTAGCTATCTTGAGCTTCATTGCCACCAGTTATTGCTATGAAAAGCTGTTTCTGGAGAAGGCTACCTTCAGTGGGAGCATCTTGATCGGTTTCTGTTTGATGCTGAACATAGCAGCGCCAAGAACGTTCAGAAATCCAACAAAATGGGAGTTCTTCCTGCTCTCAATCATTTTTCTCCACACATCTGCCGTTGCCATATTCTATTCCAGCTTTCTGGGAAGTATTCTGACAGTGAACCTCTTTCGTCAGCAAATAAACACCATGGATGACTTAATCGCTGCTAAACTTCCGGTGATGATGATCGACTATGAATACGAATTTCTACGTGATGTTACGACACTCTCGCCTGAGTTTGAAACCCTTATCTTCACAGTTGACCCGGATACATTCACTAAGCACAGAGATTCGATGAACAATTCCTATGCCTACATAATCACAGATGACCGATGGCATTTTATTGCTCTGCAGCAAAAGTATCTCAAGCAACCAAAGTTTCGCTTGTCTGACATTTGTTTTGGTTCGTTTCACATGGGATTCCCAATGCAGATTGATTCACCTGTATGGCGTGACTTGGAATACTTTATCTATCGGATTCATTCATCCGGGTTGTATCAGTACTATGAGTCAACTGCTTACGATTACGCTGTTCAAGGTGGCTATGCACAGCGTTTGACTTCGCTCAATGAATACCAGTCGGCTGGGATGGAACACTTGCTGATGGCATTTCAACTATCTGCCGCCTTGTGGGGTGTGGGTTTGATATTTTTTATTTGTGAGGTTTTATTTGGGAGAGTAAAAAAAAAATAAAAAAATAAAAAAATAAAAGCTCCCCTCCGTGACAATGTTTCGCAACATTGCCGTGACCAGGATTCGAACCTGGGTTACCACGGCCACAACGTGGGGTCCTAACCACTAGACGATCACGGCTATCGGGGTTGATATCTGCAGCAGTTCATTGCAATAATAGAATGGAATTGTGAAATAAAAATAACTACCACGCTGTTTGTTTATCTTTGAATTGTGGTTGTAAATTTTGTGGAAGGTACTCGTACATACCTATTATACAGTTTTTTTTGTCATATTACTTAATTTTGTTATTTCCAAAAATAGATTCACAAAGTGTGTAGAAGAAGCCAGCGGATATGAATGAAGAAGTGACTATGTAGTTGGTAATCAATCTGTGGATGCTTTTTAAATAATCAACAAAAATAGTTAGGGGTTGGTATGAGAATGTAAGTGAAATATTTTTCAGTTGGGTGGTGGTTTCTTTTCTTTTTAACTTACAGTGGTGGAAAAAGAAAGAATTTTGCTTTGGTTATCGCTGTTTACAACATTTATTGCAAAATATTTATTTGTCTCAGTAAAAGGGCCTTTTGGTGTCAACCAGTGAAATTTTCCCCGTTTTTCGGAATTTTTAAGCAAAATATAAAAAAGGGGAAAACCACTTCAAAAAACGGGGATTAGATTTATAGGGAAGAAAATGAGAACACCAATGACCAACTCGCTTTAAGATCGTTTATTGACTGGGCAAAGTACGTAAACCCTTATACACATAATATGCTAAGAACATATGTACATTTTGATAACAGAACTGGTTATTACAGATGTGGAGACATTTCGGGTAAAACAGACGATTAGGTGGCCCAGACTTAGCCTAACACACAAAGACGGAGTTAAAATACAATAGATACAGTGTAGCTAACAAGTTTGGAATTATAATTAATTTAAAAATTCTTCGACTACAGTTCGGCCATCCTGGTGGTATAATCGACCCGATCACAAAATTCTCCACGCGAATTCAAATCAAATAAACTTTCATAAGTAAGTAAAGTAAGTAGGGGGTGGCAATGGTGCAGTGGGTAGTGTGTTTGCTCGATAGCAGAAGCAGCAGCAACAACCGCAGCAGCAACAACAACAGCAGCAACAGCAGCAGCAACAGTCGCAGCAGAAGATAAAGCAGAGGGTGCCGCCGATTAACACCTTCAAGATGGAGCTTAAGGACACCATCGAATTGTGTAAGTCGGCCATAGGCAATAATTTTTATATCAAGCGATTAAGCGTAGATAGGCATGCTATCCACTGCAACACAGTGGAACAGTACCATAAAATAAAAAAATTATTAAGGGAATCGACGACGGAGTTCTTCTCCTTCACCCCGAAGGGGGAAAAGTTGCAAACCATGCTTCTGAAGGGGATGGAACCGTCCACAGAACCGGAGGAGCTCTTAAAGCTACTCAAAGAGAAAGAGTGCGATGGGCTCACTTTCGTAGGGGTTAAGCCATTTATCACAGCTAAGGCCAAGAGGGAGAAACGGAAATTACCGTTCTTCCTGGTTCAGCTCTCACCCAACAGCAAACTGGATGGTCTAAGGAGTATCAAAGTCCTAGACTACCAGGTTGTCACCTGGGAAAAAGTAAAGAGGAGCGAAGGCATGATACAATGCATTCGCTGCCAGAGGTTTGGGCACGCCGCGTCGAACTGCGATATGCAGCCTCGATGCGTGAAATGTGGAAAAGACCACAAAGCAGGGTAGGGACGGCGCGACTGAAAAAAGTCAGCTCTCGTGCGCGTTATGTAGGAACACGGGGCACACCGCAAACTATCGGGGTTGCCCTAAGTTCCAATATATTAAAAAAGTAAATCTGGCTCGTCAGCAGAAGGTGGAAGTGAAGCGTCCGCCCGTTCCAAGTGTTCCTGCACAATCCGTCACTTCCCAAGTGACCTACGCCCAAATGGCGTCAGGCCGAGGGAATACGGTACAGTCACAGCCGAAGGTTGTTTCGCAGGCCCCAAAGCCGAGAGCACCGGAGGCTGAACCTGATTTGTTGGCAATCTTGCTCTCTATCCAGGGGCAGATGGGTCAACTTCAGCGACAAATTCAGGAGCAGGCGACGCGTGTGGATCAGATCTACGCGCTTCTGCCGGGCCTAACGCACCACCAATCGTAATGGGTACGAACATGGCGGAGCAACCCTTAAATATCCTTGCGGTGAATGTGAATTCACTGATTAGGATCGAACGTAGAACCGTACTTTTCAAGTTGCTTGAGGACCATTCTCCCGATGTGCTTTTGGTTAGCGAAACTAAGCTATCCCAGAAACACAAGTTGAGGCACAGTAGTTATAATATTATAAGAAGAGACCGACCCAACTCAGTACAAGGAGGAGGTGTTGCAATCTTCATTAGAAAAGAGTTACGTTATAAAGTAGTGCACTGCGGTGAAGTGCGTAGATTCCAGGAGCTGGAAGCATGTATCGTGTATATCCCTCTCCATAGTGGAAAGAGGATGTATATGGTTGCAGTCTATGCTCCTGAAGCTACTCAATCCACTTGTTTTATTTCAGAGCTCGAGACACTTTTTCGAATACTTAGGCTGGAGTCGGAAGAGAACTTTTACATTTTAGCCGGTGATTTAAACGCCAAACATAGAGATTGGGGAAATAGCACACCAAATTCTAGAGGGAACCTACTATTCAATTGGTGGGGTCGGCACAGTGTTGAGTATCGACTAGATTTAAAAGCGACGGATAGTCCGTCGTATCCTAGAAGCGGATCTTATCTGGATCTAATGCTGTTCGACGTACGGTTACAATTGACCGACATGGACCGACAAACGATAAACTGCTTACACACTTTTGTGTATGACAGTGACCATTGCGGACTCAGTGCCGAAATAACGATTCCCAACGAAATTGCGGAATTGGAGGAGTTTGTCCAATTGCACGCCTACAATTACAGTAGAACGCGTTGGACTCGCTTCTCCAGACAGTTGACGAGAGCACTCTCCTCGAACTTGCTCAACCTACCGTCTAATAGGAATCTGTCAAACGAGGAGATTGATAGATATCTAAAACAAATGGACGAGACTATAAAACGAACGATGGACAGTACGATACCTCGGTATCAACACACTGACAACGTGGACATATACCGCAATGCAACGATTGACGCACTGCACGAACATAAAAGTAGACTGCTGTCGAGATTAAAAACCTTGTACAGACAGTTTACTGACAGACAGAACTCGGAGGAGGTTAGGACGCTGAAGTCGTTGATTAAAAACCTCTCGCAATTAATTAAAGAAAATTACAGACTTTCTGTAAATTTGCACTGGGACAGGAAAATTCGGGCTGTAAAATCCAACAACCCGAGTATGTTCCCGAAAATAAACAAGATCTTTCGGAGGAATAATCAAAACGATCTTCCGCGTCTTAAAATCCCCCGAACTACGAACAATGTACAAATACTAGTGACAGCAGGTATAGATCCAGATAACGTAGCTGAGGATGACAATTTCTTTGTGATCGAAGATCCGCAGGAGAAGGTAGAGGCTATAGGAGCGACCTTCCAGGACGTGTATAAGGTGAATGATAGTGTTTGCCCGAACCACGACCTGGAGAATCGGGTCCTTGTGCACAACTTCTACCTTCGAAATGACATGGAGCACTGGCGATCTGAGAACACTGGTTTCAGCGTGTTCAATGAAAGATACATGGCAAACAATGCCGTCGCCGATGAAAGGGTACATCCCCCGTTCATTTCGAAGGCAGAGCTCCAAGCGATCTTCGAATCACTGAGGAAAAAGAAATCCGTGGGAATCGATGGTATACCCAACATTGTGCTTAGACATCTTCCTCCAGAAGCGGTGAACATTTACACCATCCTGTTTAATAATGCAATGAATAATGCCCATTATCCTGCGCATTGGAAAACAGCGGTGGTGCAGCCCATTCCCAAAAGGGATAAAGATAGTTCCAATCCGGGGAATCTCCGGTCGATAAGTCTACTTCCGAACATCAGCAAGGTATTCGAAAAAGTGATCCATAGAGCCCTGACTAAGTGGGTTGAGGACATGCACATAATTCCGGATAATCAATTCGGTTTCAAGGCGGGGCATGATACCATACATGCGGCGTCTAAACTGGTATCGGATATCCAATGGAACAAAAGCAAGAAGCAATGCACGGGTGCCTGCCTGATTGACTTGGAGAAGGCCTTCGATACCGTATGGTTAGAGGGACTATTTTACAAGTTGAGCAGGCTAGGCATAAGTAAACCACTGCTGTACATACTTTATGACATGCTCACCGGTAAGAAGTTCATTGTGAAGAATGGCAATGTGACGTCTGCTGGAATTTTTGAAGTAAAAAATGGTCTGCAACAGGGCGCGGTTAATTCGCCGATCCTTTTCAATATTTACACGAGCGATCTCATAGGTTCACTTCACCATGCCATAGCGTACGCAGACGATTTGGTCGCGTACAGATCAGGGCCTAAGATTGAGGTAATTGCAATACTCTTGCAGCGTGACTTCGATAAGATCAAGAGATACTGCGACGACTGGAAGTTGAAGATTAACTTTCAGAAGTCGGAGACCATCCTGTTCTAGGATGGGATGCCGTTGTCTGGGGCCTCTAGGGACACCAGAAAGAATTGGCGAAAGTTCTCTATCGTGGGACAGCACGGACAGCCACTTGCGAGTCGAAGTGTAGTCAGATACCTTGGGGTCTGGCTAGATCAATATCTGTATTTTAACAAACATATAGATGCTGCTCTGGCCAGAGCCAAAGTTGCTTTCGCTCTTACAAAGAGACTGTTTTATAGCAGCCAACTCGATGCAAGGGTGAAGGTAATCTGCTACATGGCCCTCATTCGGCCTATGCTCGCATATGGATGTCCCGTGTGGTTCCACGTGGGGCCAAGCTTATTGGAAAAGATGCGGGTGTTTGAGAGGGCTTGCCTTAGGGCTTGCCTTCATTTGTACAGAACACCAGAGTCTGAGTACATAAAATTCTATCCTAATGAGGTCCTGTACAACAGGGCGAATCTGATCAGAGTGGATAATTTCTTGATCAAGATGATTCGAAGGCACATTGCAAGAGCAATTACTTCGATGAATAGCCTGATCTTTGGGGCTTATTACCCCAACAATCTCTATCACGAGAGTGTGCGCCTTAACGGCTTTATCCCACCAGAAGCGTTCCTATACCTTGATCAGAGAGGTCTGATCCAGGATAAGTTAGCGGTGCCGCTAATCTTCCACGTCGCCAGAACAGCTGTGGATAGGCGACTCAACTACGACCGAGACGTCGCACAGAGTAGTGTAGAGCGTCTCCGGTACAGTAGGGCGGTTTCCAACCGCGACATTGAAGACGTTAGTAGGCAGCATGACCAATTTTGGTGGCTTAGAGAAGAAGAGGGAACGCCGTCGTCGTTTCCCCCTAATCCGGGATAGCCTGTAACGGGACAGAGCGGGTCGTCTTTATTATATTATTTTGATATAATAGCCATGGCCGGCTTACATAGTTCTTAAGGTAGTCTTAAGTTTATCTAATATAAAAAAAAAAAAAATTAAAATAGCACAGCACTTGGCTAAAAAAAAAACAAAAAACAAAAAATAAAGCACAGCACTTGACTAAAAAAAAAAGAGTGTATTTAATTACACTTCGTAGATAAGTTAGCATAAGTTTATTTTTTAAGTTAGTTTATAAGTTTTATCTAATAGTTAATAGTACAAAAAACAGTCCATATACTAAGTTTTTATAAAACAACATTTTTTTTTTCTTAGTTCTTAATCTGTTAATTAGTTAAGTAGTAATAAATAAATTTAGTTAGGTTACGTCGAAAGACATAGGTTAAGAGTTAAGTTTAGCTTAGAGCGCCCGCATGGGGCCAGTAAGTTAGAATAAGATAGTTAAGTTAATTAAGCTAGTTTTAAGCGTTTTTGTTAGCAGGTAAGAAATAATGAATTAGCCCGTGCAGGGACGGGTTAAGAATATCACTGCAGCGCCCCCCCCAACAACCAGCGCTTGTCGTAAAAGGCGACTAAGGGGACAAATCAGATCTAGGCAATATAACACCCAAGTGAGCCTAGCGACACATATACTACCTTAAAAACCCTCCCACAAGTGTGCATGCGAGTGCGTGGGTTGACACGACTGGAGATCACCGGTGTCATCAAAGAAAGATCAAACAATACTAAAACAGGAGCATGCACGTGTCAAACAACAAACACCATCGCAATATGGTGCAAAAAATTGTATTGCAAAACTGTATCATTATGGGAATACTTGCAAAAAGGAAAGGCACTACCCCGCCAGGCACTACCACTGCTGTGCATGGTACTGATCCTGGACCGAGCAGAAATGTTCGGGTCAGAGCTATACGGATTCCGGGGGCTAGCAAAATAATGAAACAGTTTGGACGCAATTTGAGGGTCGCGAGTTGGAACGTTGGAAGCATGACCGGTCGAAGTTACGAGCTGGAAGAGATGATGAATAGAAGGCGGGTGGACATCTTGTGTGTCCAAGAGACGAAATGGAAAAACACCGGGAATCGGGCGCGTTTCTTGGACGTTAGGACAAAAGATTACAAGATGTTCTACTACGGAACGGAAAAGGCTAAGAACGGAATCGGTATCATCCTTGCGGCAGAGCTACTTGGTAACGTCTTGAGCATTTCGAAGTCCAGCGACCGTTTGATGTCTCTCAAACTAGTAATACAAGGAGAGGTGTGGAATATTGTCAGTGCATATGCTCCCCACGATGGGTACAATCAGAGAGATAAAGATGCATTTTGGCTAGATTTCCACAATCTCCTTAAGAACATCCCAAAGGAAGAATTTCTATTTGTTGGAGGAGATTTGAATGGACATGTCGGGAAATCAAACGAAGACTATGAAGACTGCCATGGAGGACTAGGATATGGCACCAGGAATCTTCCTGGTGAAGACATCCTAAGCATGTGCAAATCACACGGTCTTATCGTGTTAAATACCATGTTCATCAAACAAAGCCGACACCTGATCACTTACAGCAGTGGTGGAGATGAAACTCAGATTGACTACCATTTGGTAGGCAGTTTCATGAAGCCCCGGGTAAAAGATTGCAAAGTGATCCTGGGAGAGGCAATCGCTCGGCAATACCGTCTCCTGCTAACAGAAATTTTTATGAAAACACCAAAGAAAAGCAAACAAACAAGGGTCTCTGAGAAAATCAAGTGGTACAATCTGGACAAAGAAAAAGGCGTTTTCGTAATGAAAAATTACCTCTCTCACACCATCAACGGAGCTGAGGATGAAGAGTGCAGAGCACAAAATATGTGGGATTCCCTACATCGAACTTGCTTAGATAAGGCCAAATCACTGCTAGGAGCTTCAAAAGGCCACCATCAACACGCCAAAGAAACATGGTGGTGGAGTGATGAAGCTAAGATGCTGATAAATGAGAAGAAAGCGGCTTTCAAAGCTTGGTCAAAGTGCCCCTCTAATAATAATGACGAAAAAGCTCGCCTCGAAATGGAATACAGATGCTGCAAGAAAAAAGCGAAGAAGAAGTGCGCCCAGCTTCAAGCAGAGAGTACGGAGGGCCTGTATCGGGAGCTGGAGAAAATATTTTCCCCGGTTGCTGATGCAAACCAAGCTATCCAGGAGCTGCGAAGACACAATATGAACAAGAGCGCCACTATCTTCAAAATAGCCGCCCAAAGAAGGAACAATGCTCAGGAGATTCGTTCGCCAAAGTTCATTAGCAATGCTCATGGCCAGCTTCTTGTGGATGACGACAAAATTCTGCAGAGGTGGCGACCGTATTGTGAAGAGCTTTTAAATGAACAGTTTCCCCGGCTATACTTTCCAAGAGCCACCCCTAACTGTGAAGAAATAGCCGACATTACAGTCGAAGAAGTTAGTGAGGCGGTCAAATACTCCAAAAAACGAAAAGCGGTTGGGCCAGACGAAATACTCTCTGAGTTCTGGAAAAAAGATGGGAGACATCGGGTTCAGATGGCTCAGAATTCTTATCTCCAAATTCGTGAGAGGTGATCCAATGCCGAATCAATGGAGGGAAAGTTACCTCCTCCCTGTATACAAAGGGAAGGGTGATACGCGAAACTGTGATAACTACCGTTCGATCAAGCTGATGTCACACACCATGAAGATCGTTGAGCGGGTATTAGGTGGCCGACTGCGAAAAATAATACGGCTATCTGATGATCAGTGCGGGTTTGTCTCGGGTAAATCAACCACAGATGCAATCCAAAGTATAAGGATCATAATGGAAAAATATCGTGATTCCTTAAGGGATTTGCATATTGTATTGGTTGACTTTGAAAAGGCATTCGACAGACAACCACGAGATCTGATATGGGTGGCGCTAAGACATCGAGGGGTTCCAGAAACCTATGTACAGATGATCATGGACATGTACGAAAGAGCAAAGACAAGAGTAAGATGTCCCGCTGGAGTAAGCGAAGAGTTCCCAATCAAAGTCGGGGTGCACCAGGGAAGCGTTTTAAGTCCTTTACTCTTTATTACAGTCCTTGATTATCTGCTTGAAGGTAAAGTAATGGACCCCAAGGTACATCAGTTATTCTTTGCTGACGATGGAGCCATCATAAGTGAGGATCCTACATCCCTGCAACGAGCACTTGATGTGTGGGTGGACGTTTTGGAGGGAAATGGGTATCGCATTAGTTCAAAAAAGACAGAGTACTTGTGCTGCCCGTTCTCTGATCCACTCAGGCCTATTCCAGACATTTATTTGAATGGAACAGTGCTTCCCAAGTGCGAAAAGTTCAAATATCTGGGATCTATGATCAATAGCAAAGCAACTTGTGATGACGACATCAATCATCGTGTAAGCGTAGGGTGGATGAAGTGGCGAGAAAATTCCGCTATCTTCTGTGACAGAAAAATGCCCCCTAAGTTGAAAGGAAGGCTCTACACCGCAGTTGTACGTCCAGCGCTCACATACGGTTCACAATGTTGGACGATGTACAAAAAGTATGAGAGTAAATTAACGGCAGCTGAGATGAAGATGCTTCGCATGACGGCAGGAGTGACCAAGCTTGATCGAATAAGAAGTTCGAAGATCCGTGGAAGCTTTCACATCAAGGAAACCATCGTACACAAATTAGAGCGCGACCGGCTCAGCTGGTATTGCCACGTTCAAAGAAGAGATCATTTGAACCCTGTTAAAAAAGGCAATATCTATGCACGTTCCAAAGACATCGCGATGTAGGAAAGACAGGCCTATAAACGCCTGGATCAGACAAATGCGACGACATCGGCATTTCATTGGCCTCAGTAACCGAGTGATCCAAAATCGGCAGGCCTGCCGATATTTTCTGAGGTAAAATAGGCGAACCCCACAGGCGGATCAGTAGAAATGCAGTGAAGTGGGAGGGCTGTGATCCCTTGTTTTCGGATCATAGCCTCGCTGATAAAAGGAAGAAGAAGAAGAAGAAGAAGAAGTAAGAAATAATGAATTGAATTAATAAAATGCATTAAAAATGAAAATGAAAAAGTGTGTTTGCTCGTTAACCGATGTGTGCAGGTGCAAGCCCCAGCGGGGAACAGCAATCATGGGCCACCCAAGTATAAAGGAAAAACGATTTACATCGAAGTTTTTCCAACCACTGCAACAAAGAAAGGTTTCTGCCTGGTAGTACAATGGACGAGAAGTCTGAGTGCTCTGGGATTTGGGTTTCCTTTTAAAAAAAAAAAAAAAAAAAAAAAAAAGTAAAGTAAGTAAATTTTATTTTTTAAACTTTCAATTCAATTTTTTACAATAATTTACAATAAAAGACTTTGGCCATTGCCGTCAGCCGAAGAAAAGAGAGAATTAGACTAAAGTTTTATGCAAACGTAGTGATTTAAAATGCTTCGTTCATTCTTTGCTGCCGGTATTTTAATGCAGCTTTAAGATAGCTAGCCAGCATGTTCCAGTCCTCACCATCTAGAGTTCTGATGAATTCAGCCATTGATAGCGCCTCTTTACCCCAGTACGCTCGTCTGATTTCTTTAAATATTGGGCAAACTCCAATAAAATGAAAAACGTCTTCCTTTGTTCGAAGGTTGCATAGGCTGCATTCCTCATTCCCGTCGCTTATATGAGGCCTGAAGTTCAGCCGAAGTAGTTCGCCTCTCGCCTTAAAGATGATAGAGATTACACCAACGCTGAACCGATCGTGGAAATAATTTTTTGCAGCCAGATCATGGTTGAGTAAGGGATATGTACACCTGGTCTCACTTTGTTGCGCTTTCAATCTAAACTTCGCACGGGTAAACTCTTCAATAATGGATAACAGCTGGTTCAGAGAATGTCGCCAAGATTCTGCATTATAGCGCGTTAGCTGCTTACTATGTTCGCTGCTAAGCCTCGACCACTCGTTAAAGAATTGCAGCTTCCGCTGTACCAAATATTTTGCGACGATGCACAGTGCGGCATTTGAATGGAAATTTGGACAAAAATCGTTAGTTCAAATTCATGTGTACACTTTTTATTATTTCTGTTTAAATATTATAATGAACATATTATTTCATAAATATAAGATACAAAATCAAGAAAACAATTAAGTTAAGCTATAGTTATTCTGATAGTAAACTGCTGTCATCGCTGTCTTCAACCTCGGTATCACTTAAATCTTCTTCTTCTTCCTTTTATCAGCGAGGTCTGAAAACAAGGGACCACAACCCTCCCACTTCACCGCATTTCTACTGATCCGCCTGTGGGGTTCGCCTATTTGACCTCAGAAAATATCGGCAGGCCTGCCGATTTTGGATCACTCGGTTACTGAGGCCAATGAAATGCCGATGTCGTCGCATTTGTCTGATCCAGGCGTTTATAGGCCTGCCTTTCCTACATCGCGATGTCCTTGGAACGTGCATTGATATTGCCTTTTTAACGGGGTTGAAATGATCTCTTCTTTGAACGTGGCAATACCAACTGAGCCGGTCACGCTCTATTTTTTGTACGATGGTTTCCTTGATGTGAAAGCTTCCACGGATCTTCGAACTTCTTATTCGATCAAGCTTTGTCACTCCTGCTGTCATGCGAAGCATCTTCATCTCATCTGCCGTTAATTTACTCTCATACTTTTTGTACATTGTCCAACATTGTGAACTGTATGTGAGCGCTGGACGTATAACTGCGGTGTAGAGCCTTCCTTTCAACTTAGGGGACATTTTTCTGTCACAGAAGATAGCGGAATTTTCTCGCCACTTCATCCACACTATGCTTACACGATGATTGATGTCGTCGTCACAAGTTGCTTTGCTATTGATCATAGATCCCAGATATTTGAACTTTTCGCACTTGGGAAGCACTGTTCCATTCAAATAAATGTCTGGAATAGGCCTGAGTGGATCAGAGAACGGGCAGCACAAGTACTCGGTCTTTTTTGAACTAATGCGATACCCATTTCCCTCCAAAACGTCCACCCACACGTCCCATGTAGGATCCTCACTTATGATGGCTCCATCGTCAGCAAAGAATAACTGATGTACCTTGGGGTCAATCACTATACCTTCAAGCAGATAATCAAGGACTGTAATAAAGAGCAAAGGACTTAAAACGCTTCCCTGGTGCACCCCGACTTTGATTGGGAACTCTTCGGTTACTCTAGCGGGGCATCTTACTCTTGTCTTTGCTTCTTCGTACATGTCCTTGATCATCTGTACATAGGTTTCTGGAACCCCTCGATGTCTTACCGCCACCCATATCAGATCTCGTGGTTGTCTGTCGAATGCCTTTTCAAAGTCAACCAATACAATATGCAAATCCCTTAAGGAATCACGATATTTTTCCATTATGATCCTTATACTTTGGATTGCATCTGTGGTTGATTTACCCGAGACAAACCCGCACTGATCATCAGATAGCCGTATTATTTTTCGCAGTCGGCCACCTAATACCCGCTCAACGATCTTCATGGTGCGTGACATCAGCTTGATCGAACGGTAGTTATCACAGTTTCGTGTATCACCCTTCCCTTTGTATACAGGGAGAAGGTAACTTTCCCTTCATTGATTCGGCATTGGATCACCTCTCACGAATTTGGAGATAAGAATTCTGAGCCATCTGAACCCGATGTCTCCCATCTTTTTCCAGAACTCAGAGGGTATTTCGTCTGGCCCAACCGCTTTTCGTTTTTTGGAGTATTTGACCGCCTCACTAACTTCTTCGACTGTAATGTCGGGTATTTCTTCACAGTTAGGGGTGGCTCTTGGAAAGTATAGCCGGGGAAACTGTTCATTCAAAAGCTCTTCACAATACTGCCGCCACCTCTGCAGAATTTTGTCGTCATCTACAAGAAGCTGGCCATGAGCATTGCTAATGAACTTTGGCGAACGAATCTCCTGAGCATTCTTCCTTCTTTGGGCGGCTATTTTGAAGATAGTGGCGCTCTTGTTCATATTGTGTCTTCGCAGCTCCTGGATAGCCTGGTTTGCATCAGCAACCGGGGAAAATATTTTCTCCAGCTCCCGATACAGGCCCTCCGTACTCACTGCTTGAAGCTGGGCGCACTTCTTCTTCGCTTTTTTCTTGCAACATCTGTATTCCATTTCGAGGCGAGCTTTTTCGTCACAATTATTAGAGGGGCACTTTGACCAAGCTTTGAAACCCGCTTTCTTCTCATTTATCAGTTTCTTAGGTTCATCACTCCACCACCATGTTTCTTTGGCGTGTTGATGGTGGCCTTTTGAAGCACCTAGCAGTGATTTGGCCTTCTTTAAGCAAGTTCGCTGCAGGGAATCCCACATATTTTGTGCTCTGCACTCTTCATCCTCAGCTCCGTTGTTGATGTGAGAGAGGTAATTTTTCATTACGAAAACAAAAGCCTCGCCTTTTTCTTTGTGCAGATTGTACCACTTGATTTTCTCAGAGACCCTTGTTTGTTTGCTTTTCTTCGGTGTTTTCATAAAAATTTCTGTTAGCAGGAGACTTAAGACTCGGTATCACTTAAATCGATTTCATGAAATGTGGAACCATATACATTTTCTGAATCATTTAACAAATCTTCAGTTTCCAAGTACATATTTATCTCTGAGACATTCCTAATTGATTTCCGTGAAGAGATGTTTCTGTGGGTCGAAATTAAAGGATCAGAAGTAAGTAATAAAACATTCATAAGATCTGTGTTTGTCCGCTCCCTACTCATCTTACGCGTGTGATTTAATCGAGTTTTTGTTACTTCCTTATGTCGAGCCTCTAAAGCCTCTTCTGATAGAAGACATATAGGCAAGTCGAAAGAATAGATCATATCACATCCATGAACTAAGATTCTATGAACGCTACTTGGCGTATAATACCAATTATATAAACTTAGATATAAATCTTGTGTGTTTTTTAGTAAAACTTTATATCCGCCGATAAAACTCTCAAAATCGTGTGAAATTTGTTGATTAAATTTAAATCTATTCCTGTGATTTCCGAACTGATTTCACTATTGCTAAAAAACCGTCTTGCAGTATTACCGTCATTTGTGGACCTATGTCCTGGTTTTGGCCTATCCACTAAGAGCATACGAATTTTAAAAAGGTCTTGAACTTTTTTTTTATTTTCCGCAAATATTCTATTATTTTCTGGTCCCCGTACTTGCCACATTTTCAATGGAAAACGATAAGAAATGTGAAGAAGGCATTCAAAACACCTTATCCAGGCATGCAAAGTAGATAAGCCAAAACGATAATGATCGGTATTGGGAAGTTTTGCAGAAACCCTAGTCAAATTCATTTCTTTTGGGGTCGCTTCACATATAAAGCATTTAGCAGAACAATAAGTATCTGATAAAATATTCCTTACACTTCCATCTAGCATTGTAAAATATAATTCGTACTTAGCTAGCACAGTCTTACCGTCAAAGTTAATTTGATATGCAGATATTTCGCTAATAGCATTTTTTATTAACGACTCTTGTTCCCTTACTAATTGGTGATTCTCCTTCATAAAAATAAACTTAATAGTCCTGCAAAACAATGTAGATGAAGAACGCCGATTGACCCATAACACAGTTTTATTGTCATCTACTAACTTAAGAGGCATAAAAGCTACCAAGAACATAAATTCATCAGTTTCAGATGTGTTTTGCGTGAATTTCTATTTATAAAGGCTGTGTCCTGTACTGCCGTCAAATCCCCATTTTCAAATTAGCTTTAAATCTGAGACGATTTCAATTTCACTGATTTTTTAAATGCTTTTTAGGGTAATGTCTAACAGCTCCTGTAGATTAACCTCGGCATTTCATATTTTACTTACAGACACATTTTGCAAAAAGATTTTCTTAGCTTGCCTCAAAGTCTTCACGGATGGAAAATAGTTCTTTGAATGATTATTAATAAAACTGCGAAGAACGTTATAAGGTCAAAATATAAGGCAGGTACTTGATGAGAATTTAAAGTGGGCTGATATTGACTTCTTGATGTTGACCCCTTGAAATACTGGAAGCAAAACTAAGTTCTTCAACGGAGCGTGAATTAACCAGATCTTGAACTCTATGTTTTTTCGTCTTCATCGATGCTCTTTCGAACCTTACTAAAGGTCTCCCGTGACGAGTTTCTCCCTGCGGATTGCCAGTTGATCTCGGTGGGATTGGTTGCACATCGCTAGCTGTTTCAATCGGTATCAATACTTCTTTTTGCAACCACGTTGAATGTCGCTTGTATAAATATTTTCGCTTTCTAGAGCAGTCTTCCCACTTTTTGCTTAACGCTAAACAATAAAGTTCGCCTACGTATCTAATTTTGATATTCAAACCATCAGAACACTAATTTAAATTTTAAACGGATTTAAGTTTATGAATAACTTTGTTCAGTTTTTCTGAATTCGGACTTGAAATCCAATCGTCGAGCAAATCACAATTTCGAATGGTTGAATAGAACTAGAACTAGCACTAGAAAAAAATTCATTGTTACTAGGGTAGCGATTTGTAGCAAACAAAAATTACATAGGCACAAAGTCTGATATATTGACTTGTGCATAGCAATTCAATTTACAGGATATTTTGGGCCGAATTTTTTTAAAAGCTTGCTTAAAGTGAATTTTTTTTTTTTTTTATAAATTCACCTAAAACCCCTACATATCCTAATTATTAATATTTAGTGGTACTATTAGTAGCATTACACACCTTGTTCAAAATCCGACATGATTTCAGTTTCAAATTTTCCACGCACTAGATCACAAAACTACTTGTTTACAGCAAGCCAAATTGAAAATAAACAGATTCCAATATAAGCGTTCCATTTAATGCAGTGTTATCGCAAGTACCGTCATGTCTTAAGAGAAAACTTTTCTGGTTTTGTTTGACTGAATCATTTTCCTAGAACAATGAACCGTTTATTACTTAAAAGCGAACATGCATTTTTTGATTTTTGTCCAAGGGCTGCCGCACTGTGCGATGTGTGGAATGCGGTAGTTTGGGAGTTCATTTACTTTCAGAATGTACAGAAAGTGCAATCTTAATGTAAAGATGTAGAGAGGAGATAAACCAGTTTCAAGGTGCAACATGTATGTCGGTGTGTTTTCGGGTATCTAAAGATTTTTTTTAAGAAATATCTTAAAAGTTTTTCAACCTCTTCGTACTAGAATATACCCCAAACTTGTGCGGCATAGCACATGATTGACCTCATAGCCGCTTCGAAAACCTTAAATTTGCTGCTCGATTGAACGTTTTTCCTACCAAGGAATCCCCGCCAACTGCAATTTATTGCCTTTTTCGCCTCCTTTAGTTTATCTTCCAGGTGGGCCTTGAAGGATACTTGAGATGTAATTAAAACTCCGAGATATCTATACTCCTTAACGACTCCAAGTTCCTGGTTTTTCCAAATCCATCTTTCTTGCCTTGAGTATCGTCCAACTTACTTACTTACTTAGATGGCGCTACGGTCCGGGGTGGACCTGGGCCTCAACCAACAGACCTCTCCAGCTAGCACGATTACGAGCCAGCTGCCTCCAGTTGCGCACGCCAAGTTGGTTGAGGTCCCCCTCCACTTGTTTGCGCCACCTACCGCGAGGTCGTCCTCTACTGCGTCCTCCATCCGGGGTGGATTCGAAAACTTTCTTAGCGGGAACGTTGGGCTCCATCCGCTCTAAATGACCCAGCCATCTTAGTCGCTGTATGTGAACTCTTCTGGCTAAGTCGATATCCTTGTACATGCCGTATAGCTCGGCATTGTACCTTCTCCTCCACTCACCGTCTATGCAGACGGGACCAAAGATCGCTCGAAGAACTTTTCTCTCGAAATAACCAAGGGCATCCTCATCCGGTTTTCTCAAAGCCCATGCCTCTGCGCCATACAGCAGGACTGGGATGATTAATGTCTTATAAAGAGTTACCTTAGTAGTTCGAGATAGGGCTTTGCTACTCAATTGCCGTTTTAGCCCATAGAAACAACGATTGGCAAGAGTAATTCTCCGTGTGATCTCTCCACTCATGTCATTTGCGGAGCTGACCATAGAGCCTAGGTAGACAAAATCCTTTACTACCTCAAAATTGTATCTGTCTATTGTGGCGTTCTGCCCAAGACGCCGATGTTGGGTGTCCTTTTTTGTAGACAGCATATATTTTGTTTTGCTTTCATTGACCGCTAGACCCATCTTTGCTGCCTCGATCTCAATACTCGTAAATGCCCCATTGACTGCCCGCTGAGTTCTTCCGATTATGTCAATGTCATCGGCATAAGCGAGTAGTTGTACAGACTTGTAAAAGATTGTACCTCCGGTGTTGGCTTGTGAGTTTCGTACAATTCTCTCAAGTACTATATTAAAGAGATCGCATGATAGCGCGTCACCTTGTCTAAGACCTTTCCTGACATCGAACGGTTCGGTGATGTTCTTACCGACTTTGATGGAGCAGTGAGAGTTCTCCATCGTCATTCTGCACAAACGGACGAGCTTGGCAGGGATGCCAAGACTAGACATGGCTCTGTATAACTCGTCTCTATACACGCTATCATAGGCAACTTTGAAATCGATAAAGAGGTGGTGCGTATCGATTTTGTATTCGTGGGTTTTTTCCAAGATCTGCCGTAGTGTGAATATTTGGTCAATGGTGGACTTTCCCGGCCTGAAACCGCACTGATAAGGACCTATCAGGTTGTTGACGATCGGTTTTAGGCGTTCACATAATACGGCAGACAGGATTTTATATGCGATGTTGAGGAGACTTATACCTCTGTAATTGGCGCAGTTCAGAGGGTCTCCTTTCTTCAGGATCGGGCAAACGATGCTGAGGTTCCATTCATCGGGCATACTTTCGTCCGACCAGATTTTACAGATGAGCTGGTGCATGCTCCTTACCAACTCATCTCCTCCTGCCTTGAAAAGTTCAGCGGCAAGGCCGTCGGCTCCAGCAGCTTTGTTGGATTTGAGTTTAGATATCGCTATCCTCACTTCATTCTGATCGGGTTGACGGGAATCTTGACTGCCATCGTCACTGTTGAATGGCTCATTCTGCCTGACAGCGGAATATTGGTCATCATCGCCGTTTAGCAGTCTGCAGAAGTGTTCCTTCCATATCCTCAGCACCGACTGCGATTCCACTACTATGTTGCCATTTTCGTCCCTGCAGGCTTCTGTTCTGGCTTTGAAACCCTGGCATGTTCTTTTTACCCTTTGGTAAAATTTTCGAACATTATTCCTGCAATAGAGTCTCTCAATCTCCTCGATCGAGCGCTTCTCATGCTCCTTTTTCTTCTTTCTGAGAACTCGATGTTCCTCTTTTCTCCTGCGCACGTAGAGCTCGTAAGCAGCTCTAGTCCTTCTATGCAGCGCCGCTTTGTACGCCTCTTGTTTAGCTGCATGTGCTTGCCGGCATTCCTCATCAAACCAGGGGTTTCGTTGTGGTGGGCGAGAGAAACCCAGTACATCAGAGGCGGCATCTCTGATGGCTTGTTGGCAACGCTGCCACTGGTCTTCCGCATTTGCTGCTGGCGGCATAGGACTTAGATTAAGATTAGAAGAAACACGATCGGCAAAGGTTCTGGCGGTCTCTTGCGATTGTAGCTTTTCGACGTCAAATTTCCTCACAGTATTTCGTTGATTTCGCTCCGTTGTGGATATCCGCATCCGTACCTTGGCTACAACTAGGTAGTGATCCGAGTCCACGTTGGCTCCTCGGAAAGTCCGGACACCCAGAATACTGGAAGAGTGCCTTGCGTCGATCGCAATGTGATCGATTTGGTTGACGATTTTTCGATCAAAGGAGAGCCATGTTCCTTTGTGAATATCGAGACGTGGGAACCGCGTACTAGCTACGAATTTGTCTCTCTCGAAGTGACCAAGGATACTCGTATCTTCATCCTCTTTTAAAAATGTCCATGTTTCAGCGCCGTAAAGTAGGACTGAGATGATCAGGGTCTTATGCAAAGTCTCCTTAGTTGTTCGAGGTATGGCTTTACTGTTGAAATGCCTTATAAGCCCTTAAAACAGCGATTGGCAAGAGTTATTCTTCGCTTGATTTTTGCGCTGATCTTGTTTTTCAAGTTTATAGCAGAGCCAAGGTAGGCAAAGTCCCTTACTACCTCGAAGTTCTAGCCGCCCACTGTGAGGTTCAGTCCAATTCGTCCCATGTTGGCTGTCCCTACTTGTTGACAGCATATACTTGGTTTTGCCCTCATTTATCGCTAAACCCATTTTGGCCGCTTCCGCCTCAATGCTTGCAAACGCACTGGTGACAGCCCGCTGAATTCTTCCGATAATGTCTACATCGTCGGCGTATGCAAACAGTTGTAGAGTTCCGCAGAATCCGTTCAAGTACAATATTAAAGAAGTCACATGACAGCACGTTACCTTGTCTAAAACCATTTTGACATAAACGGTCTCGGTGAGGTCATTAGCGACCTTGATGGAGCAGCGAACGTTCTCCATCGTCATCCTGCACAGACGAACGAGTTTGGCAGTGATGTCAAAACTAGACATGGCTCTATAAATCTTTTCTATATAGATGCTGTCATAGGCGGCCTTGAAATCGGTAAAGAGATGGTGAGTATCGATTTGGAATTTTTGGGTTTTCTCCAGGATCTGCCATGTGAAGATTTGGTCGATGGTGGACTTTCCTGGCCTGAAACAGCACTGATAGGATCCAATTAGGCTGTTCATAAAAGGTTTCAGGCGTTCACACAATATCGCAGAAAAGATCTTGCATGCGATGTTGAGGAGACTGATGCCTCTATAATTGGCGCAGCTGAGGGGGTCTCCTTTTTTGTGGATCGGTCAAACGATGCTGAGGTTCCATTCATCAGGCATACACTCGTCTGACCAAATCTTAGAGATGAGTTGGTGTATGCACTCTACCAATTCATCCCCAGCTGCCTTGAAAAGTTCGGCCGGTAAGCCGTCAGGTCTAGCAGCCTTGTTGGATTTTAGCTTGGATATTGCTATCCTCACTTCGTTTTGGTCAGGTGGACGGAAATTTTGATTATCATCATCTATGTTGAATGGTTCATTCTATATTCGACATCAGACTTCCACTAATCTTCTGACTTTATTAGTGGAAGGCTATGAAATGTTCAAGGTTATACCAGTACCGACACCGTATAGAAATTAATTTATCTTCATCGACCCATCACTAGACTACTTAGTAGTCAACTTACTGAGAGAGTCATACTACAGACTGACAGGAGAGGAGCTCAGTAAATGTACAATAATCAGCGACAGATACTTATGCCAACAACAACATCCCATGTTTAATCGTCAATCCAACGTCAGTAGATGTGAGATGGACTAACTTACTCACACCACGGACTTATCACCGTTTTGCAAGCTGCGAAGCATAAGACCATCTCCTATCTGCATCCAGTTAAACAGTGCAAATAGTTGGATATACATGTTGGGCAGGAAGTACACCTTTAACTTAACTTTTTTCAATCATAATGTTATATTTTAATGAATTGCAATAAAGAATATTAATAATAATAATGCGAGTACACCGAGTTAAAAACCGATAGCTTAGCTTGAACACTAAGTTCGGTCTTCCTTATACCAAATTGACCAAGTTCTTTCAAAATTGATCCATCGTGACCAATTCTACAGGGTAACTCGGCATTGCTCTTCCCATCATTCGTGAATAAGACCCAGAGGTACTTAAACTTATCCACCTGCTTCAGTGGGACTCCACTAACAAGCAGAGTACATTGAATGAGTATTTTGGAAACGACCATTACTTCCGATTTGTTCACGCTTACCTTCATTCCAACATCATCACAAATGGCTACGAACTATTCGAGTGCGCGCTGAAGTTCGGTTTGAGAGCACCCAAGGATAAGCAAATCATCCGCAAAGCGCAAATGACTAATCCTTTGGTCTCCCACTTTGAAACATTCTCCACCACGGCTGCGCTGCAACATCTAGTCCATATATACAATGAAGAGGAGAGGTGACAAAACGCACCCTTGGCGGAGTCCGCCCACAGTGGAAGGTATCTGCAACTTGTTTGCCGTTGTCTGCTGGAGAGCAGACGATGGCCGCATATGTGATAATGTATCTAACCATCATTATGTATAACCAATGTATGTTATCATCTTAGGAGAGAGACCCCAAGTTCTGCCGTATAGGCGTTTACTCGCCTACAGTGCTCTAGTAGCGCGCTCTGTGGCGTTTGTCAAGAATTACACCAATATATTTGACCTCGCTGACCGACTTACCACACCAGGCGTGACGATGAAGTAGCTGAAGAACGTTTGGAGGAACTTGATTCAGCTAAAGATGTTGAAATTTAATTGAATATGTATAGAGCCCCAACGTCTAAACTTATTTTTCCGTGAATCTTATCTAAAACACTATTTTACATTATCTTGTTTAAAAATACTTGAATTATTTACTGTACAGAGAATTTATTTTGAATTGTTAGAAATTATTATGAAAGTTTACAAGCTGAGTAACTTAGGGGTATCTTCGAAGGTCCTAAGGGCCATACAAAGTCTTTATGAAGATAATAAAGCAGCTGTTTGGGATGGACACAACATGTCCAACTGGTTTAAGTCTCAAATGGGAGTGAAGCAAGGTTGTCTCATGAGTCCACGTCTATTTTCAATATTTCTGAATGATCTTGTGACCTTTTTAACAGGTGGAATTGTGTTCGACGGACTCCAAATAAAGCTGTTTTTATACGCAGATTATATCGTCATTCTATCAGAAACTCCAATGATGTTGCAGATAATGATAAATAAGCTCCAAAACTACTGCAATCTACGGAACCTGAAAGTGAACACCGCTAAGTCCAAAGTGATGGTTTTTTTAGAAACGGGTTTGGACGATACTCAGGCGGGTTAAATCGCATCATCACCTCCTCGTGGTGCCCGCTGGATAGCTATCTGATAGTGAACTAACGATGAGCGTATGCTGAGTCTGACGATATATGGGTAGCTGAACACTCGGACCTGCGTAAGCACATCTGGGTGAACTTCAGCGCGCATATGTTTAACCGGACGAGGCATTTCTTGTTGACCTGATCGGCTGAAATATGCGTCTCAGAAGTCTAACAAGAGGTCCTCAGAAGGAGGACGTGCGGCGGATGAATTCTCCCGATGGAATCAACGGTGACGTCTACAGGCCAGCGGAAACCTTACTGGAGCTACTTCGACATATTTGAAGCTGAGGTCTGTAAGGATTTTCAATACTACGTCAGGGTATTGAAAAAGAGATGGTGGCGGATGAACCCTTAATGGGCCAACGGCAGCGCTCATATCCCCGAAGTGGGTTACTGACATCGGTGTATCCGGCCCCTCGTCCTAGGGGTTGCTAAAAAAGGATCTGGTCCTCCAGGTTGGAGGTTGTGCCGTCGGGTTAACTTCCCTACCACGTAATAAACCTTCGGTTACGAAGCAACCAACAGCCTCGGATACGGATGATTTTACTGTTGACGACCCAAGCAAACGTAAAAAGGACAACGATCTTCGTGTCTGCACGTGGAATGTTAGGTCCCTCTACAAACCACGTGCAGCCGAACAACTTGCGGAGGCCCTGGAGTGTCTCAAAGCAGACATTACAGCCATCCAAGAAGTGCGATGGGATGGGCCGGGCAAAAGGAGTATGATAAACTGCGACATCTACTACGGCGATTGCTATAGACAAAAAGGACAGCGTCTATTCGGGTGCGGATTTGTCATTGGAGGCAGACTTAGGCAAGAAGTCTTGAGTTTCAGGCATGTGAACGAGCGCCTTATGACTATCCGTATCAAGGCTAAATTTGCCAACATTAGCCTAATATGCGTTCACGCCCCTCATGAGGAGAAAGACGACGCGACAAAGGACGACTTCTACCAGCTCTTGGACAAGACGTATCAGCAATGCCCTAGCCACGACGTTAAAATTATCCTAGGCGATTTTAACGCAAAGCTAGGAAGAGAGGACGTCTTTAGTAGCGTGGTCGGAAAGCACAGCCTGCACGACAACACATCCGACAACGGACTCAGGCTAATCGACTTTGCAGCGGGGCGAAACTTTGTCGTAGCTAGTACGCGGTTCCCACGTCTCGATATTCACAAAGGAACATGGCTCTCCTTTGATCGAAAAATCGTCAACCAAATCGATCACATTGCGATCGACGCAAGGCACTCTTCCAGTATTCTGGGTGTCCGGACTTTCCGAGGAGCCAACGTGGACTCGGATCACTACCTAGTTGTAGCCAAGGTACGGATGCGGATATCCACAACGGAGCGAAATCAACGAAATACTGTGAGGAAATTTGACGTCGAAAAGCTACAATCGCAAGAGACCGCCAGAACCTTTGCCGATCGTGTTTCTTCTAATCTTAATCTAAGTCCTATGCCGCCAGCAGCAAATGCGGAAGACCAGTGGCAGCGTTGCCAACAAGCCATCAGAGATGCCGCCTCTGATGTACTGGGTTTCTCTCGCCCACCACAACGAAACCCCTGGTTTGATGAGGAATGCCGGCAAGCACATGCAGCTAAACAAGAGGCGTACAAAGCGGCGCTGCATAGAAGGACTAGAGCTGCTTACGAGCTCTACGTGCGCAGGAGAAAAGAGGAACATCGAGTTCTCAGAAAGAAGAAAAAGGAGCATGAGAAGCGCTCGATCGAGGAGATTGAGAGACTCTATTGCAGGAATAATGTTCGAAAATTTTACCAAAGGGTAAAAAGAACATGCCAGGGTTTCAAAGCCAGAACAGAAGCCTGCAGGGACGAAAATGGCAACATAGTAGTGGAATCGCAGTCGGTGCTGAGGATATGGAAGGAACACTTCTGCAGACTGCTAAACGGCGATGATGACCAATATTCCGCTGTCAGGCAGAATGAGCCATTCAACAGTGACGATGGCAGTCAAGATTCCCGTCAACCCGATCAGAATGAAGTGAGGATAGCGATATCTAAACTCAAATCCAACAAAGCTGCTGGAGCCGACGGCCTTGCCGCTGAACTTTTCAAGGCAGGAGGAGATGAGTTGGTAAGGAGCATGCACCAGCTCATCTGTAAAATCTGGTCGGACGAAAGTATGCCCGATGAATGGAACCTCAGCATCGTTTGCCCGATCCTGAAGAAAGGAGACCCTCTGAACTGCGCTAATTACAGAGGTATAAGTCTCTTCAACATCGCATATAAAATCCTGTCTGCCGTATTATGTGAACGCCTAAAACCGATCGTCAACAACCTGATAGGTCCTTATCAGTGCGGTTTCAGGCCGGGAAAGTCCACCATTGACCAAATATTCACACTACGGCAGATCTTGGAAAAAACCCACGAATACAAAATCGATACGCACCACCTCTTTATCGATTTCAAAGTTGCCTATGATAGCGTGTATAGAGACGAGTTATACAGAGCCATGTCTAGTCTTGGCATCCCTGCCAAGCTCGTCCGTTTGTGCAGAATGACGATGGAGAACTCTCACTGCTCCATCAAAGTCGGTAAGAACATCACCGAACCGTTCGATGTCAGGAAAGGTCTTAGACAAGGTGACGCGCTATCATGCGATCTCTTTAATATAGTACTTGAGAGAATTGTACGAAACTCACAAGCCAACACCGGAGGTACAATCTTTTACAAGTCTGTACAACTACTCGCTTATGCCGATGACATTGACATAATCGGAAGAACTCAGCGGGCAGTCAATGGGGCATTTACGAGTATTGAGATCGAGGCAGCAAAGATGGGTCTAGCGGTCAATGAAAGCAAAACAAAATATATGCTGTCTACAAAAAAGGACACCCAACATCGGCGTCTTGGGCAGAACGCCACAATAGACAGATACAATTTTGAGGTAGTAAAGGATTTTGTCTACCTAGGCTCTATGGTCAGCTCCGCAAATGACATGAGTGGAGAGATCACACGGAGAATTACTCTTGCCAATCGTTGTTTCTATGGGCTAAAACGGCAATTGAGTAGCAAAGCCCTATCTCGAACTACTAAGGTAACTCTTTATAAGACATTAATCATCCCAGTCCTGCTGTATGGCGCAGAGGCATGGGCTTTGAGAAAACCGGATGAGGATGCCCTTGGTTATTTCGAGAGAAAAGTTCTTCGAGCGATCTTTGGTCCCGTCTGCATAGACGGTGAGTGGAGGAGAAGGTACAATGCCGAGCTATACGGCATGTACAAGGATATCGACTTAGCCAGAAGAGTTCACATACAGCGACTAAGATGGCTGGGTCATTTAGAGCGGATGGAGCCCAACGTTCCCGCTAAGAAAGTTTTCGAATCCACCCCGGATGGAGGACGCAGTAGAGGACGACCTCGCGGTAGGTGGCGCAAACAAGTGGAGGGGGACCTCAACCAACTTGGCGTGCGCAACTGGAGGCAGCTGGCTCGTAATCGTGCTAGCTGGAGAGGTCTGTTGGTTGAGGCCCAGGTCCACCCCGGACCGTAGCGCCATCTAAGTAAGTAAGTAAGTTGGACGATACTCAAGGCAAGAAAGATGGATTTGGAAAAACCAGGAACTTGGAGTCGTTAAGGAGTATAGATATCTCGGAGTTTTAATTACATCTCAAGTATCCTTCAAGGCCCACCTGGAAGATAAACTAAAGGAGGCGAAAAAGGCAATAAATTGCAGTTGGCGGGGATTCCTTGGTAGGAAAAACGTTCAATCGAGCAGCAAATTTAAGGTTTTCGAAGCGGCTATGAGGTCAATCATGTGCTATGCCGCACAAGTTTGGGGTATATTCTAGTACGAAGAGGTTGAAAAACTTTTAAGATATTTCTTAAAAAAAATCTTTAGATACCCGAAAACACACCGACATACATGTTGCACCTTGAAACTGGTTTATCTCCTCTCTACATCTTTACATTAAGATTGCACTTTCTGTACATTCTGAAAGTAAATGAACTCCCAAACTACCGCATTCCACACATCGCACAGTGCGGCAGCCCTTGGACAAAAATCAAAAAATGCATGTTCGCTTTTAAGTAATAAACGGTTCATTGTTCTAGGAAAATGATTCAGTCAAACAAAACCAGAAAAGTTTTCTCTTAAGACATGACGGTACTTGCGATAACACTGCATTAAATGGAACGCTTATATTGGAATCTGTTTATTTTCAATTTGGCTTGCTGTAAACAAGTAGTTTTGTGATCTAGTGCGTGGAAAATTTGAAACTGAAATCATGTCGGATTTTGAACAAGGTGTGTAATGCTACTAATAGTACCACTAAATATTAATAATTAGGATATGTAGGGGTTTTAGGTGAATTTATAAAAAAAAAAAAAAAATTCACTTTAAGCAAGCTTTTAAAAAAATTCGGCCCAAAATATCCTGTAAATTGAATTGCTATGCACAAGTCAATATATCAGACTTTGTGCCTATGTAATTTTTGTTTGCTACAAATCGCTACCCTAGTAACAATGAATTTTTTTCTAGTGCTAGTTCTAGTTCTATTCAACCATTCGAAATTGTGATTTGCTCGACGATTGGATTTCAAGTCCGAATTCAGAAAAACTGAACAAAGTTATTCATAAACTTAAATCCGTTTAAAATTTAAATGAGTGTTCTGATGGTTTGAATATCAAAATTAGATACGTAGGCGAACTTTATTGTTTAGCGTTAAGCAAAAAGTGGGAAGACTGCTTATACAAGCGACATTCAACGTGGTTGCAAAAAGAAGTATTGATACCGATTGAAACAGCTAGCGATGTGCAACCAATCCCACCGAGATCAACTGGCAATCCGCAGGGAGAAACTCGTCACGGGAGACCTTTAGTAAGGTTCGAAAGAGCATCGATGAAGACGAAAAAACATAGAGTTCAAGATCTGGTTAATTCACGCTCCGTTGAAGAACTTAGTTTTGCTTCCAGTATTTCAAGGGGTCAACATCAAGAAGTCAATATCAGCCCACTTTAAATTCTCATCAAGTACCTGCCTTATATTTTGACCTTATAACGTTCTTCGCAGTTTTATTAATAATCATTCAAAGAACTATTTTCCATCCGTGAAGACTTTGAGGCAAGCTAAGAAAATCTTTTTGCAAAATGTGTCTGTAAGTAAAATATGAAATGCCGAGGTTAATCTACAGGAGCTGTTAGACATTACCCTAAAAAGCATTTAAAAAATCAGTGAAATTGAAATCGTCTCAGATTTAAAGCTAATTTGAAAATGGGGATTTGACGGCAGTACAGGACACAGCCTTTATAAATAGAAATTCACGCAAAACACATCTGAAACTGATGAATTTATGTTCTTGGTAGCTTTTATGCCTCTTAAGTTAGTAGATGACAATAAAACTGTGTTATGGGTCAATCGGCGTTCTTCATCTACATTGTTTTGCAGGACTATTAAGTTTATTTTTATGAAGGAGAATCACCAATTAGTAAGGGAACAAGAGTCGTTAATAAAAAATGCTATTAGCGAAATATCTGCATATCAAATTAACTTTGACGGTAAGACTGTGCTAGCTAAGTACGAATTATATTTTACAATGCTAGATGGAAGTGTAAGGAATATTTTATCAGATACTTATTGTTCTGCTAAATGCTTTATATGTGAAGCGACCCCAAAAGAAATGAATTTGACTAGGGTTTCTGCAAAACTTCCCAATACCGATCATTATCGTTTTGGCTTATCTACTTTGCATGCCTGGATAAGGTGTTTTGAATGCCTTCTTCACATTTCTTATCGTTTTCCATTGAAAATGTGGCAAGTACGGGGACCAGAAAATAATAGAATATTTGCGGAAAATAAAAAAAAAGTTCAAGACCTTTTTAAAATTCGTATGCTCTTAGTGGATAGGCCAAAACCAGGACATAGGTCCACAAATGACGGTAATACTGCAAGACGGTTTTTTAGCAATAGTGAAATCAGTTCGGAAATCACAGGAATAGATTTAAATTTAATCAACAAATTTCACACGATTTTGAGAGTTTTATCGGCGGATATAAAGTTTTACTAAAAAACACACAAGATTTATATCTAAGTTTATATAATTGGTATTATACGCCAAGTAGCGTTCATAGAATCTTAGTTCATGGATGTGATATGATCTATTCTTTCGACTTGCCTATATGTCTTCTATCAGAAGAGGCTTTAGAGGCTCGACATAAGGAAGTAACAAAAACTCGATTAAATCACACGCGTAAGATGAGTAGGGAGCGGACAAACACAGATCTTATGAATGTTTTATTACTTACTTCTGATCCTTTAATTTCGACCCACAGAAACATCTCTTCACGGAAATCAATTAGGAATGTCTCAGAGATAAATATGTACTTGGAAACTGAAGATTTGTTAAATGATTCAGAAAATGTATATGGTTCCACATTTCATGAAATCGATTTAAGTGATACCGAGTCTTAAGTCTCCTGCTAACAGAAATTTTTATGAAAACACCGAAGAAAAGCAAACAAACAAGGGTCTCTGAGAAAATCAAGTGGTACAATCTGCACAAAGAAAAAGGCGAGGCTTTTGTTTTCGTAATGAAAAATTACCTCTCTCACATCAACAACGGAGCTGAGGATGAAGAGTGCAGAGCACAAAATATGTGGGATTCCCTGCAGCGAACTTGCTCAAAGAAGGCCAAATCACTGCTAGGTGCTTCAAAAGGCCACCATCAACACGCCAAAGAACATGGTGGTGGAGTGATGAACTTAAGAAACTGATAAATGAGAAGAAAGCGGGTTTCAAAGCTTGGTCAAAGTGCCCCTCTAATAATTGTGACGAAAAAGCTCGCCTCGAAATGGAATACAGATGTTGCAAGAAAAAAGCGAAGAAGAAGTGCGCCCAGCTTCAAGCAGAGAGTACAGAGGGCCTGTATCGGGAGCTGGAGAAAATATTTTCCCCGGTTGCTGATGCAAACCAAGCTATCCAGGAGCTGCGAAGACACAATATGAACAAGATCGCCACTATCTTCAAAATAGCCGCCCAAAGAAGGAAGAATGCTCAGGAGATTCGTTCGCCAAAGTTCATTAGCAATGCTCATGGCCAGCTTCTTGTAGATGACGACAAAATTCTGCAGAGGTGGCGGCAGTATTGTGAAGAGCTTTTGAATGAACAGTTTCCCCGGCTATACTTTCCAAGAGCCACCCCTAACTGTGAAGAAATACCGGACATTACAGTCGAAGAAGTGAGGCGGTCAAATACTCAAAAAAACAGAAAGCGGTTGGGCCAGACGAGATGCCCTCTGAGATCTGAAAAAGATGGGAGACATCGGATTCAGATGGCTTAGAATTCTCATCTCCAAATTTATGAGAGGTGATCCAATGCCGAATCAATGGAGGGAAAGTTACCTTCTCCCTGTATACAAAGGGAAAGGTGATACACGAAACTGTGATAACTACCGTTCGATCAAGCTGATGTCACACACCATGAAGATCGTTGAGCGGGTATTTGGTGGCCGACTGCGAAAAATAATACGGCTATCTGATGATCAGTGCGGGTTTGTCTCGGGTAAATCAACCACAGATGCAATCCAAAGTATAGGGATCATAATGGAAAAACATCGTGATTCCTTAAGGGATTTGCATATTGTATTGGTTGACTTTGAAAAGGCATTCTACAGACAACCACGAGATCTGATATGGGTGGCGCTAATACATCGAGGGGTTCCAGAAACCTATGTACAGATGATTATGGACATGTACGAAGGAGCAAAGACAAGAGTAAGATGCCCCACTGGAGTAACCGAAGAGTTCCCAATCAAAGTCGGGGTGCACCAGGGAAGCTAAAAAGTCCTTTGCTCTTTATTACAGTCCTTGACTATCTGCTTGAAGGCAAATTGAAGGACCACAAGATACATCAATTATTCCTTGCTGACAATGGAGCCATCGTAAGTGAGGATCCTTCATCCTTGCAACGAGCACCTGATGTGTGGATGAACGTTTTGTAGGGAAATGGGTATCTCATTAGTTCAAAAAAGCAGAGTTCTCTGATCCATTCAGGCCTATTCCATACATTTATTTGAATGGAACAGTGCTTTCCAAGTGCGAAAACTGCAAATATCTGTAATCTATGATCAATAGCAAAGCAACTTGTGATGACGACATCAATCATCGCGTAAGCGTAGGGTGGATGAAGTGGCGAGAAAACTCCACAGGCAGATCAGTAAAAAGGCAGTGAAATGGAAGGGTTATGATCCATTGAGTTCAGCCGAAATAGGAAGATAGGATAGGATAGGAAACCTATGCACCTAGATACTAAAGCATGTATTTGCCTCCCACCTAGTAGTTAGCTTATGCAAATGCAACGTGATTTTAGCATGTGTTCCACATAATCCGGGAGAGGACAATGTACCTAAATCGTTTTCCAATAGGGATTTCTGAACTTTGACAGGTGATTGCAGCCATATTCTTGAAGCTGCATCTGTCAAATTGGCTGTCGTTTATTTAGTCTGTCTTGCCAAATCAACATGGAGAGTTATAGAGTTCAACATAATGTGCAAATGATTAAATTGTTTTATGAAAGTGGGTCTTCTGTTCGTGCAACATTTCGCGCTCTTCGCCCATTTTACGGTCGCCATAATCGTCCTTCCGAGAGGACTATTCGCAACGTGGTGAATAAAATCGATTCGACCGGTTCAGTGAACAATCCGCCAACACTCGTACGTCAACGAAACGCAAGATCTGCTGAAAATGTCACCGCTGTTGTGAGAATGTGCAGGAGAATCCGAGGCAGTCAATTCCGCGCCGCACAAAAGAACTCGGTCTTTCGCAGACCACAACTTGGCGAATTTTGCATCATGGCTTGGGCCTGCACCCGTATAAGATTCAACTGACCCAGGAGCTTAAAGTTAATGACCATAGTGAACGCCGTTTGTTCGCTGACTCGGCTCTCGAGCAGTTGGAAGTTGACCCCAATTTCGGTCGAAAAATCATATTCAGCGACGAGGGCCATTTCTGGATGAACGGATTCATCAACAAGCAAAACTGTCGAATTTGGGACGATGACAATCCACACGAGATCCACCAAATTGCAATGCATCCAGAGAAAGTCACTGTTTGGTGTGGATTTTGGGCTGGCGGCATCATCGGTCTATACTTCTTTGAGAACGACTTTGGCCAGGCCATCACCGTCAACGACGAGCGCTATCGGTCGGTGATAACCAATTTCTTTTGGCCCGAATTGGATGATATGAACACCGACGACATGTGGTTTCAACAGGACGATGCTCGTGCCACGATGGACATTCTGCACGAGCGATTTCCGAACATGGTTATCTCACGTGAAGGCGATGTGAATTGGCCACCGATATCGTGTGATTTGACCCCGTTAGACTTCTTCTTGTGGGATTTTCTTAAGTCACAGGTCTATGCCAATAAACCACAAATCACCACAGCCCTGAAAGCCAACATAATCAATGCCATTGGTCCAATTTAGCCTGATTTATGCGCCAGAGTTATGGAAAATTGAACGTTTTGGATGCGCGTCACCCAGCGAAGCAGCGGTGGACATTTGAATGATGTTATATTCCATACATAATGGCATACATTGGCCTTCTAAATAAATAAATATAATAATATAAATAAAAATTTCAATAATATCTCAGTCACAGTTTGTTTTATTCAAATTTAAAGATAGAAAACGCTTAATGGAAAACCCTTTACATAAGCATTGGTTTAGTGCTTAGTCTTTTCACCTATACATTGTTGAAGGCCCCATTAATATTTACGAAGGTCGCCAGCGGGAGATTTTTTTTTGGACGAACGATTTTTCAGTCGTCGTTACAACCTCATACAGGTAAAACATTACATCCACATTCGTATACTAACAACAAATCTTATTTATACAAACCATTAGCCAAGTACTGCTCCACAATTTTAAGCCCTAGGCAGTAATTAATTTTGAAGGCACTAAACAACCCCTTGTCCCTATATTTCACATGTCCTTTAAATGGTTACAATGTTTGTTTACTTGCATTTCGATACATAAACGCTAACTACTCGTAGTAGAGCTAATCATGATAAAACTCATATTGAAACCCAAATGTATGATTAGGGTTCTTTGCGTGGAATTCGATATGAAATCCCGAATGGCTATAAGGCAAAGAATTGCGGCAATGTACGTCGGTAAATTCGTGTCCTTGAAGGCTATTGCAACTTAACAATGCTTTGTCAATTGTGGACATTTTTAGCAGTCGCGACAGTGTCTGAAGCAACTTTTGTTTTGAATTTGGTGCAAAGGTTGGAGAATGTCTATCACTACAATAGTTTGATAATTTTTCGCGGAGAATGTCCTGACGGTGGGCAATTCGATGAGTTCTTTGTGAAGCTGAGTGAAGGTCCAAGAATCCCATATTTTATTGGAACTCAAACAAACCGATTTGACCTGCAATACGTCATCAGTAGAACTTCTTTGGCAATCATCTTCGCTGGTGATGAAAATGACCAAATTCTAACGTCCGTTTTGACATCCCTAAGAGGTAGACGGAGCATTCACTTAATTTTTGTGATCAACAATCCGGGAGAGCTAACAAATTTCTTTCAATGGACTTGGAAGAATCAATTCACAAAACCTTTGGTGGTTAGTGGCCGCAATATCTTCAGCATTGATCCCTATCCAGCTCTTAAGATCATCAATGTTACGTCATTTGATCCTAAAATTATGTTTCCCGCAGACTCTATGAATTTCAAAGGCTATGAAGTATGGACCCCTATACAGATGGATATACCCCGTGTTTTCTGGTACGAGGGCAAGGAAAAAAAGGGTGACCTCTCTGGCTACGGCGGTCGACTGATTAGCTATTTCGCAAGGTTCGTCAACCTAAGGCTGTCGCTGTTTAGAGCAAATCATACAAAGCACTTGGACATGGAAGCAATGCTTAATCTCCTCGAAACGGGTGAGACAGAGATAATAGTACACCCCTTATTGATATTTAATCGGTCTTTGTTCGGGGCAAGTCATCCAATCGACTTGGCCACATACTGTTTGATGCAACCTCTAGGCCAACCGATACCACAGTATGTGTACATTTGTTTACCCTTCAGTCGAGGTGTTTGGATCCTGATTGCCATGACGTTCTTCTTCATCGCTACCACCTTATCTCAGTTGCCATTAGAAGAAGATGGACCGTTTGATTTTGGAAGAGGAGCAATAGTAGCGGTATCTACGATTCTAAACTTGCCAACTCCATTGACGGCATTTAACAAATTTAGCTCACTCAGGATTGTCTACATGCAACTCTTTCTGTTTGGATTTATCCTGTCAAACATTTATCTGGCTCTGTTAGCATCATATTTAACTTTAGACGTTTACGATACTCAAGAAGACACAGTGGAGGCCGTGATTAATCGCAAGCAGCCTATTATGACCGCAGCCTATGAAAAAGGGCTCATCGAGCAATATAACGACCTGCCAGAGGAGTTTTATAAGCTTTTCGTGGTAACCGAATCGGATGAATTTACTCATTTTAGAAACAACCTTAATACAGCTTATTCCTATCCAATCACCAGTGATCGTTGGAAGTTTGTAAACATGCAACAGATGTCCCTGACGAGAAAACTATTTCGGATTTCTAAGAACATGTGCTTTGCCAGCTTTCCACTACAATTTGCCATGCAATATGACTCCCATTTGAACGGCCCTCTGTCGTATTTCATTCTGGCCTCACAGGAGAGCGGCTTGTATGAATTTTGGGAGAGATCGGCTTTCAGGCGGGCTCTATCGATGCATTATATTTGATATTTTGTTGATGAAAAAGACGAAGTTGAACCTTTACAGATGCAGTACTTAACGAATATTTTGTTAATTTGGGTGTTTGGATTGATGGCGGGAATGGTAGTGTTTCTAATTGAAGTGAATGCAACAAGGTTGTACAGAATGGTGGTCACGCTAAGGGGATTACTAATTAAACGTTGTCGGTGTGGATAATAATGCTAACTGCATGTTTGTTTCAAATTGCATTCCTATTCAAAGTTTTGACATTACAATTTATAGACTTTATCCAGATTGAGCGCTTACTAATAAATATGTAACGGACATTTTGAAATACTTAGATGTGTGCACAATAATATAATGTACATTTTCAAGCTTAAATAAAAAAATTAATTTTAGCACAAGATATCCAGTCTGGCGATGGTGGTATTGATAATACACTGTTACTAGAACCAGATGGTAACTGCTTAATTAGCTTTCCTAAGATTGATTGTTAAATTAAAAACAAAACAAAAAATTAACTTCTAATCAGAAATCTTTTTTTATTCGAATGATCAGCTCATGGCATTAATATTTGAAAATGATTTCGGGTATATGGCTATGAACGATGAGATACGGAGACATTTGCGCGACAAATATCTGAAAGGTTTGAACGAATTCCAACTGTTCCTTCAAACCTTGAGGAAGAATGGCAACTGTTTTCAGAAGCAGCGACTTTGCCTCTGCGGGAGATGTTTGTGGAGTGAAGCGGCTTGGTGTGGCGGCTGGTGGTGAGAAAAGAACTGCTTGGTTTAAAACGTCTGGTATTCAAGAAGCCACCAGAGAGAAGAAGAGAGTTGTTAAGCTGTGGATTCAGTTGGGAAGCTCCGATTCTCGAAATCGGTACACTAAGGCGTGAAGAACTTGGAAATTAATTAAGAAAACAGCGAAAGAACAGTCTTGGAAGGAGTTTGGCGAAAAATTGGAACATGGCCACAGATCTGCAACTAAGATGTTCTGGCGGACGGTTTGTCCGCCGACTCAAAGGAAGAGAATTGAATATCGTTGAAGGAGTCAAATCCAAAGACGGTACACTTCCTTCCAATGAGAGGACATCTTACGCAAATGGAGCGAGCACTTCTCCGAATTGCTCAAACTCGAATAGGGCACTGAAGATGACAGACCTATGGTCGAGAGTAGGGCAGAAAGTAGAGGAAGTAACTTTGGCGATCAAATCGCTAAAAGTTGGCAAATCTGCAAGTGTGGATGAAATCCGACCAGAAATGCAGGAGGGTTTAGGTAAAGAAACTTTATAGAATACCCGACCTGAAAATTGAATGAGTCGAGGAACTACGCGCCAAAATTAGGACCCTCGAAGCAGCCATGGGTGCGGTTTTTAAGGTTTCGTCTCCTATTAAATATAGCAAGAAAAAATTCCCCCCTTGGTGGAACGAAGATCTATCCAATCTGAGGAGGATTACTAGAGAGATCTTCAATATCTGCTTTAAACACAAGTTCTGGCAACCATTGCCTGAAGGAATATAAGAAATCCATTAAAAGTGCCAAGTCTCTTGCTTGGAAAAACCACTGTCAGTCCATTGAGAACATAAAAGACTCTTCCAGGCTGAGTAAAATCCTGTCTAAGGAACATTTTAGCCCGTCCTTTATTAAACGCCCGGGTGGGACGGACTCCTCTAGCGCGTCACTGGATCTTTTAATGCAAACACACTTTCCAGGATGAAAAATGAGATTGCCCTCCCACCAGTTTCTCAGGTCGCGCAATCTTCTTCCTGGAATGACATTAAGACAACAATTACAGCAGTAAATACCTCCTGGGCTATTAACAGTTTTTCTCCCTATAAATCGGCCGGCCTTGATGGCATTCTCCCGATTATGTTGCAAAAAACATTGGACCATGTGGTCCTATGGCTAGTATCGATCTACAGAAGCTGTATTCTCCTAAACCGCGTTCCTCTGAGCTGGAGACGTGTGTGTTTATGTCGAAAGCTGGGAAGCGGGGTCTTGGATCCGCAAAGGATTTCAGACCCATCAGCTTATCCTCTTTTCTTTTAAAGACGTTGGAACACATCTTAGATACACATATTCGAAATACCCTAGATAAATCGCTTCTATCCAAATCTCAACATGCGTACACTAAGGGGCGATCGACAGAGACGGCGCTCCACGAAGTTGTGCGAACGATAGAAAAGACAATTCACTTCAAACAATATACCCTAGTGTAAAAGATGAGCGAGTCTCCTCTTCTATGGCTTATGGTCATGTGACAAGGTAAGAAGAACATGAAATTCATTCAAATAAACCTGCACCACAGCATATCTGCTAGCGCCAATCTTATATATCTTCTTGGCGAAAGGAACATAGACATAGCTCTCGTACAAGAGCCATGGATCTCCCGTGGCAAAATTAGTTGGCTAAATCATAAAGATTTAGTACTGTACAGCAGCGAACCGCTAAACGCGGACCGTAAGAACAGAACTTGTATCGTAGCTAGAAAACACATTAACTTATTTCTTCTATCTACCTACAGCAACTCAGACCAGACGGTAGTAAGGCTTGACCGGAGGGTGCTCTCCCCACTGATTATCTCAGCCGTGTACATGCCTTACGACGGAAATGATGGACCTCCATCCGAACTCACCCGCGCCTTAACCAGGAAAGCGGATATCGAGAGATAGGACCTACTACTAGGCTGCGATGCGAACGCACACCACGCGCAATGGGGCAGTGGTGATACAAACCCACGCGGTGAGTTGATTTTCGAATTCATTATCGAACATAATCTTTTAGTAGCCAATAGGGGTTCTGAACCCACTTTCGTAGTTAGAAACAGGCAGGAGGTTATTGACATTACACTAGCAATTACCTCAAATACCCTCTCTATAGACAATTGGAATACTTTGGAGATAGAATCCTATTCTGATCACAGATTTATTGAATTTAATCTCATTGATAGATGCGACTTTCCCAAACCCCATAGAAACCCAAGGAAGACGGACTGGACTACCTTCAGTTACGAGGTGCGGAGGAACGCGAATCTACTACAAGAATGTTACTTACAGCGGACATTGACCGAAAAACCGAGGAAATCACTGCTGTCTTCAAAGAGGCTTTGCAGAAGGCATGTCCCGTATCTAAACCTAAGACAAAAGTCTCACCCCCATGGGGGACCAAAGAACTAGCCAGAATAAGAAGAGTAACAAGGAAACTCTTGAACCTGGCGAAATCAACGGGAGCTGACTCGGACTGGGAGCTATACAAAGCCAGTCAGAGGAACTTCTAGAGCGCAACGCAAAAAGCCAAAAGACAACCGTGGCAACGCTTTTGCGACGAGATTAAGGGCATAACAGAATCGGCCAGAGAATCGAAAACTCTAGGTTCCCTAAAGAACACTGAAGGAAACTGGACCGAGTCTTGTTTGGAATCCCTTGAATTGCTTATTAAAACGCACTTCCCGGGGTATACTACTGTACCATGCGGCAGTATTAATAACAACAATCACAGCGAATCGGAACCCCCTGCGGATTTGGTAACAGAGGACAGAATAGAGTGGGTAATAAGATCGTTCTCCCCCTTTAAATCCCCAGGAATTGATGGGATTATACCGATCATGCTGCAAAAAACTGAACCACTTAGTATCCCAGTTCTCAAAAAGCTATTTGCCAGTAGTCTTAAACAATGTCACATATCAAGAACATGGAGGGAGGTAAAGGTGGTTTTTATACCCAAGGCGGGCAAGGCTAGTCACACCACCGCGAAGGACTTCAGACCAATAAGCCTTACCTCTTTCATCCTGAAAACTTTTGAAAGATTGCTCGACATCCACATACGTAGCAGAATACGCCCGGGGGACTTATCCCCAGCCCAACACGCATACACGAAGGGTAAATGTGTGGAAACTGCCCTACATCATGTTGCCGGCTCTATAGAAAAATCACTTAAGGATAAAGAGTTCACACTAGCTGCTTTCTTGGATATTGAAGGAGCCTTCAATAATGTAAATACCGAAGTGGTTAGAAGAACCCTAAGCAACCTAGACATCGACATCAGTCTAATTAACTGGATTGTTAGCATGCTCGAGGAACGACATATAACCACCGAACTTAAGGGTTCAAAGCTCGAAGCATACGCCTCGAGGGGTACCCCTTAAGGCGGGGTAATCTCCCCACTGCTCTGGGTCATTGTTCTTAATGAGGTACTACAACAACTAAGGTACAGTGGGGTCAGAGCTACAGCGTACGCGGATGACGTCGTGCTGCTTGCAACAGGTAAATTCCTGCCTACCCTCAGCGAACAACTTGACGGAGCCCTAAATACTCTTAGCATATGGGCCAGGAGCTGCGGTCTAAAGATTAATCCCCAAAAAACCGAACTCGTACTTTTTACGAACAAGAGGAAAATACCGGAGTTCAGTACACCTTCTGTTGATGGTATCCCACTCAGATTGTCCGATAGCGCAAAATACCTGGGCCTTGTACTTGACAAAAAGCTCAACTGGAGATTAAATATAGAGGAAAGAGTTAAGAAAGCAACAATAGCCTTTTACTCATGTAGTAGAATTTTTGGTAGAACCTGGGGACCCTCCCCCAAAATCATACTATGGATGTATACGGCTATAGTTCGACCCATACTGACTTACGGCAATCCAGTATGGTGGCCAGCTGTCAACAAATCCACCAAATTAAAGGCAATCACCAAAGTTCAAAGACTAGCGTGCATTGGCATCACCAGTGCAATGAGGACAACCCCAACCGCAGGAATCGAGGCTATCCTCAACCAGCTACCGCTAGACATCTTTATACGAACATCAGCAGCCATTAATGCTTTGAGAATAATTCAGTCAGCGAACTGGAAACCAAGCAGAACAGGTCACTCGATGATCCTACTCGATTACTTTGGCCTCATGCCCGTAACGGATTACATGACGCCGTATTTAGACTTTACAAGGCCTTTCTCTACCGCCCACCCTAGCAGTGAAGATTGGAAAAGCGGTCATATACCTAATGCCGAATCTATAGCCATCTACACAGATGGTTCAAAAATGAGCACTGGTGTAGGATCAGGTATCTTCTTCGACTCTCTAGGTGTATCAAAATCCATATGACTTCCAGACCACAGCAGTGTTTCCAAGCAGAGGTCTTAGCAGTGGCAACAGCCGCCCGTGAGTCTGCGGTAAGGGCAATACCGCCAGAATGTATCACAATCTTTATCGACAGCCAGGCAGCTATAAAAGCGATTACTGCCATAGAAATTAAATCGAAGCTTGTGAAGTGTTGTCGAGAAGAGCTCAGGGTTCTTGGAACACAGCACAAGGTATCGCTCTGTTGGGTCCCTGGACACGAGGGTATCCCAGGCAATGAGAAAGCCGACGAGCTGGTGAGAATCGGCTCAGCAGCCCCAACAGAACAAGTTGACCCCCCTGGGTGTATCCCGCCTTGCACACTCAAGCTCGCTGCAGGGAATAAAGCCACTGAGGAGGCGAACACAACATGGAACTCCATGGAAACTTGCGCCATCACTAGGAAGCTATGGCCATCTTTCGACAAAGCAAAGACCGAGAGAATCATCCGTAAAGATAGGAAATCCCTTTCCACCCTCGTGGGCATCATCACGGGACACAACACTCTACGGTACCACTTGAAGAAACTACGCCTGTCGGAGGAGGAACTCTGCAGAGGCTGTGGTGACGAGGAAGTTTTTGAGGACACAACCCACTTCCTGTGCCACTGTCCGAGTCTTCAACACTCCAGGAAAAAGTTCCTTGGTAAATATTTCTTCCAGGATCTCGAGGAACTCTCCGGCGTTTCAACAGAAAAGATGTTGAACTTCATCAAATCATCAGGGTGGTTTGTATGCAGAAATGAAGTAAGTGACTGAGTTAGTAGTTTTGGTTTCATTGCGTAAGGGATTACTTTTTCCACCATGGGTACCACAATGGGTCAACGCTGACTTGAGTGTGGCAGAGAGCGTCTCTCCCTGCCAGCCCACATACCTAACCTAACCTAAATTGTTTGCCTTCTTCAATAGACTCATTCCCTAGATACCACTTTTCCCGTGACACCCTCCTACGCGAAGATGATTCAAAGACCATGATTTTAGATTTGGTAGCGTTGATTTTCAAATCCCAGGTATCACAGTAGCACTTTAACTTGTTAATTTGTAGCTGCTAAGTAGATGGACGTTCGGCTAGAACTACGAGATCGTCCGCGTAAAGCAAAAGTTTAGCATCTACAACCCTGAAATCGGCCCCACCAGGCAAATAATCAGACACATCATCAATAAAAAGTGCGAACAATAATGGAGTGAGAACGCATCCTCGAGGAACACCTGTGTCAGTCTTAAAAAAGGAAGACACAACATCTCCATTTGACACTGCAGCTGACGTATTGCTGATTAACTTTTTATATACCGGTAAGAATTTTGATGATAAGCCGATCTTAGACAATTTATATATAATTTATATATATTGATTTATATATATTGATAGACCTGCTCGAAAACCTGCTTGATAAATGCTGAGGTGGTGATTAGCTTCGACCCAGCTGGTTAATCTCTTATATAAGATCTGAGTAAATACTTTGCGAAGGCTACTGAGTATAGATATCCCCCTATAGATACCCGCATCATTGATGTCACCTTTCTTGAAAATGGCAAAGATTATAGATTTAACGAACAAGTCTGGAACTATCTCTTCGGCAAGGATTTTATTGTATAGAACTAGGAGAGCTTCTTAAAAGGCTAGATTCGAGTTCTTAAAAAATTCCACTGGAATCCCATCATCCTGGAGCCTTATTATTTTTTATGCTTTTAAGGGCAGATTGCAGCTCTAAAAGTGATATCGGTTCATCCAATTCGGCAATATAAACAATTCCCCTCGAATAATAAATTTATCGTAAGAAAATTGTAAATAATTTAAAATTTTGTTCAGTTGAAAGATATACATATATGTATATATCATATCTCTGTATGTAAATTGTGTGGTGGCAAACCTTTGTAATTTTGAAACGAAATAAATATCTATCAATCTATCTATAAACATTGGGCAATGCATACTGAAAATTTGAATTATCCGATTCGAAAGTAAGGAGTCTCTGAATTTTGGTTAGACCTTTGAGATATGTGACTTTCTCTGCTTTTTGCCCCATATGTTAGAATAGGTCTGACTATGGCACTTTAAAAAAAAAATGCACATGTTGCGTTCCCAACTATTTAGGGTATATTTAAAAACAGAATCAGATATTCCGCAAAAGAGTTCAGGTCCAATGTACAACTCAGGGGGGGCTTTTCTGGCTAGCAGATCTGCAGTTTCGTTACCGTCAACGCCTACATGGCCCAACACACACCACAATTTTACTCTAGTGTAATCGGCCAAGTTTTGTAAACTGTCGAGGCAGCTTAAAACTGATTTTGAGCTGATCAAGTGGGAAATCAGTACTATGAGCACCGCTTGGCTGTCGGTGAGTATGTGGATGGTGGCACCTCTGATGCCTGAGTGCAGGTTTATGCTTAAGCAAGTCTCAAGGGAGTAAAGCTCGGCCTGACAAACAAGTGGTGTGATTGGGTCCATACACACTGGCACCAACTCCTGAATCCAATTTGGATCCATCGATATACCACATGATTCCATTTAAAACAAGCAGCGGTTCGCCATTACTCCATGTATAACGGCTTAGAATCTCAATCTCAAACCTTCTTCCAAAGTAGAGTGATCTCAATTTCAAACCTTCTACCAAAGTAGAGTGATTTTGGTGTAAAGTCAGAAACCGTGCTCAGAATATCTAGCTCGGGGAAGTGGGTTCTTAAATCCTGAGATCCGCGTGTTCACGTGTACTATTTTCGTCTGACTTTCGAGGACTAGCTGTACGGCAAATTGTCACTTTCTTGACGAATATATGCAGCGGTAAGAGACCGATTATAGCATCTATGGCTGCAGTCGGACAGATATACATTGTACCTGTGATTTATTTATGTTACTCGATATGCAATCTTTTGAACCTATAATTTTATTATGTTCTAATTTTTTCTTTAATTCAGTTGATCATAATTTAGATATTTGTATGCAAAAAATACATTTGAATCACATCTAATGTTAATGGTTAATCAAACCTTAATGATTTTTTATAATCTATAATTATGCTTAGTCTGTGGATTCATGTAAATTGTAGATCCTATATACTAATACGTGAACACGAAACTTATCGTACGTTTTTTAAGTATTTATTATAAAAGGAGACGGATGAAACTTATATCATTTGAAAGGTACTGTGCCATAGATGCGCAGAAAAAAAGCAATGTGCGTATGTAACATTTTAGTTAGGTTACTTCCCCTCGGTCCAATTTCGACCGCACGCGATACTACTTGAAATAAATACAGAACAATAAGCATAGCTATCTTGTATCTAGTTCTGAAGCAATTTTTTCTTAGAATGTTTGATTTACATATTATGTTTATTAATTCCCCCCTTGTACCACTTTAAGGTGTATTCTCTTATATAGTGACTTTGTATAAGTAATAAGTGTAAATCTAAGTCTAAATATAAAATGCTTTGAAAACATTTTGTTTAAAATGGTTCTAGTATTGTATAAACTAAGGATTTTTCAAATGTCAATAACTATAGAATTTACTCCCTTTTTGTATATAATATATTCTCACAATAATAAATCAATAACAGCTAAAAAAAAAGCTACAATTTTCGGTCAATGCTCTTCTTCAACCTGAATGTACACATATAAATAGACGCGAGTGATCCATCACGTCGCCGTATTAATCAAAAAGTGACATTGAGATATTTTAACGCATTAACATATTTACTTTCGACATGCATTTGTGGAACGTAGTGGCAGTAGAACGTAGATAATGGCAGCTTTAAGCTGGCATAAGGTGAGAACATCTCCGTAATGTTATGGAAGCGATTAACAATAAAACGGTTGAACTCATTAATCAATCAACCACTAACCCATACAATTTACAGGAACGCCTCCCCATTAGTGACATTTAGACCAGTAGAATATAGCAGACGTGTTTTAAAAGTACACTTTCGAAGTAATTCCTCAGTTTTTGGTCACATTTGAGCATTAAAAGATGTCTCCGGCATTCCAATCGGTTTTAGCTATTTGCTGCCTTGTTCTGAACGCGTCTAGGATCACGATTCAAGCCAACCTAACTCTACTTACGGATGTCGTTCACTGTGGCGACAGGTATCATCATTTTCAAAACTTCCCAATACTAGCAGCCCGCAAAACACTTTTTGAATTGCAAGACTTCGTTGTCGAATTCCAAGGCGCTTTCCAAAGGCCAACATACATTCTGACAGAGAGAAGCGAAAAATTCTACTTCCGCTATCACATTTATCGTCAATCGTTAGTTTTGGTATTCATTCGAGGAATAACCGACGCCGTTTTCGAAAGGACCGATACATTCACAAGAGGAAGGCGTCTGATGAACGTCATATTCGTCCTGCTCAGACGCCCGACGACATTCCACGAAATTAAAGAAATTATGATGCATGCTTGGGAGAAAAAATATATGCACGCGTTCCTGCTCTATCGTGATACACATGGTCGTGACCATTTGATCACCTTTGACGTTTATCCAGAGTTCAAAATCAAAAGTCTAACAGACGTATACAGGATGTCTGACATTTTCGCATTAAGAAGCAGTGGCAACTTGCAAGGCTACAAAATACGTTCTCCGGTGAAGTATGACCTTCCGAGAGTGTTTAAGACGACGGATCGCAGCGGTCGTAAGCATATCATGGGCTACGGTTATAAGCTTTTCATGACCTTTGTAAAGTACAGAAATGCCACCTTCGAGGAGTACGTCGAAGGTAATAGGAGTAAAGCTGCCGAAAGAAGGGACTTTGTTGACCTGATATCTGCCGGGGACATTGAGATAAGTTTGCATCCCTCTGCTATGGTGGATCTTCCGATGGTAGGAAGCAGTTACCCTATCAGACTCAACGACCTTTGTATAATGGTCCCTATAGCTAATGAGATTCCTAACTATATGTACCTTCGGATGCCATTCAACTTCAATGCATGGTTACTGCTGATACTCGGGACCGTTTACTTAGCCTTCACTCTAATGTGGATTCCTCCAAACACTGGACGTAGTCAACGGATGGACTTTGGGTTATCGTTTCTGCAGAGTATTGGGTACATGCTGAACGTGCCCATAGGGTCGTGTAATTACAATGTCACTTGGAAGTACTTTCTCGCGCACCATGGTGCCTGGCTTCTAGGATTTTTAGTCACAACATGGTACTGCGCTTTGCTACAGAGTTTTTTAACTTCAACGGTTTTCGGGCCTCAAATTGACACCATAGATGACCTTGTAGCGTCGGGATTAAAAATTCTTGTAACGTATAATGATATAGAAGACTCCAAAAGAGTGAACCACATGCCAAAGAAGTTTATGGACCTTTTTGTTGGAACTAGCATAGATTCATTGTCTGCACATCGTACCAAATTCAATACAACCTATGCATACGTTATAGCAATCGACCGTTGGAATTTTTTGAACTTGCAGCAACAGTTCTCGAAAAGACCTATCTTTAGGCTGTCGCGCATCTGCTTTATGAAGCATCATATCGCCTACTTGTTGGCTTATGATTCACGTCTGATGTATTCGCTGAATTTCTTCATTCTGTATGCCCATCAATCGGGATTATTGGAACATTGGGCTCGCGCAGACTTCCAATATGCTGCCCAGGAGGGATATGTGAGGCTCATGATGGATTCGCACGAAGTTGAGCCGATGCCTAACGAGAAAATGTTGTTGGCGTGGGAAGTCTTTGGCATTGGATTGGGTGTGAGTACGATGGTGTTCATTGTGGAGGCTTTGCTGTATGCTAAATGGTGTAGACATTTGTGGATATATTTAGCAGCAGAGTGGAGATATGCTGTGCAATATGTGGAAAATAAAGATGTAGTAGTTTTAAGATAGTGAATTAAATGGTTTTCTGAAATATTATAATTAAATGCAAAGTTTCCCTAGTTGTTTTTATTTGTTCGATCTTCATAGCTACTGATTCGAATTTTACGTATTTTAAATTGGATATATTAGAAAAGAAAACCTCATTCAAGCAACGAAATGAAAATAAATACTCATCCCAGCCCACTAATAAATTTTTTGAGTAAAAACATAAAAACCAATATTTGGCGCAACACCCCTTTAAGTGCCAGGGCCTAGCTTCTCGCAACCACTGGTGTTGTGTGTTGTGTTTTTGAGAAGTTTTTTCGTGACAACAATACTCCCGGATGTTTGTTAGACGTTCGCACAAGGTGGGACCGTGAACATTTTTTTTTGCGTTTTCTGGGATTCGAACTTGGAACCTCATGCACAGTGCTCTGACACACTAGCCTGTTTCCCAAATAAATTAGAAATAAACCTCTGCTCAGGCCAATCAAACCCACTATACGAAAACAGTTTTCCTGGCGAAAGTAATTAAGGTAGTCATTATCAAAAATTGTTTATTACGGGCTGGGAATGGCATGAGTATATCACCTAGTGATGTACCAAACCGAACATTTCTCAAACCGAGTTAACCCGAGTTGGAATTTAAGCACACCGAGTTACAAACCGGGTTGGCTAACTCGGTTTGCAACAAAATTATGCCACCGTCACATAAGAAACTTAAACCGAACCGAATACGAATTCGTGAATCAGCTTGCAAATCGATTTCACTCGGTATGTATACGGTAAATTGACTTGGTTCGATGGAACACACACCAAAACAGCGCATACACAAGAAAACTGACACAACTACATATGTGAAAAAAAAAAACAACAATGAGAGAAAACAGGAGCCACCGTCTCATGACAACCCGAAACGAAACCGAATTACAAAATTACCGAGTTGCACTACCCGATTCTACCACCTTGATCAAAAAGTTCCCGGAATTTATTCAGAAAATTCAAAATACAAGTTTATTCATCTAAATCTATATTGTCCCCTTCAGAGTAATCCCCATCGACTGCAACACACTTATGCCAGCGCTTGATCCAATCTTCGAAACATTTTTTATATTCGGTTTTCGGTATGTCCATCAGTGCTTCCTGCGATTTTTCCATTACTTCCTCTCGGCTGCTGAAACGCGTTCCCCGTAATGGTTTTTTAACTCGATTGAACAGAAAGAAGTCGCAGGGAGCCAAATCAGGTAAATTCGGTAGCTGTTGGATGGTATTTGTTGCATTTCTCGTCAAAAAATTACGAATAATGATGGCACTGTGCGACGGTGCGTTATCATGGTGCAAAATCCACGAGTTTTCTGCCCACAATTCTGGTCTCTTTCGGCGAATTGCTTCACGCAAACGTCTCATAGCGCCCAAATAATACTCTTTGTTTACTGTCTGGCCTTCTGACAAAAATTCATGATACACTACACCGTTGTAATCCATGAAAACCGTGAGCATTGCCTTCTTTTTTGACTGAAAACGACGTGGTTTTTTTTGGTCTCGGCTCATTTGGTGAACGCCATTCACTTGCCTGATGTCTGGATTGCGTGTCGTACTCATAAACCCACGTCTCGTCTCCAGCAATGATCCTTTTGATGAATGTGGGATCGGATTCAGCCTAGCAAATCATGTCTTTTGCGACGTCAACACGGTCTCTTTTTTGCATGAAATTTTGGTCTTTTGGCACCAACTTTGCTGCTACACGACGGTAACCCAAATCATTAACCAAAATGTCTTGGACGGATCCATAGGCAATGTTCAAGTCCTCCGCTATCTCTCTGATGGTTAATTTGCGGTTATTGACCAACATTTCTTTTACTTTATCAATGTTTTCGTCGGTTTTCGATGTCGATGGTCTGCCACTGCGTTCATCATCTTCGATTGACTCACGACCACTTTTGAACCGCTCGTGCCACTGGTAAACGACCGTTTTCTTTCGAGAATCGTTGCCGAAACACTTTTCCAACATTTCCAACGTTCGCGCACCATTAAGTCCGTTTTTTACGCAAAATTTAATACAAGTTCGTTGTTGCGAATTTAAATCCATTTCTAAAATTGTAAAAAATCGCCAACACACGCAGAGATAGATGTACTCTTGGCTACGTAACTTTTGCAAATGTCAAGCTATGACGCTAAGATTTAGAGGAAATATCAACAACAGATGTACCAACTTAACAAAGAAAACAAAACTCAAATCGGAACGATGGGAGCGCCACACGGTTTTTATTCCGGGAACTTTTTGATCAAGGTGGTAGAATCGGGTAGTGCAACTCGGTTTGTATAGAAACAATAGACTTCTTTCCAACTCGACTTTATATCCGGATTACGGGTACATTCACGTATTAGTATCCAACTTAAACCGAACCGTGTGCCAACTCGGTTGAATGCGGTTTTTTATTCGGTTCGTTCCATCGGTTTCGCAAACTCGGTTTGATATAAATGTAACTTGGTTTAGCTGTAACTCGGTTTGACCCGGTTTATTTACTCGGGTTGGCACATCATTAATATCACCACTCCCTTGCTATCATAATTTCTTATTTAATTTTTTTTTTTTGAAAATTAGCAAACTATTTCATTCTTAGGATACATTTTATTTAATATCTCAACAACTTGGAGGAAAGTATATGTAGTGTTATATGTAAAGCTGGCAGCAGATCTCCCTCAGACGCAAAGGCTTTAAGGCCAGTCGGCCTCCCTATATTCTTAAAGGTAATGTAAAAGATTTATCGATCTGCACATCTGTAATACTGCTCTAATTGAATACACCCTCAACAACTACCAATGTGCATATCAATCAGGTAAACCAACAATAACAATCTTACATCATCTCTTCGGTTCGATTGAAAAGGCGTTGTCCAAAAAAATAATTCACTTCTTAGATATCTCCAGAGCGACAACACCTCGTTTCAATCGATAAAAACTGCTGCCGAAGACAAAGCCATTGATTCACATACCATCAAATGGATATGCTCCATGTTAAATAGCAGTAGTACCCAGAAAAAAGGCTGGAAATCAGATTCTTTCGATGTGGAGGCATTCACATATATCTTCAACAGAGACGCAGTACTGACGGGACGTGCGGGTAGTAAGGCAATGCAGGTCATAAATGAGGTGACACGGGCATGTGACGCCACAAGGAGGGGAAGAAAGGCTCGGAACATCGTCCCCCAGTTTACTGATGGAATAAAGAAATCGCACAGCTACGAACCAAGTATCATCGAGCGAGAAGGGTGTACCTATACGCGATCTAGAGCGAGAGACGCTTCCAGTGAACTGCAAGAATACTACAGGGTGACTCGAAAGGAACTAAAAACAGCCATACTCAAGAGCGAACGGAAGTGTTTCGGCGAATCAAATCGTCGTGAAAAAAGTGAAAAAGTGGCAGCCGCAGATTTCGGACTATTCCCTTATCAACAATAGAACGAAGTCTCGGATGATCCCACAGTAGAAGCGCCAGTAATCCGAGAGGTCACCGCAGAGATAATAATCGAGATCTGCAATGAAATTGGGGATAAAAAAGCACCTGGACCAGATGGTATCCCAAATATAGCACTCAAGACAGCAATAAAAGAAAGCCCAGGCATGTTCATTAGCATCTACAATTCGTGCCTAAAGGTAACAAACTACCAGATGAACCATCATCATATCACCCGCTCTGTATGCTGGCTGGCAAAATATTGAAGCGAATCACCTGTAACAGGCTAGAGGCAGCAATTCAAGAATTTGGAGGTCTTTCAGAACTCCAATGCGTTTTTCGAAAAGCACGCCTAACAACAGATGCAATCAATGTGGTAGTTAAAACGGTACAAAAAGCTATACAAGGAAGAAGATGAAGAGGCGGTTCCGAAAAGTACTGCTTGGTCATAGCCCTCGACATAAAAAACGCCTTCAATACGGCAAATTACACATCTTACATGCGCTCAGAGGGATGCCAGTACCAAAATACCTCCTAGACGTTGTTATCGACTACTCCGGGTGCAGAATCTTGGTATACAACACAGACCGCGGCCCCAAGGAATACAAGACCACCAGTGGAGTACCACAGGGCTCAGTCCTTGGCCGACTCCCCATACCCGACGAAACAAAAATAGTGAGATTTGCTGACGATATCGCCATTATTGTCACTGCTAAACTGTTGGAGGAGGTGAAACTGAAACGGTCTTGATAAGCTGTAGGAAAAGGTAGAGACTGTCACCATAACAGTCGGTGGCCATGAAATCACACCTATGATATGATACGAGACTCTCATTTAAAGATCACCTTAAGTACGTAGGATGAAAAGGTGCAACAGCAAGTGCTGCAGTAGTGGTAGTGGAAGGCCTAGACATAGCCGTAGGTTACTGCTGGCTAGAGTGGTTACGTCCATAATCCTATATGCCGCACCGATTTGGGCCGGGGCCATGGTAATTAAAACATACAGATCACTCTAGAAGTATTCTTGCAAGTGAACGGACGTGTTTTTTGACTACCTCTCTACTATCTTTTAAAAGTTGTCAGCTCTGCCATCAAGTGAATCGGAAATCGCCGAAATACTTTACTTTTAAATAAAACAAAAACAGAAAACTAAATTCGTTCTTTATTTAAGTAAAAAAAAAGTTTTTACTGAAAAAAAAAAAGAAAAGAAAAGAAAGTCATACATTTATTCGTATACAAAATGGTGCGTTGTGGTCACTGTGAAGAGAATCTGCCTCGAGACGGGGATTACGCCAGGGATCAACGGATGTGCAAGATCTTTTCAATGAAAAGGATGCTGTTGTTGCTGCTGTTGCCGAAACCGGGGCCGTTAAAACGAGAGCTGCTTCCACCTCGTCTGCTGACAGCAGAAATTGCGGGCTAGAAAACGATGTGAAGGAAATCAAAAAGCTGTTAAAAGAATATTCCAGTAGTGTCGATTTTATTTGCAGTAAATACGACGAAATGTTAAATAAACTAACGGATTAAATTACTGATTTAAAACGGCAATGCGAGAAGAAAGATACAACTATAATAAACATGCAAATAAAAATTAATAAGCTCGAACAACAGGTAATTGATAGTAACATTGAAATCAAAAATGTTCCATTTCAACCAAATAAAGATTTAGTTGAAATAATCAAAAACATAGGCGAAACCATTGACTCCACAGTTGTAGACTCCGACATAAACAACATTTACCACACAAACACCAAAAACAAACAGAATGACTCAAAAATAATTGTTTCCTTTACAAGAAAATGTTGTAAGAAGAATATCTTGAACAAACTACGCACGCCAGGCCCTTTAAAATTGCACGAAATACGTAAAAACTTAAATTCTAACACCGAAAAACAAACGATTTACATAAACAACCAACTTACTTCGACAAATCGACATATAATGTGGCTGTCAAGAAATCAAGCGAAGGTTTTTTGGGTGGAAATTCGTATGGTCAAGCGAAGGAAAAATATTAGCGAGGAAGAACGAGACAACTAATGTTATCCCTCAGCTGAGGCCTACCAACTCCTACTCTCAACCACCACGCGGTGACAGCAGGGTGCCTAGTACCTTAATCCAAGAAATGGGTAACCAACCCCGTTTGGCGGATTCTTGGTGGTGGCAGCAGATGAGAGAGGGGGAAGAGTGCTTTTCTCACTAGAGCACTTCTTCCTGTTCCAGGCGGCAGCGGACGAATTCCCTAGACGGAGTCAACGGTGGCGTCTATAGTTCCAGTTAGGTTGAACTTAGTGAATACCTTGCGCGAGCTGCTTCGACGTATTCGGATCACAGGTCGGTAAGGAATTTCCAATGTTGGTCAGGACATTGGAATAGAGATGGTGGCGGAGGAGCCCTTATTGGGCCAACGGCAGCGCTCATACTCCCGTAGTGGACTACTGGCACCGGTGTACCCGGCCCCCTGTCCTAGGGGAATAATTAAGGAACTGGCCCTCCAGGTTGGGGGTTGTGCCGTCGGGGTAACTTCCCTACCACGTAAAAAATCGATGGTTCCGAAACAACCAAAAGCCTCGGATAAGGATGACCCAACTAATGACGACCCCAGCAAACGAAATAAGGACAACGACCTTCGGATCTGTACGTGGAATGTTCTGTCCCTTTACAGACCACGTGCAGCCGAACAACTAGCAGAGGCCCTAGACTGCTATAAAGCAGATATTACCGCCATCCAGGAAGTACGATGGGATGGGCCGGGCAAAAAGAGGATGAAAAACTGTGACATCTACTACGGTGATTGCTACAGAGGCAACAGGCAACGCTTATTCGGATGCGGATTTGTCATACGCGGCAGACTTAGGCAAGAAATCTTAAGCTTCCGACACGTGAGCGAGCGTATTATGACTATCCGGATCAAGGCTAAATTCGCTAACATAAGCCTAATATGTGTTCATGCCTCCACAGAAGAAAAGGACCCTGCCACCAAAGAGTGTTTCTACGAGCTCCTCGACAAAACATACGAGCAATGTCCTAAATACGACGTTAAAATCGTTTTGGGCGACTTTAACGCCAAAATAGGAAAGGAGGACGTCTTTGGTAGGGCAGTCGGTAAGCATAGCCTACACGACACCACGTCTGATAACGGACTAAGGCTAATTGATTTCGCTGTGGAGCGAAATGACACCATAGCAAGCACATGGTTTCCTCATCTCAATATTCATAAGCAGACATGGCGGTCCAATGATCATGTCACGATGAACCAAATTGATCATATTGCGATCGACACAAGGCATGCCTCCAGTATTCTGGATGTCCGGACCTTCCGAGCGGCCAACATAGACTCGGATCATTACCTTGTTGTAGCCAAGGTACGAATGCGGATATCCCAATCTGAGCAACAAAGAAGAATTACTGTGAGAAAATTTAACGTCGAAAAGGTACAATCGCAAGAGACCGCCAGACTCTTCGCTGAACGCGTATCCCGAAATCTCTCAATCACCCCTATACCGCCAGCATCAAGTACCGAAGACCAGTGGCAACGCTGTCAACATGCCATCAGAAAAGCCGCGACTGATGTGCTGGGTCTCGCTCGCCCACCATCGCGAAACCCCTGGTTTGACGAAGAATGCCGGCGAGTGCATGCAGCAAAACAAGAGGCATACAAAGCAGCGCTGCAAAGGAAGACGAGAGCTGCTCGTGAGCTCTACGAGCAAAAGAGACGGGAAGAACATCGGCTTCTCCAAAAGAAAAAGAAAAGGAAAGAGCATGAGAAGCGCGCGTTTGAGAATATCGAGAGTCTATACTCCAGGAACAATGTACGGAAGTTTTACCAAAAGGTAAAAAGAACGTGTCAGAGAAGTAATACCCGTACAGAAACCTGTACAGATGAAAATGGAAACCTCGTACTAGAATCACAGTCGGTGCTGAGAATATGAAAAAACTACTTCTGCAGACTGTATAACGGCGACGAAGAACAACATCCCGCTGTCAGGCAGAATGAACCATTCAACATAGATGATGATAGTCAAAATTTCCGTCCACCTGACCAAAACGAAGTGAGGATAGCAATATCCAAGCTAAAATCCAACAAGGCTGCTGGACCTGACGGCTTACCGGCCGAACTTTTCAAGGCAGCTGGGGATGAATTGGTAGAGTGCATACACCAACTCATTTCTAATATTTGGTCAGACGAGTGTATGCCTGATGAATGGAATCTCAGCATCGTTTGCCCGATTCACAAGAAAGGAGACCCCCTCAACTGCGCCAATTATAGAGGCATCAGTCTCCTCAACATCGCATACAAGATCTTTTCTGCGATATTGTGTGAACGCCTGAAACCTTTTATCAACAGCCTGATTGGACCCTATCAGTGCGGTTTCAGGCCAGGAAAGTACACCATCGATCAAATCTTCACACTTCGGCAGATCCTGGAGAAAACCCAAGAATTCCAAATCGATACTCACCACCTCTTTATCGATTTCAAGGCCGCCTATGACAGCATCTATAGAGAAGAGCTTTATAGAGCCATGTCTAGTTTTGACATCCCTGCCAAACTTGTCCGTCTGTGCAGGCTGACGATGGAGAACGCTCGCTGCTCCATCAAGGTCGGTAATGACCTCACCGAGACCTTTGATGTCAAAAAAGGCTTTAGACAAGGTGACGCGCTGTCATGTGACTTCTTCAATATTGTACTTGAACGGATTGTGCGGAACTCACAAGCCAACACCGGAGGCACAATCTATTACAAGTCTGTACAACTGCTTGCATACGCCGACGATATAGACATTATCGGAAGATCTCAGCGGGCTGTCACCGGTGCTTTTGCAAGCATTGAGGCGGAAGCGGCCAAAATGGGTTTGGCGATAAACGAGGGCAAAACCAAGTATATGCTGTCAACTAGAAGGGAAAACCAACACCGACGAATTGGACAAAACGTCACCGTGGGCAGCTATAACTTCGAGGTAGTAAGGGACTTTGTCTACCTTGGCTCTGCTATAAATTCAGCAAACAAAATCAGCGCAGAAATCAATCGAAGAATAACTCTTGCCAATCGCTGTTTTTTTGGGCTTATAAGGCAATTCAACAGTAAAGCCCTATCTCGAACAACTAAGGAGACTCTATATAAGACCTTGATCATCCCAGTCCTGCTTTACGGCATGGAAACATGGACTTTATTAAAAGAGGATGAAGATATCCTTGGTCGCTTCGAGAGAAAAATTCTTCGTAAGATTTTCGGTCCCGTTTGCGTTGACGGGTTTTGGAGGAAAAGATTCAATCACGAACTATACGAGCTGTACAGCGACATCGACCTAGTCAAAAAACTGCTTATTGGACGTCTGAGATGGATAGGACATGTAGAGCGAATGGACACCAACGCTCCGGCCCGCAGAGTCTTCGAATTTAACCCCGAGGGACAACGCAGTAGAGGGAATCATCGCCGTAGGTGGCGCGCACATGTTCAAGGGGACCTCGAACAACTTGGAGTGCGCAACTTGAGGCAATTAGCTAAAGACCAAGCTAAATGGATAGGCTTGTTGGTTGAGGCCCAGGTTCACCCCGAACTGTAGCGCCACCTAAGTAAGTAAGTAAGTAAAACTGAAGATAAACTCAGGCGAATTAGATTTAATCGCTGTTTACCGCCCACCAAAACTAAGTGTACCAAACTTTATAGAAGAGCTAGAAAAACAAATTGATAGCATTGATAAAAGAAGGAAGCTCGTCATAATAGGCGATATGAATATAAATTTAAATGAGATTAGTAGCACTACTGTAAATAATTATTTAAGTATGATAGCTTCAAGCGGTTTAGAAAATATAATCCAGGCTAATACCAGAGTTGATTTAGCTAGTGGAAGTAGCAGCAGAATTGATTACTGTCTAGTACGTTTGAAAGATGAAAAGGTTATATCTGCAGTTATTGAAAACAGCATCTCAGACCACTATTCGCTATTCTGTGGTCTAACAAACAACACTACTAACGGTACACAAAGTGATGATATTTTTTTTTTTTTTTTTTTTTTGTCGGGATAGCAAGCACTCGACTGGAGCACTCAGACACAACTGGTCCATTGTACTGCCAGAGAGCAAACCCTGATTTACCCATTTTACTGGAATTTCCTTGACTTTCTAAGAAAGCCAAGCAAGCACTTCAGTGATGAGGAGCTTACAGTACCAGCACTCACCACATCCGCACCGAAGATCTGCCACCTGATACGAGCAAAGGCCGGACACTCACAGAGATAATGTTCCGCGGTGTCGTCGCTCTCTCCACAAGCGTCGCAGATTGTAGTGTCACTTAAGCCTAACACGTTAAGGTGCTTGGCAAAAGCGAAGTGGCCTGTCAAGACGCCGATAAGTTGTCTACAGTCTTTTCTGCTGAGAGACAGCAAGAATGCCGCTGATTTCTTACAGACGTCCGGGAGCATGCGTTTAGTCATGCCACACACAATTGTGCTCGTGAGAGACCCAATCAGCAATGGAAGCCCTAACCGAAGACGCTGGAAGACCCAACGCGGGTTCGGGACCTGAGAAAGCCTCCTCTGAGCCTTGTCTAGCAATCTCATCGGAGATCTCGTTCCCCAAGATCCCAGTGTGACCTGGGACCCAGATAAGAGACAGAGAATTCAGCCTTGCGACCGAGTTCAAAGAGTTTTTGGTTTCACGAACTATTTTGGAAGTGGTTAAAGGGTTAAGCAAGGCCTTAAGCGCAGCCTGACTGTCACTACAGACACAAATGCTACGTCCCTTCCACCTGTTCTTCACAACATAGTTCATGGCCATTAGGATTGCATAAGTTTCCGCTTGGAAAACAGACGCATATTTGCCTAACGAGAAGTGAAGTCTAATGTTGTCGACTTCCACGAAGACACCAGCGCCAGACCCTTGACTGGTTTTGGAACCGTCCGTGAAAATACGACTACATTCCATTCCCGGCTCAGACTCTGACCGAAGCCAGTCCTGGACACAAGGAAAGTCGACTCTGAATTTGCGCATCAGCTGGAGTTCTGGTGTCATTGCATCAGACGGCATATCCATAAGACAGGAGTCGTAAGATAAGTGTCGCGCAAGTTCATCAAAGTTCCAGTGTGGAGTATACCAAAAACCGCCTCGCCTAAGACGATGGATGGCTTTGATAGTGCAACCCATGATATAAGTATCAAGGGGAGGTAAGTTCAGCAAAGCGTCTAGAGCAGAGCCAGGCGTACTCGGGAAAGCTCCCGAGCAGCCGAGACAAGATGTTCTTTGGAGTTTCGCACAAAAGGCAACCACATATTTACGCGAGAGCCCCTTCCACCAAACAACCGACGCATATGCGAGGAATGGTCTTATCATAGCCGTGTAGATCCAGAGAACCTTATTCGGTGATAAGCCCCAAGTCTTGCCAAAAGCACCCTTACACTGCCAGAAGACTGAGAGCGCCTTGGATGTTTTCGACTCGACGTGTTTGGACCAATGAAGTTTCTTATCTAAAATCACTCCCAGATATTTGGCTTCATTGGAAATGCGAATGGTGACGCCTTTTAGTACTGGCTGAGTCAGACCGGTCAAAATCCTCCTTCTCGTAAAAAGAGCAACCTCAGTTTTAAGAGGATTCACCGAAAGCCCACTCCTAGTACACCATTCATCGATCATGTCCAGAGCCGCCTGCGCGTTAGCACAGACCGTCGCCAGGCATGGCCCGACAGAAAGTACGGCGACATCATCCGCATATGCCTGAGCGTAGACGTTAGAACTATTTAGAGTGTTCAACAGAGAGTCGACCACCATGCACCATAACAATGGAGACAGAACGCCACCTTGCGGACAGCCCCTGTTTACCCCTGTCATAACATATTGGCCACAATCCGCATCCACTACCAACGTTCTATTCATTAGCATTGCTTTAATCCACAACACTAATGTTTCATCTACCCCGTGTTGTCTGGCAGAGTCGCACATGCAGTCAAAAGTCGCATTGTCAAAAGCACCCTCAATGTCGATGAAGATACCCATCGCGTATTCTCTCCTATCAAGCGCGCATTCAATTCTGGCCACTAGATTTTGAAGTGCGGTCTCACAGGATTTCCCACGCTGATAGGCATGCTGCATCTCCGATAGTGGATGCAGTTTCAAAGCAACTTTGCGCACGTGAAATTCTACCAGTCTCTCCATACTTTTCAGTAAGAAGGATGTCAAACTTATAGGTCTGAAACTCTTGGGGAGCGAATAGTCTTCCTTACCAATTTTCGGTATGAAAGCTACTCTGACTGTCCGCCAAGGTGTAGGAATATATGCCAGCGCCAAGCCAGCGGTGAAAATTCTTTTCAGAGTTGGCAATAGCTGATCTATACCCTGTTGCAGCATAGCTGGATATATTCCATCGGTGCCAGGCGATTTGAAACCATCAAAAGATGCCACAGCATATTTGATGGCCTCATCTGTTACCACGGCTGATGCAATATACCAGCTGCGCCGAGTTTTCTGACTTAGATCAAGCTCAGCCTGGGTAAGCGGGCCAAGCTGCGACCTAGTGATTATCCGATTGCCAGGAAAGTGAGTCTCCAGCAGAAGACTAAAAGTTTCCGCTTTCGTCTCAGTAAACTTGCCATCAGATTTTCTCAGTGACTCCGGTTTGGTCGGCTTGCCCCTTTTGAGAACCTTAACCAACCTGCTGGTTTCACCGAGTGTCTCGATCTTTTCACAAAAATCTCTATAAGAAGCACTTTTCGACAACCGAATTAACTTCTTGTAGTCTTTTTGCTTCGATCTAAAAAGATTCCAGTCATCTTCTAAATTTGTCTTGAGTGACCTATTTAGAAGTTTTCTGGATTCTTTCCTAAGTCGCTGCAGTTCCGGGCACCACCAGGGAACCGGAGTTCTGCAGGCGGTTTTTGTCAATGGGCACGTCAGTTCAAAACAGCTGGTAAGGACACTAGTCAGGTTTTGAACAGCATCCTCAACCTTTCGTTTCGTTCTGAGTTTAGTTGGAATTTTGACAGATCTGTCTAGCTCTTCCCTAAACCGCACCCAGTTGGTTTTCCTCGGATTCCTCCTCTCCTGCAAAGTTATGGCCTCGCATTCGATTTGGAAAACGATGTATCTATGGTCTGACAAGGACACTTCCGGCAGTACCCTCCAGTTAGTAATTGACTTGAAATACCTATTAGATAAAGTCAAATCAATTACCTCCTGCCTCCTTGCCGTAACAAAAGTTGGCTGGGAGCCAATATTGTTAATTACCATGCCAGACGATAGTATAAAGTCTAGGAGATGGTTTCCTCGTGTGTTACATTTGCTGCTGCCCCAGACTGTATTCTGAGCATTCGCGTCGCAACACATGACTAGTCCCATCTCCCGAGTGTCACAATACTTTATGAGTTCGGCAACCGCCTTCGGTGGTGGAGGCATTACCGAATCATAAGGGAAGTAAGCCGACGCAACGACGAAGGTTTTCCAACTTCCGGTCGTTTCGTAGCTTACAGCTGCAGCAACCAGGTCCTGTCCACAAAATTGTCCAAGCTTGGTTACTGAGAGGAAATTCGGCACAATTAGACAAGCTCTCGGTCTTTCAGATCGCTCGTCACATAGCACCGTTACTCCACGAACACCCCCAAAACCACATATGCGCTTGTTCCGCACGTATGGCTCCTGGATAGATGTTATGTGGGGTTTTGTACGCACCACAGAAAGTCTGCTACTTAAGAGAGCGGTAGCAGCCTTTGAGTGGTGGAGGTTTATCTGCGAAAATATCAAAGATATAGTCGCAGTTTTATTAGCAGAACGGCGCGCAGCAGGTGCGCACATGCTTCCGGCGAGGCGAGCGCCCCTACCCGTGGCATTGCTTGCGTCAGCCATTTTCTGTCCACTAGTGCTGGGACCTTTAGGGGTAACAGCACCAGTATCCACCAGATTTTGTGCGCAGATAACGCCACCGGTAAGAGTGTGCCCGGCAGAAGAGCGCGCATCAGATGCGCACACGGTTCCACTAAGAAGAGCAGGCGAAACTTGCTCCATCAGATTGGACCTGTTCGAGCCGACCGAAAAGGAGCCAGCGTTAGGTCTGAGGGATTGATCGGCTCCAGTTGGAATACTTTCTGCCGACCTATGCTTCTTTCCTGTCGCTACTGAAGGATGACTGCTTTTGGCGCTTGCGCCTTCAGCTGACTCGGCAGCCTCTTTGCACCGCGCCATTGCCGCCTTCCTTCTTCTCCTTTTCAGTTGACTCTTAGTCAGGAGCCCATCGGAGTGCGCCGCTTCGGGAGCTCGTTCAGCCTTATTGGTTTCCCGAGTCGAACCGTCATCGACACAACTTCGACCAGCTACCCTTCTATTGAGACAGAGATTAGACGTTCCAGCCGAAGCCTTTCCGCCACTTTCTTTGCCATTCCAGCCCAGTCTACCAATCGAGTCAGAGACAGAGCTGCAGGAGTCTTCTGGAACAAGCGTCGCTACTACTTCTGATTCAACGCCAGAGGCGGGGGGTAAAAGTATGGTGGTTGGGACCTCCGGCCGTAGTCAAAAAGACCACGGGTGGATTATCGTTTTCACGAGTACCACCTGGAGTAGATACCGTACAAGTTTCTTCCATCATACCTTCAACAGGTTTTGCGTCACAGTCAAGACGTCCTCAGCCTTTAGTTCGATGTCTCACCTGGGGTCCTTTCGGACCCTTAGGGTCATTGACTCTTAAGCCGTTCCGCCACGTCAAGGCAGCTGAAGTGATGATATACTCATTAAGATAAATGACACTCTTGTAAGTACACATCTTCAAAGTGTAAGCTGGGATGAAATTTTCCAAAAAACAGACGTTAACGACTTCTATGACGAACTCTTGCGTATATTTAAAGAAGCTTACGAAAAATCAACCTTTAAAGCAACAAACAAGAAGAGAAGCAGCGTAAGCCCATGGATTAATAATGAAATTTGCGCTATTTGCAAACAAAGAGAGATGGAAAAATAATAAGAGATGTATCCGATATGAGACTGATTACAAAAATTTCAGGATCGGGTTAACAAACAAATTCAAAAATCAAAATCCGATTTTTATCGAACCAAATTCCAGGAATTTCGAAAATATCCGAAAAAATACTTGGAGATTAATAAATAGTATACTTGGCAGAAATACAAGCAGCTTGGACGAAATAATTTGCAAGAATTTCGGCAATCAAATGAATGTTCACACGCTCATCAATAAATTTGCTATAAGTTTCATAACTGAAATAAAAAATGTTGTACACACATGTAGTGTAGAAACATATCATACTACAACTACACCTTCGGTTCAATCGATATTTGTTGGAAATGCATCTAATGAAGAAATCCTGAAGTTACTACTTAATCTTAAAACAAATAAATCACCTGGAAAAGATAACATAAGTGCAAAAGACTTGAAACAAAATGCTGAAATACTGGCACCTGTAATATCACATCTCGTTAACCTGAGTTTCAACCAATCTTGCGTACTTGATAAGCTAAAGGTTTCAGTAGTTCGCCCAATATATAAAGCAGAATCAAAAACGGACGTCCTTAATTATAGACCTATTTCTATCCTTCCAGCTATCGACAAATTATTGGAAGAAGTTATGGCAGATAAACTAAAGGATTATATTCATCGCCACAGGATCATTAACAAAAACCAATTCGGATTCACAAAAAACCAAAACACGAATAAACTTCTAGCGGAATTTGCTTGTTTGATCAATACCAATCTTAATAAAAACCATAATATTCTGGTAATTTTCATAGATTTTAAAAAGGCTTTTGATACCCTATCACATGGCAGAATAATTGAGAGACTAGAAAACATTGGAGTTCGAGCAGCAATTTTGGAGTGGTTTAGAAGCTATTTAAGAAATCGTGGACTTAAAGTTAAAGTCTTAAATAACTACAGCCAGCAAGAACCAATAACATACGGAGTGCCTTAAGGCTCAATTTTAGGACCGCTGTTATTTATAATATACGTAAACGATTTGTTAAAAGTTCTGCGAAAAAGTGTGGGATGATACGGCAATCGTAGTAAGCCACAAAGATATAGCAATACCAACTAAAATTATTACAGTCGGAGTTCCACTTGTTAGTCCGATGGTGCCACGATTTTGGACTTGCCATCAATGCAAAAAAAAACCAAGTTAATGCATATCAGACCTTCGAGCGTACTCAGAACCAAAATTCAAATTAAATTTCACCACGTACGTTGTCTGCACCACAACGCATAACAAGAACATCTGAACCCGAATGATGCTTGCACAGACATATCATCGAAAATGCAACAAGTTACAAATACCTTGGGGTAGAACTGGACTGTTTCTTCAAATGGGATCTACACTTAGCACAATTGTGCAAAAGACTTCGGAGAGCTGTCTATGCCATGCATCACCTAAGCAACTACACCAACTATACTGTCCTGAAGCAAGTGTACTTTTCACTAGTGGAGTCTGTACTAAGATATGGTATACTAGCATGGGACAATACGACTTTGGGTTACTTGATGGATGTACAACGACTGCAGAACCAGATTTTAAAAATGTTAGTACACGCGAAATGTGGACCACATTCGCGAAGAAGCACCCGAACGCTAAACTCAGAGCTAGGACTTTTAAGTCTTAAGCAATTGTAGGAATTCGCAGTTATTTAGGAATACTACTATGATCAATAGTATAAGCGGCCTCTCGAACATGTTGTTAACACCAGACGTTGAGCACAAGGTTTCCTGCAAACATCAAGATACAACAATTCATATGGTAGACAAGAATTAGTAGTTATAATTCCTAACGTTTTTAACAGACTACACAGGGAATGACACAACGTTTCACCAGAGGGCCTTAGAAAAAACTTATAAAAGAACATCCATTGAATACATAATGTCCACTGCGTTTTATTAAATCTCTAATTAAACTTGTTTTATATCAATAAGCACTAAGATTAATATTTTATAAAGCTTATCTTAAGAATTTAGAAATTTAAATTTTTTTTATTTATTTATTTACTTTGCCTAGAATACATTGTAATATATCTTTTTAAAAAAACATCCTTCTGCAGAAAAGCCTCTTAAGGGCTTCGCAGAATCAGCCGGTAAACAAATAAGAACTGAAGAATTGAAATGAATTGCTGTGGATTTCGCACTACATCTAGCGATGCGGCTTGCGTGGTAGCGAGAATGCTCCCAATAGATATCCTGGCAGTAGAACAGCAACGTCAGTTCTGCGCAAGATGAGAAAGAAATGAGGCCTGCGAAAACCGGCTTCATAGAACAGAAAGCCTAAGAGAATGGCAAGAATGCTGGAATGGATTTTTACTTATCGCAGTTCCTGAGGGGCCATGAGTGTTTTCGTTCTATTACTTATTTAAGTACAAACATGACAATAGCCCCCACCCACGCGATGAAATGCTTGACGGCAGTACTGCGGGGACTGGCGTGGTCGTGGGAGGGGGTTAAGTGTGCAAGAGTCCCACACTGTTATTTAGGACGTGCAAAGTTTCGTCTTTTGAAGATTACCCCTCCCAATAAAAAAAAAAAAAAAAACGGAGTAGCAGATATAAACGTATGCCGGCTATGTGGAGAGCAAAAAGAGACGCAGAACATATTCTTTGTGAATGCCCCATGGCCGCAAGGAAAAGACTTCTCCACCTCGGGAAGGCTTTACAGAGCCCTCTGACTTTTGGAACATTGGGCCTGGAGCCTTAAACCAGTTTTCGGCTAAACACCGGGCTGACACAAGAGATCTTTGAGGTCGCAGTGCGTACAAGGCCCTAGTATAGTATAGTCTTGACTCTATTTTTGCTCAATATTATATGTACTTCAATTCGCAAACCATGTGCTAAATAAGTAAATACCTTAATTAATTCTTAATGTGGTTAAGTTGAAAATATTAACAAGAAGCAAAGTTAACTCAAACTGTTGCACATTTATTTCACGCTACTGTATGCGGGCATTTAACTTGATTTCTTTTATCCTACAGGAAAACAAGTTTCCCTCTCAACATACAACTGACCCCTGAACATGGTACATATTTACACCTGCCAACGCTGTTCCTTAAATAACATCACCTACTTGGCTACCGTTTTAATGTTACCCGAGTATAAAGCAGTATAGTATCTGCTTATGTAGTCCCTACACAAGCCAGAACCATTTAATTGCCACCAGGCAATAATACTAACTTGATCAACTGAACTTGATTGCCCATCCTCCAGCATGGCACCAAAGGGCCTTCGAAGACGACTTTGCATCAGTGCAGAGGAATGCGAAAAAGAAGAACAAGAAGTAAGCTGATCGCCTGCCGAATATAGTTTCTTGGATCTGAAGATCTTTTTTTTGTCTTGTCTTCTTGAAAGGTTAGGGTATCTCAGGATTTGTTGTTTCATTTGAAACTCAGATGAAGTAGGTACATGTAAGAATATGCCTCATACTAAGATCACCATAAAGATCGGCAGAAAGTATCAGCGAGTGCGTCTCAGGCGAATACTTAAGATGGATTAGTATACCCGTAACGCGGAAATTGTTGCAATGGATTGTCTAAAATGATTCAGATGAATGTATACGCACTTTAGACGACGTTATCCATAAGAACAAGATCATTTGAGCTCGATCTGATCATTCAAACGCTCAGACAATAAAGGCGGGTAAACATTTTATAAGGTACGATGCAAGCAGTCTGTAATGAGTAAAAATCTTCTGTATGTGTTTCTCTTGTAGAGTCAGTTGGTCATTACGATGGTCAGCATGGTTTCTTATTGAAGAGGTCTGACGCATTGCATCCTATAGGCAGCAACCTTGAACCATAGATTATTATAGTTTACTAGCTTGTGTCGGACCTAATCATGCATGGTAAAAAATGTATTTTAGGAATGGTGCTTGCTATAAAAAAAATAAAATAAATATTTAGCGCAACCGTTCTTTAAGTGCCAGGGCTTAGCTTCTTGCAACCACTCATGTTGTGTGCGTTATATTTTTCACACGAATGGAAGGGACCTACAGTTTAGTGCCGTATCCGAACGGCGGTTTGAGAAGCTTTTTCGTGACAACAATACTTTCGGGTGTTTGTTAGACGCTCGCGAGAGGCGGGACCGTGAAAAAACTTTTTGTTTTCTGGGATTCGAACTTGGAACCTCATGCGCAGTGATCCAATACACTAACCACTTAAGCCCACTATATGGTGGTTGCTATATTGCACCTCTATCTCCATATTCCCGGGATTTATAAGAGATCCGATTACACGTTATAGGTCCTTTTAAAACTAAAGGGAGCTGCAGTATGAGGACCATTAACCGTATTATATATTGTATATATAAAGAGAATTAATTTGGTCCGTCGAGTTAGGAGTTTTGAACCCAGTTGTTTTGCGAAACCGAAGTAGCAGCAGTTTGCTAAGGTTATTCCTTGTGGGATCTCAATAAAGGTGTTATTTGCGGGGTTTGCTCTGAGGTCGGTAAACTCCTTAACTACCTCAAGTTATAGTCATCAACAGTGACGTTCTGTCCAAGGTTTTAAGCAAATAATTCATATCATAGATCCCAGATATTTGAACTTTTCGCACTTGGGAAGCACTGTTCTATTCAAATAAATGTCAGGAATAAGCCTGAGTGGATCACAGAACAGGCAGCACAAGTACTTTGTCTTTTTTGAACTAAGCTGCGATACCCTTTTCCCTCCAGATCGTCCACCCATACATCAAATGCTGGCTCCATCGTCAGCAAAGAATAACTGATGTGCCTTGGGGTCCGTCACTTTATCTTCAAGCAGATAATCAAGGACTGTAATAAAGAGCAAATGACTTAAAACGCTACCCTGGTGCACCCCGACTTTGATTGCGAACTCTTCGGTTACTCCAGCGGGGAATCTTACTCTGTACATAGGTTTCTGATCCTTATACTTTCGATTGCATCTGTGGTTGATTTACCCGCGACAAACCCGCACTGATCATCAGATAGCCGTATTATTTTTCGCAGTCGGCCACCTAATACCCGCTCAACGATCTTCATGGTGTGTGACATCAGCTTGATCGAACGGTAGTTATCACAGTTTCGCGTATCACCCTTCCCTTTGTATACAGGGAGGAGGTAACTTTCCCTCCATTGATTCGGCATTGGATCACCTCTCACGAATTTGGAGATTAGAATTCTGAGCCATCTGAACCCGATGTCTCCCATCTTTTTCCAGAACTCAGAGGGTATTTCGTCTGGCCCAACCGCTTTTCGTTTTTTGGAGTATTTGACCGCCTCACTAACTTCTTCGATTGTAATGTCGGGTATTTCTTCACAGTTAGGGGTGCCTCTTGGAAAGTATAGCCGGGGAAACTGTTCATTTAAAAGTTCTTCACAATACTGCTGCCACCTCTGCAGAATTTTGTCGTCATCCACAAGAAGCTGGCCATGAGCATTGTTAATGGACTTTGGCGAACGAATCTCCTGAGCATTCCTCCTTCTTCGGGCGGATATTTGAAAAATGGTTGCGCTCTTGTTCATATTGTGTCTTCGCAGCTCTTGGATAGCCTGGTTTGTATCAGCAACCGGGGAAGATATTTGCTCCAGCTCCCGATACAGGCCCTCCGTACTCTCTGCTTGAAGCTGGGCGCACTTCTTCTTCGCCTTTTTCTTGCAACATCTGTATTCCATTTCGAGGCCTACTTTTTAATCATTTTGGCACTTTGACCAAGCTTTGAAATCCGCTTTCTTCTCAATTATCAGTTTCTTAGGCTCATCGCTCCACCACCATGTTTCTTTGGCGTGTTGGTGGGTGGCGTTTTGAAACTCCTAGCAGTGATTTGGCCTTCTTTAACCAAGTTCGCTGTAAGGGATCCCACATATTTTGTTCTCTGCACTGTTCATCCTCAGCTCCGTTGATGTTGTGAGAGATGTAATTTTTCATCACAAAAAAAAATGGTTTGCTGGAATGGCTCTGGTTCTATTTTTTGAGAAATTAATAAATTTCTTGATGTGCCTTAGGCCAGGTTGAGGATTCCAGTGTGAGAGCATTTGTTCACGCTCCCAGTGATATAACTCTATCTTTGTCTGGCTGGTAGATAAACCGCAGAAAGGTTCGGGGCTAATGAGAAGAGACTCGGCACCTTATCTGGCAAGCTCATCAGCCGCTTAAGTTGATTCCTTAGAAATAAGTGTGGAAATAACGAAACGAAGCTGCTAGTAGCTTAATGCAATCGAACACAGGTGGAGAGCTCTTAAGTCTCCTTGAACCTGCCTTTAGCTATTAAAATAATACAAGAGCTCATCTACTACTAGACCTCACAATGAGAGGGTCAGTATCCCTTCTTGAAATCAACCTCGGCATGTAAATACTAACTGAAGTGATGTAAATATTATTCCACCAGTGATTCCGTAGTTCTCATACATAGCATCTTACTCATCCACCTTGTACTAGTGTAGTGTACCCTTATAAATACTGCGACTGTTATAATGGCTCCATTTCAAGTATTGATAAAGGGTCCTTTATTTCCGGAGAAGCCTTCTTCTTCTAGTGGTCTTTCTATGCTGCATAAGCCCGTAAAATGTGGTATAAAGGCACCCTGTTTAGCACTTCCATTCTTATACAGCTTTGTCCGTGATCTGAAGTATGAAGGTGTATGTATGACCGATAGGCCCGAAGTACTTAAAATTAAAACTAAAAAATAAAACACCATTTGAATTACAAACTATTTTTAATGATCGCTTTTAGATTTTCCACCAATTGTACAGCCACCTCGAATCTACTTTCACAAGCCTGCTCCGGACAATCGACACAATGATTTAACATCTGCTCCAGCTTTGTATACCGTCCCGGTATTGGATACAGGAACCCTTTCGACCGATCCTTTCTCAAATCCTCCCGAAGCAATTGGCATGCGGCGAACAAGTTAATATCACTTCGTTCATGCGCACAGATATCTGTGGGAGAATATGCGAAGCAGTCATCGCACTCCAAATACTCATGCCTATGCACTGAACCATTATTTTTGTTGCCCCACACTATGAGCACTGTATCCAAGTCTACAAATGACACTTTCTCTTCCACCGGACTGTACACTACGTTATCCATGTTCAGATCGGTAATATAAATCCGAAATCCTTCGAATCCTTCAGAAAATTTCAATGCTCCTTCAATGAGTTGCGTTGCTATCTTTAACTTGACTATGAAATCGCTTGAGTATAAATTTGCCAGAGAAACACCCTCGATAGATTGAAATGTTGTGAAACCACAACTGCCGTAAGTTTTCGGCACCGGAAATCCCATGGAATGCAGATATGGCAGCAGGATTGGTTGTATGTCCACATTCATGTGCATCCAAATGTTTAGTTTAGAATAATTGCCGGCGAAAAAATGCACAAACTTTTCAACCTCGGCTTGTGGAAAGAATTGTAGGCCATCCAAGCGAGATGAATTGAAAAATCGTTTTGAAAGGCCGTCAATGGCTTCCTTTTCACTTTGGTGTTGCTTTATGGAACTAAAATCAAAATCTCGTGCCAAGTATTTGGCAAAGATCCTGTGGCTGTTCTTATTGATTTCTCTAAGGACTCGATTTTGCCGTACACTAAACAGGATGTTGAGCCTATTTGTAAAATCTTCGTCGAATTGGTACTCCTTTCGGATTTGTTCACAGAACTTCGATTGGTTTTGGTTTTGAAAGCATTCTGGACACACAGCAAAGTCTTTTTGTATGTAAGAGTCGAGTTTACTGAATTCTTGACTATCCTTGTCAATTGGGTAACGAAGAATTACCAGGAAGAGAAAAAGGAATTTTTGATTTGAGTACATCTGGACAGTGGAATCTGAAAAGAAAAGAAGTGATAGCTTTATGAGAAGTTATAGATATAGGTACATAGTATACAGGGGAAGTACACGCTTTGTGAACCGGCGCCGGATAGGCGAGGGCCACGTAGTGCAGGGGAGGACTATACCTCCGCGGATCAAGAGCAAAAGTCTTCCCAAGTCAAGGTGTTGTGGAATATGTGCCGAGGACTGAATGGTGCAGGGAATGAAAAATAAAAATGAAAAACATACCGGGTGAACTCTCATAGTAACCAGCATTACACCTGTATGGGAGCTCCGCAGTTGCTGACCTTACATTCTCGCTTTACTCGTTGGAACAACAAATAGACACAAAAACATAAAATAACTAAAACAAAAAACAAATCGCGAATATGTTAACGAAGACAGATGAGGAATCTCTGCTCCGTTCACCAATTTTTGAGATGGAGACAGAAGAATATTCGCGATTTGTTTTTCGATCAGACATCAAAGACACTAAGCGACGAAAAAAACGGCAAAGTAGAAAAGCTCAAGATAGCGGACAAGAGGATTGGAGAACTAATCCTCTTTCTGAACTCCACGGGCTGGGTTTAAACTTAATATCATTTTCAACTAGCCACTACAACAGGTAGACACGAGTCCGTGGTAACAAAACGGCGCACTTTAAGCGCTAATTGGGGTCTTTTTGGACCGCCACTTTACCTACCTACCTACCTAGAAAAGCTCAAGACTCAACAAGAGTATGAGTACTCCACTGGGGCTCAGAGACACCGAGTTGAAGCCATTATCCGTAGTGGCATTGCACATGAAGAAGCTAGGCGCGTGAAAAGAGAGCGCTAAGCGAGGATCTTTGGTCATAAAAAAAAAAAAAAGGACAAGGACAGCGGACCCAGGAACACGATGGGTTGCAGGTTCACGGACAACTCTCCTCAAACGGTGCAAAAGAAACATAGACCGCCCGCACACAGAGTCACGCAGGGATACATGTGAGGTTATGCCGGGAAGACACCCAACAAGGAATCGGAAAGACTTTCATGAACTGAACGTTGCCAACGATGAAAGAGACGAATGGCTATCAATCACCTGCCATGACGCGGAAACAAAATAATTGCTCATGTCGGCAGTGGACAGAGCCAAGCCATGGAAAGCAGCTAGCTTGAGAGTAACTGAGGGTAACGAAATTCCCAAGTTATTCACATGTCTTACCTTCATCCCCGAAGAAGACATTATGACCAAGGACATATTCTACGTATACCCAGTATCGCAAAGGCAAAACACCCGCGTCTCCACAAAAGGATGGCGAGTCTTCAGGATCTCTAATGAGAAAAGCGGGGGTCAAACTATAGCTTTCCCAGTTGATGAAAAATCCAAGGATTACATCCTGAGTCAAGGTTGTAAAACATTCCTTAATTTTTCGCAGGTCTTTATTAGAATAAAATGACTATTGAAGTCTGTCTAGAGTAAAGAACCTGAAGCCGCGACTGAAGATAGAGCCAAAGCACATCCAAAGTTTAGCTCTCAGCAAAGACTACTCCACAGGAGAAAAGGAATTAATACATATTGGAACAGATGAAGCCCAAAGAAAACGGCAGGTAGTAGAATCCATCATTTGTGGGTGGCAGTGATGTAGTGGTAACGTCGTCAATTATCACGGTAATGGTTCATGGTTCAAATCGTGATTTCTCATGAAATATATAAAGTTAGTCCGATCAATTGCGAAAGCTTTTGTGAACACTACTGCGAAGGCATAACACTGGCAGTAGCTTGATCATACGGCTGTTGTTCGCTTTGTTGGATGATTGATTTGCCTATGACGTCGGTAATCGCGAAAAAAATACTGTGAATCAGAAGCAAAAGACAAAAAATAACAAAAATCTCCCAAGTTATCTGGACGCCACCCCTGAAGTTTCTCTGAAGCATAATATACTAAGCTTTAATCTACTACACCAAATGTTTCTCCCTCTCTCTATCTATCCTTTCCAACGCCCGCCCTGTGTATAAACATATTTAACATGTTAAGGGTATTCATAAACCCTTAAGTGTGCGCAAATTATAAAAAAAAAAAAAAAATAAAACAAAACAAAAATTACTGGTATTAGCGGTTCAGCAGAAAAAGGATCCAAAACATCTCAAGCGTCGAAGGCGTCATATACTCATCCGCAACAGTCTATAATCTTCATAAACAAGATACAAATGTTGGTAGTTCTACCAGCAGTTCCCAGCAATAAAATAATATAGGATTAAAGTGCATTCAAATTAATCCACAGCACGCAAAAGCCGCCTCGGCGGTTTTAAGTCATAGAAATTATGGCTAGCCACATTTATGAATAGAGTTAGGGCAGAAGTTCTTGATCTCATCCTTAGTACCTCATTTATAAAAAAACTTTATCGAAAATTGAACTGTTTTAACTGAACCATCCACGTCGGACCATCATCAAATTCGCTTCGATACCAAACTGAAATCCAACAAGGCTGCTGGACCTGACGGCTTACCGGCCGAACTTTTTAAGGCAGCTAATGATAAATTGGTAAAGACCATACACCAACTCATTTGTAAGACTCGAATGGAATCTCAGCATCTTCTGCCCTATCCACAAGAAAGGAGACCCCCTCAACTGCGCCAATTATAGAGCCATCAGTCTCCTCAACATCGCATACAAGTTTTTTTCTGCGATATTGTGTGAATGCCTGAAACCTTTTATCAACAGCCTGATTGACCCCTATCAGTGCGGTTTCAGGCCAGGAAAGTCCACCATCGGTTAAATTTTCACACTTCGACTGATCCTGGAGGAAACCCAAGAAATCCAAATCGATACTCATCATCTCTTTATCGATTTCAATGCCGCCTGTGACAGCATCTACAGAGCAAACCTATATAGAGCCATCTCTAGTTCCTACATCCCTGCCAAACTTGTTCGTCTGTGCAGGATGACGATGGAGAATGCTCGCTGCTCCATCAAGGTCGGTAATGACCTCACCGAGACCTTTGATGTCAAAAAAGGTTTTAGACAAGGTCACGCGCTGTCATGTGACTTCTTTAATATTGTACTTGAACGAATTGTGCGGAACTCACAAGCCAACACCAGAGGCACAATCTATCACAAGTCTGTACAACTGTTTGCATACGCCGACAATATAGACATTATCGGAAGAACTCAGCGGTCTGTCACCAGTGTGTTTGCAAGCATTGATCCGGAAGCGGCCAAAATGGGTTTAGCGATAAACGAGGACAAAACCAAGTATATGGTGCCAACAAGAAGGGACAATCAACACCGATGAATTGGACAGAATGTCACAGTTGGCAGCTATAACTTCGAGGTAGTAAGGGACTTTGTCTACCTTGGCTCTGCTATAAACTCTAAAAACAACATCAGCGCAGAAATCAAGCGAAGAATAACTCTTGCCAATCGCTGTTATTTTGGGCTTATAAGGCAATTCAACAGTAAAGCCATTTCTCGAACAACTAGGAGACTCTGTATAAGACCCTGATCATCCCAGTCCTGCTTTACGGCGCCGAAACATGGACTTCATTGTTACGTGCAAATTTCGCACGAGATCCTTTGTCCCCTCCGTCCTACCAATTCTCACCCGTCCACCATTTTCGGCCTTTCTATCCAATTTTATTCCGTTGTCTTCTTGAAGCAGTGGTCTCGTTAAGCGTTCCTGGATGGTTCCACCATTCAGTGCTTATACTTTTCCACACGCTTCAAGGGGGCAACAAAAACAGGTACTCCGGGAGACAGAGCCCAACGGTCGGTTGGCAACCCTCTGATGCGGATGGACCGTCCGCCAACGATGTAAATTAAATCGGCGACGAGTGAGACGAGCGACGATGAAGAGGGTGGACTGCCCTAATATCTTGCCCACGCCACCAGGGCATATGCATCTACAACATAAAGGACGAGTACACAACAAGATACATCACGAACATCACACATTTACCCAAACATCGCAAACATTCAACACAACTTGTACGACCATGAGCAGCGGTCAACGGACTGGAGGAGGTTCAGTCCAAATTCAGCGTTGGCCGAGAGCCCGACTTTTACACTGAATTGTGGCACGTCATCGGCTAGTCCCTTTTCCCCAACTTTGCGTGAGATTCCACCGGGATAGCTAGCTCTCGCGGACTTAATAAAATAATAGGAATACGAGTGGGTACTCAGGCTTCTTCCTCCTCAGGAGTGTCCGACGCAAGGCGTTGTTTGACATATTTATATTTTACATTCAATAACCTCTTTTCTTCCACTCTAAGTCCAACGCCAAGCGTTGTTTGATAAACCTCCTTTTCTTCTCATATTCCTTCTTCGCTTTTGTATTTTTCGCGATATTGTTTCGAAAATTTCATTTTGCATTCACTAGCACTCAACTGCTAGCGCTTGCTGTGAACGTGGCACCAAGGTAAAGAGCGAACCTCGGGAATGCGTAACCCGACCTTCTGAACTGCCAGTTGGAGGCGATTTCAGAGAGAGAGAGAGCCATTGGAAAAATGGAAAGAGCTGCTGGATAGCGGCGTTCAAGGAACGGTTGCATGCTTCAGCAAAAGAGCGGAGTACTGCACATAAAGCCGTCCATTTACAGAGAGAGGCTCTCGGTCGGTTAGGCAAAGTGCTGAGGCGAGTTCAGCACTTCTTGGTGAACCACGAGCGAGTATAAGCAAGCGCTAGTATCTGAGGAGTTTTTTTGTTACGTTGTGAACGATCCAATTTTTTTGAGCGGAAAGGTCCAGAAGGGACCAAGAAAAAAAAATACAAGTGCGGAAAAGGAACGGCCTGAAGGGCAGGAGTAACAGGAAGAAGGTTCAAGGAGGAATAGAAGGAAAGAACAGGAAGGAAGAGGATTTTCTGGAGACGAGGAGTAGGGAGCAGGCTAACCACTCAGGAAAAAGACAGATAAGTTGTGTCAATTTTATTTTGAATTCTCTTTGTGCGATCAGTGTAGGGTCTTGTGTATGATAAATCCCGGTAGGGTCTCATAACGTATATTTCCCGGTGAAAGCGGGACGCGCGACCTAATCCGTTTAACGTTTAAAGTTTCGGGACCGGTGATAGCGGGCCACCCCCAACCGCTACTTACCTTTCGGTATTTTCAAGCGGTTTTCCATTTGCCAGTTTCAACCCCTTTTGTTCATATAAAACCTTTTCTAAATTAAATAAATTGGCCGTGCTCCGGATTATAGAGCATTTGTAACGCACGTTCGTTGTTTTCTTTCCTATTTATACAATTTCAGGATCCCCACCCCATTCAATTTCTCTAAAAGGTTTCTAGATCCCTTTCAAAGATCTGGTGGCGCCCATTTCCATATCGTGTGTAAACACCCGATTTCGCTGACTCCAGTGAACTCACCCCAGCTGAGTAACCGGGAGAGCAGCATCTCACATGCTGCTTTTGTTGCACTTTCCCGATCCTCTTGTTATTATCTGTGGCTATCTGTCACTCTCGTTTTTTTCTTCGCGTGCGCGGCCGGCTTTTGTGTGTTTATTTTAATTAAATTAAATTTCGGGAATAATTCTATTGTACAATTTAGTGCGACATCATTAAAAGAGGATGAAGATATCCTTGGTCGCTTCGAGAGAAAAATTCTTCGTAAGTTATTTGGTCCGGTTTGCGTTGACGGGTTTTGAAGGAGAAGATTCAATCACGAACTATACGAGCTGTACAGCGACATCAACCTAGTCAGAAAACTGCGTATTGGACGTCTGAGATGGCTAGGACATGTAGAGCGAATGGACACCAACGCTCCGGCCCGCAGAGTCTTCGAATTTAACCCGGAGGGACGACGCAGTGGAGCACCACCTCGCCATAGGTGGCGCGCACAAGTTCAAGGGGACCTCGACTAATTTGAAGTGCACAACTGGAGGCAATTAGCTAAAGACCGAGCTAAATGGAGAGGCATGTTGGTTGAGGCCCAGGGTCAGCCCGAACTGTAGCGCACCTAAATAAGTAAGTAAGAGTATCCTTAGTTCTCTTTTGAGCGGAATTGTAACATTACGCAGGATCAGAGGAGATTAGATGCATTTTCTTTTTCTGCAAATGTGGATAGTTTCGATTTTATTTGGCGGAACAGAAGCACCTCTTTCTTGAGCCCATGAATGGATTGCAGAGTCAGTTGTTTCCAAAAGTTGTTTAACATAGATTGGATCTCCAGAAGAAAGTGTATAGATGTTGTCTGCATAAACGCCGATAACATCTAAGTCATATCTGGGTTTAGCAAGCTGACATATTAATGAATCAATATAGGCATTGTATATAATGACTGAGAGTGGTGAACCTTGTGGAACCCCGTTCTCCAGTTAAGCTGTAGAATACTTAAAGCCGTCTACATTTACTTAAAATGTTCTTCCTGTCATAAATGAAATGATGATCCTTAAGTTATTTTTTGGGACTCCCCATGAATGAAGCTGTCTAATAGCTTGGATGAATATCACTCTGTCGGAAGCCTTCTACCTTCAACTACTCATATCACTAGCCAGCATAAACAAAGTTCATCTCATTTGGATGCCAGGACACATCGGATATGAAGGAAATAAATGTATTAGTGTACGTTGTCGTATTTGAAAGACGTGTGCTCCATATGATGACTGATGAGATTATTACAACTGATACAAGTGTTACTTACAGTGACACCCAAATGACATAAGAGTTACATTGGTCGCTTAGTATATAATATAGTACAGTAACACTAGAAAGTAATTAAATCAAATCTCTACAATGAAAAGACTGACTTGCTAGCCAGAACAGGAGCTGCGTCAAACTTTGTGGTGCTAAGACTATTCTGTGCATTACCAGTGAGTACGTCAAAAAGCTGTGTTAAAAATTGGCTAAAAGAAAAAGCGCATCACTACTAGATGGAAACTTAAGGTAGCAGACAAGCCAAGATCTTTCTGCCAAATACTTCCCTCAAAAGAACGAAATAACTCCTACAATTAACTAGGAGTCAGATTCGAATAGCCAAAGTTTCCTTACAGACCACTGTCGACTGAAAAAACATTTGCAGAATGTGCAACAAAGACGAACAATCAGCAGAACGCATCTTATGTCAGTGTAACTATCGAATAAGAATACGTCATCGTTACTTAAGTAAATTCTACCTTGAAACAGAAGACTTACCTGCAAGCTCACTCAAAAGCATAATATCACCGAATCGGGTATTTTGAATGAGCTTTAAGATTAGAGGAAATCACAATACGCCGCAGTGATGAGGCGACCTAGTCCTACCTCAAACAACAATCTACAATCTACGATCTACAATCTGCTGCCGGCCATTATCATTTTTCGCATATTACTTACAGTGTATCAGCTCAGCTTAAATCACTTTAAGAGCGAAAATTGTTATTCTTCTTCCATGTACACGAGTACATGGATGCATTGCATGGGGATCTGCATTGTGATTGATCTGGAAACTACTGACTGCTCAAAACCTGTCTTGGGCAAGTAGCGCAACAATCAAGTTCGTGATGAAGTGCATGCTTTACCTCCTAGTGGTGGTCCCCGAGCAACTACCCTAGGGCCTTGATTCTAGACTAGGTAACGTGGGCCAGCAACCTGCGTTACTGAACGTTTACCCGCTACAGAAACCGACACTATGCCTCGGATAAGGAATGATCACATGTTGACGACTTTTGGCTATTCTACCCAAGCAAAGATAGGTTTCTGGAATGTAAAGACGCTTCTCGACTCGGAAAGCGAATGTCCTTATAATGCCAGATTTATACAATTGGAAAATGAATTCATGCGATATACTCGTAGACTGGACATTTTGGGGGTAAGTGAAATCAGATGGGTAGAAGCGGGCGAGTACCGGTCCCCAACGCGTAACACTGTACTACCCTATTCCGAAAGACCACCCGGAGGTCCGCGGGAATATGGAGTGAGACTACTGTTAACATCAACAGCACACAAGGGCCTAATTTCCCGGCAGTCTCATGGTGATAGGATTATGACGGCCAGATTCCGGACTAGAGTGCGACGCGTCACCATCATACAGTGTTATGCCCCAACGAATGGCTCGTCTGAGGACGAAAAGGAAAGCTTCTCCAATCTCTTAAGTGCCATCTTCAACACAACACCAAATGGAGACATTGTCATAGTGATGGGGGATTTGAATGCCAAGGTAGGCAACGTCAACGAAGGGCTCAAATATGTAATCAGGAAGCATGGACTAGGCAACTGCAATGACAACGGCGAAAGGCTTGCGAATTTCTGCAATGCCAACCGCCTTGTGATAGGTGGCACCATGTTTAAGCACAAGACCTGCCACAAAGTCAGCTGGGTTTCCAATGACAGGCAAGTAACCTCCAACCAAATTGACCATTTTGCCATCAGCCGCCGCTTTAGAAGTAATCTCCTGGACGTCCGAGGGGCAGATGTGGAGATAGTACGAGATCACCATCTTATGATAGCTACTCTCCAACTATGCACTGCTGTAGTTCGAAGATCTCACGACAACACAAGAATGCCCAGGTTCAACATCGATAGACTTAGCGATCCCTCAGTGCGCCAACAACTAAGGGAGCACTTTTCGCAAGGTGTGGAAGCCATCAGCAGCTCACTGCCCGCAACCATCCAAAACCATTGGTGTGCTGTGACAAATGTTTTTGCATTTGGTGCTGAAAGAATTGTCGGTCGATCGCAGCGAAGATATTGGGTGTGGCTTTCCGAGGACACTTGGAGACGGATTGACGAACGAAAACAGCTGAAAGCTCGCGTTGCAGCTACTTCAACAGCAGGGAGAAGCGAGCTAGAGTCCCTATATCGCATGAAGATGAGAGAAGTTCAGCGTAGCGTGCGACGTGACAAGCGCAACTACATCAACGCGCTGGCTACAGAAGCAGAAGAACCTGCACGGAGGTGCGACAGCAGGACCGTCTACAGAATCACGAAAGGGCTGACAGGTGGTCGCAGCTCCAGCTAACAACCAGTGAAAAACCTACAGGGCTCCTTGCTCATTTCGGATGAGGAGCAGCTCAAAAGATGGAAAGAGAATTTTGTTAGGGTTTTGAACCGTGTATTCGCTAGCGATATGATCCCAAATCAGACTGAGATGTCCAAAGTGAGAAGTTCCCGAATACGCATCACGACTTCCAGTAAAGATAAGATCATTACCGCGATCAAGGCACTCAAAACCAATAAGGCGGTAGGACTTCACGGTATTCCAGCAGAGCTCTTACGAGCAGCGCCAACAACATCGGCTGAGCTTCTGCTTCCACTTATAGCGAGAGCTTTCCTAACGCGTGGAAAAAGGGAATGATCGTCAAGCTTCCTAAGAAAGGAAATTTAATGGAGTGCGGAAACTGGAGGGGTATTTGCGTGCTGCCTGCTGTAGCTAAGATAATAGCTAAAATCACCCTGGAGCGAATTAAACAACATCTCGAAGACACACTCGATTCCGAACAAGCAGGTTTCCGCTCTGGATCCTCCTGTGTCGACCACATCAACACCCTGCAGATTATCATCGAACAGTGTGTTGAATATCGATCGCCACTGCACCTGCTGTTCATCGATTTTGAGAAGGCGTTCGAAAGTGTCAACAGGGAGTTTAATTGGAGTGCCTTACGCAGAAGAGGTATTCCCGATAAACTAATTGCTATTATCAAAGCTACATATGAAGGCTCCAAATGTCACGTTCTGCACAGAGGAAGGTTGTCTGAGTAATCTGAGATCCAAAGTGTAGTAAGGCAAGGCTGTATTCTTTTACCAATACTATTCCTATTGGTGTTTAGCGATGTGCTTCGTGCAGCTTTGTCGAAGAGAAACGGAGGAATTCGATGGACTCTTACATCCCAAATGAAACATCTTGACTACGCTCAAGATGTATGCTTACTCTCCCACAGAATTATGGACCTCCTCCAAATGATAGCACATGTAGAGAGGGAGGCAGGCAGTCGTCGGGCTGAAAATGAATACGGCAAAAACTAAAATTATCAGCCTTGGAACAAACTCATCGGCTCAAATATGCATTGCTGGACAACCGGTAGAGAGTAGAGGATTTCCAGTATCTTGGGGGTATTGTCTCGACCGGTGGTGGAACCGAACTGGATATAGCCAACATGATCGCCAAAGCAAAGTCCGCGTTCGGGATGTTGTCCAAAATATGGCGAAGCAATGCAATCAGTTTGAACACCTAGATAAGACTGTTCTGCTCCAACGTTGAATCTGTGCTGTTATATGGATGCAGCACATGGAGGGTGACCACTAGTATTACCAGGAAGCTGAAAACTTTCGTTAATAGGTGCCTGCGCAATATCTTAAGGATTTTCTGGCCCAATCGTATCTCTAACGAACACCTTAACGAGAGAACGGGTCAGGAACTAATAGGCACTACCATCCAACGACGGAAGTGGCAGTGGATTGGTCACACGTTCCGTAAGGCTGACAGTTCCATAGCGAACCATGCTATGCAATGGAACCCTTTAACTCAGGATAGCAGAAGACCTGGCGGTCCGAAGAGAACATGGCGCAGAACAGTCGAGACGGAAGCACGGTAGTTGGGGAAAAGTTGGGGAGAGCTGAGCATTGCCAGAAACCATACATGATGGCACGTAGGCGTAGTAGAGGCCCTAGGACCCACAAGTGGAAACAGGACATAAGTAAGTCTTCTGTGCAATAAAGCTTCAAACAAATTCGCTCACGCGATGTGTTAAGAAAAGATATCCCTCCATAGTTTCCTGGATCTTCTAGAACACCCTGTTTATGTAACGGAAATATTACCAATTTTTTTAATGACCCCGCTACAAATAGTAAATTAATAGCATGTTTGCTCTTGAATCCAATATAGAATCACTTACAAATAATAAACCACAGTACCTGTCTCCTTCCCTAACCTCGCAGCCAGGCATCATTAGAAAAACCAATAAACACAAATAAATCAAAACGAATCGTTTATGAAATTAATGCTCCCACTAATCAACCCAACTTAACCACGATACACGACGCTAAAACTCCGATAAGAAATCTCTTCGTGCGTTTAAAAAAGGAATTCTCTCTTAGCACGCCTTCCATTCTATATTCTGCATGAAGTACTTTACTCTTTACATCGACTCTTTCGACTTTATCACGTACAGAACTCAGAACACACAAGCACACCGCTGTAGTTTAGCTTAGTCAGACTATACCCCTTGCAACCGATTGGTATAAACATTCTGAAAACCACCAGCTCTTAATCAGTTGCTGTTGAATCGTCGCTAGAATTAGAACTCGACCAAGTGCTTGTAGATACAAACTACGTAAAAAATTCTCCTCATGATGTCGAATAAAACTGAGCATCACCAAAAATATATATAATATCTGTATCTCTAGAAAAATTTGCTAAATTTCCCTAAACAATACACAAGTGATTTACGTAACAAAAAGTATATAAGAAAATTATAAAAAAAAAATATTGTAAATAAAATAAATAAACTCATATGTATAACAAACGACGCGATTGTTTTTAAAATAAAACGGTCACAGGGTAAAAAATAAAAAATAAAAATTGCAAAGAAAATGCAAATATAGTATCGGCAAGATAAACTCACCATTGTTGGTGAAATTCAAGCGTAAAACTTAGTATCTGCACAGTTTTTGTGATGAATAATGCCGCACAACCAGTTTTGAAATACGTATTAAAAAACGCGCTGTGATAAAGTCTCTATAAAAAAAAAAAACTGATTCTATACAAATTAAGTCACTCACACCAGACACGCAAGATCGGAATTGAAATAAAAAGATACTCTACACCAACAGCATCATTGCAAATTGAGCGGCGATCGTGTGGAGTAGATCCGTATACAAGGTGAAATTAGAATTGCAAAAAAAAAAAAAAAAAATCACAACAATAACAAATAATAATAAACAATAATAGTGGTGGCGAATATTAGGGTCATTTGAATGATATTTGTTTTGAATAATTCTTTTTTTTTTTTATATCGTGACTTTGTACAGTGGTGAGGGAAAGTTTTATTCCACTTCAAAAGAGACACATTTTAAACATACAAGGTGGACCAAAAGTCTTCATTCCATTTCCTAAAGCGGTGAGGCTAGGTTAGGTAGATGGATGCCGTGTGACAAAAAGAGTCACTGCTCACTTAGACCAACAGTTCGGGTCCATTGTGGACAGTTATTTAACCCTGGAAACGCTGTAAAGATAGACCGCTGTTAGAACCACCCAGATAGTGATATGAATCTGAGGAGGTCCGTTAGCTCTACATTGCCTAAGTCCGCCAGCTCCCAGAAGAAGTAACTACCAAGAGTCTTCATTCTTCTGACGGATAGGGCAGGACAATCAATAGATTCAATTTCTTCTACGTCCATGCAACTTCTGGAATAGATGTTATGCAGCATAGCGAGTCGCTCCGCGTAGACGCCAACGGCACAATGACCAGTAATTACGCCTAAAATAGCCCGTACTTATTTTACTTATGTCCTATATTCACTTGTGGGTCCTAGGGCCTCTACTATGGCTACGCGCCATACTGTACGGTTTCTGGCAATGTGTCTGAGTTCTCCCCAACTGCCGTGCCTCCGTCTCGACTGTTCTGCGCCATGTTCTCTTCGGACCGCCAGGTCTTCTGCCATCCTGAGTTAAAGGGTTCCATTGCATAGCATGGTTCGCTATGGAACTGTTACCTTTTCGGAACGTGTGACCAATCCACTGCCACTTCCGCTATTGGTTGGTTGTGCCTATTGGTTCCTGACCCGTTCTCTCGTAAAGGCGCTCGTTAGTGATACGATTGGACCTGAAAATCCTTAAGATATTTCGTAGGCACCTATTAACGAACGTTTGCAAGCTTTCTGGTGACAGTAGTGGTCACTCTTCACTTGCTGCAACCATATAACAGCACGGATTCAACGTTGGAGCGGAACAGTCTTATCTTGGTGTTCAAACTGATTGCATTGCTTCGCCATATTTTGGACAACATTCCGGACGCGGACTTTGCTTTGGCGATCCTGTTGGCTATATCCAGTCCGGTTCCACCATCGGTCGAGACAATCAGAAGGTGAAGGTGATGTGACGCCTTTATTAAAGTGCTTTAGCCACAGTCTGGCTATGGCCGGGCAATCACAGAGTATTTATTTATCCTGTTGGCTATATCCAGTCCGGTTCCACCATCGGTCGACACAATACTCCCAAGATACTGGAAATCCTCTAATCTCTCTACCGGTTGTCCAGCAATGCATATTTGAGCCGATGAGTATGTTCCAAGGCTTATAATTTTAGTTTTTGCTGTATTCATTTTCAGCCCGACGACGCCTGCCTCCCTCTCCACATCTGCTGTCATTTGGTGGAGATCCATAATTCTGTGGGAGAGTAAGCATACATCTTCAGCGTAGTCAAGATGTTTCAGTTGAAACATCAACTGAGGGTCACCACATTGGCTCTAAATATCTTTAAAATTGATTTACAGGTCCACACAACCCTCGACCTAATTACAGAAGAGGCCAGAGCATTAACTCCTGCCTGGCTGTCTATATAGACAGTGATCGTTTTACCAACCATATTACTCTCGCGTATAATTTCAGCTGCCTGTATGATAAGAGATAAGATAATCAATCGTAGCGATGTGCAAGTGCACTGTGACCTTTAAAAGACCTATTGTGCCCCCCATACTACGGCTCTAGACGATGATATACTCGGTCTAGAGCACTTTCTCCAGTCCAGATGCTACTACGAACCGGAATATCTTGAGTGGATCTAGCGAAGGTAAATGCATTTCTGATAGGTGGTAGACACCTAGGTGATTTCTTCTTCTGTGGATCAGTGCTTCGCATTCCATTCCATTCTGGTGTTTCTGCGAAGTCCCTGCAGAATCTGCAGTGTCCGTCTCCCTCTATTCCCAGTTTCCTAGGTTCTGTCCGTTGTATGTTGTTGTATGTTAGGCGGCGTTACAGTCCGGGGTGGACCTGGGCCTCAACCAACAAACCTCTTCACCCAGCCCGGTTACGAGCCAGCTACCTCCAGTTGCGCACGCCAAGTTGGTTGAGGCCCCCCTCCACTTGTTTGCGCCACCTACCGCGAGGTCGTAATCTACTGCGCCGTCCATCCGGGGTGGATTCGAAGACTTTCTTGGCGGGAACGTTGTATGTGAACTCTTCTGGCTAAGTCGATGTCCTTATATAGGCCGTATAGTTCGGCATTGTACCTTCGCCTCCACTCACCGTCTATGCAGACGGGACCAAAGATCGCTCGGACAACTTTTCTCTAGAAATAACCTCATTCGGTTTTGTCAAAGTCTATGACTCTGCGCCATACAGCAGGACTGGGATGATTAGTGTCTTATAAAGAGTTACCTTAGTAGTTCGAGATAGGGCGTTGCTACTCAATTGCCGTTTTAGCCCATAGAAACAACGATTGGCAAGAGTAATTCTTCGTGTGATCTCCCTACTGATGTCATTTGCGGAGCTCACCATAGAGCCTAGGTAGGCAAAGTCCTTTACTCCCTCAAAATTATATCTGTCTGTTGTGGCGTTCTATCCAAGACGCCGATGTTGGGTGTCCTTTTTGCAGACAGCATATATTTTGTTTTGCTTTCATTGGCCGCTAAACCAATCTTTGCTGCCTCGATCTTAACACTCGCAAACGCTCCACTGACGGCCCATTGAGTTCTTCCAATTATGTCAATGTCATCGGCGTAAGCGACTAGCTGTACAGATTTGTAAGACATTGTACTTCCGGTATTGGTTTCTAAGTTTCGTACAATTCTTTCAAATAGTATGATAGCGCATCACCTTGTCTGAAGCTTTTTCTGACATCGCATGGTTCTTTCCGACTTTGATGCAGCAGTGAGTGTTCTCCATCGTCATCCTGCACAAACGGATAAACTTGGCAAGGATGCCGAGACTAGACATGGCTCTGTATAGCTTGTCTCTATACACGCTATTATAGGCAACTTTAAAATCGATGCAAAGGTGGTGCGCATTGATTCTACGAGTATATTCGTGGGTCCTTCCAAGATCTGCCTTATGGTGGAATTTCCCGGCCTAAGACCGTACTGATAAGGATCTATAAAGTTGTTGACGAGCAGTTTTAGGTGTTCACATAATACGCCAAACAAGCGATGTTGAGAAGACTTATACCTCTGTAGTTGGTGCAGTTCAGAGTAAAAATCCTGTACTAGATCGATCCTCATATAGTGTTTAGTCTTAACGAGATATGGTCTAGTTTGGATTTTTCCAGAACCACCACGTTTTTTTGTAAAAGAGCCAAATAAAAGAACTGCAAAATTCCTTGTCCATCTGAGTAGGAAAGACTGATGAAATACGGTTGGGCTAATAACAGGGCACAATGAATGCGGCCATAACATTACCAACATGAGGATCATTGCAAACCCTACGAGCAAGTTTTTCGTCGACAACGGGGATATAACAGAGCATTTCTTCTGTCAGTGCCTCGCATTTGAGACGCGCGTTTTATGGATTCAATCCAATCCCTTATTTTAGTCGACATTTTGCGTTTCTTATTCGAGTTTTAACGTTTACGCCTTGTGTCTGATTGCTTGAAATGACCACTTCACGACTATATACAAAAAGTTTTGAATTACAGAAAGAAATCTATCTTGGATCATAAAAACTGGATAAAGGTTTTTTGTTAATTTCAAATAATGTACTCGTAATTCGATGATCCAACGGAAAATCGCGTTTGAAGTACTAAAAATATTAAAACTCATGTAAGTCAGTTAAGGAGCTTTGCCATTCGATACAAGTCATCTACCGATAGAAATCTATTTTAGATGGTGGAATGACTAGCTAGAGATACTGCATAAAAGGGTGAGAAGATTTTTTAACACCGCAAAACGCAATAAAAATTGGAACGAATATAGGCCCGCATTGACTAAATTCAACATAGAGTTGAATCCCTCCCAGTAGCAGCCCGTCTCCAAAAGGCTATCTCAAAGGATCATTCCAACGTGTGGGATTGCCCATCAAACCTGTAGGCACCTATACATCCGGTCGAAGAGAAACCCTGTAAACTCTACTCGAGGTACATTTCCCTGGTTCGACAATTTTAAGTGATTACACACTTGTTGCTCCTGAACTCACCATATGTGGCACCTCTAGAAGAGTCGACAGCTTTTCTGTAAATCTGTTTAGTCAAGATAAAACTAAATGTGCAATCGGTTCATTTAAATCTTTTAAGGCACCCGACAGTGATGGTATTTTTCCAGCCCTTATTCAGAAAGGTCTAAATTACATTCTGAGCGCCTTGGTAGCACTATTTAGAACAAGTTTCAACCTGGGATACATTCCACTAACTTGGCGGGAGGTAAATGTTGTGTTTATCCCTAGGTGGGTAGGTAGGTAAAGTGCCGGTCCAAAAGAACCCAATTAGCGCTTAGGATGCGCCGTTTTGTTACCACGGACTCGTGTATACCAATTGTAGTGGTTAGTTAGAAAGGGATGTTAAGCTTAAACCCAGCCCGTGGAGTTCAGGAAGAGGATTAGTTCTCCAATCCTCTTGTTCGCTATCTCTCTCAGATCCTCGAAGAAGGGTTTGCCAAGAGTTTGTTGTCTGATCCTCGCCAGGGCCGGACATCTGCAAAGGAAGTGACATAGAGATTCTTTCTCATTAATATCCTTGCAGCTCCTACAAAAGGTGTTGTGGGGGATACCAAGCTTGGCCGCATGGTCTCTAACTGGCCAGTGACCTGTGATGATAGCTACGTTTTTGGCAATAACTGGTCTTGGTTTGCCTAGTAACTCTTTTGACCTGGGTTTGTTGAAACTGGGTCACGTCTTTCTAGATACGACACAGCTTGTGAGGCTGTTCCACCCGCGATTGGCTAGCTGGAGGAAGTGAAGGTGAATATAGTCCTTAACGGCACCAAGCGGAATGTCGACTCCTTCTGCTAGAGAGCCGTTAAGGGCCGATCCTCGCCTGGCCAGGTCATCAGCACGCTCATTACCCTCATGGTTGCTGTGTACTTGGACCCAGATGAGAGTGATTCTCGAGTGAGTGCTTTGTTGATTCAATTGGAACCGGCATTGCTCTACCAGTTTTGAAGAGATGCAAACCGCATCAATGGCCTAGATGCAGCCTGGTTCATCCCTAAACTAAGTAACAAACCCAGTGAGCTACCCAAATCCTCCCGTCCAATCAGCTTGACATCGTTTTTATTGAAAACCATGGAAAGACTGTTAGGCGTTCACATCTTGAAAAGACTAGTCAATATGCATACAGGAAAGGTCGATCTACGGAAGGCGCCCTTCATTATCTCGTCACAGAGATCAAAATCACTAGTGCCATGAGATGCAGGAGAATCGACTACCAGATGGATTAGGAACATGAACACGGTCTCCCAAGCTAAAGGCTGCCCCCAGGGCGACATACCCTCGCCTCTCTTATGGTCGCTCGTGATGGATGACTTATTGAATAGACTTAATAGTTTAGGCTTCATGACTATAGGCTATGCAGATGATCTTGTGATTATCATCAAATGCAAACATGAAGACCATGTGTGTCAACTTATGCAAGATGAACTCTTTGTAGTCTCAGACTGGTGTTCTAGGGAGGGCCTATCGGTTAACCCCTGCAAAGCAGTCGTTGTACCGTTCATAAGAAGAAGAACGGTGAACATTGTTTCAGTGACTCTAAGTGGCACTTTCTTCTTTGTCCTAGCCTTAGTCCTATTTAGGGTTGGCTCTTCTGGTATGATGTCTCCATGCTGCTCTGTCCTGGGTTGTCCGGGCATCCACATTCCTCTTCTTTTTCATGGTGTTGCTCCAGATTTTGGGTGGTCTACCCGGTCTTCTTCTTATCTTTGGCAAGTCCATCGCTTGTCTTACCGCGTGGTCTTCCGCTCGCCGCATAACATGCCCATACCATCGGAGGCGGTTTTCTTGGAGTTTTGCACAGATCGGTGTGACTTTACTGCTGCCTCTGGTATGCTTGTTCCTGACTTGGTCAAGCATCGTTACTCCACTGGCCCACCTGAGCATGCGCATTTCGGCAACATGTAATTTTTGTTCAAGATTCTTGGGTGCTGCCCAGCGCTTAGAGGCATACATCATTGCAGGCCTAATAACTGTTTTATATATTCTGCCTTTTAACTGTTGTGGGATCTCTTTATCGCATAGTACGCTAGATTCGGCCCGCCAGCTTTACCAACAACACTGGATTCTGTGAGTAACTTCCTTCTCAAATAACCCACTGACATATGATCCAAGGTACGTTGATGAGTTTGGCACCTATTTTTAGCTGTGCCAAGCTGCCAACGACTTTACTAAAACAGAATTCAACCATTTCAGTTTTAGCGCGGCCTATCCTCAGACCATAGGCATCAAGAGCATTCACCCATACGGATAGCCTTTCTTGCAGGGTCGTTTTGCCATCTGCTAGGAGCACTGTGTCATCAGCATAAAGCAGCATCCACGGTAAACTTCCTTAGATTTTGCGGGTCAAAAGGTCCATTACAAGATTGATTAGCATTGGGCTCAGAACTGAGCCTTGATGGGCACCCACTTTGACTTCAAATTTGTCAGTAAGTCCACAGGCGCACTTAACTTGGGTTGTTACCCGGTGATAGGTGTCACGCACTAAATTTATGAGGTGTTCAGGAACTAATTGACTTCTGAGTGATTGCCATACCAGCTCTCTCGGTACTTGATCAAAGGCTTTCTCAAGGTCGATGAAAACGCTATACAAATTTCTCTTATTCAGGCGATATTTCTCAATGACATGACGCTTCGTAAAATATGTATAGCATCAACTGTCGACTTACCGCTGATGAAACCAAATTGGTTTTCACTTACTGAAGCGATCTGCCTGATGCGAGCATCTAGAACTCTACCAGATTTTGAGACAATGCGACGTGAGTTTAATCCCGCGGTAGTTTGCACAGCATCTTACGCCACCTTTGTTTTTATTGAAGGGATTCGGGATTTGTTTTTATAAAGGGATTCCTTCGGACAAGATTTTATTAAAAAGTGAGGTTAAGCAGGTGGTGCCTTCGTCCCCTAACTTATAGAACACATCTGATGGAATCTTATCTGGGCCAGCTGCTTTATTTTTTTTTCATTTTTCGAGCCGCAGCCCGCACTTCGTCTTCTGTGATGTCGAAGATTGGGCCCTCGATCGGCTAAGAGAGATAGTTTTGTCGCGATGGAACTTAACGTTGGACAGCTCATCATCATATTCAAACCATCTCTTTTTACGAGTAATTTCATCATCACTAGTTAGCATTTTATCATTTGTATCTTTTATGCATTTGACGGATGTAACGTCAGCTGGTATTGCCACGTTCAAAGAAGAGATCACTTGAACACTGTTAAAAAGGCAATATCAATGCACGTTCCAAAGACATCGCAATGTAGGAAAGGCAGGCCTATAAACGCCTGAATCAGACAAATGCGACGACATCGGCATTTCATTGGCCTCAGTAACCGAGTGACCCAAAATCGGCAGGCCTGCCGATATTTTCCGAGGTCAAATAGGCGAACCCCACAGGCGGATCAGTAGAAATGCGCTGAAGTGGGAGGGTTGTGATCCCTTATTTTCGGATCATAACCTCGCTGATAAAAGGAAGAAGAAGAAGAAGAAGACGGATGTAACGTCCTGCGATTTTTTGGCATCGAATTTCAAACACTAAGACATCTCTTGGCTTCCTCTGCGCAGGTCTTTTGAAATACATTCCACATCATATCAGCAGACATACAACGCCAGTCTATAGTTGAGTTAGAGTTTCGTAGAACGTTTATAAAAACTGCCCCCTTAGCGCTGTTAAGTAGGCGCCACTTAATTGTTGGTATTGAGTTCGTTCTTCTGGTTACTATTTTCCAGTCCACTTTCATATCTGCAACAAGAACCCTGTGCTGTGAGGTGAGTGCCTCACCGGGAAAGACCTTGCAGTGTAGACCTTGAAGTGTTTAATTTGGTCACGCTCGCAGAGAAGGTAGTCAATTTGTGTTGAACCACCAGCTGATTTATATGTGATAAGATGTTCCTCTTGCTTAGCAAAGAAACTTCTAACGATAGCTAAACCAATAGCCTGAACAAATTCTAGAATCTCTGTACGTTGCGTGTTTCTAGTACCGAAGCCATAGTCGCCCTGAATTGTTTCAAAGCGTTAATTTTTTCGCCAATGTGAGCATTTAGATCTCCACAAATGAGTTTATCTTCGTTTATAGGGATGCTTAAAAGTAGGTCTTCGAGATCCTCCCCGAATGCAAGTTTCATTAAGTTCTCACAACCTACTTGCGGGGCGTATGCAGATATGATGTTGAGACAGGGACCACTATCGGTGGTTAGTTTAAGTGCCATCAGTCTGTCAGAAATTCTGCTCACGCTTACTAGTCTTTCTTGAAGATTGTCGTCAATTACAAGTCCCACTCCATTTTGCTTCGATGTAAATCCGTTATCGAAAAATTTATATCCCAAGCCTATTTCTTTTGCCTTCTTTCCTTTCCATTTGGTTTCCTGGATGCATGCGACATTAATTCGACGTTTTGTCAGTGTTTCTGCCAGCTCTGAGCTTCGTCCTGTAAGCCTGCCAATATTCCAGGTTGCAATACGCAGCTTACTTTTGAATTTTTGTTGTTTTCGTTTTGGATTCGCATTTATTGAACTGTTGCCGTCGCTTGAGGGGGACGCCCTAGCACTATTCGCTTTTCTTTGGTTTTTACTTTTCTTATTGTACAAGAAGGTTTTGTTTTTGGCTTATGGTTTCATAAAGTGCCGGTTGCCACCTGACGCACATGTCAGTAGCCTCACCTTACTGAGGTTAAAGATGCCGCCGTTGGCTCTTCATATATGTACATACGAGTATGTATGTAGGGTTCAGCCGCCGCCATTCTATTTCCCAGTGCACCTGACTTGGTACATACATTGGAAAGCATGCCGCTGACCGTCCGCGACAGTTCTTCCGCCTTCGGCGGGAATTTCTTCGCAACAGGACTAGTTCGTGCCCTAGACCCCGCATGTAGGGTTTGGTTAGTTTTGCCGGCAACCGCTTGTCCCCCTTACTCTGCGTCGGCCGCCACTACGTCGTTCTCCGCTCTCTATCGCGAGGAGGTGTGGATCGGGATTTTTCCTTCATCGAGTCGTAAGACCTAAAAGGCATTTCTTAGACTCTCAGGAGCTTTAGAGAGCTGACTCTAAATGGCACAATCATTCACTTTTCCGATGAGGGTAAAATATCTAGAAAATATCCTGGACAGAAAACTTAACTGGAACTCTCATGTTAAGTATACAGTTGCGAAGGCGACCACTGCCATGTGCGCCTGTCGCTGTATGTGTGGCAAAACCTGAGGTCTGTCCCGAAAGGTCATATTCTGGTAATATACCACGGTCGTAAGACCCATCCTTACATACGTGTCGGTTGTCTGGTGGACGAAAACCAAGGAAGTCACAACCATCAACAAACTCACTAAACTTCAAAGATTAGCTTGCCTCGGAATCACAGGTACTATGCATACCTGTCCCACAACAGCCCTAGAAGCCATAATCGGACTCACTCCGTAAAATAGATGTAATTATGGTGTCCGAGGCATGGCTTAATTGTAGCATTTCGTCCCAACTCGTTAAGTTACTTGGTTTCAAATTATTTAGGAATGATCGTGTGGATAGAATTGGTGGTGGCGTCTGTATGTATGTTAAAGAAAATATCTCGTCCAAGCTTATCTATTCATCTAACCTATCAGTCGTCCAGTTTCTTTGTATTGAGTTCAAAAATGGTCTCGAAAAATGCTTATTAGTTGTTGTCTACTGTCCCCCATATATACTTTTAAAGAGGAGAATTTGCAGGAACTGCAGGATATTCTGTTGAAGTTAAGTCCTAAGTACGAACATATGCTAATTGGTGGTGACTTCAATGTTAACCTTTTAGATAACAATAACACTGTATGTTTGTTCCGCTGTTTCTGTGATAAACTTGGTCTATCGGCCGTTAATAATCGATATCCGACATGTTTTCAGTCAATCATCAATCCATCATTGTTAGATCTTTTCTTGACTAGCTCAAAGCGAAGAATACTCGGCAATGATCAAGTAAGGCCCACTTCTGAATTCATTCATGACTTTTTATTTTGCTCTCTTAATTTTGATGTTTACGAGACACATAACAGTGGATTTTACAGTTACAGATCATTTCGAAATGTTGATTTCGCGGGCCTTCAAAGGGACAGCTATGACTTTAACTGGCACGAAATCTATAACACACCAGACATCAGTAACAAAGTTCAAATTTTTAATATCATTGTGAACAGGCTTTACAACGATTACGTTCCTATTGTTACTAAACGGGCTAAAACTAAATGTTGCCCTTGGTACAATAATGAAATTAAATTGCTTATTAGGGAGAGAGAACGTTTTTATAGGTCATATAAACGAAATCCGACAGAGTTTAACAGGAGGCAATACACAGTTGCTCGAAATAACGTCACTGCTGTGATCCGTTCGTCTAAGAAGACACATTTACTGAAAAAACTTGATCCTACACTGAGTTCGAAAGAGGTATGGAGAAATCTCAAAGCAGAAGGTGTAACTAAGGATAAAGGTAAACTAAAGTGCTCGTTAAACTCAGACGACATGAGCAGGTTTTTCGCTCCTCACTCCAGTGTTCCAAACAGTCGGCATATTGAATCACATTCCTTAGGCTCTTGTTAGTCTTTTTCTTTTGACTGTGTAGGGGTAGTAGACGTTCTGGGTGCCATTCAGTCAGTCAAATCAAATGCTTTTGGTTCAGATAGCATTTCTCCAAGATTTATAAAGCTGATTTTATCTATAGTGCTCAGATTCATTCTACATATTTTCAATGCATGTATTTACAGCTGTCAGTTTCCTGAGCAATGGAAAAGAGCCACGGTTGTACCAATTCCAAAAAAAGGGAATCCGACATGCCCTTCAGATTTCAGGCCCATTAGTCTTTTGTGTTTTTTATCGAAAGTTTTTGAAAAAATGATCTCTAAACAGATACAAAAATATTTAACTGTGAACAATATGATATCTGATTGGTAGTCTGGTTTTCGGAATAAACATAGCTGCGAATCAGCGGTGTTAAAGGTAACTTCTGACCTTCGTTTTGCACTCGATGCTGGTAAGTTTAGGCTTATGGTCCTTTTAGACTTTTCTAAAGCATTTGATAGTATTGACCATTCAATTCTGCTCTCTAAACTTAGGAACAACTTTAATTTCTCTTCTACTGCTCTTAAGCTGCTGAGTGAATACCTCACAAATAGGGTGCAGGTCGTAAAAACGGAAAGCGGGACCTCCACACCAACTTTTGTTAATTCCGGGGTACCACAGGGTTCAGTTTTGGGACCCTTGTTGTTTTCGCGCTTTATTAACGACCTTCCCGAATCAGTTGACCATTGAAAAGTACTGATGTATGCGAACGATGCTTCCATATACCTAGCTCGACCTATTGGTTTGATGGAATATTGTGTTGCGCGGGTTAATGAGGATCTTTTGAGGATTCAAAGTTGGTCTTTTTTAAATAAACTTTTGCTTAATCCCTTGAAAACTTTTTTTTTTTTTTTTCGAGGGCAGGTGAAAAATCTTCCATAGACACTATGAGAATAGCCAGCGCGTGCTTGAAAACTTGAAAACTGAGGCTATGATTCTCTCGAGGGCTCAAGTCAATTGTTTTGATTTTCCACCCATAGTCCTTGATGGTAAAACCATTCCGTACGTCAATAAGATTAAGCATTTAGGCTTCAGTATTAATTCCTCCCTCAGTTGCTGTGATGCCATTTCTGACTCGATTAGGAAAATCTACTGCGGTCTGCGTAACTTAAGATGTTCATCTCATCTGCTGATTCCCAGCTTCAAAATGCGTCTAGTGAAAAGCCTTATCGTCCCGTTTTTCATGTTCAATTGTAATGTGTATCCTTGCGTGGATTTTGAATGTAAATGTTGCTTTTAATGACTGTGTGCGATTTATATACAATGTCCGAAGGTTCACCAGTGTTTCGCATCTAAATTCTAATCTTCTGGGAATCAAGTTGGATAAATACTACTCTTTCAGAAACTTTTTAAAGCTTCATAGTATTATTCAGAGCAATTGCCCTGAATACTTGAGTGAAATGTTACTCTTTGCTCAGTCACGTAGAGGTGTACGTTTGAAATTTCCACACTTTTCCCACACGATAGCAGAACGCTCCTTCATCGTCTCAGCTATTCGACTCTGGAATAGTCTTCCAGTCGAATTGCAGACGATTACTTTACTACCCGTGTTCAAGAGGAAGATATTTCAGCATTTATCAACTTAATTAAATTTCGACTTTTATCAACTTAATTTAAATCAAAAATAGAATAATTCATTTGCTACTACTACTTAAATATTATCTTTAAAGAATTCTGTTTTTTCTTTTTCGTTCTAAGTTGTTGCCTTATAAATAGATACTTAATTTTAAGATTTAAAATCTTGTAGTATCATGTATTAACTCATTTCATATTGAATTGAATTGAAAAAAAAAACATACATATATTCAAAAAAAAAGGTGGCAATTCGCAGTGCAGTTGGTCTTCGAAAATCGGGTGTTAATAGTACATGGGATCATGTGGATCTCATGGGTCTATTAACCTACTCGTACTTACGCGAACTACGTAGATATGCTCAGCACGGTTTCTGACTTTACGCCTAAATCACTCTACTTTGGTAGAAGGTTTGAGATTGAGATCCCAAGCCGTGATATATGGAATAATGGCGGGCCATTGTTTGATCCAAAAGGGATCGTGTGGTATAGCGACGGATCAAAAATGGATTCAGGGGTTGGCGCCGGTGTGTATGGACCCAATTATAAAATTTAGAAATCACTTGGAAAGAGTCCCAGTGTTTTCCAGGCCGAGCTTTACGCTATTGAGACTCGCGCTAACATAAATTTGAAGTCAGGAACCAAAGATGTTAATATCCACATACTCACCAACAACCAAGCGGTGCTTAAAGCACTGATCTCCCACTTGATCAGCTCAAATCAGTTCTAAGCTCTTTCGATAGTTTACAAAACTTGGCCCAACATAATAAAGTAAAATTATGGTGGGTACCGAGTCATGTTGGCGTTGACGGTAACGAAACTGCAGACTTGCTAGCTAGAAAAGGCTCCTCTAAGTTGTTTACTGGACCTGAAGCTTTTTGCGGAATAGCTGATTCTGCCTTTGAAGTGACCCTAAACAGTTGGGAACGCAACATAAGCATCTCCCACAGCAATAACTCCCAAGGCCTCAGACAAGTTAAAAGAGCTGTCCAACCCTTGCTAAAATATGGCAGAAACGACATAAGAAGGTTTGTGAGCTTCCTTATCTGTCACTGTCAACTACTTTGCTACCTTTATATAATGAGAATTACGTCATAAGAGGACAAAACCCCAGAGCACATACTATGTGAATGTGTAGCTCTGTGCCGAGTCAGGAGAAGCTTTTTCTTTAAGGAGATCATATCTCCAATAGAGTTAAGGAACTCCTCCGCAGTCGTTATCATCGCTTTCATAAGGAAAGAAGAAGTATGCTGCCCTAAAAAGTGGCCTCTGGCACAATATATCTTTCTAGTCGCAATGCCTAAACGCCATCTGGGCGTGGCCACATACCTGTAATAAAAAACTATTATAGATCAAGATTGTGGCAAAATTCAGAGTGGTATCACAACACAAAGTGCAAAGCTTAACTTAACAATACCTGGTCACTATTAGCATGTTCAAATACGCAATAGATATCTACAATACATACATCCATAAGCGTATAATTTTGATAACGCAATTTATAGTTTAACATTCCGTACCCAAATAAGATATTTAGCTTTCAATTATTTCGCTATAACATTTAATTCGATTCCCCTGTTGTTTATATCTTTCTAATTAACAATAACAATCGAAAGGTACACTAAATTGATTATCACTTTCAGGCACTTGAGAAATGGATTTGATTAAATTAGTATCTCATGTGTTCCATGTATAGATGATGAAATTGGCATGTTGTCGCCAATTTATACTATTTTTTAAATCAATAATAATAAAAGCAATATTATTATCGCACACATAACAGACAAGCATTAAAATTATCAAATTCGTTACTTAAGTAGTAGTTACGAGTATAGGTGCACCTACCAATGTGGGTACACATTTTTGTCTAATCTTAGTGCATTAGGGCTTAAGACATTGCTTTCGCCTTATCTTTAGTGCTTTGCGTTACTTTGTTCTTTTTTTTTTTTTTTAATGAAATAGATTAAGAAAAATTCAAAAAACGATGTGTGTCACAATGGTATAAATAGTATAAATATAACGTTTTAAATGATGGCAACGAAAAGCAAACATGTTCACCGTCCAATTACCGAACCATTGCACTTACGTCCCTTCTCTCCAATGCCATGGAAACGCTGATAAATCGTCAGCTTATGAAATATCTTGATTCACGAAAACTCCTCATTGACCGTTGAAGTGGAACCAATCTCTCCATCACTTCGGCGAAACAACGATGGTTGCGCTCGATATTTCTAAGGCATTTGACAGATCTTGGCATCAGGCTGGTCAAACGGTAGTGCATGGGATCATATGAAAACACAAGCGTTTTCACTCAGCTCAGGCCTACCAACTCCTACTCTCAAACTCCACGCGGTGACAGCCGGGTGCCTAGTACCTTAATCCAAGAAATGGGTAACCAACCCCGTTTGGTGGATTCTTGGCGCCAGCAGATGAGAGGGGGGGGGGAAGAGTGTTCTCTCACTAGAGCACTTCTTCCTGTTCCAGGCGGCAGCGGACGAATTCCCTAGACGGAGTCAACGGTGGCGTCTATAGTTCCAGTTAGGTTGAACTTAGTGAATACCTTGCGCGAGCTGCTTCGACGTATTCGGATCACAGGTCGGTAAGGAATTCCCGATGTTGGTCAGGACATTGGAATAGAGATGGTGGCGGAGGAGCCCTCAATGGGCCAACGGCAGCGCTCATACTCCGGTAGCGGACTACTGGCACCGGTGTACCCGGCCCCTCGTCCTAGGGAATAATTAAGGAACTGGCCCTCCAGGTTGGGGGTTGTGCCGTCGGGGTAACTTCCCTACCACGTAAAAACCGCATGGTTCCGAAACAACCAAAAGCCTCGGATAAGGATGACCCAACTAATGACGACCCCAGCAAACGAAATAAGGACAATGACCCTCGGATCTGTACGTGGAATGTTCTGTCCCTTTACAGACCACGTGCAGCCGAACAACTAGCAGAGGCCCTAGACTGCTATAAAGCAGATATTACCGCCATCCAGGAAGTTCGATGGGACGGGCCGGGCAAAAAGAGGATGAGAAACTGTGACATCTACTACGGCGATTGCTACAGACGCAACAGGCAACGCTTATTCGGATGCGGATTTGTCATACGCGGCAGACTTAGGCAAGAAGTGTTAAGCTTCCGACACGTTAGCGAGCGTATTATGACGATCCGGATCAAGGCTAAATTCGCTAACATAAGCCTAATATGTGTTCATGCCCCCACGGAAGAAAAGGACCCTGCCCCCAAAGAGTGTTTCTACGAGCTCCTCGACAAAACTTACGAACAATGTCCTAAATACGACGTTAAAATCGTATTGGGCGATTTTAACGCCAAAACAGGAAAGGAGGACGTCTTTGGTAGGGCAGTCGGTAAGCATAGCCTACACGACACCACGTCTGATAACGGACTAAGGCTAATTGATTTCGCTGTGGAGCGAAATGTCACCATAGCAAGCGCATGGTTTCCTCATCTCGATATTCATAAGCAGACATGGCGGTTCAATGATCATGTAACGATCAACCAAATTGATCATATTGCGATCGACGCAAGGCATGCCTCCAGTATTCTGGATGTCCGGACCTTCCGAGCGGCCAACATAGACTCGGATCATTACCTTGTTGTAGCCAAGGTACAAATGCGGATATCCCAATCTGAGCAACAAAGAAGAATCACTGTGAGAAAATTTAACGTCGAAAAGCTACAATCGCAAGAGACCGCCAGATTCTTCGCTGAACGCGTATCCCGAAATCTCTCAATCACCCCTATGCCGCCAGCATCAAGTGCCGAAGACCAGTGGCAACGCTGCCAACATGACATCAGAAACGCCGCGACTGATGTGCTGGGTCCCGCTCGCCCACCACCGCGAAACCCCTGGTTTGACGAAGAATGCCGGCGAGTGCATGCAGCAAAACAAGAGGCATACAAAGCGGCGCTACAAAGGAAAACGAGAACTGCTTGTGAGCTCTACGAGCAAAAGAGAAGGGAAGAACATCGGCTTCTCCAAAAGAAGAAGAAAGAGCATGAGAAGCGCGCGTTTGAGAATATCGAGAGTTTATACTCCAGGAACAATGTACGGAAGTTTTACCAAACGGTAAAAAGAACGTGTCAGAAGGGCAATACCCGTACAGAAACCAGTAGATATCAAAATGGAAACCTCGTAGTAGAATCAGAGTCAGTGCTGAGAATATGGAAAAACTACATCTGCAGACTGTATAACGGCGACGAAGACCAACATCCCTCTGTCAGGCAGAATGAACCATTCAGCATAGACGATGATAGTCAAATTTTCCGTCCACCTGACCAACACGAAGTGAGGATAGCAATATCCAAGCTAAAATTTAACAAGGCTGCTGGACCTGACGGCTTACCGGGCGAACTTTTCAAGGCAGCTGGTGATGAATTGGTAGAGTGCATACACCAACTCATCTCTAAGATTTGATCAGACGAGTGTATGCCTGATGAATGGAATCTCAGCATCGTTTGCCCCACCCACAAGAAAGAAGATCCCCTCAACTGCGCCAATTATAGAGGCATCAGTCTTCTCAACATCGCATACAAGATCTTTTCTGCGATATTGTGTGAACGCCTGAAACCTTTTATGAATAGCCTGATTGGACCCTATCAGTACGGTTTCAGGCCAGGAAAGTCCACCATCGATCAAATCTTCACACTTCGGCAGATCCTGGAGGAAACCCAAGAATTCCAAATCGATACTCATCATCTCTTTATCGATTTCAAGGCCGCCTATGACAGCATCTATAGAGAAGAGCTTTATAGAGCCATGTCTAGTTTTGACATACCTGCCAAACTTGTCCGTCTGTGCAGGCTGACGATGGAGAACGCTCGCTGCTCCATCAAGGTCGGTAATGACCTCACCGAGACCTTTGATGTCAAAAAACGTTTTAGACAAGGTGACGCGCTGTCATGTGACTTCTTTAACATTGTATTTGAACGGATTGTGCGGAACCCACAAACCAACACCAGAGGCACAATCTATTACAAGGCTGTACAACCGTTGGCATACGCCGACGATATAGAGATTATCGGAAGAACTCAGCGGGCTGTCACCGGTGCAAGCATTGAGGCCAAAATGGGTTTAGCGATAAACGAGGGCAAAACCAAGTATATGCTGTCAACAAGAAGGGACAATCAACATCGACGAATTGGACAGAACGTCACAGTGGGCAGCTATTACTTCGAGGTAGTAAGGGACTTAGTCTACCTTGACTCTGCTTTAAGCTCGAAAAACAAGATCAACGCAGAAATCAATCGAAGAACGACTCTTGCCAAATGCTGTTTTTTTTGGGCTTATAAGGCAATTCAACAGTAAAGCCCTATCTCGAACAACTAAGGAGACTCTATATAAGACCTTGATCATCCCAGTCCTGATTTACGGCGCTGAAACATGGACTTTATTAAAAAAGGATGAAAATATCCTTAGTCGCTTCGAGAGAAAAATTCTCCGTAAAATATTCGGTCCCGTTTGCGTTGACGGGTTTTGGAGGAGAAGATTCAATCACGAACTATACGAGCTGTACAGCGACATCGACCTAGTCAAAAAAACTGCGTATTGGACGTCTGAGATGGGTATCACTGTATCGATATGGATCACTGATCTGTTGAGAGCTTACAGAACATCAGAACATAAGATCCGTCTGGATCTTTTGAACATGTAGGAGTCGGTTCAATAGATCCAGTTTAGTCGCATGTTGCAATACGCAGTTGTAGACAACACGTGCTCATTCGCGAGCTTTTGTTATGTAAATTTACACACGTAATCTATACACAAACACATGCAATCTCGCGCGCAATACACGGCATAATACATACGATGTTGTGGTTGCAGGTATAGAATCGTAAAGAAGAAGCTCTTTCAAATCGCACTCTTTTTAGCTCATTGTGTATCAGCGTATCACTGATCTATGATCCGTAAAGATCCGTGAAGAAGATCTGCTTCATTGGATCTTTTTAAAGAGCCGGATCATTAAGCCGGTTCAGATCTGAGTTACGCATCTCTACATAGAAGGCGTTTTCAACAATGTCAACAGCGGTAGCAGATGCACTATCAGACCTGAAGGTCGACAGCTCACTTTGCGAATTGATTGATCTACTGCTTAATGGTCGAATTATCAGCTCTAGGCTGGGTGGGACGTCTACCAGAAGGTCTGTCAGTAGATGCACTCCACACGACTGACCGTGGGGATACACTTAGAACCTTACTTCAGGTATATTTCCCAGGCTATTCTCTTAACACATCTCATGTGTACTCGAACACAGTTAACCACAGTGTTTATGTGGACAGTAGAGTTAATAGTTTATCTGGAAAAATACACATTCAAACCTTATAAAGCTCCCGGCGGTGACGGTCTGTTTCCAGCACTTCTTTAAAAGTCAATTGACCTCATCCTGCCGGGACTGACAGCTTTATTTAGAGCCAGCTACAATTGGGGATACATACCACCCACCTGGAGACAGGTAAATGAGGTTTTCATTCCCAAGCCGGGCAATAGGCCTAGAGAGCTGCCTAGATCTATAAGTCTAACATCATTGGTCCTCAAGATAATGGAGAGACTCATAGATATTCACATTAGAGACCGATTAGATCTGCCTAACCGTCTGCACTCGAATCAGTACACATACAGGAAAGGCAAATCTACAGTAGGTGCTCTTCATTATTTCGTCAAAAAGATAGAGGGAACACTTAGTTCAAAGGAGATAGCCTGTGTGCATTTCTTGACATCGAGGGCGCGTTCGATAACACGGTTACGACTCGATCGCAAGGACGATTAGTAGCAGAGGTATCGAAGAATCGACCAACCAATGGATTAGGGCCATGCTGGTAAGTCGATTCATTACCTCCACCTCCAGGGGCGTGTCTTTAACTGCAACCAGAGTCTGTCCTCAAGGAGAAGTTCTTTCCCCCCTGTTATGGTCAATAGTCATCGACAACTTGTTAGTAGATCTTCATAGATCAGGCTACACCACCGTCGGTTATGCTGATGACTTGGCGGTTTTTATTAGAGGTAAACACGGCACGACAATTTCCAACGTCATGCAAAGTGCAAGTTGTAGAATGGTGTAACAAAGAAGGACTATCCATTAATCCTAGTAAAACTATTCTGGTGCCGTTTACAAGGAAGACACAGTCAACCTTGAACCTATTACAATCAGAGGCACCACACTAGTTTATTCCAGCGAGGTCAAATATCTTGGTGTAATTCTTGACAAACGACTTAACTGGAATTCACATATCAAGTCCGCCACAGAGCGCGCTACTAGAGCACTGTGGACCAGTAAACGCCTATACGGCAGAACTTGGGGTCTCTCTCCTAAGATGATAACATACATTGGTTGTATTTAATGATGGTTAGACCCATTATCACATTTGCGGCCATCGTCTACTGGCCAAAAACTCTCCAGCAGACAAGTTGCAAGAAGTTGCAAAGAATTGCCTGTCTTGGCATTACAGGTGCGATGCGCACCTGCCCTACGACAGCTCTGGAAGCTATTGTTGGGCTTACACCCCTACCAATCTTTATTAGACAGATGGCTGCAAGATATACCATCGGGCTGCAACTAGATTATGAGTATAAACCAGGTGACCTTGTGGGACATTTAAAGATACTCAACTCAATTCCTAAAAGAGACATGTTCTGCACTTTACCAGATATTATGGTCAGGCAACATTGCTTTGGTAGGTTATTCGAGGTTGAAATATTGGACCGCGAAAATTGGTCCAATGGTGCTCCAACACTGGACCCTAGAATTCTGGTCTGGTTCACCGTCGATTCGAAAATGGATTCTGGAGTTGGAGCTGGGGTTTTTGGACCCAACACAAAGATTTCGGTACCTATGGGTACGACTCCCACTGTGGTTCAGGCTGAAATCCATGCAATTGAGATCTGCGCCAGTCACAATGTCCGCAAGGGGGTCAAAGGCGCTAGAATACATAAATTCTCAGATAGCCAAGCAGCACTTATGGCACTATCGTCCAACCAAATGGACTACAGAACCGTGAAATGCTGCTGCGCTGCATTACAAGACCTTGCCAAATACAACAGGATAAAACTCGGTTGGGTCCCTGGGCACCAAGGGATTGTGGGCAACGAATCTGCAGATGAGCTTGCTAGGCATGGCTCAGAATCTGCGTTCATAGGTCCTGAACCTTATTGTAGCGTCAACTGGGCGACAGCCACAACGCTGATTAACGAATGAGAAAACAAACTTCGTCTAGACCACTGAACCAATGGGCCAGGTTTAAGACAATCCAAACGATTAATCAAGCCTTACTCCTATAAGGAAATCCTTAACTTAGATAGGGAAAGCATTAAGAAGCTTGTGAGCTTTCTCACTGGCCATTGCAGCCTGAGATACCACCTTAACAAGATGAACCTGTGCCAAGAGAAGGACTGTCGGTTATGTTTAGAGGAGGATGAAACATCCGAACACATTCTTTGCCCGGCACTACCTTCGATAAGGAAACGTATTCTCCACAAGAAGATACTTACTTCAGCGGAACTGAATGCTTCACTACTAAAGACATACTCACTTTCATAAGGGAGGTAGCACGTCTGTTAGATTAACTCCAACCCGCCAATACAATAGATCTTTCAGATAGCAGTGTCGTTGCCACGTGGGCATGGGTTGTACAAGAGGAAAAAAAATCGTCTAAATGGTTTAAGACCGTTGCGAAATGCTTCTTCCACCTTCTAAGCTGATCCTCATCCGAAGTCAGCAAGGAACCGCCCATACTCTTGCCAGGACGTTGTTTGGAACCCTTCCCACCGACCAGTTCCTTCGTGATCCCATAAACGCTCCAGCTGTTGGATCTATTTGTTGCTTCCTCAGCTGCTGAGGCAAGAGCGTTTACGCAATTCCTCATGCTCCTTGTGCGATACTAACTTATGGATGTCAAACGACATTGATCCCTCTTCTTCGCTACAGATGGAAAGAAAGAGAGGCACAAGTTGTTGGTTGTTGTGCGTGATTTGAATTTATCCCTCTACATATGCTACTATTTGCTTGTTCAATGAATTCCATAATAGCTGACCTATAATCATTCATTTCTATGATCACTGTTGCTACATACAAGTAAAGCAGAAGGTGTAACTAAGGATAAAGGTAAACTAAAGTGCTCGTTAAACTCAGACGACATGAGCAGGTTTTTCGCTCCTCACTCCAGTGTTCCAAACAGTCGGCATATTGAATCACATTCCTTAGGCTCTTGTTAGTCTTTTTCTTTTGACTGTGTAGGGGTAGTAGACGTTCTGGGTGCCATTCAGTCAGTCAAATCAAATGCTTTTGGTTCAGATAGCATTTCTCCAAGATTTATAAAGCTGATTTTATCTATAGTGCTCAGATTCATTCTACATATTTTCAATGCATGTATTTACAGCTGTCAGTTTCCTGAGCAATGGAAAAGAGCCACGGTTGTACCAATTCCAAAAAAAGGGAATCCGACATGCCCTTCAGATTTCAGGCCCATTAGTCTTTTGTGTTTTTTATCGAAAGTTTTTGAAAAAATGATCTCTAAACAGATACAAAAATATTTAACTGTGAACAATATGATATCTGATTGGTAGTCTGGTTTTCGGAATAAACATAGCTGCGAATCAGCGGTGTTAAAGGTAACTTCTGACCTTCGTTTTGCACTCGATGCTGGTAAGTTTAGGCTTATGGTCCTTTTAGACTTTTCTAAAGCATTTGATAGTATTGACCATTCAATTCTGCTCTCTAAACTTAGGAACAACTTTAATTTCTCTTCTACTGCTCTTAAGCTGCTGAGTGAATACCTCACAAATAGGGTGCAGGTCGTAAAAACGGAAAGCGGGACCTCCACACCAACTTTTGTTAATTCCGGGGTACCACAGGGTTCAGTTTTGGGACCCTTGTTGTTTTCGCGCTTTATTAACGACCTTCCCGAATCAGTTGACCATTGAAAAGTACTGATGTATGCGAACGATGCTTCCATATACCTAGCTCGACCTATTGGTTTGATGGAATATTGTGTTGCGCGGGTTAATGAGGATCTTTTGAGGATTCAAAGTTGGTCTTTTTTAAATAAACTTTTGCTTAATCCCTTGAAAACTTTTTTTTTTTTTTTTCGAGGGCAGGTGAAAAATCTTCCATAGACACTATGAGAATAGCCAGCGCGTGCTTGAAAACTTGAAAACTGAGGCTATGATTCTCTCGAGGGCTCAAGTCAATTGTTTTGATTTTCCACCCATAGTCCTTGATGGTAAAACCATTCCGTACGTCAATAAGATTAAGCATTTAGGCTTCAGTATTAATTCCTCCCTCAGTTGCTGTGATGCCATTTCTGACTCGATTAGGAAAATCTACTGCGGTCTGCGTAACTTAAGATGTTCATCTCATCTGCTGATTCCCAGCTTCAAAATGCGTCTAGTGAAAAGCCTTATCGTCCCGTTTTTCATGTTCAATTGTAATGTGTATCCTTGCGTGGATTTTGAATGTAAATGTTGCTTTTAATGACTGTGTGCGATTTATATACAATGTCCGAAGGTTCACCAGTGTTTCGCATCTAAATTCTAATCTTCTGGGAATCAAGTTGGATAAATACTACTCTTTCAGAAACTTTTTAAAGCTTCATAGTATTATTCAGAGCAATTGCCCTGAATACTTGAGTGAAATGTTACTCTTTGCTCAGTCACGTAGAGGTGTACGTTTGAAATTTCCACACTTTTCCCACACGATAGCAGAACGCTCCTTCATCGTCTCAGCTATTCGACTCTGGAATAGTCTTCCAGTCGAATTGCAGACGATTACTTTACTACCCGTGTTCAAGAGGAAGATATTTCAGCATTTATCAACTTAATTAAATTTCGACTTTTATCAACTTAATTTAAATCAAAAATAGAATAATTCATTTGCTACTACTACTTAAATATTATCTTTAAAGAATTCTGTTTTTTCTTTTTCGTTCTAAGTTGTTGCCTTATAAATAGATACTTAATTTTAAGATTTAAAATCTTGTAGTATCATGTATTAACTCATTTCATATTGAATTGAATTGAAAAAAAAAACATACATATATTCAAAAAAAAAGGTGGCAATTCGCAGTGCAGTTGGTCTTCGAAAATCGGGTGTTAATAGTACATGGGATCATGTGGATCTCATGGGTCTATTAACCTACTCGTACTTACGCGAACTACGTAGATATGCTCAGCACGGTTTCTGACTTTACGCCTAAATCACTCTACTTTGGTAGAAGGTTTGAGATTGAGATCCCAAGCCGTGATATATGGAATAATGGCGGGCCATTGTTTGATCCAAAAGGGATCGTGTGGTATAGCGACGGATCAAAAATGGATTCAGGGGTTGGCGCCGGTGTGTATGGACCCAATTATAAAATTTAGAAATCACTTGGAAAGAGTCCCAGTGTTTTCCAGGCCGAGCTTTACGCTATTGAGACTCGCGCTAACATAAATTTGAAGTCAGGAACCAAAGATGTTAATATCCACATACTCACCAACAACCAAGCGGTGCTTAAAGCACTGATCTCCCACTTGATCAGCTCAAATCAGTTCTAAGCTCTTTCGATAGTTTACAAAACTTGGCCCAACATAATAAAGTAAAATTATGGTGGGTACCGAGTCATGTTGGCGTTGACGGTAACGAAACTGCAGACTTGCTAGCTAGAAAAGGCTCCTCTAAGTTGTTTACTGGACCTGAAGCTTTTTGCGGAATAGCTGATTCTGCCTTTGAAGTGACCCTAAACAGTTGGGAACGCAACATAAGCATCTCCCACAGCAATAACTCCCAAGGCCTCAGACAAGTTAAAAGAGCTGTCCAACCCTTGCTAAAATATGGCAGAAACGACATAAGAAGGTTTGTGAGCTTCCTTATCTGTCACTGTCAACTACTTTGCTACCTTTATATAATGAGAATTACGTCATAAGAGGACAAAACCCCAGAGCACATACTATGTGAATGTGTAGCTCTGTGCCGAGTCAGGAGAAGCTTTTTCTTTAAGGAGATCATATCTCCAATAGAGTTAAGGAACTCCTCCGCAGTCGTTATCATCGCTTTCATAAGGAAAGAAGAAGTATGCTGCCCTAAAAAGTGGCCTCTGGCACAATATATCTTTCTAGTCGCAATGCCTAAACGCCATCTGGGCGTGGCCACATACCTGTAATAAAAAACTATTATAGATCAAGATTGTGGCAAAATTCAGAGTGGTATCACAACACAAAGTGCAAAGCTTAACTTAACAATACCTGGTCACTATTAGCATGTTCAAATACGCAATAGATATCTACAATACATACATCCATAAGCGTATAATTTTGATAACGCAATTTATAGTTTAACATTCCGTACCCAAATAAGATATTTAGCTTTCAATTATTTCGCTATAACATTTAATTCGATTCCCCTGTTGTTTATATCTTTCTAATTAACAATAACAATCGAAAGGTACACTAAATTGATTATCACTTTCAGGCACTTGAGAAATGGATTTGATTAAATTAGTATCTCATGTGTTCCATGTATAGATGATGAAATTGGCATGTTGTCGCCAATTTATACTATTTTTTAAATCAATAATAATAAAAGCAATATTATTATCGCACACATAACAGACAAGCATTAAAATTATCAAATTCGTTACTTAAGTAGTAGTTACGAGTATAGGTGCACCTACCAATGTGGGTACACATTTTTGTCTAATCTTAGTGCATTAGGGCTTAAGACATTGCTTTCGCCTTATCTTTAGTGCTTTGCGTTACTTTGTTCTTTTTTTTTTTTTTTAATGAAATAGATTAAGAAAAATTCAAAAAACGATGTGTGTCACAATGGTATAAATAGTATAAATATAACGTTTTAAATGATGGCAACGAAAAGCAAACATGTTCACCGTCCAATTACCGAACCATTGCACTTACGTCCCTTCTCTCCAATGCCATGGAAACGCTGATAAATCGTCAGCTTATGAAATATCTTGATTCACGAAAACTCCTCATTGACCGTTGAAGTGGAACCAATCTCTCCATCACTTCGGCGAAACAACGATGGTTGCGCTCGATATTTCTAAGGCATTTGACAGATCTTGGCATCAGGCTGGTCAAACGGTAGTGCATGGGATCATATGAAAACACAAGCGTTTTCACTCAGCTCAGGCCTACCAACTCCTACTCTCAAACTCCACGCGGTGACAGCCGGGTGCCTAGTACCTTAATCCAAGAAATGGGTAACCAACCCCGTTTGGTGGATTCTTGGCGCCAGCAGATGAGAGGGGGGGGGGAAGAGTGTTCTCTCACTAGAGCACTTCTTCCTGTTCCAGGCGGCAGCGGACGAATTCCCTAGACGGAGTCAACGGTGGCGTCTATAGTTCCAGTTAGGTTGAACTTAGTGAATACCTTGCGCGAGCTGCTTCGACGTATTCGGATCACAGGTCGGTAAGGAATTCCCGATGTTGGTCAGGACATTGGAATAGAGATGGTGGCGGAGGAGCCCTCAATGGGCCAACGGCAGCGCTCATACTCCGGTAGCGGACTACTGGCACCGGTGTACCCGGCCCCTCGTCCTAGGGAATAATTAAGGAACTGGCCCTCCAGGTTGGGGGTTGTGCCGTCGGGGTAACTTCCCTACCACGTAAAAACCGCATGGTTCCGAAACAACCAAAAGCCTCGGATAAGGATGACCCAACTAATGACGACCCCAGCAAACGAAATAAGGACAATGACCCTCGGATCTGTACGTGGAATGTTCTGTCCCTTTACAGACCACGTGCAGCCGAACAACTAGCAGAGGCCCTAGACTGCTATAAAGCAGATATTACCGCCATCCAGGAAGTTCGATGGGACGGGCCGGGCAAAAAGAGGATGAGAAACTGTGACATCTACTACGGCGATTGCTACAGACGCAACAGGCAACGCTTATTCGGATGCGGATTTGTCATACGCGGCAGACTTAGGCAAGAAGTGTTAAGCTTCCGACACGTTAGCGAGCGTATTATGACGATCCGGATCAAGGCTAAATTCGCTAACATAAGCCTAATATGTGTTCATGCCCCCACGGAAGAAAAGGACCCTGCCCCCAAAGAGTGTTTCTACGAGCTCCTCGACAAAACTTACGAACAATGTCCTAAATACGACGTTAAAATCGTATTGGGCGATTTTAACGCCAAAACAGGAAAGGAGGACGTCTTTGGTAGGGCAGTCGGTAAGCATAGCCTACACGACACCACGTCTGATAACGGACTAAGGCTAATTGATTTCGCTGTGGAGCGAAATGTCACCATAGCAAGCGCATGGTTTCCTCATCTCGATATTCATAAGCAGACATGGCGGTTCAATGATCATGTAACGATCAACCAAATTGATCATATTGCGATCGACGCAAGGCATGCCTCCAGTATTCTGGATGTCCGGACCTTCCGAGCGGCCAACATAGACTCGGATCATTACCTTGTTGTAGCCAAGGTACAAATGCGGATATCCCAATCTGAGCAACAAAGAAGAATCACTGTGAGAAAATTTAACGTCGAAAAGCTACAATCGCAAGAGACCGCCAGATTCTTCGCTGAACGCGTATCCCGAAATCTCTCAATCACCCCTATGCCGCCAGCATCAAGTGCCGAAGACCAGTGGCAACGCTGCCAACATGACATCAGAAACGCCGCGACTGATGTGCTGGGTCCCGCTCGCCCACCACCGCGAAACCCCTGGTTTGACGAAGAATGCCGGCGAGTGCATGCAGCAAAACAAGAGGCATACAAAGCGGCGCTACAAAGGAAAACGAGAACTGCTTGTGAGCTCTACGAGCAAAAGAGAAGGGAAGAACATCGGCTTCTCCAAAAGAAGAAGAAAGAGCATGAGAAGCGCGCGTTTGAGAATATCGAGAGTTTATACTCCAGGAACAATGTACGGAAGTTTTACCAAACGGTAAAAAGAACGTGTCAGAAGGGCAATACCCGTACAGAAACCAGTAGATATCAAAATGGAAACCTCGTAGTAGAATCAGAGTCAGTGCTGAGAATATGGAAAAACTACATCTGCAGACTGTATAACGGCGACGAAGACCAACATCCCTCTGTCAGGCAGAATGAACCATTCAGCATAGACGATGATAGTCAAATTTTCCGTCCACCTGACCAACACGAAGTGAGGATAGCAATATCCAAGCTAAAATTTAACAAGGCTGCTGGACCTGACGGCTTACCGGGCGAACTTTTCAAGGCAGCTGGTGATGAATTGGTAGAGTGCATACACCAACTCATCTCTAAGATTTGATCAGACGAGTGTATGCCTGATGAATGGAATCTCAGCATCGTTTGCCCCACCCACAAGAAAGAAGATCCCCTCAACTGCGCCAATTATAGAGGCATCAGTCTTCTCAACATCGCATACAAGATCTTTTCTGCGATATTGTGTGAACGCCTGAAACCTTTTATGAATAGCCTGATTGGACCCTATCAGTACGGTTTCAGGCCAGGAAAGTCCACCATCGATCAAATCTTCACACTTCGGCAGATCCTGGAGGAAACCCAAGAATTCCAAATCGATACTCATCATCTCTTTATCGATTTCAAGGCCGCCTATGACAGCATCTATAGAGAAGAGCTTTATAGAGCCATGTCTAGTTTTGACATACCTGCCAAACTTGTCCGTCTGTGCAGGCTGACGATGGAGAACGCTCGCTGCTCCATCAAGGTCGGTAATGACCTCACCGAGACCTTTGATGTCAAAAAACGTTTTAGACAAGGTGACGCGCTGTCATGTGACTTCTTTAACATTGTATTTGAACGGATTGTGCGGAACCCACAAACCAACACCAGAGGCACAATCTATTACAAGGCTGTACAACCGTTGGCATACGCCGACGATATAGAGATTATCGGAAGAACTCAGCGGGCTGTCACCGGTGCAAGCATTGAGGCCAAAATGGGTTTAGCGATAAACGAGGGCAAAACCAAGTATATGCTGTCAACAAGAAGGGACAATCAACATCGACGAATTGGACAGAACGTCACAGTGGGCAGCTATTACTTCGAGGTAGTAAGGGACTTAGTCTACCTTGACTCTGCTTTAAGCTCGAAAAACAAGATCAACGCAGAAATCAATCGAAGAACGACTCTTGCCAAATGCTGTTTTTTTTGGGCTTATAAGGCAATTCAACAGTAAAGCCCTATCTCGAACAACTAAGGAGACTCTATATAAGACCTTGATCATCCCAGTCCTGATTTACGGCGCTGAAACATGGACTTTATTAAAAAAGGATGAAAATATCCTTAGTCGCTTCGAGAGAAAAATTCTCCGTAAAATATTCGGTCCCGTTTGCGTTGACGGGTTTTGGAGGAGAAGATTCAATCACGAACTATACGAGCTGTACAGCGACATCGACCTAGTCAAAAAAACTGCGTATTGGACGTCTGAGATGGGTATCACTGTATCGATATGGATCACTGATCTGTTGAGAGCTTACAGAACATCAGAACATAAGATCCGTCTGGATCTTTTGAACATGTAGGAGTCGGTTCAATAGATCCAGTTTAGTCGCATGTTGCAATACGCAGTTGTAGACAACACGTGCTCATTCGCGAGCTTTTGTTATGTAAATTTACACACGTAATCTATACACAAACACATGCAATCTCGCGCGCAATACACGGCATAATACATACGATGTTGTGGTTGCAGGTATAGAATCGTAAAGAAGAAGCTCTTTCAAATCGCACTCTTTTTAGCTCATTGTGTATCAGCGTATCACTGATCTATGATCCGTAAAGATCCGTGAAGAAGATCTGCTTCATTGGATCTTTTTAAAGAGCCGGATCATTAAGCCGGTTCAGATCTGAGTTACGCATCTCTACATAGAAGGCGTTTTCAACAATGTCAACAGCGGTAGCAGATGCACTATCAGACCTGAAGGTCGACAGCTCACTTTGCGAATTGATTGATCTACTGCTTAATGGTCGAATTATCAGCTCTAGGCTGGGTGGGACGTCTACCAGAAGGTCTGTCAGTAGATGCACTCCACACGACTGACCGTGGGGATACACTTAGAACCTTACTTCAGGTATATTTCCCAGGCTATTCTCTTAACACATCTCATGTGTACTCGAACACAGTTAACCACAGTGTTTATGTGGACAGTAGAGTTAATAGTTTATCTGGAAAAATACACATTCAAACCTTATAAAGCTCCCGGCGGTGACGGTCTGTTTCCAGCACTTCTTTAAAAGTCAATTGACCTCATCCTGCCGGGACTGACAGCTTTATTTAGAGCCAGCTACAATTGGGGATACATACCACCCACCTGGAGACAGGTAAATGAGGTTTTCATTCCCAAGCCGGGCAATAGGCCTAGAGAGCTGCCTAGATCTATAAGTCTAACATCATTGGTCCTCAAGATAATGGAGAGACTCATAGATATTCACATTAGAGACCGATTAGATCTGCCTAACCGTCTGCACTCGAATCAGTACACATACAGGAAAGGCAAATCTACAGTAGGTGCTCTTCATTATTTCGTCAAAAAGATAGAGGGAACACTTAGTTCAAAGGAGATAGCCTGTGTGCATTTCTTGACATCGAGGGCGCGTTCGATAACACGGTTACGACTCGATCGCAAGGACGATTAGTAGCAGAGGTATCGAAGAATCGACCAACCAATGGATTAGGGCCATGCTGGTAAGTCGATTCATTACCTCCACCTCCAGGGGCGTGTCTTTAACTGCAACCAGAGTCTGTCCTCAAGGAGAAGTTCTTTCCCCCCTGTTATGGTCAATAGTCATCGACAACTTGTTAGTAGATCTTCATAGATCAGGCTACACCACCGTCGGTTATGCTGATGACTTGGCGGTTTTTATTAGAGGTAAACACGGCACGACAATTTCCAACGTCATGCAAAGTGCAAGTTGTAGAATGGTGTAACAAAGAAGGACTATCCATTAATCCTAGTAAAACTATTCTGGTGCCGTTTACAAGGAAGACACAGTCAACCTTGAACCTATTACAATCAGAGGCACCACACTAGTTTATTCCAGCGAGGTCAAATATCTTGGTGTAATTCTTGACAAACGACTTAACTGGAATTCACATATCAAGTCCGCCACAGAGCGCGCTACTAGAGCACTGTGGACCAGTAAACGCCTATACGGCAGAACTTGGGGTCTCTCTCCTAAGATGATAACATACATTGGTTGTATTTAATGATGGTTAGACCCATTATCACATTTGCGGCCATCGTCTACTGGCCAAAAACTCTCCAGCAGACAAGTTGCAAGAAGTTGCAAAGAATTGCCTGTCTTGGCATTACAGGTGCGATGCGCACCTGCCCTACGACAGCTCTGGAAGCTATTGTTGGGCTTACACCCCTACCAATCTTTATTAGACAGATGGCTGCAAGATATACCATCGGGCTGCAACTAGATTATGAGTATAAACCAGGTGACCTTGTGGGACATTTAAAGATACTCAACTCAATTCCTAAAAGAGACATGTTCTGCACTTTACCAGATATTATGGTCAGGCAACATTGCTTTGGTAGGTTATTCGAGGTTGAAATATTGGACCGCGAAAATTGGTCCAATGGTGCTCCAACACTGGACCCTAGAATTCTGGTCTGGTTCACCGTCGATTCGAAAATGGATTCTGGAGTTGGAGCTGGGGTTTTTGGACCCAACACAAAGATTTCGGTACCTATGGGTACGACTCCCACTGTGGTTCAGGCTGAAATCCATGCAATTGAGATCTGCGCCAGTCACAATGTCCGCAAGGGGGTCAAAGGCGCTAGAATACATAAATTCTCAGATAGCCAAGCAGCACTTATGGCACTATCGTCCAACCAAATGGACTACAGAACCGTGAAATGCTGCTGCGCTGCATTACAAGACCTTGCCAAATACAACAGGATAAAACTCGGTTGGGTCCCTGGGCACCAAGGGATTGTGGGCAACGAATCTGCAGATGAGCTTGCTAGGCATGGCTCAGAATCTGCGTTCATAGGTCCTGAACCTTATTGTAGCGTCAACTGGGCGACAGCCACAACGCTGATTAACGAATGAGAAAACAAACTTCGTCTAGACCACTGAACCAATGGGCCAGGTTTAAGACAATCCAAACGATTAATCAAGCCTTACTCCTATAAGGAAATCCTTAACTTAGATAGGGAAAGCATTAAGAAGCTTGTGAGCTTTCTCACTGGCCATTGCAGCCTGAGATACCACCTTAACAAGATGAACCTGTGCCAAGAGAAGGACTGTCGGTTATGTTTAGAGGAGGATGAAACATCCGAACACATTCTTTGCCCGGCACTACCTTCGATAAGGAAACGTATTCTCCACAAGAAGATACTTACTTCAGCGGAACTGAATGCTTCACTACTAAAGACATACTCACTTTCATAAGGGAGGTAACACGTCTGTTAGATTAACTCCAACCCGCCAATACAATAGATCTTTCAGATAGCAGTGTCGTTGCCACGTGGGCATGGGTTGTACAAGAGGAAAAAAAATCGTCTAAATGGTTTAAGACCGTTGCGAAATGCTTCTTCCACCTTCTAAGCTGATCCTCATCCGAAGTCAGCAAGGAACCGCCCATACTCTTGCCAGGACGTTGTTTGGAACCCTTCCCACCGACCAGTTCCTTCGTGATCCCATAAACGCTCCAGCTGTTGGATCTATTTGTTGCTTCCTCAGCTGCTGAGGCAAGAGCGTTTACGCAATTCCTCATGCTCCTTGTGCGATACTAACTTATGGATGTCAAACGACATTGATCCCTCTTCTTCGCTACAGATGGAAAGAAAGAGAGGCACAAGTTGTTGGTTGTTGTGCGTGATTTGAATTTATCCCTCTACATATGCTACTATTTGCTTGTTCAATGAATTCCATAATAGCTGACCTATAATCATTCATTTCTATGATCACTGTTGCTACATACAAGTAAAGCGTCTACAACGCTGTTCGCATTCACATTACTAATTCGGGGAATTTATCGGTGACACACATTATCCGGTCACTATTCTATACAGGAATCAATAGAAATTCTTTTGAGCGTATTATAGCTTGTATGGCATTCCCCGTAGCCTTAATAAAACACCATTCCCAACCTCTAACATGGCCAACTACATAATAACATGTTAGTCACATACTCGTATTCGCACACTCATTAACATTTCCCAGTAAGTTTCAACGATTCCCACTATTTTTCTATTCTCTTTTCAATCGCGTGTAAGACGATAAACAAAAACACAAACAAATACTTTTAATAAATATTTGCAATCACCTTGCGCACCTAACAGCACGTGAGCATCTCGATAACGAATCGAAGCCATATTCAATTCAATGTCTACAGCTACGTCGAAGTTCTTGAACTTGAAAATCTCTGGTCACTTAAAAAAAAAAGATATAAAATGTATATAAATACGAGTATGTAATCCACTCCACACTGCCGGCAAAGATAAACAAGTTTTCCATTTTAGATGTATTGTCTAGAGCCCCTTTAAGATCCGAGTAAACACAACCCATGTCCCCTCAAACTCTTGAATAGAATTGAATAATGGGTATCGTGAGCTCACTACTCGTATATTTACCAAAGAAAAACATTCTAAAAGATTTTAGATAATATTTTGCTTTATACTACTATAAGTGGGCAAAAAAAAAGACATCGTCCGTAATCCCATAATCGAGTTTGAGTGTGTAGATAAAGGGCACAGTGGGTGAAAAAAGTTATACAACGTAATCAGTAAAAATGGATAACCAAATAATTGAATCCAAGGAGACCATGCATTTACTGTAGCCCTTGGTATTTTTTTTTTTTCTAGGGTTCTTAGAATCTTCATTATGCGCATTGTGCTCCCAGCGACTGCGTCCCATGCCTCCTGGCTTTTGAGCATTTCGCCAACGATGTTTTCTGGCGTCAGTGGGTGGCCGAGTTCACTCCTTAGTGCATTCCTTTCGTCGAGGAATCTTGGGCATTCAAAAAATATATGTTCCGCGTTTTCTACGCAGTCAGCGCAATGCGGACAGTAAGGGCTATTGTCGTGTTTATACTTATGTAAGTACGAAAGAAAGCATCCATGGCCCGTTAGGAACTGCGTTAAGTAGAACTCAAGTTCTCCATGTTGTCTGTCGAACCATGGCTGGATTTGGTGTATGAGCCTATGGGTCCACCTGCCTTTCTCAGAAGCATTCCAGCGTTCTTGCCATTCTCTTAGGCTTTCTGCTCTATAGAGGCGGTTTTCGCTGGCCTCGTTTCTTTCTCTTCTTGCGCAGTACTGACGTTGCTGTTCTACTGCCAGGATATCTACTGGGAGCATTCGCGCTACCACGCAAGCTGCATCGCTAGAAGTAGTGCGAAATGCGCAGCTAGCTCTCAATGCACATATTCGATGCACAGATGTGATATGTGATCTGTATGTTTTAATTGCCATGGCCCCGGCCCAAATTGGTGCGTCGTATAGGATTATAGACGTAACCACTCTAGCCAGCAGTAACCTACGGCTATGTCTTGGTCCTACTATGTTGGGCATGATACGCGCGAGTGCGGCACTTGCTATTGCACCCTTTCGGCCTACATATTTCAGGTGATCTCTAAATGAAAGTCTCGTATCTATCATGATACCTAGGTATTTTATATGCGGTTTAGATGTGATTTCATGGCCGCCGACTATAATGGTGAGAGTTTCTACCTTCTTCCTACTACTTATCAGGACTGCTTCAGTTTTATGCTCCGCCAGTGTTAGACCAACTGAGGTGAGCCATTTTCGTATTATCCTTATTGTCGCATTGCTTATCTGTTCCACCTCCTCCTACAGTTTAGCAGTGACAATGGCGATATCATCAGCAAATCCCACTATTTTTGTTTCTTCGGGTATACCGTCATACATAATATTCCAGAGCAAAGGGCCATGACTGAGCCCTGTGGTACTCCGCCTGTGATCTTATATTCCTTGGGGCCGCGGTCTGGTTTGTATACCAAGATTCTGCACCTGAAGTAGTCAACAATAACGTCTATGAGGTATTGTGGAACTCTCATCCTTCTGAGCGCTTGTAAGATGTGACTCCAATTTGCCGTATTGAAGGCGTTTTTTATGTCAAGAGTTATAACCAAGCAGTATTTTTTGGAACCGCCTCTCCATCTTCTTCCCTGTATAGCCTCTTGTGCCGTTTTAACTACCACATTGATTGCATCTGTTGTTGAGCGCGCTTTTCGAAAACCGTATTGGTGTTCTGAAAGACCTCCAGGTTCTTGAATTGCTGCCTCTACCCTGTTACAGATGATTCGCTCCAATATTTTGCCAGCCGTATCTAACATACAGAGCGGGCGGTATGATGAAGGTTCATTTGGTGGTTTCTTACCTTTGGGAAGAAGTACTAGGTTTTGCCGTTTCCACTGATCCGGGAAGACTCCTTCCTTCAGGCACGAGTTGTAAATGTTAATAAACATTTCTGGGCTCACTTTTATAGCTGTCTTGAGTGCTATATTTGGGATACCATCTGGTCCAGGTGCTTTTTTATCTCCAATTTTACTGCAAATCTCGATTATTTCTTCTTTGGTTACCTCTCGGATTGTTGGTGCCTCTACTATTGGATCATCCGAGAATGCGTTCTCTTGTTGCTGAGGAAATAGTCCGACCACGATGTTGTGTAAGAACTCTGGGCAGGTGGAAATCTGTGGCTGGCACCTTTTCAATTTTTTCATGACGATTTGGTAGGCTTTGCCCCAAGGATTTTCGTCAGCTTCATCACACAGCTCGGCGAAACACTTCCGTTTGCTCTTTAGTATAGCTGTTTTTAGTTCCTTTCGAGCCACCCTGTAGTCTTCTTGCAGTTCACTGGAGACGGCCCTCGCTCTAGATCGCGTATACGCCCTTCTCGCTCGATGACACTTGGTACGTAGATGCGCGATTTCTTCATTCCACCAGTAAACTGGGGGACGATGTTCCATAGCCTTTCTTCTCCTCATTGTGGCGTCACATGCCCGTGTAACCTCATTTATGGCCTGCATTGCTTTACTGCCCGCACGACCCGTCAGTACTGCGTTTCTGTTGAAGATACATGTGAATGCTTCCACGTCGAAAGAGTCTGATTTCTAGCCTTTTTTCTGGGGTAGCCTGGCTAGCGGTGTTTGTCTTCTTGCTTCCGGCAGTACTTCACATATTATCGCCTGGTGGTCGCTATGAGTATAGAGGTCACTGACTTCCCACTTTGTTCTTCCTATCAAGGAGCTACTTACGTATGTGATGTCTATAATAGAAGCGCCGCTTCCTCTGCAAAACGTGGGTTTATTTCCGCTGTTTACTAGTACCACGTCTAGGGCTGTAAAAGCCTCCAGTAGGGATCTTCCGCGTCTGTTCGTTTCTTTGCATCCCCATTCAGCGGCCCATGCATTAAAGTCGCCAGCAATGATCGCCGGTTTTCGATCTAAAGCATCGTTTACGAGTTTGTCCAGCAGCTCTTCGAACTCTGCTATCGAGATGCTTGGTGGTGCATAGCAGCTATAAATATATATTCCGTCGATTTTTGCCCATATAAAACCATCTCCTGATGTTGGCATTCTCTCTTGGAAGGCGGTTTTCCCACAGGTCCAATGGCCGCTTTTCCCGTAGTGTCCGTTATCCACGCGTTTGCATCGAATTCTTTGTAGGGCTCACTAAGGATTACGACGTCTACTTTTTGTTCGCGCACAGATTGTATGAGGAGATCGTTCGCAGCTTCGCAGTGATTGAGGTTGAGCTGTTTTATCTTCATATAAGGTGTTTTAGGTCTCTCAAGGCTTTTTGGAAGGCTTGGCATTTGCCGCTTCCTGTTACATGGTTGCTATTTGTGTCCTTCTTGTCACAACACAGCAGGCATTTTGGCTCTAGGGCACAAGATTTTGCGGTATGTCCACTCGCACCACATCTAATACACCGGTCAGAATAATCCACCGCACTTTTGCATGCTCTGGCAGTATATCCGAAGTCCATACATTTGTAGCATTTTGTTGGAGTGATTTTTTCCCGTATTCGGCAGACCACCCAGCCAATGCGCACTTTGCTGGCAGTCATCAGCCTCTCAGCGACTTCCGCTGGCAGGCTCACTGTCGCTATCTGTGTCCCTAAGTAAGATTTTCGCAGAGACTTTATGGCACTTGTTCCGACATGGTACTCTTTGGATCCCTCTAATTGCTTGGTTAGGGCTTCGCAGATCTCCTCCTTCGTTGTGATTCCGTCCAGATCTTTGACTTCTATGAGTACCTCGTGCGTTAGGGTTTTCACTTCCGCTTCTGTTCCCAAGGCCTTTTCCACGGATGCATGAAGCTTGGTCGTTTCCGTTGTTGGGAGGCTCCTTAGTTTTAAGAGTAGGTCTCCTTTGGCCGTCCTCCTGATTTGGTTGACCTTTCGGCCGAGCTCTCTCAATTCAGGGTTGTCCTTTACCTTGTGCAGCATTTCTGCATAAGAGAGACCATCCTTAGCTTTAATCACTAAAGCATCTGGGCGCGCTTTCAGCCTTTTTTTGGTACTTCCTCTTGGCTTTTCCCACTTTTCGGCTTTCGTGTTATGGGTTTCCACCTGGACGGGTTTTTCTTTTCCTATCGGGACCACGGTCTTTTTCTTCTTCGCGGCTGGGAGCTGCTGGCTCGTAATTTTGCTTTCCCGCCTGCGTTTGGGTGTTTGTGGTCGTATCTCACAGCTATCTACCGCAGGCTTTGACGCCTCAGTGGTCTTCAGGACTGCTGCTCGGTAGTTTAGCGGTTTTGACTGTATGGTTTGTGTAGTCTTATCCTGCCTTTCAACGTGTAAATGTTCTTGTCGGTCGTTTCAGGGTCCAATGCCTTTTCATACGTGGTACGAATAGAACTCACCAGTTTACGAATCTCGTGATGCACGTTGTTCTTATCCTTAATGAATTCAGCAAGTTCGGCTATTTTTTTGCCCAGTACAGTCATCGTATCACACTTGCCTATCTCTTCATTGGAGCGTGGGTTGTTTTGAACCTCAGCTAAAGCTATGGTAGCAGTATCCACGCGTACGATTTGGGGCGATATTATCGCCGCCTGTTGGTATGCCCTTCGCTACATGTAAGCATCTACTGAAGCTGAACGCTATTAGCAAGACCAACCTTAGGTGAGATAGTGGCTCTACGTGTCACATTTCGAGGCAGATCTGACCTAAGCTGGACCAGAAACGTAGTGGCGAGTTGGTTAAACTAAAGCGATTACAGAGCAGCTGCGTTATCGGTGTCATCACCGGACACTGTGTAATCGGCCAACATGCCAAAAGACTTGGTCTCTTTTCCAATGACTTCTGCAGGAGCTGTAGGGACGAGGAGGAGGAGGAAACCATTCTTCACTTCCTATGCACATGTCCTGCTCTATTACGCAAAAGAATGCTCCATCTAGGAGCTCCCTTCCTTGACGACCTCAGCGATTTGGCGTCCTTAGACGTCATGAACATCCATCGCTTCATCAAAAGCTCCGGTTGGTTTTATTAGTCCCTAAGTGGTCTAATGGTAGATCATTGGCATCACAATGGACCTTTACTGGTCTAAGTGTGTCTGCATCGTTGTGCAGACAGCCAATCTAACCTAACCATGCATTTACTGGGTGTCATACTAAACTATGCAGTAACATGGTATGACCACATATCCAACATCGCAATATCAACTTCCAGGAAGTTGAGTTATTTTTTCAGAGCAAAGAAGTACTTTACACCGCCGCAACCTTTTCATCTTCTCATGAAATACGTATATACGTTACGTTACTTTAGGTGGGGCTACAGTTCGGGGTGAACCTGTGCTTCAACCAACAAGCCTCTCCATTTAGCTCGGTCTTTAGCTAATTGCCTCCAGTTGCGCACTCCAAGTTGGTCGAGGTCCCCTTGAACTTGTGCGCGCCACCTACGGCGATAATTCCCTCTACTGCGTCGTCCCTCGGGGTTAGATTCGAAGACTCTGCGGGCCAGAGCGTTGGTGCCCATTCACTCTACATGTTCTAGCCATCTCAGACGTCCAATAAGCAGTTTTTTGACTAGCTTAATGTCGCTGTACAGCTCGTCTAGTTCGTGATTGAATCTTCTCCTCCAAAACCCGTCAACGCAAACGGGACCGAAAATCTTACGAAGAATTTTTCTCTCGAAGCGATCAAGGATATCTTCATCCTCTTTTAATGAATTCCATGTATCACCGCCGTAAAGTAGGATAGGATGATCAGAGTCTTATACAGAGTCTCCTTAGTGGTTCGAGATAGGGCTTTACTGTTGAATTACCTTATAAGCCCAAAATAACAGCGATTGGTAAGAGCTATTCCTCGCTTGATTTCTGCGCTGATCTTGCTTTTAGAGTTTATAGCTGAGCCAAGGTAGACCAAGTTCGTTACTACCTCGAAGTTATAGCTGCCCACTGTGACGTTCTGTCCAATTCGTCGGTGTTGGTTGTCCCCTCTTGTTGACAGCATATACTTGGTTTTGTCCTCGTTTATCGCTAAACCCATCTTGGCCGCTTCCGCCTCAATGCTTGCAAACGCACCGGTGACAGCCTGCTGAGTTCTTCCGATAATGTCTATATCGTCGGCGTATGCAAGCAGTTCTACAGACTTGTAATAGATTGTGCCTCCGGTGTTGGCTTGTGAGTTCCGCACAATCCGTTCAAGTATAATATTAAAGAAGTCACATGACAGCGCGTCACCTTGTCTAAAACCTTTTTTGACATCAAAGGTCTCAGTGAGGTCATTACCGACCTTGATGGAGCACCGAGCGTTCTCCATCGTCAGCCTGCACAGACGGACAAGTTTGGCAGGGATGTCAAAACTAGACATGGCTCTATAAAGCTCTTCTCTATAGATGCTGTCATAGGCGGCCTTGAAATCGATAAAGAGATGATGAGTATCGATTTGAATTTCTTGGGTTTTCTCCAGTATCTGCCGAAGTGTGAAGATTTGATCGATGGTGGACTTTCCTGGCCTGAAACCGCACTGATAAGATCCAATCAGACTGTTGGTAAAAGGTTTCAGGCGTTCACACAATATCGCAGAATAGATCTTGTATGCGATGTTCAGGAGACTGATGCCTCTATAATTGGCGCAATTGAGGAGGTCTCCTTTCTTGTGGATCGGCCAAACGATGCTGAGATTCCATTCATCAGGCGTACACTCGTCTGACCAAATGTTAAAGATGAGTTGGTGTATGCACTCTACCAATTCATCGCCAGCTGCCTTCAAAAGTTCGGCCGGTAAGCCGTCAACTCCAGCAGCTTTGTTGGATTTCAGCTTGGATATTGCTTTCCTCACTTCGCTTTGGTCAGGTGGACGGAAATGTTGACTATCATCGTCTATGTTGAATGGTTCATTCTGCCTGACAGCGGGGTGTTGGTCTTCATCGCCATTATACAGTTTGCAGAAGTAGTTTTTCCATATTCTCAGCACCGACTGTGATTCTACTACGAGGTTTCCATTTTCATCTCTATTGGTTTCAGTACGGGTATTGCTCTTCTGACACGTTCTTTTTACCTTTTGGTAAAACTTCCGTACATTGTTCCTGGAGTATAAACTCTCGATATTCTCAAACGCGCGCTTCTCATGCTCTTTCTTCTTCTTTTGGAGAAGCCGATGTTCTTCCCGTCTCTTTTGAGCTCACGAGCAGCTCTCGTTTTCCTTTGCACCGCTTTGTATGCCTCTTGTTTTGCTGCATGCACTCGCCGGCATTCTTCGTCAAACCAGGGGTTTCGCGGTGGTGGGCGAGCGAGACCCAGCACATCAGTCTCGGCGTTTCTGATGGCATGTTGGCAGTGTTGCCACTGGTCTTCGGCACTTGATGCTGGCGGCATAGGGGTGATTGAGAGATTTCGGGATACAAGTTCAGCGAAGAGTCTGGCGGTCTCTTGTGATTGTAGCTTTTCGACGTTAAATTTTCTCACAGTGATTCTTCTTCGTTGCTCAGATTGGGATATCCGCATTCGTACCTTGGCTACAACAAGGTAATGATCCGAGTCTATGTTGGCCGCTCGGAAGGTCCGGACATCCAGAATACTGGAGGCATGCCTTTGCGTCGGTCGCAATATGATCAATTTGGTTGATCGTTACATGATCATTGAACCGCCATGTCTGCTTATGAATATTGAGATGAGGAAACCATGTGCTTGCTATAGTGACATTTCGCTCCGAAGCGAAATCAATTAGCCTTAGTCCGTTATCAGACGTGGTGTCGTGTAGGCTATGCTTACCGACTGCCCTACCAAAGACGTCCTCCTTTCCTATTTTGGCGTTAAAATCGCCCAATACGATTTGAACGTCGTACTTAGGACACTGCTCATATGTCTTGTCGAGGAGCTCGTAGAAACACTCTTTGGTGGCAGGGTCCTTTTCTGCCGTGGGGGCATGAACACATATTAGGCTTATGTTAGCGAATTTAGCCTTGATCCGGATAGCCATAATCCGCTCGCTAACGTGTCGGAAGCTTAAGACTTCTTGCCCAAGTCTGCCGCGTATGACAAATCCGCATCCGAATAAGCGTTGCCTGTTGCGTCTGTAGCAATCACCGTAGTAGATGTCACAGTTTCTCATCTTCTTTTTGGCCGGCCCATCCCATCGCACTTCCTTGATGGCGGTTATATCGGCTTTATAGCAGTCTAGGGCCTCTGCTAATTGTTCGGCTACACGTGGTCTGTAAAGGGACAGAACATTCCACGTACAGATCCGAAGGTCGTTGTCCATATTTCGTTTGCTGGGGTCGTCATCAGTTGAGTCATCCTTATCAGAGGCTTTTGGTTGTTTCCGAACCATGAGTTTTTTTACGTGGTAGGGAAGTTACCCGGACAGCACAACCCTCAACTTGGAGGGCCATTTCCTTTTGTTATACCCCTAGGACGAGGGGCCGGGTACACCGGTGCCAGTAGTACACTACTGATCGGAGCCAGATGTGCGAGTAAGTTTTTTTACGAAAGGATATATGTATGTACATATCTACGTGTATATAAATATGTACATATGTAGGAATTAAGGAGTTGTAAAATGATTTGGGGCCCTTTCACCATAAAATGAAAATTCGCTTATGAAAGAAAATGTTATTTTGTCTGACTCAGACCTATATGACTCCATTGCGAATTCGCATTAGCAGCTTACATTCACAGTGAATAAGAAATCGCATTCACAGTTATAACTCCGAATACAAATTCACCACTTTGCCCATTTCTAAATTTTACTATGTAAAGGGTAATTTATTAAGTCGCTGGGCTTCGAAATGCTCAAAACGTTACCCATTAGCTCTGCCGCAAGAATGATACCGATTCCGTTCCTAGCCTTTTCCGTTCCGTAGTAGAATATAATGCTTCCAACGTTCCAACTTGTGACCCTCAAACTTCGTCTAAACTGTTTCATTACTTTGCTAGCCCCCGGAATCCGTATAGCTCTGTTCGGACATTTCTTCTCGGTCCAGGATCAGTACCATGCGCATTAATGCCTGGCGGGGTAGTGCCTTTCCTTTTACAAGTATTACCGTAATGATACAGTTTTATCAATATTATTGCGATGGTGTTTGTTGTTTAACACATGCATGCTCCTGTTTTGTTATTGTTTATTTGATCTTTCTTCTATAACACCGGTGATTTCCAGTCGTGTCAACCCACGGACTCGCAGGCACTTTAAAGCAGTGTATGTGTCGCTGGGCTCCCTTGGGTGTTATATTGCCTAGATCTGATTTGTTCCCTTAGTCGACGTTTACGACAAGTGCTATTTCTTTGGGGGCGCTGCAGTGATATTCTTAACCCGTCCCTGCACGGGGGTATATTCGATTTATGATTCGTTGCAATGTATCAGGTGAAGCAGTCAACAAAAAAAAAAACATCATCAGCGTACAAAAGGGCCTTAATAAGCTTGTTCGCAAATTGGATTCCTCCCGGAAAATAATTTACGATGTCATCGAGGTACAATGCAAATACCGGTGGACTTGCGTTACATCCTTGCCTTACTCCCACGCCTGTATCGAACCACTCTGACATTCCATTTCCATTCTAAACTGCTGATATTGTACCGTCGTACAGATTCTCCATTACTCGTCCAAATTTGTGGGCCATTTCTTATAGATACACTTTGTAGAAAAGCCTTTAACGATCAACTGTATCGAAGGCTGCTCTAAAGTCTGTGAAGAATGCGATCTGTTTCAGCCGGATTTCAACCATTCTGTATGTTTTTCTAATGACTTCTAAGGGCACACTTTTCATACCTAAAGCTGGTAAACCGACCCACACGAACCCAAAAGACTTCAGGCCGATCAGCCTGTCCTCATTCGTGTTGAAGACTTTTGAAAGACTAATTGATCTACACATTCGCTCCAAATTAAGCCCGAGGGACATGTCCCCAGCACAACATGCCTACACGAAGGGTCAATCAGTCGAAACAGCCCTGCACGAAGTGGTAGCAACAATCGAGCAATCACTCTACCACAAAGAATTCACTTTAGCGGCCTTTCTAGACGTGGAGGGAGCCTTTAACAATGTGAAAACCGAATCAATAAGATTATCACTGGACCGACTCAGAATAGATTCCACAATCTCCGACTGGATTGAATGTATGCTCAAGACAAGACACATCAACTCGTAGTCGGGTGACAGCCAAGTAAATGCACTGGCCTCTAGAGGAACCCCGCAAGGGGGGGTCCTATCACCTCTACTATTCGCTCTAGTGAGATCCTTTTAAAATTAGGACACAGCGGAGTAAAAGTTGTTGCTTATGCAGATGACATCGTCCCACTTATGTCCGGCAAATTTCTCGACACTATCAGCGAATTTCTGCAGTCGGCCCTGAATACCCTCCATAACCGGGCGAGAAGTTGTGGACTGAACAATAATCCAGCGAAAACAGAAGTGGTCCTCTTCACCAACAAAAGAACAATCACAGCTTTCGGATCCCTACGAATCGGTGACACCCCACTCCAAGTCTCGGACAAAGCACGGTATCTTGGGTGCATACTTGACCGCAAACTGAGCTGGAGAGATAACACAAATGAAAGAATAAAGAAAGCGTTCATTGCGTTCTATGCTTGCAGCAGAATTTTTGGTAAAAAATGGGGAGCTATCACCCATTGGATGTACACAGCCATAGTCAGACCCATTCTGACATATGGGTGCAGTGCCTGGTGGCCAATAGCAGAGAAAAACACGCATCTCAAAGTGTTGACTGAAATCCAGAGACTTGCCAGCATAGCAACCACAGGCGCCATTAGAACTACACCGAACGCAGCGCTTGAAACAATTCTCGCACTGATTCCATTAGACTTATTTGTTAAGAAATCAGCCGCGATGAGTGCCCTACGCCTAAAAGAATCCAACCTATGGAGAAAGGGCCACACGGGCCACCGTAGCATCTCAAGATGGGCTCACCTAGACACCGCCACAGACTATCTGCCGCCATCCCCCGACTTCAGCCTAAACGTAAAAACGGCCATCCCATCAAGGGAATACTGGAAAAACTTTGGGGCCATTAACCCGCATAGTATTTCAGTCTTCACTGACAGGTCCAAAACAAACGAAGGAGTGGGTTCGGGTATCTACTGAGTGGAACGTGATATTGCAATATCACTAAGGCTTCCAAACTACAGTAGCGTGTTCCAGGCAGAAGTCCTAGCGATAGCAGAGGCGGCACGATAATTATCCACGAAACTTGTTACTAGGAATGAGATTGATATCTACATAGATAGTCAAGCTGCTATAAAGGCCATCTCATCCACGGTTATAAAATCAAAGTTAATAAAACGCTGCCGCGAGGAGCTAAACACACTTACCCAAAGCCACCATGTAACACTCTGGTGGGTCCCAGGACACAAAGGAATTCCAGGGAACGAGATGGCGGATGAATTGGCAAGAAAGGGATCAGAACAAGACCTGTGAATGGCCCAAAGCTCAGTCCTACCTCCCCTAATACTTTTTAAATCTAATATAGCACTTGACTTCTAACGAAAAGCAGAAGAAAGATAGAGAGCGCTCCCTTCATGCCGTGTCTCCAGAAGCATCTGAACAAAACATGGCAAGATGAAAACTAAGCTCATCTTTACTCAAAATAGACAAAACTTGGCCCTTCTCGTAAGTATCATTACCGGCCCACCGGAAGAGAATGCGGCTAAGTACAGATGAACTCTGCAGAGGATGTGGCAATACAGACGTAGAGGAAGACACGGAATACATCCTCTGCAAATGCCCTAGTCCTGCATTGCGATTGATCGGGAAACTACTGATTGCCCAAAACTTGGCTTGGGCCAGTAGCGCAACAATCAAGTTCGTGATGAAGTGCTTACTTTACCTCCTAGTGGTGGTCCCCGGGCAACTATACGTATAAACCCTTATACGTATAGGCCAAAATTGTAAGTGCGGGTTGTCTAGGGCCTTGATTCTAGGCTAGGTAACGTGGGCCAGCAACCTGCGTTACCGAAAATTTCTCGCTACAGAAACCGACACTATGCCTCGGATAAGGAATGATCACATGTTGACGACTTTTGTCTATTGTACCCGGACAAAGATAGGTTTCTGGAATGTAAAGACGCTCCTCGACTCGGGAAGAGAAGGTCCTTACAATGCCAGATTCCTCCAATTGGAAAAAAGGAATTCATGCGATATAAAGTGGACATTTTGGGGGTAAGTGAAGTAAGATGGTTAGAAGCGGGCGAGTACTAGTCTCCAACGCGTAACACTGTACTACTCTATTCTGGAAGACCATCAACAGCACGCAAGGGCCTGATTTCCTGGCAGCCTGATGGTGATAGGATTTTGACGGCCAGATTCTGGACTAGAGTACGACGCGTCACCATCATACAGTGTTACGCCCCAACGAATAGTTCGTCTGAGGACGAAAAGGAGAGCTCTTACAATCTCTTAAGCGCCGTCTTCAACACAACACCAAATGGAGACATTGTCATAGTGATGGGGGATTTGAATGCCAAGGTAGGCAGCGACAACGAAGGGCTCAAACATGTAATCGGGAAGCATGGACTAGGCAACCGCAATGACAACGGCGAAAGGTTTGTGGATTTCTGCAATGCCAACCGCCTTGTGATAGGTGCACCATGTTTGAGCACAAGACCTGCCACAAAGTCAGCTGGGTTTCCAATGACAGGCAAGCAACCTCCAACCAAATTGATCATTTTGCTATCAGCCGCCGCTTTAGAAGTAGTCTCCTGGACGTCCGAAACAGGCGAGGGGTAGATGTGGGGATAGTACGTGATCACCATCTTATGACAGCTACTCTCCAACTACGCACTGCTGCAGTTCGAAGATCCCACGACAACAGAAGAATGCCCAGGTTCAACATCGATAGACTTAGTGATTCCTCAGTGCGCCAACAATTAAGGGAGCACTTTTCGCAAGGTGTGGAAGTAATCAGCAGCTCAATGCCCGCAACCATCCAAGACCATTGGTGTGCTGTGAAAAATGTTTTTACATCTGGTGCTGAAAGAATTGTCGGTCGATCGCAGGGAAGATATAGGGCGTGGCTTTCCGAGGATACCTGGAGACGGATTGACGAACGAAAATAGCTGAAAGCTCGCGTTGCAGCTACTCCAGCAGTAGGGAGAAGCGAGCTAGAGTCCTTATATCGCATCAAGATGAGAGAAGTTCGGCGTAGCGTACGACGTGACAACCGCAACTACATCAACGCGCTGGCTACAGAAGCAGAAGAAGCTGCACGGAGGTGCAACAGCAGGACCGTCTACAGAATCACGAAAGAGCTGACAGGTGGTCGCAGCTTCAGCCAACACACAGTGAAAAGCCTAGACGGCTCCTTGCTCATTTCGGATGAGGACCAGCTCAAGAGATGGAAAGAGCATTTTGCTACGGTTTTGAACCGTGTATTCGCCAGCGATATGATCCCAAATCAGACTGAGATGCCCGAGGTGAGAAGTTCCCGAATACGCACCACGACTCCCAGTAAAGATGATATCATTACCGCGATCAAGGCACTCAAAACCAACAAGGCGGTAGGACTTGACGGTATTCCAGCAGAGCTCTTACGAGCAGCGCCAACAACATCGGCTGAGCTTCTGCTTCCATTTATAGATAGAGCTTGGGAAGCTGAGAGCTTTCCTAACGAGTGGAAAAAGGGAATGATCGTCAAGCTTCCTAAGAAAGGAAATTTAATGGAGTGCGGAAACTGGAGGGGTATCTGCGTGCTGCCTGCTGTAGCTAAGATAATAGCTAAAATCATCCTGGAGCGAATCAAACAACATCTCGAAGACACACTCGATGCCGAACAAGCAGGTTTCCGATCTGGATCCTCCTGTGCCGACCACATCAACACCCTGCGGATTATCATCGAACAGTGTGTTGAATATCGATCGTCACTGCACCTGCTGTTCATCGATTTTGAGAAGGCGTTCGATAGTGTCAACAGGGAGTTTATTTGGCGTGCCTTACGCAGGAGAGGCATTCCCGATAAACTAATTGCTATTATCAAAGCTACATATGAAGGCTCCAAATGCCACGTTCTGCACAGGGGGAGGTTGTCTGAGGAATTTGAGATCCAAAGTGGGGTAAGACAAGGCTGTATCCTTTCACCAATATTATTCCTATTGGTGATTAGCGATGTGCTTCATGCAGCTTTGTCGACGGGAAACGGAGGAATTCGATGGACTCTTACATCTCAACTGAAACATCTTGACTACGCTGACGATGTATGCTTACTCTCCCACAGAATTATGGACCCCCACCAAATGACAGCAGATGTGGAGAGGGAGGCAGGCGTCGTCGTGCTGAAAATTAATACGGCAAAAACTAAAATTATCAGCCTTGGAACAAACTCATCGGCTCAAATATGCATTGCTGGATAACCGGTAGAGAGAGTAGAGGATTTCCAGTATCTTGGGGGTATTGTCTCGACCGATGGTGGAACCGAACTGGATATAGCCAACAGGATCGCCAAAGCAAAGTCCGCGTTCGGTATGTTGTCCAAAATATGGCGAAGCAATGCAATCAGTTTGAGCACCAAAATAAGACTGTTCCGCTCCAACGTTGAATCCGTGCTGCTATATGGTTGCAGCACGTGGAGAGTGACCACTACTATCACCAGAAAGCTGCAAACGTTCGTTAATAGGTGTCTGCGCAATATCTTAAGGATTTTCTGGCCCAATCGTATCTCTAACGAACACCTTTACGAGAGAACGGGTCAGGAACCAATAGGCACAACTATCCAACGGCGGAAGTGGCAGTGGATTGGTCACACGTTCCGAAAGGGTGACAGCTCCATAGCGAACCATGCTATGCAACGGAACCCTCTAACTCAGGATGGCAGAAGACCTGGCGGTCCGAGGAGAACATGGCGCAGAACAGTCGAGAAGGAGGCACGGCAGTTAGGGAAAAGTTGGGGAGAACTGAGACACATTGCCAGAAATCGTACACGATGGCGCGTAGGCGTAGTAGAAGCCCTAGGACCCACCAGGGGATACAGGACATAAGTAAGTAAAAAGTAAATGCCCTAGTCTCTGCAGTATAAGGAAGACGGCCCTTGGAGAGTATTTCTTTAACCATCTGGGCGACCTGTCTGAAAAGCCACCAACAACCATCATGAAATTTTTAACTTCTTCAGGGTGGTTTAGAGGAGGCCGTTCCACTAGCATAGAACTATAGCTATTTTGTTTTTTCCTCTTTGCAGTTTTTCAGCTAGGAAACTCCACGTCAGGAGAGCACAATGGATCCGTGTGAGATCCGAGTGCAGGCTGCGCTCATTCGTTGCAGCTAACCCCTTTTACCTAACCTAACCTAAGGACACCCTTATTCTTATCCACCCTATTTCAAGAAAATAGAATATTAAAACTAGAACTCACCAACGGTTAGCCCTTCAGCTATAAATACACTACACATTCGTTAAGCTGTTCAATAATTTTCAAGATAAGCGCTAAGGGAACTTACTGCAACTAATTTTAAAAAAAGTTTAATAGTTCCTTGACACTCTTAACTATATTCATCCCAGCTAATACATCTTATTTGAAGATCCATCAATCAACACACATGCCTAGAGCGTATGGAACCAATGCCACGTGTGGTATGTTAATATGTTTATCTAACGCTATTAGAATGTATCTATGTATGCTTAAGGCATATGTAATGTGTTAACGTTTCATTAGACTTCTTATACAATTTCTGTAAATTTTATGTTGTGAATTACCTTGATTTTAATTATATTATCATGTTTACTACCTTAAATGATAGTTACATTCAAAGAAGTTGTGAATTTAAATAAAATGTTATTTTTAGTGAAACTTGCTAATGATTCGTGGGTGCGTGTGTTAAAAACAACCAGTGAAGTAAACAAACATTAGACGTAGAAAAATGTCTCATCAAAGAAACTTTTCCTTACGATGCGCATGACTACAATTCAACAGGTGCTACATTCAACTGAGCACGGTCCCACAGGGAAATGACACATGTCATCGATTTCACAAAATAAATATTCACAAAACTAGTAATCAATTCGTCCTAGACAAAGCGGTTCGTTTTCGCTATTAATTTTGATTTTAGTTGTTTCAAGTGATTGCAGCCAAGCAATTATATTTTCTTGTTTAACGTAAGTTTTATGGAAATTTGTTGTAACAATGTACATTACGGCACATATGCAGTATATTGTTTACATTTTGAAGTAATTTCTAATTAGTCGGTCGTTTCTTGAGCAAACCAAAGCAAAACGAGAGAAATATAATCAGAAATATACATAATTGTGGTTTCTTTGTCATTCGAAAAATGTACTTCTTCAATTCCTAATACATTCGTGTTGGGCTTGATAGTCAAATATAGAGCTAGATACACATGTATCCGGCGTATGTATGCGGCCTTAAGCGAAAACGAGCACGATGACGGAACAACAGCTATAGAAGCTATAAAAGCAGAATGGCAACATAGTTGGAACATCACAACCAAAGGGCGATGGACATACAAATTGATCTCCGAAGTTAACGAATGGATTAGCAGAAAGCACGGTGAGGTAAACTATTACCTAACACAATTTCTATCGGGACACGGATGCTTCCGGGAGTATCTCTACAAGCACAAGCACGCGGATGACCCATTCTGCCAGCACTGTGAAGGAAAAGTGCAGAACGCAGAGCATATGGTATACTGATGAAATGCCAAAATTACATCAGGGCCAGAAATATCCTAGAAAGAGCAATTTGCGGGCAAGTGACCCCAAGAAGCCTGACATCATTTATGTTGGCAAGAAGCGAAGGCTGGGAGACTACAAATGAAGTAATCACAAGTATGAAGCAGCAACAGCGTATAGAGGAACAAACAATGAGAAACACGAGAAACGAAGATGCTGCCAGGTTTGGCAGCTAAAAGAAATGACGAAATGTCAAACCTGCCCTTGCGAAGAAATGCCTTGACTGGCGGTGCCGCAGGGGAACAACAGGACACAGAAACCGGAGGAGTGTTTTAGAACGTAACCATACAGGAGCATGGAGTCGGGCTAAACTCGTAGCACGGGCTAAAAGTATCCATAAAGGATTTTTACCGCGCATAAAAAAAAAATGGATGAAATTCGGCCAGAAATGCTCAAGGCTTTAGGTAAAGAGGGAGTGCAATGGCTCTCGCGTGTCATTAAAGTGGCCTGGGAATGCGGTGAAACACCTGGTGATTGGCAAATGGGGGTGTAGTAGTAGTAGGTAGTTCCTCTTTTCAAAAAAGGGGACAAACGAGATTGCGCCAACTATAGGGGTATATCTCTTTTAAGTCTCCCTGGAAGTCTTCGCTAAGGTGCTAGAAACGCGTTCCATAGCTGTGGTTGATGACAGTTTGGGGGATGAGCAGTGCGGTTTTCTTCACGGTAGAAGCACAATCGACCAGTTGTTCACTCTCAGAATGGTTCTTGAGTACGCCTGGAAGTATGCTAAACCTGTCTACACTTGTTTTGTGGATTTGGAAAAAGCATATGATAGGGTTCCTCGAGGCAATCTTTGAAGTGTTCTGCAGGAGTATGGGATTGATGGTTCCCTGTTAAGGGCGATTCAGTCTTTATATACAAACTGTAGAAGCTGTGTTTGGATAAACGGTGTTAAATCAATACCTTTCACTGTGGCCGTTGGACTCTGCCAAGGATGCGTGTTGTCACCACTCCTTTTTATTGTATATATGGATTGGATGTTGCAGCGCAGCCATGGCGGGGACTGTTTCAAAGTGGGAGACCTAAGGATTAGTCATCTGCTCTTTGCGGATGATTTGGTCATCCTTGGGTCCTCTCAAACCAAACTTCAGCGCGCACTCGAAAAGTTTGTAGCCGCTTGTGATGATGCTGAAATTAAGATCAACGTGAACAAATCGGAAGTAATGGTCGTATCCAAAAAACCCATTCAGTGCACTCTGCATGTTAGTGGAGTCCCACTGAAGCAGGTGGATACGTTTAAGTACCTCGGGGTCTTATTCACGAGTGACGGGAGGAGCAATGCCGAGTTATCCTGTAGAATTGGTCAGGCTGGATCAATTTTGAGAGAGCTTGGCCAATCTGTTATAAGGAAGGCCGAACTTAGTGTTCAAGCTAAGCTATCGGTTTTCAACTCAGTGTATGTTCCAACTCTCACCTATGGTCATGAAATTTGGGTAGTGACCGAAAGAATAAGATCGTGGATACAAGCTGCCGAAATGAGGTTCCTTTGCGACGTTGCTGGAATAACTCGTAGGGATCGAGTGCGCAACACCAGAGTACGCGACGCGCTCAATGTTGAGCAGCTACTTCTCCGAACGGAACGATCTATGATTCGATGGTTTGGTCACGTAGTGCGTATGCCCCCAGACCGGCTTCCAAGACGTGCCATGGTTGCCATGCCATCAGGTAGGCGACTCCGCGGAAGGCCTAGAAATAGATGGTTGGACCAAGTCCGACATCTCTCCTGGAGCCGCCCTTTGGATTCTTCCTGATGAATTGGAGTCAATGGCGGAGGTTCGGGAAGGATGAAGAGTCCACCTGAGCATCCTACCCCCACGACCCTCATGAGGGATTAGCGGGCCATTGAAATGTATGTAAATGTATATATGTATGTACAGGGTGGGCCAACTACAAGTTTCTTTTTGAAAATGCAATAAAATGAACAAAATGAAAATTTTTCCACGTATTATGGCTTTATTAGTAAGAGCAAATATTCCCATTAATTATGGAACACAACGTAGTTCAAGTGGCTGCCTCGGCTGGCCTCGCAGTAGCGCATTCTATCACTCCAATTTTCCAAGACCTTGTTGATGGTTTCGGGCTGTAGCTCAGGGATTGCTTGGATGATATTGGGCTTAAGTGCTTGAATCGTTTCCGGATTGTTGGCATAACATCGATCCTTCACGGTTCCTCACAAAAAAAAGTCCAAAGGGGTCAAATCGCAGCTCCGAGGCGGCCAATTGACATCGCCAAGACGGCTGATAACACGATTTGGGAATTTGGTGCACAAAAGACCGATTGTGGCATGGGCTGTGTGGCATGGCGCTCCATCCTGCATGAACCAGAGGTCGTCCAAATCCATGTCTTTAATTTCAGTAAAAAAAAAAGTCGTTAACATGGCTCTGTAACGCCCACCGTTGACCGAAACGTTGTTCCCAGCCACATTTTCGAAGAAAAATGGTCCAATGATGCCACCACTCCACAATCCGCACCAAACTGTCACTCTCTGTAGATGCATTGGCTTCTCGACAATAAGGTGCGGGTTTTTTCGAGCCCCATATGCGGCAATTTTGTTTGTTAACGTAGCCGCCGAGATGAAAATGTGCCTCGTCAGAAAAGATGATTTTTCGCCCAAAATCATTGTCCAATTCAAGCTGCTCTAAGGCCCAAACTGCGAAGCGATAACGAAGCGGATGGTCATGCGCTTTCAATTGCTGAATCAATTGGACCTTGTAAGCGAATAATCCCAGATCTTTGTGCAGAATTCTCCTCAGGCTAGTGCGTGAAATGTTGAGCTGTTGAGATCGATGACGAGTTTATGTTCGTGAATTGAGTCTCACACTCTCGGCTACAGCAGCCACATTCTCATCTGTGTGCACCGTACGACGACAGGGACCATGAGTGTTGTCCACTAGCATACCAGTCTCACGAACTTTTTGGACAAACTTGCGTACAGCAGGCGCGGTGGGTGCTTCATTTCGGCCAAAACTTCTTTTCAAAAAACGCACTGTTTGGGCTACACAGCACTCACTTTGGAAATAATTTTCAATATTTCCCAATATTGTTCAAGCGTAAAGCGACTCATTTCGTTCCGCAGAGGTATGATACTGACTTTCTGTCAAGATTTCGAGCGGGAAACAGTTGTCAGTGTCAAAATAACCTATGATTTAAAAAGAAATCACTAGATGACCCACCCGTTATATCAAAAAAAAAAAAAACACATGTATCCATGATTGATAGATTTGACGGATGATTAATAATTCACAGCGAATCAACCTTTTTTTAAGTTTCCACTTTCGTCTCAGTAAACTTGCCATCAGACTTTCAGAATGACCCCGGCTTAGTCGGCTTACCCTTTTTGAGGACCTTAACTAACATACTGGTTTACCGAGTGTTTCGGTCTTTTCACAAAAATTTCTATAGGAAGCACTTTAAGCCATCCGAATTAAATTCTTTAGTAGTACATGTTCTGCCGAAGCAAGAATCAAGAATCTTATAACCTTTTCTTTCACAGATAAGCTTTCATCTTTCTGCTTGAGTAACCAGTTTCTTTTCTTAGTCTCTGCATTTCTTGGCTCCACCAGGGAACGGGCGTTCTGCAGAGTTTTTTTTTGTCACTAGGCACTACATACAGTTCAAAACATTTGGTTAGGACGCCAGTCACGTTTTGAACAGCATCCTTCACTTTTGTCTCGTCCTGAGTTCAGTTGGAACATTGACAGATCTGTTCAGTTCTTCCCCAAAGCGTACCCAGTTGGAATTTGTCAGATTCCTCCTCTCGTGCAAAGTTATAGCTTCTCATTCGATAAGAGCACAGTACCCTCCAATTAGTAATCGACTTGAAATATCTGTTAGATAAAGTCAAGTCAATTACATTCAGCTTCCGTGATTTGACAAAAGTTTGCTGGGAGCCAACATTGTTAATGGTCATACCAGACGATAGTATTAAGTCAAAGAGATGGTTCCCTCGTATGTTGCATTTCCTGCTGCCGCAGACTGTATTTTGAGCATTAGCGTCGCAACATACGACTAGTCCCATCGTGTTACAATACTCTATGAGTTTGGCAACCACCCTTGGTGGTCGAGGCATTACCGAAGTATAAACGAAGTTAGCTGACGCAACCACGAATTTTTTTCACTCACAGCGCGGCGGTAGCAATCAAGTGCTGGCCACAAAATTCAACAAACTTGCTCACGAGAGAAAATTCGGCACAATTAGACAAGCTCTCGGTCTCTCGGACAACTAGTCACATAGCACCGTGACTCTGCGAACACCTCCGTAGCCACAAATGCGCTTGTTCCGCATATATGGCTCCTGAAAAGATGTTATGTGGGGTTTGTGGCCACTACGGAAAGTCTGCTACTTAGAAGAGCGGAAGCAGCCTTAGAGTGGTGCAGATTTATTTTAGAAAATAAAGCCGTAAACTGTTTCTTGCCAGGGCTTCGTCCGCATCAATTAATTTCTGTCCACTGAAGCTGGAACCTCTTGAGGCACCCGCATCAACCAGATTTTATACGCGGGGAACGCCACCGGGTTGAAACTTCTTACTAGAAGAGCGCGCTATTGTTCCACTTGTAGCTATTCGAGTTAACAGAAGTGCAGGCAGCGTTGGGTCCAAGGGAATGATCGATTCCAGTTGGACTGCTTTCTGCCGGCCTAAGACTTTTCTCTGTTGCTACCAAAGAGGGCTGCTTTCAATGCTAGCGCCTTGACCACATTTCTTCCTCTCTCTTAGTCACCGGATTGCACCGCCTCAGGAGCCCGTTGAGCCTTATTGTCTTCCCAAATCAAGCCTTCATCGGCACAACTTCGATCAGCTCCCCATCCATTAGGACAGAAATTAGATGTTCCAGTCGTTTCTTTCCGTCACTTTCTCGATTATTCCAGCCCAGCCTACAGAGTGTGTCGGAGAGAGTGCTGCAGAAAGTCTTCTTCTTCTCGAGCACCTAAATTCTTTTGGTTTGCCGACATACTGCATGTTAACAGGTTTTACGTCAGAGTCAAGAAGTCTTCAGCCTTTAGTTCCCAGTTTCCTGGTTCTTATCCATTGCCATTTGAATTGAATAACTTTTGCATACCTTGGACGGCCCATGAATGGCCTAGGTCCTAGCTTCTCGCAATCACTTGTGTTGTGTACATTAAAAAATACAAATATTTGGCGCAACAGCTCTTTAAAGTGCCAGGGCCTAGCTTCTCGCAACCACTCATGTTGTGTGCGTTATATTTTTCACACGAATGGAAGGGACCTACAAGTTTTAATGCCGAATCCGAACGGCGATTTGAGAAGCTTTTTCGTGACAACACAATACTCTTGGATGTTTGTCAGACGCTCGCGAGAGGTGGGCCGTGAAAAAAACTTTTTGGTATTTTCTGGGATTCGAACTTAGAACCTCATGCGTAGTGATGCGACACACTAACCACTTACGCCACGGCGCCCACTGTACATTATATCATATTTTTCACACGAATGGAAGGGACCTATAGTCTTATGCTGTATGGAAAATGCATCTCTTCCCATTTTTTTGCGTGGGTAGGAGTATAAATCTTCACCATGAGCGCGGTACCCATAGTAGTGTGAGATTCTTTCGCAACACAAAAAAAAAAAACCTCCCACGGCGGCACTTGAGACATTTCCGTATCTTTTATTATTGGATCTACAAATAAAATTACAAGAGGCCAATAGTGCACTTCGGCTAACTAAAGTAAGCTTCTTTAAAACCAGGAATGTGGGGCATAGCTCCATTCTTAGGGAAACATTTCCCGATATCCCTGACAAATCGGATGAAATCCTTGGTACCTAAGACTTCAACACACACTACGAAGTGCTCGTAATGTATCCTCCTTGTCATTGCCTTCTGAGGAAGCACGCTATGAGAGTAGGATTATCGAATACGGATATATGCAGCCACTGCAATGACCTACACGTCTCAGACTCTGTGAATACCAAGATATTGCCCGTAACAGACTTAATCTGGCACGATTCTGCGTCAATATATGTGTATCAATAGGCAAACCCCACAGGCGGATCAGTAGAAATGCGGTGAAGTGGGTTGTAATCCCTTATTTTCGGATCATAACCTCGCTGATAAAAGGAAGACGAAGAAGAAGAAGAAGAAGAAGAAGAAGAAGAAGAAGAAGAAGAAGAAGATTCAGCGTCAATATAGTTTAAAGCATCACTCGGCAATTCCAGATCTGATGATTCTAGCGCCTTCAACGCAGACTGTCAATGCAGCTGACGGTATCCTTATTGGATGTTGATGTCTTAAGTAATACCACAGCCTTAAGTTCCTCTGCTTGGAACAAACTACAAGTGTCAGGGAGTCTGCGATACATTCTTAGACCACATTTAGAGTCCAATTTTGTTATATGTAATAGAGGCAATGACCAGCTTTGTAATATCAACTAGAATGTCTTTAACATTCGTTCACATCTGAAGGGAGCTCTATTGAAGGTGTCGATTGTTCTAAAATGGTTCTAAATGGACGTTAGTACGCGGGTCGTAGTTTTTTGTGGAGCACTAAGAATAAACCATTCCTTTAAAATAAACAACGACTGTACTGTCTTTTAAGCCGAAATCACAGCCATTATACAGACTGCGAAAACTACGAGTATACGCAAGAGAAATATCATTGGTAAAACGATTACAAACTATATAGATAGCTAAGCAGCCGTTCGGGCTCTGGACTCTGCCGTAATTAGATCGAGGCTTGTACTCGTAAGGATCTGCAAATCGCTATTAACCCTAGAACTCTATCCATATTTTTCTCGATTTTTCCTACCCAGGGGACGTTTTCTTGCTTGCTTACAGACGTTTTGACGTCAAAAAAAATTGAGTTTTTCATAGAAACAAGGTGCTCAGGTACCCTGGGTTGGGTTCTAGGGTTAAACGAGATATCTAGAGTCAATGCGGTAATCATCTGCAAGCTACCAGGACATATGGATAACGAAGGAAACAAATGGGTAGTGAGTTTGTTAGAAAAGGGTCGGTGCTGCATGCATCGCACGCTCTTCCTTTTATAGCGATCTTAATTCGCTCTTTAGCGAAGAAATTAGAAGATGAAGCCACCAATCGAGCAAATCAATGTTGGGTCGGACGCATGGGCGAACCTTTAGCAAGACGAGATCTATTTCTCTATTTCTCTGGTATGCATGCGGAGCGTCTTGGTATACAGCACAAAGACTATTACAGAAGCTGCAGGTAGGAGAAAGAAATTGATTCTGTTCGCCTACTGCTGTGTGATTGTCCTGTCCTATACGTCAAAAGAATGAGGACGTAGTTAGGTAGGTAGGTAGAAGTGGTTGTGTCAGCAAAACCATACCGACATTTAATTAGCGCAGAAGCGCCGGTTTAATACCACAACTCAAGTGACCTGTCGAATGTAAAAAGGCCGTTAACTGCTAGGGAAAAAGGAAAGAGAAAAAGTAGTGAGGATTATTCAAATCCACCCCGTTACATTGAGGAAACTGATAATATCCCCAATGCTAATCTCCGCTAGCTCTATTAGGTTGTCGAAAAAGGGTTTACCTAAGGTGCGCTGCCTAGCCTTGCCTAAGGCCGGACACTTGCAGAAAAAGTGTAAGATTGTTTCTATCTCGTCAGCAGAATTGCAGCTACGACAGTCCGCATTAAATATAATGCCTACTCTGGCCGCATGAACCACGATGGGGTTCTAACTGCCAGAACTCTTGCGATATCTGCACGGTTTCTGTTTACTAGATCTTGCGTTCTTTTCTGGGAGTATTTGGGCCATATCTGCCTGGAGATGACACAGTTCCGCACCCCCTGCCATCTGCTATCAGACTTTAGCAGATAGTGCGCCAAGATGCCTCCCTTGAGGACCCCCAACGGGACGTTCACCTCCTTTGCTAGGGAAGCATCAAGGGCAGATCCTTGCCTCGCGAGTTCATCAGCTCGCTCATTCCCCTCAATGTTGCTGTGACCCGGAACTCAAAGGATATAGATCCTTAACCGAGGACCAAGCGAGGCGAGTTCTTTTTTGCACTGTTCTACTATCCTTGAGGATGTAGTGGCAGATACTATAGCCTTGATAGCCGCCTGCCTGTCAATGAGGATGGCAATGGTATTTAGAGGTGTAGAGGTTTGCTTAAGTAGGCGTCAGGCCTCACGTACAGCAAAAACTTCCGCCTGGAAGACACTGCACGAATCAGGAAGCTGGTAGGACCTGCAAATATTGAAGGAATCAGAGAATACCCCCGCCCCTACCCCACAGTCCATTTTTGAACCGTCGGTGAAGATTGTTGTTTCGAACTCATTTGTCAGTACGCCGGTTTCCCATTCCGCCCTGGTAGGGAATCTGACCGTGATGTCATTTCTAAAGTTCACTGTGTGAGTTATATAGTCGGTCAGATATGCTACCAGATCCTGCGGTAGTAGATTCAGGATACTGCTGTGACCATACGGATTGGTGCACCAACATCCTGTTTCCCTTAGCCTGACCGCACTACAAGATGATAGATGCATAATGTGAAGATCGAGTGGTAAAAGGTGGAGAATAACGTTCAAGGCTTCGGTTGGACATGTCCTCATGGCACCCGTTGCATCTATAGCCGCAGTTCTTTGCACCCTGTTGATAAGTTTGATGTTATAAGCTTTCCTTAGCATAAGACGCACCATGGCAGTGTACATCCATAAGACCATCTTCGGGCGAAGTCCCCACTTCTTGCCAATGGTCTTGCTACTGGCATAGAAAGCCGCACAGGCCTTCTTTACCCGTTGCTCAATATTAAGCTTCCAGCTTAGTTTAGAATCAAGTACCACACCTATGCTCCTGAATAGCAGCAGCCACAGGCCACAGCCAATCAGTGCACAATCAGATGTGCGCTCAATAAGACGTTTTAAGCCTACGTCAGATGCAATTGGAAATTCACTGGCGGGTAAACACTTTTTATGGGGGGTTTCTTTCAATTTAGTATGGTGCAAAAATATGGCACGCTACTGATTTTGAAAAAGCTTCCCCATAAGACGTGTACTGCCAATTTATGTTGGACAGAGTATAGGTACGTGGCATTGGAGGATAGGGAGAGTAGATGATTGTTAAGCCGTGGAAGCGTAAACGTCGGTATTTTGGTTTTAGTGGTAAATAGCATCAATTCAGTTTTGCTTGCGTTGACGCTGAGTCCACGACCAGTGGCCCAAGAGTTAATCTTGTACAAGGCACCTTCCATAATCTCACTGATTACGGATGGAAACATTCCCGACACCAGCATTACCACGTCATTCGCATACGCGACTCCATCCCTGTCAAGTCTACACAAGATTTTGTTGATAACCATAAGCCATAGAAGAGGAGATAAGACCCCCCCCCTTGAGGAGATCATCTAACAACAGATATGGTGGAACTGCTGTTGCCGATTAAAAGATTCTAGTTTTTAGCAATATCAATATCAATTTGCTAATAAACTCTTCCACACCCAGTTGGATCAGAGCTTCCTGAATCGATTTCGTACTGACGTTATTGAAAGCGCCTTCAACGTCTAAGAACGTAGCTAGGGTATATTGTTTGAAGTGGATTGTCTTTTCTATCGGTCGCACAACTTCGTAGAGCGCCGTCTCCGTCGATCGTCCGAGGACGTAGTTACTTCTTCTTGAATCTGGAGGATTTAAGTAATGTTGATCGGATGGATCTCCTGAGATTCATATCACTATCTGGGTAATTCTTACACAGCGGCTTTTACAGTGTTCCAGGGTTAAATAAATGAACACACTGGACCCAAACTGTTGGTCTAAGTGAACAGTGGCTCTGTTAGTCCAAAAGTACCCATATACGTACCTAACCTAACCTAGGCCTCGTTTCATTCTATCTATAGTTTTGGAACTACCTGTGTCCCTCTTGACATTTTCTTATTTTATAACAAAGTCCTTCCATCCAATTTCATCCCACTCTCCTAAAAGATTTATTTAATCAGAAAAATTTACACGTACGAGTGCGAGTATGAAGTATTTGCATTTAATCCATTTTGTATTCTGATCTCATTCCAGCACTGAAGGTGACCTAGTATCTTACATTTTACTTTCTGTCTTATTAAGTCAATCTGCACGTTTGTCGTTATAAATATTTGAACAGAGAGTTCAAGTAAAATTTTAAAATACATACTTCTACGTACTATCACCATTGTCTGTGTATTCTCGGCCTAAATGTATTCATGCATAACATCATGTTCAAACAAATTCTGTCCAAATTTTCGGTATTGTTTGCTATCCACATTATTATTCGCACAACAATATTCTCTTATTGATTCGGTTTTTGCACACGGGGTAAATTAGGGAAAAGACGTAGCGATCATTCACCCGATCTCCGATCTCCCGTTACGCCGAAAGAGGTTCTTGCGAAAAAAGCGCCTGGTGTCGATGGAATACCCAAAAACGAGAAGCCCGGTTATATTTGCAGACACTTACTGTATCTGTTTAAAGGAAGGATTATTTCGAAATCAATGGAAGAATCAGAAATTAGCGGTAGTACTGAAGGTTGTGCCGTCGGGGTAACTTCCCTACCACGTAAAAAAATGAATGGTTCCGAAACTCCTAAAAGCCTCGGATAAGGACGACTCAACTGATGACGACCCCAGCAAATGAAATAAGGACAACGACCTTCAGATCTGTACGTGGAATGTTCTGTCCCTTTACAGACCACATGCAGCCGAACAATAAGCAGAGGCCCTAGACTGCTATAAATCAGATATAACCGCCAGCCAGGAAATGCGATAGGATGGGCCGCGCAAAAAGATTATGGAAAACTGTGACATCTACTACGGTGATTGCTACAGAGGCAACAGGCAACGCTTATTCGGATGCGGATTTGTTATACGCAGCAGAGCGTATTATGACTATCCGGATCAAGGCTAAATTCGCTAACATAAGCCTAATATGTATTCATGCCCCCACGGAAGAAAAGGACCCTGCCACCAAAGATTGTTTCTACGAGCTCCCCGACAAAACATACGAGCAATCTCCTAAATACGACGTTAAAGTCATATTGGGCGATTTAAACGCTAAAATAGGAAAGGAGGCCGTCTTTGGTAGTGCAGTCGGTAAGCATAGGCTGTGCGAATAAACGCCCAAAACAAAAATGTTTGGTCGTTTGTGCATAATGAAAGAAAGCCCACAAAAAAGGAACAACCGTCCAAAAATGAATTAACAATCCACACAAGTAGAAACAAAACGTTTAGTCGCTTAAAACTATTTAGAATGTATGGAGGAGATTTCTTTCGAAAGTGGTACCTAGAATCGAATAAGCAGTTTAAGTTATTTATACTAGATAAAAAAGAAAGAGTTTTATGAAAACGAAGCCATGAAACTAGCGGCCTGCAGAAACTCGAAGGAATGTTGGAGCTCAGTCAGGAAATTCAATGGTAACAAACCTCAAATCAGCAAAATCATTTCCATCGAGACTTTTAAAGGACACTTCCAAGTTTTGTTGAATCAGCCAATACGAGTACTTTCTGCCCCCTTCTCATACGCGCAGCCACGTTTTGAGGATGACATTTTGGATGCGAGAATAACCTCCCTAGAAGTTAGGTCGGCGCCACTAAAAACTCGAAACAACAAGGCAGCTGGTACTGATAGAATACCAACGGAACACTACAAATACTGCACTGATAGTTTCCTAAAGGCTCTTACAGCAGAAGTAAACAAAATTTTGGAGAGAGGTGAAGTTCCTAAAAGTTTCAAGGCAACAATTATATATCCCTTGCACAAAAAGGGGCACGTGAATGAAGTAACAAATTACCGTGGAATTGCCTTTCTGAACTCTAATACTAAAATTTTCACATCGATTCTGCAAACACGGTTAGAGGAATGGATACAAGTAAAAGGGCTCCTTGGTGAATCCCAAGCTGGTTTCCGGGCAGGACTGTGGATCAGATTTTCGCCTTGTCAAGCATAGCACATTTTTACATCGAAAGAAAGAAAAAGCTGTTTGGTTTTTTCGTCGATTTTAAGGCAGCTTTCGACACGATAGACCGTAGTGCCTTATTCTATAAGCTGTTCAGATTTGGAATGTCATACAAATTTATTAAGGTGATTCGGAGCATGTATGAAGGCACAACGTCGTGTGTTTGGGATGGGGAAAATCTTTCGGAGAGCTGCGAGACCTATGGAGGGCTTAAGCAAGGATGTGGACTCAGCCCAGATTTGTTTGCATTGTTTATTGATGATTTGTCTGGTTTTTTACCAGCAGGGATTACCTTTGCAGGGATTCTTATAAAGGTACTGATGTATGCCGATGACATCGCCATCTTAGCAGAGTCAGCGGAAGCTATGCAGCTAATGATAAATCAACTCCTTGAATATTGCAACACTTGGTATCTGACGGTTAATCTCAGCAAATCTAAAATGATGATTTTGCGAAAAGGTCATGGGCGCTATGCGAGAAACGAAAAACTACTATAATGGACAGGAAATTGAAATTGTGAAAATACAAGGTGTACTGATGTCCAGCGATGGAAGCTATGAAAAACATTTATCTGATAAACTTGCAAGTTTTACAAACCGCATGAGCGCAACTTGGAAAAATTGTATGAGTAGCGGTCTTTTTCAGCCAAGTACGAAGTACAAAGTTTTTAAAGCTACGACCAAATCTATTTTATGTTATGGAGCGCAGTCTTGGGGTTTTGTGAAATCGGATTGTGTAGAAAAGCTGTTAAGAATATGGTATTATTAAACCGACTTTTTAGGCTGCCACAGGCTACACCAAACTACATGTTATATGCAGAAACAGGATTATCTCCACTTTAACTCACACTTAGAACTGCATTTTGAATATATTTTGAAGATATTGCCATGGGTTAGCAGAAGAATTCCGAGAAAAGTAGTCGCATATGCGATCACCCGAAAGTCTCACTGGTTCAAAAAAATGGCTAGACCTAGCAGATTTTTGTAACTGCCCGCACTAACTGTCTATGGAAAATATTTCAAGTTGGAGAGGGCAGCTATATCTACTATTGCAAAACTTGGATTAAAAGTACCGCCAACAGTTTGATTGATTCAGCCAGAGCTTCATTACACCGGAACTATTACAGTCGCCTCGAATATAACCTTGAAGCCAAAAATTATTTTCGAAACGACATGAGTGTTGAAACCATTTCTATGATCTTTAAAGCAAGAGGAGAGCTGTTAAATATAAATTATATTCCTCATAGGGATGACTTACCGCTGTTATAGTCTCTTTACAACATGGTGGAAAGGGAGGACATAAGGCATTTTTTTTGTGCTTGTCCAGTGTTGAAAGTGATAAGGAGAACGAAATGGGGAGAAAATATCTTGAGCGTGGAACAAATGCTGGAAATCTTCTTCTTCTTCTTCTTCCTTTTATCAGCGAGGTTATGATCTGAAAATAAGGGATCATAACGCTCCCACTTCACCGCATTTCTACTGATCCGCCTGTGGGGTTCGCCTATTTGACCTCAGAAAATATCGGCACGCCTGCCGATTTTGGATCACTCGGTTACTGAGGCCAATGAAATTCCGATGTCGTCGCATTTGCCTGATCCAGGCGTTTGTAGGCCTGCCTTTCCTACATCGCGATGTCTTTGGAACGTGCATTGATATTGCCTTTTTAACGGGGTTGAAATGATCTCTTCTTTGAACGTGGCATACCAGCTGAGCCGGTCACGCTATATTTTTTGTACGATGGTTTCCTTGACTTGAAGGCTTCCAGGGATCTTCGAACTTCTTATTCGATCAAGCTTTGTCACTCCTGCTGTCATGCGAAGCATCTTCATCTCAGCTGCCGTTAATTTACTCTCATACGTTTTGTACATCGTCCAACATTGTGAACCGTATGTGAGCGCTGGACGCACAACTGTGGTGTAGAGCCTTCCCTTCAACTCAGGTGGCATTTTTCTGTCACAGAAGATAGCGGGATTTTCTCGCCACTTCATCCACCATACGCTTACGCAATGATTGATGTCGTCATCACAAGTTGCTTTGCTATTGAACATAGATCCCAGATATTTTAACTTTTCGCACTTGGGAAGCACTGTTCCATTCAAATAAATGTCTGGAATAGGCCTGAGTGGATCAGAGAACGGGCGGCACAAGTACTCTGTCGTTTTTGAACTAATGCGATACCCATTTCCCTCCAGAGCGTCCACCCACACATCAAGTGCTCGTTGCAGGAATGTAGGATCCTCACTTATGATGGCTCCATCGTCAGCAAAGAATAACTGATGTACCTTGGAGTCCATCACTTTACCTTCAAGCAGATAATCAAGGACTTAAGACGTTTCCCTGGTGCAGCCCGACTTTGATGGGGAACTCTTCGGTTACTCCAGCGGGGCATCTTACTCTTGCCTTTGCTCCTTCGTACATGTCCATGATCATCTGTACATAGGTTTCTGGAACCCCTCGATGTCTTAGCGCCACCCATATCAGATCTCGTGGTTGTCTGTCGAATGCCTTTTCAAAGTCAACCAATACAATATGCAAATCCCTTAAAGAATCACGATGTTTTTCCATTATGATCCTTATACTTTGGATTGCATCTGTGGTTGATTTACCCGAGACAAACCCGCACTGATCATCAGATAGCCGTATTATTTTTCGCAGTCGGCCACCTAATACCCGCTCAACGATCTTCATGGTGTGTGACATCAGCTTGTTCGAATCGTAGTTATCACAGTTTCGCGTATCAGCCTTCCCTTTGTATACAGGAAGAAGGTAACTTTCCCTCCATTGATTCGGCATTGGGTCACCTCTCACAAATTTTGAGATGAGAATTCTGAGCCATCTGAACCCATCTTTTTCCAGAACTCAGAGGGCATCTCGTCTGGCCCAACCGCTTTTCGTTTTTTGAGTATTTGACCGCCTCACTAACTTCTTCGACTGTAATGTCGGATATTTCTTCACAGCTCTTGGAAAGTATAGCCGGGGAAACTGTTCATTTAAAACTTCTTCACAATACTGCCGCCACCTCTGCAGGATTTTGACGTCATCCACAAGAAGGTGGCCATGAGCATTGTTAATGAACTTTGGCGAACGAATCTCCTGAGCAGGTCCTGGATAGCCTGGTTTGCGTCAACAACCGGGGAAGATATTTTCTCCAGCTCCCGATACAGGCCCTCCGTACTCTCTGCTTGAAGCTGGGCGCACTTCTTCTTCGCTTTTTTTTTTTGCAACATCTGCATTCCATTTCGAGGCGAATATTTTCGTCACTATTACTAGAGGGGCACTTTGACCAAGCTTTGAAAGCCGCTTTCTTCTCATTTATCACTTTCTTAGCTTCATCACTCCACCACCATGTTTCTTTGGCGTGTTGATGGTGGCATTTTGAAGCTCCTAGCAGTAATTTGGCCTTCTTTAAGCAAGTTCGCTGTAGGGAATCCCAAAAATTTTGTGTTCTGCACTCTTCATCCTCAGCTCCCTTGATGGTGTGAGAGAGGTAATTTTTCATTACGAAGACAAAAGCCTCGCCTTTTTCTTTGTTTGCATTGGGGACATTATCAGTTTCCTTAATGTAATCTTTACTCTTTTTCCCTTCCCCTACAAGTTAACGCCCGTTTTACGTTCGATAGGTTACTTGAGTTGTGGTATTAGAACAGTGCTTTTGCGCGAATTAAGTTTTAGCATGTCTTACTGATACAACCACTTCTACCTAGCTACTATGATGAGGGTTCTCCTGGTGCCTTATTCCCTTTGGAGAGGAATACCAGGCTCTGGAAAAACTTCTTCTTTCAGGCACGCGTTGTACATTTTTATGAATATATCTGGGCATGCTTTGAATGCCGACTTGAGAGCTATAGCTGGGAGAGTGGTTGTGTGCAAGGCCTGGGTAAGTGCTTAGGTGTATACCTGCTACCGGGTTACTAGTATCTTTAGAAGATTACACATACTTTGGCACAACAAAAAACCCTTTAAAAGCAGATGTAGGATTAGTATACCGCCCAAAATCTAGTGACTACGAACACACAGACAGGCGGACATGGCTTAATAGCCTTGGTTAGTTATTTTGCTCATTTACGTATACTTTATAGTGTCTATCTCCATCATTTCTCTGTTACAGACTATGCGTCAAACCAGTCCAGTGATAAGTATTGGGAAACCTTATAAAAATATTATAAATCCAAGGTTTCACAACTCCATCAGCTTATGCAAATATTTACTTCATTCACTTAATCAAGTCAATAACACAGGTCTAGTGCCTGTTTGCTTAAAGAATTGCTTTACCACTATACACACTAAAATTCCCACAAGCAAATAGAAAACCCCTGAATAATTAATTTTCCTCTTTCATTTCTATTTTATAGATGTCCATAAAGCTCTATCAAAACAACTCCTACAACAGCGATACATTCAGTACGGCAGCGGCAACCCTTAGTCGACGCTATGAGGAGCTGCTCCTATCAGAGAATCACTCTGACTGTATATTCCTTGTGGGCGACGCAACATTCAGATGTCATAAACTGATTCTATCTGCCTCCAGTCCTGTATTCGATGCGATGTTTTATGGTTCAATGCGGGAGAAGGATGCCATCGAGATACGCGATATGAATGCGGGGATTTTTCAGAAACTTATCTACTACGTGTACACAGGCCGAGTAGATCTGGAAGCCGACTCTATTGAAGACGTTTTTGAATTGTATTACGGAGCTGAGAAGTATCTACTGAGTGATCTCATTGTCGCCTGTTTGAATGCAGTTAAGCGCAAGCTACGTTTCGATAATATCTTGCCAGCCCTGGAGCTGGGCTTCTGTATAAATCTCAAGCCACTGCTGCAGATTTGCACGAATTTCTTCACACACTGCTGCCTAAATGATATGCAGTTCATGTCCTATCTAAAGAACAACTACTTTCATGTCTCCAAAGACTGTGTTAAGGCAATCATTGCCAACAATAAAGATCTGAAATACTTGATATGGTTCGTCTTTGAATGGTGCCACCACGAGTGTGAGCATCTAGGATTGAAACAGAATGATTGCGACTTGATCATTGGTGATTTGCAGTTGGATATACCAAAAGCCAAGGGAGGCTATGAAGAAATTTGTGCACAAATCAAACAACTCTCGAGTACCATCGAGAGGAGTTATTATAAAGCCTGCCGTCCATTCACCATCGATTCGGAGAACTTCGAATGGAATGTATCCCTTCGATGTGACCGATTTATCTCGCTATTGGGTTTGATTATAAAAAGTCGCCTGAAGCCACCATCACCGGCTCTGGTTGATGATTCCATTGCCACTTCGAATGAGTACAGAGAGTACCTTCGAATCGAGATTCGATCGCAAATGGTTACGAATAATGGAATTGAAACTGGAGTGGTGTTGCAGCATCTTGTGGACAAAGAGCACACCAGATACAATTGTGATCTAAATATTCTATGGGAGGACGCTGTAGTCCTCTCACCAGACGTTGAGTATCGAGTGAAGCTGACTTGGCAACCGAATGCCTTCGGTGCGGAATACCCCTGCAGCGTACAATCAGATGAAGTCGATGGCATCAAATTTAATGATCTAAGCCATCACTTTGGAAGCCTTGTGAAGGGACTGAGATTTCTGAACTTAGTTGTTTAAGCTGTGGATAGATATCAAACAATCTCGCATTCATATCTCGGAATTTAAATTTAAGATTAATTTGTATTAACTGTTCTCCGAACAGGGAGAGGGAGAGAGGAGGTCAATAAACTTGGACCGGATTTCGGTCTTTCTTAACGCTTTGCTTTAGTATATTGTTTTAAATCTTAGAACTGGTTTTATGGTGTCTAAACTTCATAATTTTAAATAAAATATGTACATTTGTCAGCAGCTTTAATTTTAGGTCAAACACTTGTGAAAAGACTTGTTTTGAGACGAGGTGGAGATTCACAAGTAAACAATCGGATAATGACTTTGTTATGGTTATGTAGATTGTCATGTTGTGGAATCCACAATACGAGTATATAAACTCTTTTAATGCACGCATAAGAGGAGAGTACGAATCTAGATAATTCTTCTTCAATTAGGTCGAACTGGTCTATCACTGGGACTAGACCATCCAATAATTCGGCAAAGAAAACATTCGCAAGGCTAATTTCGCAATTTTGGATTCGAGAAAATTACCGGGAACCACATAGACGGCGTAGAACGAAATAGAATAGTGAAAGCATGGTTTGTATGTTATTTCGGATAAGTATTTATTTTCCTTAGACTCCTAGTGGACCTTACGGTGCAAGAAATCGTGTGCACCTCAGGCTAACATTTTCACTACGTCTAATATCCCTTGAAACCAGCTACACATCTAATACGCAAATGTCTACTAAGCATTCAATTCTTCAACGGCAAAGAATAAATAAATAAATAAATATTTGGCGCAAAAGCTCTTTAAAATGCCAGGGCCTAGCTTCTCGCAACCACTCATGTTGTGTGCGTTATATTTTTCACACGAATGGAAGGGACCTACAGTTTAATGCCGAATCCGAACGGCGATTTGAGAAGCTTTTTCGTGACAACAATACTCTCGGATGTTTGTCAGACGCTCGCGAGAGGTGCGACCGTGAAAAAACTTGTTGGTGTTTTCTGGGATTCGAACTTGGAACCTCATGCGTAGTGATCCGACACACTAACCACTTACGCCACGGCGCCCACAACGGCAAAGGGAACTAGAAAATTGATCACTAATCTCTTACTACGGCAGCTTCGTATGCATTTGACATCGTTTTCCACTCAATACCCCTAGACCTCCTTGGTAAGCAAATGGCAGCTAGTGCAAGGGACTGCCTGTTTGTCTCGAAATATGACACATTGAGCCATTTTTCCGTCTGTTGTTAGATTTGCTAATAGCATTCAACTTTAGCAGACGTTTGCATGTAGCGAGGAGCATACGCAGGGTGTGCCATTTTGGCAGAATCCTTAAAATCGTACCCTTTCTGGCGAGCTCGTCAGCCTTTCAGTTACCAGGGATGTCTTTGCTTTGTGACCTTGCACCCAGCATAGTTGAATATCTAGACGATGGGTTCTACGTACCAGAGCGACTCGGAAAACTCATCCCGACCAAAGATCGTCCTCAACCTCAGCAACTCATACACATATACTTTCATACACACCGAGCGAATGGAAAAGAAAGGGAAAGTCCAACAACATCACAAGTACGTAGAATTTTCCGTTTCTTATAACATGGGGCAGCCTCTCCCAGCTAGCCTGCTCCTCTCTATACTACAGCGCGCCGGAATCGAAGAAAATCCTGGACCTCGCATATGGCACTGTTCTGTGTGTCATAGGGCAATCCACCGAAACGCAACATCAATACGATGCAACCAATGCCTAGATTGGTGCCACCTCCGGACCTGCTCAGGACTGAGAGACCACCGAGAATGGACCACAAATTTCACTGCAAACTGCTGCCGGCAACAGACCAGACAATAACAACAAGACCAACATCATCAAACCCAACAACGACAACAAACATCAACGCAACCAACAAGTTTCAACATAATGCAACTTAACTGCATCGGTGTGTCTCGGAAAATCACTGAACTGACGGACTACATGGAACGCAGTAATATTCTCCTCGCTGCGATTCAGGAAACCAAACTGACCGAAAAATCGAAATTGATGTATAACATCCTACGGCAAGACAGAACCAGAAACAGGGGCGGAGGCCTCGCATTCGTCATCCACAATGAGGTTAGATACAGACGTATTCAACTCCTAGTGCCTGAAAACCAGGGCATTGCCATCAAATCGGGCGCAAACGAATTTAAAAATTTAAATATCTACATCCACCTGCACCAGCTGCTGCCCACCAGGTTACCGACCATCAATAGAACATCTTCCCAACGAAGGAGACCGCCTCATACTAGGGGACATCAACGCCCACCATGACATCTGGCATTCATCCCTTGACAGAGATCAACGCGGCACTTACATCGCCGAACAAATAGACAGCTCGGAACACGGCATCCTCAACGAAGCAACTCCGACGAGACTCGCTGGCTCTTGCTTGAGCTCACCTGACCCCAGCCTTGCTAGCCCATCCCTATTGACATATGCAAATTGGAAAACTGACATCTCACTAAACTCTGACCACCTTCTATAACAATTACCATAGAACGCTCAGGCAAATTTCTAATTCCAGAAAGGAGAACTTTTATAAACTTTAACGAAGCCGACGGCCAAAATTTTACGACGTACTCTGACGACAAATTCAACAACCTCCCGACGCCACTAAATATCTACAACGGAGAAAAAATTTTCCGCAAAATAATTAAAGATGTGGCCTCACGATTCATATCAGCAGGAGGAATCCCCAATATGCGACCCAACTTTCCAGCGACAGCAGCTGTAGTAGCCAACGAATGAGACTCCATCAGAGCGACCGACCCATTCAACTCGAGAATTTAACTCAACATCGAAATAACTCGTCTAGTGGATGAGCACCGTAGGGGAAAATGGTCCGGACACCTGGAAAATTGCAACCTTAACGCAGGTGTCAAGAAACTCTGGACTACCGTGAAATCACTTTCTAATCCAACCAAAAGAAATGACAACACAGCAATAACCTTCAACGAAACACTAGAAGATAACCCAAAGAGATGTGCCAAACTCTTTAACACACAATTCAACGAACATCCAACCAACAACAACCGAAACATTAGAGCAACCACAAGGAAACTCCACCATCTTCCCTTAACAGACGAGCAGCCCCTCTTCACAGCCAATCAAGTCGCGGCCATTATACAAAAAGGAAAACCATCCAAGTCACTTGGTCCCGATGGAATCTCCATGCTGATGCTCAAGAAAATCGGCAGTACTGAACTTAAGTACCTAACATCTGTGCTTAGCCTGTCAACATTTACTAACCAAATCCCAGAGATCTGGAAAGCAGGTCGAATAATACCACTGCCAAAACCAGGAAAACCAGCAGACCAAGGGAAATCGTACCGCTTGCTCTCGCTCTTATCACCAGTCGCCAGAACCCTCGAAGCACTTCCCCTCCCACTTCTCACGCGACATTGGTCGCTAGTGAGCTATCAACATTGCTTCCGCAAACTCCATAGCACAAAATCGGCTCTAAATGCTATTACAATGCAGATCAGCAACGGTCTAAACCAGGCGAGACCTTGCCACAGGACGGTATTAGTGGCCCTATATCCGTCAAAAGCATTCTACGCCGTAAGCCACGCTACATTGCGTCATAATATCTTAGTGTCAACACTACCTAACTATCTCAAACGCTGGCTGTCAAACTACCTGCGTAGTCGACAAACCTACGTAGAATTTAGAAATACAAAATCAAAACACAGGAAGATGAAGCAAGGAGTCCCACAAGGTGGGGTCCTCTCCCCCTCCTATTCAACCACTACATATCCCCACATCCCGACGGTGTTAACATAATCTCTTATGCTGATGACTGCACGGTACTCTCAGCCGGACCAAACATCCACGAACTGTGTACAACTATAAATGCATACCTACGCAACCTCGAACATTTTTTCAACAACCGCAATTTAACATCTCAGCTGAGAAATCAACTGCGACCCTTTTTACATCCTGGATCAAAGAAGTAAAAATCAACCTTGACATTACAGCAGCAGATCGACGAATACTAACCGTCACACAACCGATGCTTCTTGGTGTCACCTTCGGCAACATGCTCACCTTCTCAGATTCCGCCGCCAACATCAGGAACCGACTAAGCTCACGCAACAATGTCATTAAATCACTGGCGGGAAGTTCGTGGAGGAAGGATAAAGAGACGCTTTTGGGCACCTACAAAGCAATTGGTAGATCTGTCCTGAACTACGCGGCACCCATTTGGATACCTCAGCTAAGTGATACTAACTGGAAAAACCTCCAAACATGTCACAACGCAGCCATGCGCACCATCACCGGTTGCCACCTGATGTCAAATGAAGACCACCTCGACTCAGAAACAAAAATGCTCCCAATCAGAGAACACAACACCATGCTATCTAAGCAATTCCTAATGGCCTGCCACTTGCCACAACATCCTAATAACATACTCACATTGGGAACCCCACCATGCAACATCCGCAAAAAACATCACCACCTACAAGAACGACATCGCGCTATACCAACACAACGACGACATTAATGACACAAACTACAAAAGCTACATAAACCAGCTACACCAAACTGCAGTCTCCAACGCTCTAGCCAACTACTACCCAAACGTCATTCTCGGTGGTCGCCCCCCACCTATAGCGAAGGAGGAACGTCAGCTGCCACGCCAAACCAGAACAACATTGGCTCAACTTCACTCAGGCTGGTGTCGCAAACTCAACAGCTACAACGCACACCCGTACCCCAACTTGGCAAACAGCTGCCCAGATTGCAACAACGGCCCGCATGACGTAGCATACCTCTTCAATTGTCCGGCAAATCCAACGACACTAACCCCCGAAGCACTCTGGAGCCGCCCACTCGACGTTGCCCTATTCTTGGGCCTGGAAACCTCAGAGCACACCAATCGCAATTGAATGTATATGTATGTATATGTGAAGCTGCTACAACAACAACAACATTTTCAGCTCTGTGAAAGACAAACGGCCTTTGAAATGGAAGAGCTCAATTGCAGGGACTTGATTGCCGCTTGGCTGTTAGTGAAAATGCTATATCCCTGATAGATATTGCATTGCATTTCAACCAGGATAAGCCTTCCTTTTTGTTCTTTGGTTAAACATATTTGCTTTTGGGTTAAAGTTAATTGCTAAAGGGCTAAATATATTTGTGTTTGGGTTAAACTTATTTGCTGTTAGGTTAAATAAATTTGCAAATGCTATATATTCCACAGAGTTCCGACTGGTTATTAGAACAGCTTCAGTTTTGTGGTCAGCTAATTCTAAACCGGCGGATCCTAGCCAGCTTTTGATTTGACTGATTGCCACATTTGTAGCTGATTCTACTTCACTGATTTGTTTTGCTACTGTAACAACAGCGATGTCGTCAGCAAATCCAATTATATTCACTTTAGGTGGCAGTGGTAGTCGTAAAACTCCGTCGTACATTATGTTCCATAGTAATGGGCCCAGCACCGATCCTCGCGGGACCCCAGCTGTAACATCGTAGTACTTCACTCCTTCGTCGGTATCATACCTCAGTTTCCTGTTGGTAAAGTAGCTCGCCATTATCTGCAGCAAGTAAGATGGTGTATCCATCCTAGCAAGAGATCTTCTTATAGTGGGCCAGTCTGCCGAATTAAATGCGTTTTTGACATCTAGCGTCACTACTGCACAGTATTCCTTGGTGCCGTATCGCCATCTTTCACCTTCAATTGCTTCCGCTGCTATATTAACTACAGCTTTAATGGCGTCAATTGTTGAGCGAGACTTTCGGAATCCGAATTGCTGGTTGGACAAAGCCCCTTTCTCCTCCGCTATTGTGAGCAATCTGTTGTAAATGATTCACTCCAGGATCTTTCCCATTGTGTCCAGTAGGCATATCGGGCGATACGACGATGGGTCTCCTGGGGGTTTGTTTCCTTTTGGCAATAAAACGAGGTGTTGCAGTTTCCATTGCTTAGGGAAAATTCCTTCTTCTAGGCACTTTTGCATTGTTGCAATAAAGATGTCTGGCCTTTTTTGAACAGCGGCTTTCACTGCTTTGTTAGGGATGCCGTCAGGTCCGGGCGTCTTGTTGTCACCTATCTTTCTGGATGCGATTGTCAATTCCTCTGTTGTAATCACTGGAATTACCTCTGTAAAGTTTTCTCTGGTGATTGCGCACATGGTAGATGCTCTCCTTGGAAAAAGATGTTCTACTATTGACTTCAGCATTATCGGGCATGTTATCTGCGGGGAGTTGCCGCCCTTAAGCTTTCTCATCTTCTTCTTCTTCCTTTTATCAGCGAGGCTATGATCCGAAAACAAGGGATCACAGCCCTCCCACTTCACTGCATTTCTACTGATCCGCCTGTGGGGTTCGCCTATTTGACCTCAGAAAATATCGGCAGGCCTGCCGATTTTGGATCACTCGGTTACTGAGGCCAATGAAATGCCGATGTCGTCGCATTTGTCTGATCCAGGCGTTTATAGGCCTGCCTTTCCTACATCGCGATGTCTTTGGAACGTGCATAGATATTGCCTTTTTAACAGGGTTCAAATGATCTCTTCTTTGAACGTGGCAATACCAGCTGAGCCGGTCGCGCTCTAATTTGTGTACGATGGTTTCCTTGATGTGAAAGCTTCCACGGATCTTCGAACTTCTTATTCGATCAAGCTTGGTCACTCCTGCTGTCATGCGAAGCATCTTCATCTCAGCTGCCGTTAATTTACTCTCATACTTTTTGTACATCGTCCAACATTGTGAACCGTATGTGAGCGCTGGACGTACAACTGCGGTGTAGAGCCTTCCTTTCAACTTAGGGGGCATTTTTCTGTCACAGAAGATAGCGGAATTTTCTCGCCACTTCATCCACCCTACGCTTACACGATGATTGATGTCGTCATCACAAGTTGCTTTGCTATTGATCATAGATCCCAGATATTTGAACTTTTCGCACTTGGGAAGCACTGTTCCATTCAAATAAATGTCTGGAATAGGCCTGAGTGGATCAGAGAACGGGCAGCACAAGTACTCTGTCTTTTTTGAACTAATGCGATACCCATTTCCCTCCAAAACGTCCACCCACACATCAAGTGCTCGTTGCAGGGATGTAGGATCCTCACTTATGATGGCTCCATCGTCAGCAAAGAATAACTGATGTACCTTGGGGTCCATCACTTTACCTTCAAGCAGATAATCAAGGACTGTAATAAAGAGCAAAGGACTTAAAACGATTCCCTGGTGCACCCCGACTTTGATTGGGAACTCTTCGGTTACTCTAGCGGGGTATCTTACTCTTGTCTTTGCTCCTTCGTACATGTCCATGATCATCTGTACCTATACATAGGTTTCTGGAACCCCTCGATGTCTTAGCGCCACCCATATCAGATCTCGTGGTTGTCTGTCGAATGCCTTTTCAAAATCAACCAATACAATACGCAAATCCCTTAAGGAATCACGATGTTTTTCCATTATGATCCTTATACCATACATTGGATTGCATCTGTGGTTGATTTACCCGAGACAAACCCGCACTGATTATCAGATAGCCGTATTATTTTTCGCAGTCGGCCACCTAATACCCGCTCAACGATCTTCATGGTGTGTGACATCAGCTTGATCGAACGGTAGTTATCACAGTTTCGTGTATCACCTTTCCCTTTGTATACAGGGAGAAGGTAACTTTCCCTCCATTGATTCGGCATTGGATCACCTCTCACGAATTTGGAGATAAGAATTCTGAGCCATCTGAACCCGATGTCTCCCATCTTTTTCCAGAACTCAGAGGGTATTTCGTCTGGCCCAACCGCTTTTCGTTTTTTGGAGTATTTGACCGCCTCACTAACTTCTTCGACTGTAATGTCGGCTATTTCTTCACAGTTAGGGGTGGCTCTTGGAAAGTATAGCCGGGGAAACTGTTCATTTAAAAGCTCTTCACAATACTGTCGCCACCTCTGCAGAATTTTGTCGTCATCCACAAGAAGCTGGCCATGAGCATTGCTAATGAACTTTGGCGAACGAATCTCCTGAGCATTCTTCCTTCTTTGGGCCGCTATTTTGAAGATAGTGGCGCTCTTGTTCATATTGTGTCTTCGCAGCTCCTGGATAGCCTAGTTTGCATCAGCAACCGGGGAAAATATTTTCTCCAGCTCCCGATACAGGCCATCCGTACTCTCTGCTTGAAGCTGGGCGCACTTCTTCTTCGCTTTTTTCTTGCAGCATCTGTATTCCATTTCGAGGCGAGCTTTTTCGTCATTATTATTAGAGGGGCACTTTGACCAAGCTTTGAAAGCCGCTTTCTTCTCATTTATCAGCATCTTAGCTTCATCACTCCACCACCATGTTTCTTTGGCGTGTTGATGGTGGCCGTTTGAAGCTCCTAGCAGTGATTTGGCCTTATTTAAGCAAGTTCGCTGTAGGGAATCCCACATATTTTGTGCTCTGCACTCTTCATCCTCAGCTCGGTTGATGGTGTGAGAGAGGTAATTTTTCATTACGAAAACAAAAGCTTCGCCTTTTTCTTTGTCCAGATTGTACCACTTGATTTTCTCAGAGACCCTTGTTTGTTTGCTTTTCTTCGGTGTTTTCATAAAAATTTCTGTTAGCAGGAGACGGTGTTGCCGAGCGATTGCCTCTCCCAGGATCACTTTGCAATCTTTTACCCGGGGCTTCATGAAACTGCCTACCAAATGGTAGTCAATCTGAGTTTCATCTCCACCACTGCTGTAAGTGATCAGGTGTCGGCTTTGTTTGATGAACATGGTATTTAACACGATAAGACCGTGTGATTTGCACATGCTTAGGATGTCTTCACCAGGAAGGTTCCTGGTGCCATATCCTAGTCCTCCATGGCAGTCTTCATAGTCTTCGTTTGATTTCCCGACATGTCCATTCAAATCTCCTCCAACAAACAGAAACTCTTCCTTTGGGATGTTCTTAAGGAGATTGTGGAAATCTAGCCAAAATGCATCTTTATCTCTCTGATTGTACCCATCGTGGGGAGCATATGCACTGACAATATTCCACACCTCTCCTTGTATTACTAGTTTGAGAGACATCAAACGGTCGCTGGACTTCGAAATGCTCAAGACGTTACCAAGTAGCTCTGCCGCAAGGATGATACCGATTCCGTTCTTAGACTTTTCCGTTCCGTAGTAGAACATCTTGTAATCTTTTGTCCTAACGTCCAAGAAACGCGCCCGATTCCCGGTGTTTTTCCATTTCGTCTCTTGGACACACAAGATGTCCACCCGCCTTCTATTCATCATCTCTTCCAGCTCGTAACTTCGACCGGTCATGCTTCCAACTTTCCAACTCGCGACCCTTAAATTGCGTCCAAACTGTCTCATTATGTTGCTAGCCCCCGGAATCCGTATAGCTCTGACCCGAACATTTCTGCTCGGTCCAGGATCAGTACCATGCACAGCAGTGGTAGTGCCTGGCGGGGTAATGCCTTTCCTTTTTGCAAGTATTACCATAATGATACAGTTTTGCAATACAATTTTTTGCACCATATTGCGATGGTGTTTGTTGTTTGACACGTGCTGCTCCTGTTTTAGTATTGTTTGATCTTTCTTTTATGACACCGGTGATCTCCAGTCGTGTCAACCCACGGACTCGCATGCACACTTGTGGGAGGGTTTTTAAGGTAGTATATGTGTCGCTAGGCTCACTTGGGTGTTATATTGCCTAGATCTGATTTGTCCCCTTAGTCGCCTTTTACGACAAGCGCTGGTTGTTGGGGGGGGCGCTGTAGTGATATTCTTAACCCGTCCCTGCACGGGGACCTTAAGCTTTCTCATCACCATCCTATATGCCGTGCCCCAAGGGTCTACGTTAGCTTCATCGCAGAGCTGCTTGAAACATCTTGCTATGCTCTCCTTGATAACTCTGCTTAACTGTTTTCGCGCCAGCTTAAAGGACGATAGGTACTCCTGAAAGTTGGGTGTGTTTCGCGATCTTTGTACTTTGCGTCTTGCCCGTAGACACTCTGCTCTATGTACCCTGATCTCGTCGTTCCACCAGTAGCAAGGCAGGCGTCTTTTACTTGAGGCCCTCCTGGGCATTGATGCATCGCACGCCATGTTGATGGACTGGGTGAGGTGGCGAGCTGAATTTTCTGCCGATCCTTGGACTAGCGTGAAGGTGTCAACCACTTCCGCGAATGTATCTTTATCGAAGAGCTTATCCTGCCATTTCGGACCAGTCGATCGCGGGCGGTGAGTGCTTCTGGCGTTACCGATGTCAATTATAACAGCTTGGTGGTCACTGTGGGTATAATCTTCACTGAATCTCCATTTAATTCCCCGCAGGATGGAGTTACTCGCTGACGTGATATCAATTATTGAGCCCATGCCTGCTCTGCGGAAGGTGTTAGCCCTACCTACGTTTGCGATGCCTACGTTGAGAGCTGCAAATGTTTCCAGGAGGGCATGACCCCTTGCGTTGGTAAATCTACTGCCCCATTCCGTCGCCCATGCATTGAAATCTCCGCCAATAATCACTGGAGTTCTTTCCCGAGCATCGGCCACGAGGTTATCTAGCATCTCCTGGTATTCAATTATAGTCCAGCTGGGCCGAGCATAGCAACTATAGAAGTGTATACCGTTGATTTTGGCCCGAACGAAACCCTCTGACTCTTCATTTGCATCCTGGAACGCATGTCTCCCACATGACCATATTGCGGCCCGCTTCGATCGATCACTGAGCCAGATGCTGCTGTTGTCAGGAATTTTATATGGCTCGCTGATCAAGATTACATCTGCTTTTTCGTCCTTGATGGTTTGTGCCAGGATATCCTGAGCTGTCTCACAATGATTGAGGTTAATTTGGATAACCTTCATGGTTTCTTGCTGCAGATCGCTTTCTTGAGGACAGGGCATTTATTGCCGCCGGCTATGTGCTTTGCATTTTCCGAATTGACTTTCCTGCAGAACATGCAGGATGGTTCCTCGCTGCAATCTCTCGCGATATGTCCCTCTTTACCGCACCTCCTACAGAGTTTGGAGCGGTCTTCTTCACTCTTACAATGCTTGGCCAAATGTCCGAATTCGAGGCACTTGAAACATTTCTGTAGCAGCGTCCGCTCACGAATGCGGCAGACTACCCAGCCAATTTTGATGCGTCCTGCTTCCAATAGTTTCTTCGCACTTTCTGCAGGGAGATTAATTATTGCCGTTTGAGTCTCACCGTACGCCTTCCGCAAAGAAATGATGTCAGTAGTCATGACCCTGCCCAAATCGAATTGGGCTCTGATCACCGCGCATACGTCCTCCTTGGTAGTGACCTCGTCGATGTCTCTGATCTCGATCGTGGTACGATGAGTGAGCGTTCTGACTTCAGCCTGTTCTCCTAGAGCTTCACCAATGACGTTTTTGTAATCCGTCGTTTTGTCTCCTGCTTCCTTCAGTTGTATCAGAAGATCCCCTTTTTTCGTTCTCCTGATTCTGGATACCGCCTTGCCCACAGCTTCCAACTTAGGGTCTGCTTTTACGCTGCGGAGTATCTGGGCGTAGGAAGCCTCCCCTTTCGATTCGATGACGATGGCATCAGGTTTTGGTTTTCTGCCCTGCTTCTTTTTGGTGGCCTTCTTGTTTTTAACAGCTGACCAACCATTGTCTTCTTCTCGCATCGTACTTTTCTTATTACCAGAGGTACTGGCTTGTTTAGCCTTTGCCATAGCCGTTTCTGTGACTTTCTTTTGCTCTTTCTTCTTATTTTCCTCATCTGAGGGGCGCTTCTGCTTGCGTTCACGTTTCGGCTTCGGCGTGCTGTTCTCCGATGGCAGTCTATTCTTTTTTGCGTCCTGGACAGGTTTGAGCCAGAGGGAGGTCTGAGAAGAGTTATTTCTTCTTATCACTTCCTTGGCCTTTTCATCCCGCAACTGGATTGCCGAGAGTTCATACAACGCCCGAATGCTTCCTATGGCGTCTCTCATTGGTTGATGTATTGAGCGCCGCTTTCCGTCTTCGAGTATGTCGACTAGTTCCCTATTCTGCATGCCCAGCTTGTGGAAGTCAGGGCGATCTTCAACCGTCGCCTCCGATGCCACCGGAAGTGCTTCATCTGATTGTCCCACAGGTGACCTCAGCATCACTGAGCTCCTCTGGAACGGGTCTCCTCTATACTCACCGTTGGTTTGACTGTTGCTTGTTTTGTTGTTGTTTGGGGTTTTTGTTTGTTTTGTATTCATTTCCTTTGGGTCCCCACTCAAAGCCGCTATCAATGTTCGAATGTGTAGTCACCCAGTGATCTCATGGTTGTCTATGCAAGCAGTGAGGCCATGCGAGGGTTGGCATAAGCCCTTATGGGGTCTTATGTCAGAGCCAGATCGGTGTTAAACAGGAATGTTACATCTGTACCTACACCACCAACTTAATGGTGACGAAACATTGAACGTACTTTGAGGCCTGCCAAGGTTTTAACGGGACGGGGGCGCTTGTAGCTTTAGCCTGAAAGCCATTTCAACCGGATTTCACTCCAGCTTACTCAGGTAACAGAATACTACAGACGTCAGCCCTCATAGCTGTCATTCCAATTCGTTTTCCAGTATGCCGTAATTAAGACCTTACTGGGCTCAGTCTTAATATTTTAAGGTACTGATGACGAAGTCATCGTGTTGTAGTTTTCAATTACAGTGATGTGCACTATAGTGTGTTGCACTGTATACACTCATATTTCGTACTGTGCAGACATCTTTCCGGGACAAGAAGCTGCGAGTTTCGCGTTGTGGCCGGTACGTCCGGATCTCGCCATTTTCTCCTTACTGTATCCCTCGTAGCCACCTTGTGCGGTGGGGAGCACTTATATGGAAGACGGTGCTTATTCGTCTTGTCGCAGAAAGTTCATAGGGGTTCCTTTGACCTTTTCAGCCTTTGACCTTTTATGCTGTATGGCATGTGGTACCGTCTTATTGAAACCACATGTTGGTCACATCCATATCTTGTAATTTAGGCACTAAAAACTTAGTTATCACGTCACTATAACGAACACCATTAATTGTTACTGCCTGACCAGCCGCATTTTCGAAGAAGAATGGTCCGATAATGCCTCCAGCCCAAAATCCGCACCAAACAGTCACGCGTTGTGGATGCATTTGTTTCTCAACAATTACTCGTGGGTTTTCTGAACCCCAAATGCGACAATTTTGACGATTAACGAAGCTATCAAGATGAAAATGAGCTTCATCATTTTGTACAAAATTGCGGACTGTAGCTGACAAACTTACTTACTTACTTAGGTGGCGCTACAGTTCGGGGTGAACCTGGGCTTCAACCAACAAGCCTCTCCATTTAGCTCGGTCTTAAGCTAATTGCCTCCAATGGCGCACTCCAAGTCCCTTGAACTTGTGCGCGCCACCTACGGCGATGATTTCCTCTACTGCGTCGTCCCTCGGGATTAGATTCGAAGACTCTGCGGGCCGGAGCGTTGGTGTCCATTCGCTCTACATGTCCTAGCCATCTCAGACGTCCAATACGCAGTTTTTTGACTAGGTCGATGTCGCTGTATAGCTCGTATAGTTCGTGATTGAATCTTCTCCTCCAAAACCCGTCAACGCAAACAGGACCGAATATCTTACGAAGAATTTTTCTCTCGAAGCGACCAAGGATATCGTCATCCTCTTTTAATAAAGTCCATGTTTCAGCGCCGTAAAGCAGGACTGGGATCATCAGAGTCTTATATAGAGTCTTCTTAGTAGTCCGAGATAGGGGTTTACTGTTGAATTGCCTTATAAGCCCAAAAGAAAAAGCGATTGGCAAGAGTTATTCTTCGCTTGATTTCTGTGCTGATGTTGTTCTCAGAGTTTATAGCAGAGCCAAGGTAGGCAAACTCCCTTACTACCTGCCCACTATGACGTTTTGTCCAATTCGTCGGTGTTGGCTTTCCCTTCTTGTTGACAGCATATACTTGGTTTTGCCTTCGTTTATCGCTAAACCCATTTTAGCCGCTTCCGCCTCAATGCTTGCAAACGCACTGGTGACAGTCCGCTGAGTTCTTCCGATAATGTCTATATCATCGGCATATGCAAGCTGTTGTACAGACTTGTAATAGATTGTGCCCCCGATGTTGGCTTGTGAGTTCCGCACAATCCGTTCAAGTACAATGTTAAAGAAGTCACATGACAGCGCGTCACCTTGTCTAAAACCTTTTTTGACATCAAAGGTCTCGGTGAGGTCATTACCGACCTTGATGGAGCAGCGAGCGTTCTCCATCGTCAGCCTGCACAGACGGACAAGTTTGGCAGGGATGTCAAAACTAGACATGGCTCTATAAAGCTCTTCTCTATAGATGCTGTCATAGGCGGCCTTGAAATCGATAAAGAGGTGGTGAGTATCGATTTGAAATTCTTGGGTTTTCTCCAGGATCTGCCGAAGTGTGAAGATTTGATCGATGATGGACTTTCCTGGCCTGAAACCGCACTGATAGGGTCCAATCAGGCTGTTCATAAAAGGTTTCAGGCGTTCACACAATATCGCAGAAAAGATCTTGTATGCGATGTTGAGGAGACTGATGCCTCTATAATTGGCGCAGTTGAGGGGGTCTCCTTTCTTGTGGATCGGGCAAACAATGCTGAGGTTCCATTCATCAGGCATACACTCGGCTGACCAAATCTTAGAAATGAGTTGGTGTACGCATTCTAAAAATGCATCCCCAGCCATTTCCAGTCCATTTTCATTTCTACAGGTTTCTGTACGGGTATTGCTCATCTGACACGTTCTTTTTACCGTTTGGTAAAACTTCCGTACATTGTTCCTGGAGTATAAACTCTCGATATTCTCAAACGCGCGCTTCTCATGCTCTTTCTTCTTCTTTTGGAGAAGCCGATTTTCTTCCCGTCTCTTTTGCTCGTAGAGCTCACGAGCAGCTCTGGTTTTCCTTTGCAGCGCCGCTTGTCAAACTAGGGGTTTCGCGGTGGTAGCCGAGCGAGACCCAGCACATCAGTCGCGGCGTTTCTATTGGCATGTTGGTAGCGTTGCCACTGGTCTTCGGCACTTGATGCTGGCGGCATAGGGGTGATTGAGAGATTTCGGGATACGCGTTCAGCGAAGAGTCTGGCGGTCTCTTGCGATTGTAGCTTTTCGACGTTAAATTTTCTCACAGTGATTCTTCTTTGTTGCTCAGATTGGGATATCCGCATTCGTACCTTGGCTACAACAAGGTAATGATCCGAGTCTATGTTGGCCGCTCGGAAGGTCCGGACATCCAGAATACTGGAGGCATGCCTTGCGTCGATCGCAATATGATCAATTTGGTTGATCGTTACATGATCATTGGATCGCCATGTCTGCTTATGAATATCGAGATGAGGAAACCATGTGCTTGCTATGGTGACATTTCGCTCCACAGCGAAATCAATTAGCGTTAGTCCGTTATCAGACGTGATGTCGTGTAGGCTATGCTTACCGACTGCTCTACCCAAGGCGTCCTCTTTTTTTTATTGTAAAATGGACGGCAAACGTTTTAAAAATAAGATTGAGGTGAAGAAAAGTACTTCGAAAACATGTTAATTTAAATACTTTTCAGATGAGTCCCCAGCCCTTAGACTTAAAGCCACTTCGTGCTTGTCGAGTATACGTTCAGGCCATTCCACAATTCTCAGGAATCTGAGATTCATTCCAGACAACACCAGTAGTACCTTTAGGAGGAGTCTAGGCCAATTTGGTTGCGGTTAAGGTTGTGGTTTTCTTATCAGTAAAAATGAAAAATGCCTAGACGTATGGTTGAGGGTGGTCAAGGCCGGCGCATGTGTGTGGTTAGTGGTTTTGGCGCGTGTGTGTGTGTGGTTGTGGTGTGTGTGTGTGTGTGTGTGTGTTATCAGTATGTGGGTTGTGATGGTGATGTGTTGGGGGTTTCCAGGAAGCGGTTTCCAGGACAGCAGGTGCATGACGTCACCAGCCGTGATGAAAATGATTGGGAATTTGCAGCAAAATCGATGAGAATAAAAAATCATATAGAATATTTGGATAGTTACGGAAATCTGCAGCCTCCACAAGAGATTGTCAGAGATACCTGGGGGAAAATATAAAATAGATGTCATTTATCTTATAGACTGATGGTCTATCATGATGATCTTTAACCCTTTCATCAAGAGCCGATGTATGACGTCACCACATGGCAGCCTCCACAAACAATTTTGTAATGTACATTTACCTTTAACAAAATTAGAAATGTTTATAACCAAAGTAATAACAAAAATGTTAGAAGAAGTAGATTTTGAATAAATAAAAAACAAAGTTTTTTTTAAATACAACTGTTTTGTTTGACTTTTATTTGCTTCCATTCAAAAATTTATTCAACAGGTAAACATTTTGCAGTGCGCAGCACTTACTATGAAATAGACATTTTATTTCATTGGGGTAGAGACGCTTCAATTCTTTTAGAGCAGGACAGCCAACTTCTTCAATATCCATTACTTCAACGTTTTCATTCTGAAGTAATTCTTTTATCCATTGTGTTTTTTCCAGGCCTTTAACGTAAACAACAGTATTTTTAATTTTTTCTCAAAGATATTTTCTAACTTCTCGAAATTCTGTAAATCCTCCATCCCAGGTTAAACCATGATGATTCTGATAAAGCCACTGAGCTTGTCTCTGTAGTGATGATGATAGTTGTTCAGCCTTGAATGGAGGCTTTAAGATGTAATGATTATGGCTTCCATTATGCAATATAGCTATTTCCTTTACGATAAACTTGTTATTTGGTCCTTTGAATCCTTGAAAGTCGAGAATAAAATACATTTTATCTTATGCATACGTATGTTTCCTCAATGAAAGCTAACATGCAACAAACAATTACTTATATTTCTCGAGAAACTATTTGATTCAAAGGATTATAGTTTATAATGCGATCGTGTAACATCAAACAGTAGGCAGACGTATTAGAAGGCATTGCTTTCGCTGTTTTGATTTCAATGCGAATATCAACTGGACCGTTTTTTATTATTTCACTTTGGTGTCTGCAATCAATTATGAAAATTGACGCTTGGGCTTTAAATGCATCTCTTGACCATAAAGGTTCAGCAACTAATCGATTATAAAAAGTTTTTTGAAAATCACAGTACATATTGTACAGTAAACTGTAACTATTTTTTTCAAATGAAAGATTTAAATCCTCGCATGGATAAGCATCTGAATTTAAATAGGCTTTCACATTAGTAACATTACAATGATCAAAATCAGTTGGATTTTCTTTCAGTAAATTACGTTTGCCGGTTTGTAGAGCAAGGATAATATAGCGTGGCTTCTCCATTTGAGAAGTTGTCTTCACATTCCAAATATGATGATTAGTATTAGGCAATACATGATATTCATATAGGTCCCAGTTTCGAAAAGCAATCTTCATAGATTGCCCCTTATTAATAGATTGGTATAGATTTAATTTGAAAGAATCGGATAACGTAACATGAGGAATTTTCCATTGTACTTTAAGTAAGTTTATCTTTGCTTTTTCATCTTCGTTAGTAATTAATGAATTGTCATCTGTGCGTGAGCGTGTTAGAATTAAGTCATGACGTCCGTTTGGAATTATTCTCTTATAGTCCTCAGCAAATCCCAATAATTTATTTAGGGGTATGCAAAAATTAAAGTAGAAACCATTCACATTGATTGAAGAATTGGGAGACCAAGATGCATTTAACAGCATGTCACTTTCGTTTTGATTTAAGGAAATATAGTTTTTAATAATGGATGTGATGCCAACATTGCGATTGCTATCAATTTCAACACCAATTAATTCATAACGAATTTCATCGAATAAGAAAGCTACTCCATTATTTACAAGTTTTGTTTTCTCAACTGCTGATCCATTAGTTTTCGATACAGTACCTTCAATATAAATGTAACTCTCTGAAGGCAGAATATTAAGATTTTGATGTTGAACGCAAATTTGAATGATGTCATTTTTTTCGAAATTATTCAAATATGGTGAGTATGTATGATATTCCAATTTTGAGATGCTGTCTTCAAACGTTGGCTCTTCAAAAATATTCAGCATGATGCAGGTTTGATTTATTTTCTCAATCTGTAACCCAGTGATAATAGAAATTGTTGATTTTGTGCAGTAAGCTCCGATGTTCTCCTACCAGACGTTGATAGTACATTAACAGAGTTCGTATTACCACCTGCTCTTTTATAATTTGAGGGATAAGATGTGCTATCATATATTATCATAATTGCGGTTTAAGATGTAATCGAACTGTTATGGTTTCACCTCGAAAGTTTATAAGATTTCCGTCTTGATCTAAGAGATTCAATGTTACAGAACTTATAATCTTAACGTTCACTGGCAAATAGATAACATTGCGAGGAACTTCGACTATTTTATATCCTGGGCTAACATTGACAGAAAATTCATGCAGTATATGTGCAGGTTGATTATTGATATATGTTTCATCAATTATATTACATTCAATTCGCACAATATTCACTCTATTTATGTTAACGTAGAGATCTGATTCATGTAATTTATTTGCAGCTAGCTTTTTATTGCTGAAACCCAGAAGTGATCCAATAGAGTTAGGTTGTGAGAAATCAATCTCTATATTGCTAAAAATTTCACATTTTAATGTATTATTATTTGCTTTTATTTTGATTGAAATTTTGTTAGCGTTATCCTCATTATGCAATTTGACAACCTCTTGAATACAGTTATTTATGTCTTCAATCTCATACCATCCAATAGGAAGTGTTATTATGACATCACCAAAATGAAATAAGTTATTTATTACATCCACATTAGGTATAGAATTGTAGGTCTGGAAGTCAACTAAGCCGCATACGTAATCAGAATTGAGGATAATTGGAGGAAAATACTCCGCAGTGAGAGTAGATTGGTTTCCGCTTAACTTCTTCTTCCTTTTATCAGCGAGGCTATGATCCGAAAACAAGGGATCACAGCCCTCCCACTTCACTGTATTTCTACTGATCCGCCTGTGGGGTTCGCCTATTTGACCTCAGAAAATATCGGCAGGCCTGCCGATTTTGGATCACTCGGTTACTGAGGCCAATGAAATGCCGATGTCGTCGCATTTGTCTGATCCAGGCGTTTATAGGCCTGCCTTTCCTACATCGCGATGTCTTTGGAACGTGCATAGATATTGCCTTTTTAACAGGGTTCAAATGATCTCTTCTTTGAACGTGGCAATACCAGCTGAGCCGGTCGCGCTCTAATTTGTGTACGATGGTTTCCTTGATGTGAAAGCTTCCACGGATCTTCGAACTTCTTATTCGATCAAGCTTGGTCACTCCTGCTGTCATGCGAAGCATCTTCATCTCAGCTGCCGTTAATTTACTCTCATACTTTTTGTACATCGTCCAACATTGTGAACCGTATGTGAGCGCTGGACGTACAACTGCGGTGTAGAGCCTTCCTTTCAACTTAGGGGGCATTTTTCTGTCACAGAAGATAGCGGAATTTTCTCGCCACTTCATCCACCCTACGCTTACACGATGATTGATGTCGTCATCCCAGATATTTGAACTTTTCGCACTTGGGAAGCACTGTTCCATTCAAATAAATGTCTGGAATAGGCCTGAGTGGATCAGAGAACGGGCAGCACAAGTACTTTGTCTTTTTTGAACTAATGCGATACCCATTTCCCTCCAAAACGTCCACCCACACATCAAGTGCTCGTTGCAGGGATGTAGGATCCTCACTTATGATGGCTCCATCGTCAGCAAAGAATAACTGATGTACCTTGGGGTCCATCACTTTACCTTCAAGCAGATAATCAAGGACTGTAATAAAGAGCAAAGGACTTAAAACGCTTCCCTGGTGCACCCCGACTTTGATTGGGAACTCTTCGGTTACTCCAGCGGGACATCTTACTCTTGTCTTTGCTCTTTCGTACATGTCCATGATCATCTGCACATAGGTTTCTGGAACCCCTCGATGTCTTAGCGCCACCCATATCAGATCTCGTGGTTGTCTGTCGAATGCCTTTTCAAAGTCAACCAATACAATATGCAAATCCCTTAAGGAATCACGATGTTTTTCCATTATGATCCTTATACTTTGGATTGCATCTGTGGTTGATTTACCCGAGACAAACCCGCACTGATCATCAGATAGCCGTATTATTTTTCGCAGTCGGCCACCTAATACCCGCTCAACGATCTTCATGGTGTGTGACATCAGCTTGATCGAACGGTAGTTATCACAGTTTCGCGTATCACCCTTCCTTTTGTATACAGGGAGGAGGTAACTTTCCCTCCATTGATTCGGCATTGGATCATCTCTCACGAATTTGGAGATAAGAATTCTGAGCCATCTGAACCCGATGTCTCCCATCTTTTTCCAGAACTCAGAGGGTATTTCGTCTGGCCCAACCGCTTTTCGTTTTTTGGAGTATTTGACCGCCTCACTAACTTCTTCGACTGTAATGTCGGCTATTTCTTCACAGTTAGGGGTGGCTGTTGGAAAGTATAGCCGGGGAAACTGTTCATTATAAAGCTCTTCACAATACTGTCGCCACCTCTGCAGAATTTTGTCGTCATCCACAAGAAGCTGGCCATGAGCATTGCTAATGAACTTTGGCGAACGAATCTCCTGAGCATTGTTCCTTCTTTGGGCGGCTATTTTGAAGATAGTGGCGCTCTTGTTCATATTGTGTCTTTGCAGCTCCTGGATAGCCTGGTTTGCATCAGCAACCGGGGAAAATATTTTCTCCAGCTCCCGATACAGGCCCTCCGTACTCTCTGCTTGAAGCTGGGCGCACTTCTTCTTCGCTTTTTTCTTGCAGCATCTGTATTCCATTTCGAGGCGAGCTTTTTCGTCATTACTATTAGAGGGGCACTTTGACCAAGCTTTGAAAGCCGCTTTCTTCTCATTTATCACCTTCTTAGCTTCATCACTCCACCAGCATGTTTCTTTGGCGTGTTGATGGTGGCCTTTTGAAGCTCCTAGCAGTGATTTGGCCTTATTTAAGCAAGTTCGCTGTAGGGAATCCCACATATTTTGTGCTCTGCACTCTTCATCCTCAGCTCCGTTGATGGTGTGAGAGAGGTAATTTTTCATTACGAAAACAAAAGCTTCGCCTTTTTCTTTGTCCAGGTTGTACCACTTGATTTTCTCAGAGACCCTTGTTTGTTTGCTTTTCTTCGGTGATTTCATAAAAATTTCTGTTAGCAGGAGACGGTGTTGCCGAGCGATTGCTTCTCCCAGGATCACTTTGCAATCTTTTACCCGGGGCTTCATGAAACTGCCTACCAAATGGTAGTCAATCTGAGTTTCATCTCCACCACTGCTGTAAGTGATCAGGTGTCGGCTTTGTTTGATGAACATGGTATTTAACACGATAAGACCGTGTGATTTCCACATGCTTAGGATGTCTTCACCAGGAAGGTTCCTGGTGCCATACCCTAGTCCTCCATGGCAGTCTTCATAGTCTTCGTTTGATTTCCCGACATGTCCATTCAAATCTCCTCCAACAAATAGAAATTCTTCCTTTGGGATGTTCTTAAGGAGATTGTGGAAATCTAGCCAAAATGCATCTTTATCTCTCTGATTGTACCCATCGTGGGGAGCATATGCACTGACAATATTCCACACCTCTCCTTGTATTACTAGTTTGAGAGACATCAAACGGTCGCTGGACTTCGAAATGCTCAAGACGTTACCAAGTAGCTCTGCCGCAAGGATGATACCGATTCCGTTCTTAGACTTTTCCGTTCCGTAGTAGAACATCTTGTAATCTTTTGTCCTAACGTCCAAGAAACGCGCCCGATTCCCGGTGTTTTTCCATTTCGTCTCTTGGACACACAAGATGTCCACCCGCCTTCTATTCATCATCTCTTCCAGCTCGTAACTTCGACCGGTCATGCTTCCAACGTTCCAACTCGCGACCCTCAAATTGCGTCCAAACTGTTTCATTATTTTGCTAGCCCCCGGAATCCGTATAGCTCTGACCCGAACATTTCTGCTCGGTCCAGGATCAGTACCATGCACAGCAGTGGTAGTGCCTGGCGGGGTAATGCCTTTCCTTTTTGCAAGTATTACCATAATGATACAGTTTTGCAATACAATTTTTTGCACCATATTGCGATGGTGTTTGTTGTTTGACACGTGCTGCTCCTGTTTTAGTATTGTTTGATCTTTCTTTTATGACACCGGTGATCTCCAGTCGTGTCAACCCACGGACTCGCATGCACACTTGTGGGAGGGTTTTTAAGGTAGTATATGTGTCGCTAGGCTCACTTGGGTGTTATATTGCCTAGATCTGATTTGTCCCCTTAGTCGCCTTTTACGACAAGCGCTGGTTGTTGGGGGGGGCGCTGCAGTGATATTCTTAACCCGTCCCTGCACGGGGAATGTTTAAGATTAAGTTCGTCTTGCTTAAAAAGAATTATGTAGTTTGCATTGTCACGAATTAAATGTTTTGGAATATGTGTATACGACTGACACAAGTAGAAACTATCAACATTGTTGTGTCGTCCCATGCAAAAATAATTTCGAATATTATTTTGTCTATTACATGCCACGTCATCAAAAATAAATATTGAATTATGTTTTGCTTCAGAAGGTGGTATGATTTCACAATTATTCGAAAATTCGTTATATTCCATATATTCCTTGATAGACTTTATTAGCTTTTTCAAGTATGCATATTTTGGTTGATGCAAAGATTTTGAATAAATATAAATGTTTTCAAATTTTAAACCATTGGAATCGAGAAGAATGCTTAACATGATATTTGTTTTTCCACAGTTTGATGGGCCCACAATTATTCCTCGAATGCTATTTGGGAAAAATTCTCCATGTTTTTTCTTCTCTTTCATTTTTGTATCAAAGTTCTTAACTTTAATGGTGTCTAGTTGTTTTATGAACCTCATTCTATTACTGAATGAAACCAATCAATATAAAAGGTAATGTTTTATAGTTAAGGGATTTATAATTGCTCAACGCGTACAACAAGAACGTAATATACGTATAAAATGATAGTTTATAATGTGAAAGCCATCAGTTGGAAAGATTCAGCCAAAGGATATGGATTAGTTAATTCCATAATCAATAAGTTACCATTTGAATTACATCTTCCCTCATACAATTTCTGTGGACCTGGAACTAAATTAAAAGAACGTCTTGCTAGAGGAGATCAAGGAATTAATCAATTGGATGCAGCTTGTCGTGAACACGACATTGCATACGCTAATAATAAAAACTTATCCGATCGACATTCTGCAGATAAAATTCTAACTGAAAAGGCCTGGCAGAGGGTAAAAGCTAAAGACTCAACAATATCTGAAAAACTAAATAGTCTATTGGTTACAAATATGATGAAGGTTAAAACAAAACTCGGCATGGGCTGCCAATCTAAACATAACAAAGCAAAGAAAAGAAGTAATTTATTCAAAAAAGCCATTATAGAGGCCAAAAAAGCTATAAAGAATCGAAGAAGCGAAGATCCAAATGCAATTGCAATAACTGCTTTACAAGCAGCTAAAAAGGTTATTAAAAATAAACGAAAGAACATTGGAATTCCTCGAGTTATTCTGCTGCCGAAAATTGGAGGTTTCTTACCTCTCGTACCTATCTTAGCTGCGTTATCAGCCATTGGATCCTTAGGGGGAGGAGCTGCGGCAGTAGTTAAAGCGATAAGCGATACAAAGGTAGCCAAGCAACAATTGGAAGAGAACAAACGTCACAACCAAGCTATGGAAGGAGTAGAAATTAAGCAAGGCAAAGGACTTTATCTACAACCATATAAGAAAGGATTTGGACTTTTCTTAAGGCCACAAGATTCAAAAAACTTTTAAATTTGCTACCCAATCGTCCTCTTACCAATACTGATATTATGAAATTTGGAAAAATCAATATATCCAATTTTCGTGGTGTTTACATGAAAGATAAATTACCAAGAAGATCACTTGATAAAGAATGTGGTGTAATAAACTTAGACAATAAGAGTGGACCAGGAACGCATTGGGTAGCATATAGTAAGCATAAGAATATTGTAAAATATTTCGATAGTTTCGGCAATTTAAGACCACCTATAGAGGTCATAAGATATCTGGGTGAAAATATTCATTATAATTATAATACATTTATATGTGGTCACCTATGTTTGAAGTTTTTAATCGAAGAAAATATAAATAAGTAGAGCAAAATCCCAATATGTTTTTCATTT